>OW285236.1:225712251-226962783 GCA_935421215.2 Melolontha melolontha | reverse complement strand
ATGTGGTAACAAAAACTATTACAGCAAATTAGATTTAAAAAACGCATTTTGGCTGATAAATTTAGAACCTAATTCCAGGAAATACTGTGGATTTTTAATAAATGGAGTAGTAACATAATAGCATACGATAAATTAGAATTAATATCAATAGATTTCTTGTCAAATCTCATCTCAAGCACAAAAGGATACAAGAACATCCTAGTAATATGTGACATTTTCTCAAAATATATAAAGTTAATCCCAACGCAAAAATGTAATACAGATACAGTACTACAAGCACTTACAGACTATTTTATCCAATATGGTACTCCACAAGCTATACTCTCAGATCATGCGACCTATTTTACAAATGATAGATATAAACAATTTTTACATACAAGGAATATTAAAACCTACTACACCTCGATACGATATCCACAAGGTAATCCTACCGAAAGATACATACGAGAAATATTAAAGTATCTCAGAATTTTGTTAGATGAAAAACATAATCGTTGGGCTAGACATCTACCACAAATTGAATTTATATTAAATAACACACCCAGCACAGTCCACAATCACTGTCCAATAAAGATTTTTACAGGAGAAGCACCACAAAGACCATGGGTAGAGCCAGAGTTAGTAAATTTATCGGAACGTACAGATGAGGTCAGACTAAAATTAATAAAACGTAAGAATAAATGGGAAAAGAAACAGAATGACTATAGCAAGAAATACAAAACATATGAATTAGATGACCGAGTTATAGTCAAAAGCTTAAGAGTATCTAATGCAAAACAGAAAATCATGGGTAAGCTACTGAAGGCCTATCAAGGACCATTTATAATAAATCAGAAATTAGGCTATAATACATATGAATTAATCGAGCCTAACACCGATTATATAAAGGGGAGGTATCATATATCAATGTTACAAGATTATACAGCATAAAAAAAAAAAAACAAATTTGAATAAGAACTAAACACATATAAATTTAATATCAACAAATCAATATCTATAATTAAAATATAATATACAGTTACACTTGAAAGACATAAAGGGGTAGTTAACAGTTCGAAAAACTGAAACAACACAACACAAATAATATGATATACAAACAAATATAGAAAGAACAAGTATCTACATGATATAATATGATAAACAGTCAAATATGTAATGGGGAAACAAAACGAATATTAACATGCTTAAAATTAAATAAAATGAATTCCTAAAATGTAATATATATATAAGTAATGGTATGCTAAGAATAAATAGAAGGTTTGATGTAATGTTAAAGGAATGGAAAAAGTCTAGATTAATAGAGATAGTAGGAATAAATATATAATATGGGGATATAAAGTATGAATAAGATATGAATTAGTATTATAAATATGAATATATAGAAATATAGATGAGAATGTCTAATAATGGGGAATTTAATTATATAATAAGGAATGGTATTATAATAAGAAAAGAGTAGGATTCGCTAGTCAGAACATGTATTTAACATGAAAGAATTATTTATTGTGAAAACTAAAACCTATATTAATATATCAAGTTTAAAAAAAAAAAGAAAACCTTAAGCATGGACCATCAACAAGTAAAATAAATAGAGTAAACCCCCAAAACAAATCATTTTAACTATTAAAACATCGTTACAATATATCAAGAAGAGATAATAATTTTCTTTTTAATAAAAAAAAAAAAACAGACTTCAAAAAGTTAACAGTTCAAAAATAATATTAACAAATCAACACTTAAAGGGACAAGCATTAACTATAAATGTATATTAAAAACAGCTTATATGCACAAAAACTCATATGATAAAGCAAACAACTTAATAGTTCAAAGAGAATAATTTGGATAAGCCTCTTTGCCAAGTCAATAACGGCATACCAAATTACTGGGGAATTGAGGTAGGTCAAGCCCACACTCAAGTATGCCCCAATAAGCAAAAGGACAATCTCTTAATGTATATAAATAAGTTATTGAATAGTTAGTTATATGTCAAAACTGAATTCTTCCCACGTCAAATCAATAAAGTTGAATACGCAAGTTTAATTATTTTTTTTTTTTAAGACATTCACACATTTATAATCTAACATTTCATTTGTAATAGTATTTTCAGTTCGATAATTTGTATTTACAAAAAAATATCAACTTAATTGATAAATCATTAATGACGCCATTTATTTAGGTATAACTGTACATAATTTGAATTGTCAATCGCGGGAAAATATCCCATAATAAAAACAGCATAATGTATTATTTTTGACATACACATTATATGCATATTAGTTTTAAAATTAAGTAAATATTTATTACAACATGTAAATGTATTTAAAATTATTGAATTGTCATTTTCATTAGTAGTAATTGTCGAGATTAAATGAATACATACCGATGAACGAATCAAAATCAAGTAACAAAAATAAAAGAAGGTTAGCGTAACTTGAAAAATCGCCATTAAAGCATCCGGACGTATTTTTGAGTGTATCACTAAAAACAAGAAGAAAATTACAATAAATACAAGTAAATTCATACGTCCAATTAGTTAAACATCTTACCAATATTCCCAGCTCCTGTTGGACACATATTTCAAGTTCGTACGTGTACCAGTGACAAAAATATTGCCAAGAGCAATTTGCCGAGAAGCAGTTCGTTAGAAAGTGTTTTTGACCGGGGTGACGCCGTTCGAACGCCGACGAAAAACCTGCCTTTCCAAAACCTTTTGAGATCCCGTTTTATCCAGAATCCTGCACCAATTACTTAAGTATTCTTTAAAATCTCACATCTATATTGAAAAGACAATTTAAACAATCATATTAAAAAAGAATATAGTATATTATTTATATTAGTTAAGATATACATTATTAAATACGATATATAAGATTTAGGTTATTTATTACTTTTAAAGAGGAAGAATACAGTTACGTTTTAATTTAATTTTTCTTTGTTTTACGTCATACATTCTAGTTATATTAAAGTTATTGACTTAATTCTCCTAATTAATTAAAGATTATCTTCACTATTTCTATATTTATCTATTTCATTTATTTCATGTAATATTTATCGTAATTTATCATAGTTAAATAACATATTAAATTTATCACGTTACAAAATTTATATACAAATTATACTTAACAATTAATGCTTATAACTTACCTGTTAATAGAGATCTTAAGAACATTAAAGTTATTATTCGTGAATCTGATCTCGACGTTTTATTTTGTAGTATAGCATTAACAACAATTAACCTATCATTTAGGAATCTAAAAATATCAGTAGTGTTTGATTGAAGTCACCGAACTCGCACTTTAGATTTGGACATATCACAATGCCCTAACACTAGAGTCAATTTTGTTCTCGAGTTTAGCCGGACCCTGAAGATAATAAACGCACATTAATTAATACTTATTAATAAGTTTATATCCGAACAGCTGTTTTAGGTTACATTTATGGAATAATTCGCAAGTAGGCAACTTTGCATCTTGCGCATATAGATTAAACTCGAACAACCCCATCTATATGTTACTTAGAGCAATGTAATTAGTTCGTAGATGTAAAATTCACCGAATAAATATAAAATCTAACAAGCCATTTATTCACAGCTGAGCATTTTTATATTCATAAACGTTTACATTATTTTATTACGCATCTTGCTCGTTATCAATTCACAGCACAACGTGAGGCTGCTCGTTATCAATATATATATATATATATATATATATATATATATATATATATATATATATGTTGACAAGGAGCCTTTGCCGTTAAAACAAGTATGAAAAACAATTGTTGTTGGGGATCCGGCAATAAAAAACCATTAATTAGTTAATGTTCTTTATTTTTTTACCCTATATTTCGCTCTGAGGTTTAGAGCTTCTTCGGGGGTCACTTTAATAAGAAAAAAAAATGTACATAACTTAGATATTTAGTCAAACAATCATAAGAAAAATTCTATAACAACACATCTAAAAACAATCATGAGCAACGTGTAGTGAATCAATTCACTCATGATGTAATATTACACTCTGTCATTTCGGATGTTAAAAGGAACTGCATGGAATTTATTTAAAATTCAATGCAGTTTGTCGTTCTATGTGAAACAGATGTAAAAAACATGCGTCGGTGAAAAGACCCAATGTCAAGGTTAACGAAAATTATACAATGACGTTAAAAAGTCCTATATTAAATCTTGAATGTGCTGTTACAAAAACGGTTCACTCTAACGATTGGAATTACAAGTACAAAAAAAAAAAAATTTTCATGAGATTGTACTTGTAATTCCAATCGTTAGAGTGAACCGTTTTGTAACAGCACATTCAAGATTTAATATGGGACTTTTTAACGTCATTGTATAATTTTCGTTAACCTTGACATTGGGTCTTAGAACGACAAACTGCATTGAATTTTAAATAAATTCCATGCAGTTCCTTTTAACATCCGAAATGACAGAGTGTAATATTACATCATGAGTGAATTGATTCACTACACGTTGCTCATGATTGTTTTTAGATGTGTTGTTATAGTATAAATTATAATAGTTTTTTTTTAAGAGTTTTAAATTAATTATGCCGTTTTGTTTGTGTTACGTGGGACAATCGACAAATTTATCGACCTATCATGTTTTGTAATATATAATTTTCGCATAATAAGTGTTCACATTTGTAAGTAGAATTTTTCTTATGATTGTTTGACTAAATATCTAAGTTATGTACTTTTTTTTTCTTATTAAAGTGACCCCCGAAGAAGCTCTAAACCTCAGAGCGAAATATAGGGTAAAAAAATAAAGAACATTAACTAGTTAATGGTTTTTTATTGCCGAATTCCCCAACAACAATTGTTTTTCATATATATATATATATATTATAGTGATACAATCGTGTGATGAAATGAGGTAATAAATAATGAAATTAATAAATAAATTTAATGATATGTGAATGAGAGAAAAATAAGAGACGTAATGAAAAAAGAAAACACTTTAGAGAACAGATAAAATACAATTTAATAAACATAAATAATAATACATTACACCTCTAAAGAATTTACCCCCCCCCCCTATATCGTTCTTAGTACATGTGTACTTAATATCGAAAAAACAACGGTGTGAATGGTGGTTTAAATAAGCTAATTCTGTTAGTATAACGATTTATATAAGATCAGAGGTAGGTTGATATAATATATAATTAAGTTTCCAAACAATTTATCAGTTAAATGATTTCCTTTAGGAGGATTGAAAGAATTTTTAAAAAATACAAATCAGAGCAATCGATGTGATTTAACCTCAATCTTGAAAATGTACACTATGTAAATAAGATCTTATCTCAGGGCTTATTAACGGTAAGTCGTGACTTAATTAACAACCAATATATCTATACAAATGCTAGCTCAGTAATTTACATATTAATAATCGGATAAGAGGTATTTAATACAGTGAAGCTGTACTATCTACGATCAATTAAAACAATATAATACTTTATATATTTGTAGGGTAAATTCTACCTTAACTTAAGGGCTCTGTAAAGCTCATAACAAATAGTAGCCTGGCTTGGACATGGACCATCGGTAAGGATCTCGGAGCTGCTTACAGGTGTAGGACTTCCAGAATTCAAGCAGTTATTTGGACATACAGCACGTTTAACAGGATAGCTTTCATACAATTAAATTAAAAACAAGAATTAGAAGGATAATAGTCTCAGGTTACTGTCTCGATACTCGTCTGATATGTATTCAAAATACACTTCGTAATTAAGGTAAATTTGTAATTCCAACGTAGTATTAAATTGGAAATGATAATATTCTTGATATTTCAGCTTCTATATGGAATTTTAAACTTAGAAAAACGCTTTTAAAACTTGAAGACGCCTAATTATATGCCGAAGCCACGCTTCAACAAAACGTTTTTTTGATTTTTTTGATTGCCTTTTTTTTTCGTTACCTGCGATACCACGTTCTAATAATGTCAACGATATCTACCTTGAAAAAAATATACCGCCGAAAAATAAAGGCGTGGTCAAATTGAAATATGAATGAATTTCTAATTTTAAGAGTGTTTAATTAACAGAAGGTATTTAAATATCCAATAATAATAATAGACAATAAGTTAAAAGAAAAATAGACATTTGATATAGTAGATTACTACATGAAAGATAACCCTACTGTTGTTATTGTAACCTAGATGTCGCGATAAGACATAGTTTATTTAATATGCTTTAAAATTTGAATAATTTAAACTCAAATTATTAACAACTTGTTTGTTCACATAAATTATAACAGAAGAATCAGCTTATTTTCCCCACAACTAAAAGAAATTGTTGCTAGAAACAATTTGTTTTTGTTTCCTTTTTATATAAAAAATAAGACTATTGTAATTGAAATTTGTATCAAGGATATTGGTTTACCTGCCTAATATTATAAAGTAAATAAAATTTTCAAAGTTTGTGTACACTAGAACAGTTTACCAATATCCCAGGTACTTGTTTGTTACTTATCAACTAATTATAAGGACATAGTTAACTACACTAAATACTTATTCTAAAAAAAAAAGTTTTAAAATGAATATACAATTTTGAGTTAATGTAACTTATGTATGTTGTGTTTTTAATCAGAAGAATTGTGGATCACCTGATAATAATGGCACCAGACATATAAGCTTTCTTTTTTTTTAATTAATAATCGTGTAATAACGGAATGTGGTATCTCCCTTTTGGATATAAAGTTTCAATTTCGGCTAAGTCGTAAGTATTGTGACCGATTCTTTGGGTAATTATATAAGGTCCGATGTAGGATTTTAACAGCTTCCCCATAATTTTGTTTTTGCGGTTTGAGTATCTCTATTAATTCGTGTTTAATGTTAACATCTTTAATTTCTTGTTTATCAATAATATTTTCAATATCTTCTACATCAGTTACTATCGTATAATCTCTCATATCTTCCTTTATAACCACTTCCTCTTGCTCTTCTTCCAAATTACCATTCCAATTCACTTCTCCGTTCTCTCTTTCCATATTTATAACATCAACATTATTTTCATATATAATATTATTAATTAAACTATTTAATACATTTTCTTTATAAACTGCATATCTTTCTATGCTTAAAACATTTATTTCTTTATCCATCTTCATTTCATTTTTACCAATCTTTACTTTCCCTTCTTCAAAATTTAATACCATACCTAACTTCTTCATACTGTCCACTCCTATTATACAATCATAGTGTAACTGTTTAATTACGTAAAACTGCAAAATATATGTCTTTATGTTAATCAAAACTTCGATACTCAATACACGATTAACTGAACCCATTTTCTTCTTGTTTGCCGTCACTATATCAGTGCTTTTAACTTTAATAATACTTTCTTCATATCCCATGATTTTCTTTGCTTTCTCTTCATTAATCAACGTTATTTCTGCACCAGAATCAATTAATGATGTGAATTTTATGTTCATAATAGTAATGTTAATAAACGGTAGACTTGTATTAGATGATATTATCGAATTACCTTCCTCTGTTGTCAAAAATTCTTGCGGGTCTTGATAAAACTGTATATTCTTTAAACTTAACTTATTTACTAAACTATTTACAAAGTTTTGTACATGTTGAGTTTCTTCTAATCTCGGGAAGTACTCGGTTGAGGGTCCCAATATCTCTCGTCTTGAGAAATCGACGTTTTTTTTTGTTTAGGACCTGTGTCATCCTTAATTTCGTCTTGACACGAAGTATCTTTATTAACGTTATTTAATTCCCGTCTTTCGGGCGGTGCGCTTGGTCTGTGATTCCTATTCGAATTGAAACCGGCGTTGTTAGGATAATTGTTATTTTGATTTGGATAAAACGGACGAGGATTATTATTATTTGAGCGATTGTTGTTAAAACCGTTATGTTTATTATAAGCATTATTACCAGTAGGATGACCGTTCTGCTGATTGTGTGCAAGTGTGTGAGGTGATTTGTTATTTGTATAATTGTAGTTGTGTGCTTGTTGTGTTTGATGAAAATTTGGCACGTACGGTCTGGACTGGTAACCCTGGTTCTGGTTAGCAAAATTAGTTCTTGGTGTGAAATTTCGGGATGGTGTACTCGTTCTGGTTTGAGTATTGGCCTCATGGTTATCTAGCTTGCGTAATAAATCGATCAATGTATCCATATCCGTTATGTTCTGGCATATTATAGCGTGTGTATCCGTGAAGATAAAATGATTCAGAATCTGGCGTACGATTGTCGATTCTTGCAACTCGTGTACATATTTACAAGTGTTATATATACGCGTTGCATAAGCTTCTCGGGATAAATTTCCTTGACGATATTTACCCGTAAGTAGTTTGGCCTTAACCTGGTCCTGTTGACTCTCGTTCCAGTAATTTCGCTTGAACAAAGCGACGAAATGTTCTACGTTTTCACAATTATCTTCTATCCGCTGGAACCATTCTGCGGCTGATTGTGTGAGTGTAGCACGAATGACATTCATTTTTGTTTTAGTGTCCAGTAAATCCTCGATGTATCTGAGAGTGTTCTTCAGATAAGTCATCGGGTGTATCGCAGATTTGTCCCCATTAAAGTGGATGAGGTTTTCTATCTTGATACCACTATTTAATAAGTTAAGGTTAGGCATACTTATTACATTGCTAGTATTTTGTTTAAGTCGTTCCAACTCTGATTGGATCTCTTTCAATTGGTTGCAGTTAGTTTCTTTTATACTGTCGAACTCTCTAATCCTATGCAATTCAGTCTCCGAAAATAAAATGCGTACCTGCTGATTTACCTCTTCGCGCATTGGTTGCTGGTCTTTTGTCGCAGACACCTCCAGATGAATTTTTTCCTCTAACGCTTTATTTTGTGTCTCGCATATGGCTATCTTAGCCTGTAAGTTAGTGTTTAAAGTCTCAATAGAACTTTGAGTATCACCCCTTAACTTATCGTGAGCATCTAGTAATTCTTCCCGCAATTGTGTAGATCTATTGCTGAACGCCACGTTAACTATTTGTAACTGAGTGTCCAGTTTTGCATCTAATCGGTCCTCAATCTCTTTAATTTTATTTTGAGTAGTTGCCAACTGAAGATAGATTTCCGCCTGATGAGCATCCAGTTTTTTGTTTATTTCTACCATTTGTTGCTGATTAGTTTCTTTTAATTCCTTTAACTGTTCTTGATTAGTCTCTTTTAATTCCTTTAACTGTTCTTGATTAGTTTCTTTTAGTTCTGTCATATGTTCTTGATTGTCAACAAATTTCTTATTCATCTGTTCTTGAAAACCTTCCAACTGTACTCTATTTTCCTTCATCTGTTCTTGAAAACCTTTCATCTGTTCACTATTTTCCTTCATCATCGCACACAACATCGTGAAAGCATCATTGTTTATTTCCGGGGTCGCGGAACTGACAGGCTTTACAGTAGTTTCAGCAGTACCTGCTGCTACTTCCACTTCCGGTCCTTGAACAGTTGTAACAGGCCCTTGAGCCTGCATCCCCACCAAATCTTGATCACCCATTTGGTCGGTTTCCTCTCCTGCACCTGTCCTTTCTTCTCTTTCCTCAGCTACTTGAGACCTTGATTTCCTTGGCATGTTTGTGTGATGTAAAAAAGTTTGTGATGTGTTTGTGAAGGTACAAAGAAAGAATACAAAGAATATCAACTTTAATATATAACTATCTATATATGTCTTTGTAATTTATATTTAGTAACCCTGTATATATATAATTTTAATAAAAGCTTATTCGAGTCTATGTTTTTTTTTTTTTTATAATTATACTTGCAAATAGGACATATATTAAAAATTAACTTATTGATGTGATAATTAAGCCACTCTTTTTTTTTATCAAATATAATTGTTAATTAAGATCGTTGGGTTCTTGTTAACTTGGCACCTACGTTGCGACGCCAAGTAATATAGTGATACAATCGTGTGATGAAATGAGGTAATAAATAATGAAATTAATAAATAAATTTAATGATATGTGAATGAGAGAAAAATAAGAGACGTAATGAAAAAAGAAAACACTTTAGAGAACAGATAAAATACAATTTAATAAACATAAATAATAATACATTACACCTCTAAAGAATTTACCCCCCCCCCTATATCGTTCTTAGTACATGTGTACTTAATATCGAAAAAACAACGGTGTGAATGGTGGTTTAAATAAGCTAATTCTGTTAGTATAACGATTTATATAAGATCAGAGGTAGGTTGATATAATATATAATTAAGTTTCCAAACAATTTATCAGTTAAATGATTTCCTTTAGGAGGATTGAAAGAATTTTTAAAAAATACAAATCAGAGCAATCGATGTGATTTAACCTCAATCTTGAAAATGTACACTATGTAAATAAGATCTTATCTCAGGGCTTATTAACGGTAAGTCGTGACTTAATTAACAACCAATATATCTATACAAATGCTAGCTCAGTAATTTACATATTAATAATCGGATAAGAGGTATTTAATACAGTGAAGCTGTACTATCTACGATCAATTAAAACAATATAATACTTTATATATTTGTAGGGTAAATTCTACCTTAACTTAAGGGCTCTGTAAAGCTCATAACAAATAGTAGCCTGGCTTGGACATGGACCATCGGTAAGGATCTCGGAGCTGCTTACAGGTGTAGGACTTCCAGAATTCAAGCAGTTATTTGGACATACAGCACGTTTAACAGGATAGCTTTCATACAATTAAATTAAAAACAAGAATTAGAAGGATAATAGTCTCAGGTTACTGTCTCGATACTCGTCTGATATGTATTCAAAATACACTTCGTAATTAAGGTAAATTTGTAATTCCAACGTAGTATTAAATTGGAAATGATAATATTCTTGATATTTCAGCTTCTATATGGAATTTAAAACTTAGAAAAACGCTTTTAAAACTTGAAGACGCCTAATTATATGCCGAAGCCACGCTTCAACAAAACGTTTTTTTGATTTTTTTGATTGCCTTTTTTTTTCGTTACCTGCGATACCACGTTCTAATAATGTCAACGATATCTACCTTGAAAAAAATATACCGCCGAAAAATAAAGGCGTGGTCAAATTGAAATATGAATGAATTTCTAATTTTAAGAGTGTTTAATTAACAGAAGGTATTTAAATATCCAATAATAATAATAGACAATAAGTTAAAAGAAAAATAGACATTTGATATAGTAGATTACTACATGAAAGATAACCCTACTGTTGTTATTGTAACCTAGATGTCGCGATAAGACATAGTTTATTTAATATGCTTTAAAATTTGAATAATTTAAACTCAAATTATTAACAACTTGTTTGTTCACATAAATTATAACAGAAGAATCAGCTTAATATATATATATATATATATATATACCGTTCGGAAGGGAGAGTAGCCTTTCAACGAGTAATTGTCGCCGTGTGATATTATATAAATGTAAATATTTATGTAAATATACATTGTAAAATAAATGCTTTTATTGATAGTTATTAGTTTTTTTAAGTGTTATATAGTGTATTTTGTTTCTTTCTTAATATAGTGTGTATTTAAATTAGCGTTAGTTTTATTTAAGAACCCAGAAAGATAAATGTTTTACCATATTATTATCATTTCTTGTCAGAGACAAAACAGAGTAGAATAAAGAATTTAATTGTATTTGGTTGACTCTTTCTGTACGTTTGGATTTTTTTGAAAATCAGTATAACATTGATTCTAATGTTTGACTATAATATGAACTAGGCCATAAAATAGTGTTCAGATAATTATATGCATGTCGTTACATTAATAAATTTCCATAAAGAGATAAATATTACAAATCACATTTCGTAAAATATTCATTTACATGATTTTTAATAAACTTTACGCGAAAATTTATTCAGCTTTTAAATAGTTTTTAGTTTAGCTCGCCTGCCTGTAAACGATTAAATTAGCTCATTTAAATTTCGAGCCGTATAAATTATGTATCGAATAAACGGGAGGCATTTTCAAAATTAATATTCTAATATCACATAAAATATGGAAAACTCATTAGGGTTGCATTCGATAGTTCGCTCGCCTATTGAGAGTGAATAGATGCATATATGTAAATTATTTAAATAATAAATAAATCACATTATCCAAATAAAGTTCGAAATTAAATATTCGCTTGCATTTGTAAATAGTAATTAATATATTGGGGACATTTAATTTTTAACTAGCTTCTAAATTATACTGGCCAACAGGATTTTTCCCGATTTCTAATCGAGATTTGATTTTTACAATTCGGGTGTGCTGAATTCGAAAATCATGTTAGTTTTTGCATATCACGTTAAAATTAAACTGTCTACTTTACTATGCTGTTTGATTAATCACTAATGCGTGTAAGTAGTCACTTACATAAGACCTTTTACGATATAAAGAAAGTATAAAATTTAATAATTCATTCATTTACTTATTTCAATACAATATTAGTCATGAGAATAGTGGAAGTATTTACACAATAATCATTAAAGAATTACAAGAGTATTTGTAAAAGGAAAAATAACAATCAGGGAATAAATTTTCATTTCCAGCACTTTCTCCTGTGTATTTTGATTTGGAAGTCCCTTTGAACACTGCAACAGTAGTCGACCCTGCCATCATATGAGGATCCCATTTTCCTTGGTGCCGAGTTTCAATGATTTTTAAATCTTGATGAAATCTCTCGCCTTGTTCATCGCTTACAGCAATTAAATTTTCGAGAAACCTATCAAGATGACTATGAAGCAAATTAAGTTTTATGCTCATGTTACAACCTAGGCGGTCAAATTCTTTAAGCATTGATTGCACAAGAGCTTTATAATTGAAGACTTTTTTGTTTCCAAGAAAATTGTTCGCGACCAGCGTGAATTAAGTTCAGGCTTCTTTCTCAGCTTCGTTCATAGAATTGATGAAATTTGGATCTCTCATTAAAGTTCTAATTTGAGGTCCATCAAACACATCAGCTTTATTTTTTTCGTAATTTAGCGGTGAAAACTTTTCACATATGTACTGGAATCAGTTAGCTTGTAAATCTAGAATCTTTAACATATTGCTTCATAAGACCCAATTTGATGTTAAGAGGTGCAAAAATTATTTTTTCTCTGTCGACCAAACATCATATTTCCCATCTGCAGGTCTGCTTCTTGTTTACTAGTAACCAGAAGCAGAAGCAGACAGTTATCGCAGACCTGAAGATGGCAAATGTTATTTTGCCAAAACGTCGTCCAGAAACCAGCAGCGGTCTTTACGAAGAACAAACAGTGGAAACGCGGAAGAAAACCCGGAATCCAGTTGCAACATATACTACTACCTGCGGAAACCTAAACAAAAAACAATATATATATATATATATATATATATATATATATATATATATGTATATATATAATATATGACATTAATATACTGTCATTTATATTCCTTGATAAAGGCATCATTTGCCGAAACATGTAGGGTTGTTTTAAATATATATATTTTGAAGTAAAACCAGACCTTAAATCGCCAACAAATTGAATTTAACATAACATACAAAGGTCACGAAATAATTATCTATATACATATATATATATATATATATATATATATATATATATATATATATATATATATATATATAATTAGACCAGGAGTCTTTGCCGTTAGAACATGTATGGAAAGGATAGTCGTTTTTTGGGAGGAATCCAGCAAAATTAAACTCTATTAATTAAGTTAGTTCTTTATTTTTTATAGCCTAATATTTCGCATCGAATTCGTATGCTTCCTCAGGGGATCAAAATGTGAACTTGTTTTTTTGGAGAAATTACTATGTTTGTAATATTTTAAAGTAACACAACTAATGTCAACGGACGTACGCTTAGTTATTTCGAAATTACATTTTAAAAACAGGATAACCACATCTAAAAGAAAGCCACATGTGCAATATTGGCGAACAAAAGAAATAATCGTACACACACATGTTATTGTCACACAGTTAATACTTAAAAAAATTTATAAAAAATTATATTTTTTTTAAGTATTAACTGTGTGACAAGAACATGTGTGTGTACGATTATTTCTTTTGTTCGTCAATATTGCACATGTGGCTTTCTTTTAGATGTGGTTGTCCTGTTTTTAAAATGTAATTTCGAAATAACTAAGTGTACGTCCGTTGACATTAGTTGTGTTACTTTAAAATATTACAAATATATGAGTAATATCTCAAAAAAAAAAGTTCACATTTTTATCCCCTGAGGAAGCATACGAATTCGATTCGAAATATTGGTCTATAAAAAATAAAGAACAGACTTAATTAATAGAGTTTAATTGGATTCCCCAAAAAAACGACTATCCTTTCCATATATATATATATATATATATATGTATATATATATCAATGATCGTAGATGGGTTCTAGAGGTTAACTTAATGGTATTAATTCCATTTAAGTTTGCATATATTTCAACAAATAATGAATATACTAAAGAAGACCAAAATAAAACTTGGCCAACTAATTTAGCTTGTTTGATTATATAATCTAAATAAATCCGGAACTGTGGTTTATACTGTAAAAGTGTAAAAGTTAATGAAAAAAGGATAAAGCACACATTCCCTGTGTAAAGGGTCTGTCAAATAGGGCTTCGAGTATAATATGTTTTCTATTACTGATGATGACGACTTATTGTTGAAATACGTATTCATAATTTGAAGCAATATTGTGGTAAAGGTTCTTAAATTAACTTATAGATTACATTATAATTGTCAGAACCGTAAAAGCTACATAGTTATTAAAACAAAAATAAACCAAATTATGAGGTAGCGTATATGTAGTAAATTAGCTTTACTAGAGTTGCTCATAAGAGCCATTTGTAAGTTCATCAAACGTTTAAGCATCACATCCTCGAACGGATGATTTTTATGCAGTAAAACAGTGCAAATAGCTGACAACGACCTCTATAACTGAGTAACGCAAGCAATCTATTCACGCCAGGACAATTTTTTAGTTACCCTTTAACTGGGAACGGTGAAGTCGTTAATGTAGCAGGATGATCGGTACTATTTACACGTCTTTGAGTAGTAGACATGATGTAGTTTCTTCCCTAACAGCTAACATGTAACTGACGTTTTATTATCACCCTTGTTTACTTTTAAATAGTCCTAATTGGTCAATACTTTCTAATCAAATTTCATTAAACCCTAAAATGTTCACTTAATGAACAGGATTAGCTTAATAGACTTGCTTTTCTTTATATTATTTATTACTTATTAGTTCATTAAGTACTTAAACATTATCACGTACAAGTGTACATTATACTAATGAGATAAATGTATTTGAAATGTATTTCAATTCTTTGAGCAATTAAGAATTTGCTGCATTTACTTAACGATTTTCAATAATATGAAATCGGCAAACAAGAAGTACCGTAGAAAGAAAACTTAACGTCATAGGTACAAATGGGTTTCATATTTATTGTATCAATAATAATTAAAAATAAGTGTCAGATCATAGTTTACAAAAAAAAAAAACTTAATTGTTGGCCACTGTTATTGAATACTGGATTGGATTTTAAAAGTTTTACTTTTTCTGCTGGATACCGATTAAATATTTTTTTCCAAAAGCAAATAACCAAAACGAGGATATTTCGAGTATCACATGTACAACAAACTTTTTATATACGCGATATTATATTAAATTGCTAAATCATGGAAAAATTCGCGAATGTAAATTTTATGTGCAAAGCTATTTTTCTCATATTTAGAGTTTTTTTTCCCATTTTGTTTTAGTAATTAAATTTAATGATGGACGTAAATATCGCTACATGCATTTTTGATAAAATTTCATTTTGATGCAAATAGAAATTGATTGTTGAATGGAATTCTATGCGGCATGACCAGATAATATTATAAATTAAAATTTAATTGTATATGTAGCTTCAAGCCAAATTAAAATTTTCGTTTGTCTAAATATAACAATACATTTTTCATGTTTACGACACAATATAGCGAATACAAAATAGATTAAATAAATAATTAAATTTACAAAGTCGTTTTAGGCGTCTACTATACCGGGTAATATTTGTAAAAAAAAAAGAATTGTTTGATGTACAGTTAAGCTCACATAAATCTAATATAACCTAACTTGTCAAAATTGTCAAAATTTTCTAATATTATTTAGTGTTTATTAAACTTTTTTTGAAAGACAAGTCAAATGTCAAGTAATTATTTAATACACAAATAAACTAATACTTAATTGATCTGCCATTCGCATCAATTACTGCCCTTAACCTTCTAGATACAGAATCGATGAGACTTATTAAAAAATTAGGTTTTTCAACAATGTTTTCCCAGGTATTTTCAATAGATTCCCATAATTGTTCCCCATTAACCCATTAGGTACTGAATATTTTTATTTCCGAAATTTAATAAACAAATGTGTATTTATGTGTCTTTGGGTGTTTAATTATAATTGCATTTGGATAATTTTTTTAAGCTGAAAAGTTTAGAAAAAAAAATATGGGCTGTGCGTATATGGCACACTAGTACCATAGGGTATCTAAAATAAAACATTTGCAACTGAAATGTATATTTATTTTTTGTGCAAAATTTGTAACAAAAGCTTTAATTTTGCTTGTGATATTCACCAAAACAAGTAATGCACAGTCCTACACCGCATTTGCGACATTGAGTTCTTACAGCACTGGACGTTGTATGATTGCCAGCGCAACGCCTTCGCTTATTGTTCGGTATATATTCAACAATATGATCAATGTGGTCATACCTAATGTCAGGACAAACTCTGCCGTCTGATGAATATGTGGATGGCCGCCCAGCCGATTTCGGTGAGTTTTGAATTTTTTTTTAAATAGATCTGTGCTATTTCTCGTCGGAAATTCAGTTGTGATGTAGCAGGGTTTTGCTCTCTGTATAAAATCCAGGCGTTTTGTAAGCAGGCATCAATTAACCATGTAAAAATCGACCACCACCACTTCTTACCCCTGATTGAAATTCTATAAACGTTAATGTTTGAGTCAGTGGCGGCTCTTGATGACGTACGATGTGCGCTGCTGCACGGATGAGACTGCTTCGTTTAAGCTTTCATATATACAGAGAAGCAAGTAACCGTACCGAAATCTTCCGAAATAGTTCGAAGTAGTCTCATCCGTGCAGCAGCGCACATCGTACGTCATCAAGAGCCGCCACTGGTTGGAGTCCATTTGATCTGTCCCTCCTATAAATTCATTGTATTTGCCAATGCAGTTAGGTGCTGGAATGCCAATTTTTTTTCTCAGAAGCCGAATAGCGACTTGCATTTGATACTGGAGCAACCCCATGCACTGTAGATGCTACAGTAACCACCGAATTGTCCATCCAACGGGTAACTACCACATTTTTATCTGTTGTCAAAGCATAGTCATACGTTCCTCGTTTTGTTTTCTTCATTTGTTTCACAGGTTGGATAGAACAATTTTTTGGTAACCGATTCTCCCTACTAATCGTTCCAGTTGCCTCGTATCCTTTTTCTTTCAGGTGATAAAGGATCTTTATTGATGTAAATAAATTGTCAAAATAAAACTTGAGAGGCTTAGATTTGTGTTCCTGTGGTAAATCTTCGATTAGTTGTAGAAGCGGATCTGTCGCTTTACCAAACTCTTTTTGGTGTTCTGGCTTAGAATTAGGTATGCATCCCTGATATATCCCAAAATTGATAAGATAGCCACTTTTTGAATTGATGCACCAGACCTTGTAACCAAAACGAATTGGCTTGCCACGGATGTACTGTTTACATCCGTGGCGTCCAAAGTACTCAATCATACTTTCATCATATGCAATTTCACGATCTGGTATATAATATTTAAGAAAGTTTTTTTTTATTACATTTATCAAGGGTCGCAGTTTGGTCATTTTATCCGTTACTGTTAGTTTAGCACAATGCAAAAACCTCATGATCTGTATAAATCGATCTCGACGCATGGAATTATAAGCAGCCGTGTTGCGTAAATCTTCTCCAGTTTCCCAGTAACTTTTCTTTGACGGTTTTTTGTCATATCCAGATACAATAAGAATTGCTAAGAAGCATTTCATTTCTTCATATGTTATTTTGGGATCTGGACAATTCTTGAATAGTGCATATCTATTACTCTCTTCAAGGAGTAGTTGCATTACATCATGGTTCAAAAAAAGCTCGAACATTGCTACAGGTGACTTGTCACGGTAATTTGAAAAATTTGTTTGCGGAAAAATTTGCTGTGTGGCCACGTCAGGCAGATCATTATCTTTCAACCAACAGATAGGATTTGGTTTCGCCTTTACAAAGGTGCTCAGAGGTATGTCATCTTCTTCAACAAAATCATCAAGCGGATTGTTTTCTTGATTTTCTGCAAAGTGTGAATCATCCTGATCAACGTCTTCATTGCCAATTCGTTGCCCACTGTGCAAAACCACCTCAGCAGCTGCTTGCAACTGTCTGCCAGACAAATTTTCTAGTAATCCACCAGATTCATCCCCAGAGTCTTCGTCTGATTCATCTCTGTGTTCAGGAGGTTCTAAATAAAGACGGTCTATATCGTCATTATCAAAATTTTCCCAGAATTCATCGGTTTCGAACATATCTGCAATTTCTTGCACGGTCAAACTGCAAGAAACCAATAATATTTTAAATAATAAAATAATAAATAAATAATAATAAATAAATAAAATAATAAAATTTATATATTTCTTGGTACGTCATGAAACAGTTTTATAACTCGTAATATTCAAAACAAATAAACTTTTTTGGAAATAACTTGTGATGGAAAATCAGACTCCAAGAGACTAGTGTGTCATATAAGTTACAGCAACGATAACATTATTCTGTGAAACAGATTTATAGGTTATGGTAGAAATTATCGTTGTAGGAATGTTTTTAGATAATAATGTGAAAGGATAATGGAATATGTATGCCTATTTTCAAAAATAGTAGATCAAAAATCAACTTACCGTTTACCTTGACTCATTTTTGCCGCTTCGAAAACACTAACGAAAATTTCACGCAGAAACAGACTCATTCACTGTGCCGCCAACGCGTTCTCGCCGCCTTGATGACTAATCTAAATACTATTCAACCTAAAAGCGCAGACTAGAACTCCAAAGTTCCACTAGGAAGTATTTTACAATTTTTTAGAAGGGGTGTTGCACAGCGTACCATATAAGTCACGCTAGTACCTAATGGGTTAACAAATCTTATACGAGATCTATGAATTTGTTTTGTCATGTTTTTTTTTCAATTTCTCTCAATTATTCAAACAAATTGTCATCTATTATGCATTCCAATTAACAAAGGACCAGATGACGCGACATTCTGAATATAATTTACACAGGAATTTCAAAAAAGTAGATAATTTGTATGTGAGGTTATATACCTACTAACCTATATAAAAGATTATTTTTTACTTTTGTTTATTAACATATTTATTATTAAGAAAGCTTAGACTTCAATAATTTTATTCAAGCAAGAAACGGCAAATATATACAAATGCAAAGTATTAGACTTGTATAAAATATTTCAATCAATATCTTATAATCTGTTATTTATTGTTTGAAGGTGTTGCATCTATAATAAATTTGTGCGTAAATACAGTGAGAATATGTTAAAATTACTACAGGAGAAATATTTACATCTTCCTTTGATTTTATTGGACACCAAAACTTTGACTAATTCATTACATTTGGTCCATCTGTGTTCAAGCTTCTGTATACTGTCACAAAATTAATTTTCTTCTAACCTTGCAAAATAATCGTTTACTCTTGAAGTTAACTCTTCATGCGTGCAGAATTTTTTGCCTCCGAGAATCTAATTTAATTTATGAAATAAATGAAAGATGGTGGTGCTACGTCTAACAAAAATGAGGGCTGCGGTACCAATTAGAACCTTAATTCTCCAATTTTCTTTGTAGCAACCGTACATGCATTATGATGGTGAATGGGCACTTTCTTCTTAGTTATTACCAGAGGTTTTTTAGCGATAGCTGCCCTCAAACGATCTAGAAGATTTGCTTGCCCTTTTGAAAATGTCTATCAACAATACCACCTTCGTGTTCTAAAATACCAATTAACTTTCCCACCGATAAAACTGTCTTGGCCTTCTTTGGAGTTGGATGTTTGGAGTTGGTTCTCCACGTTTGGTCCACATTTTGAAGTGATGTTCGGATTCGGTTATATCACAATGAACCCCTGATTCGTCACAAGTATAAAATCAACGCAAAAAATCTGTTGTATTGCGTTTAAAAATTTCTAAATTATTTATCGATATTTGACAGTGAACAAGTCTTTGTTCCGTTATCAGTAAACGCCGCACCCATCTTACCGAAAATTTTTTTATGTCAAATTCTTCGTGCAAAATATAAAGCACCACTTCCTTTGAAATGCCCACTGCTGTTATTTATAACGCTCGCAATCCCCGCGGCGATTTAAAGTATAAATATAACAGTTTCATTGAAATGTCCACTGCCTCTACTATTTCTAACGTTTTCAATTGTCGGTCGCTTAGCAAAAAATCCTGGACTTGTTGCTTGACTGTAGACGTTTTTCGGCTGTTCACAGTGGGAATCAACTTCTAAGCTCTCCTGCTACGCTTAAATTAATTTCCCATTGTTCTGACTGTTGTATACGTAGTTTTCACCCAGTATATCTCGCATATCATCATGGATTTCGGTAAAGGACACGCCTTTCTTTAAAAGATACTTAGATACTGCACGATGTTTAACCCTTAACTACAGACAAGTTATTGCCGAGACGCAAGCACAGACACCCGGTAAATTCTACCGGCTTTTTTCTACCGCTATTAACAAGTTAAAAAAAAAGAAATTATATAAAAAAACCTCTAGAAAATGTTTTTTGGTGTATCTAAATTTGCAATTTGGGTATTTCAAATGACTTTTAATCATACAACAAAGAACGTTTATAAAAAATATATTTCACCTCAAATTTTAACATGGAATGAGGTGTATATACAATATATGTATATAAAATTTCTCAAAAAAAAATTAAACTCAACTCTTTTTTATAAAGGAACCTATAAAGGAAACTGTAATAACGAAAATAAAAGTAATTTCAAGTTAAAAAGTTCATATCGAAAAAATCCAACAGGAGGTAATGTAGCACAAAATTTTATGTGGTACAGTCTTTGCAAATCCTCTCGGTGCTCTGTAAACATATAGGTGTCTTACATATCAAACACATGTGGGTGGTTTTTCTTTCTTTCTTGGCCGGGCATTTTCTGCACGTGGTTCGTTTAGGAGGTTGACCAATTTCAAATGGGTATTCTTCATCCAATTTTAGAATCCGTCTTATACATAGTTTAACTTCTCGGCATATACGTATATTATAGAATCTACGTTTCATTTGAGGAGTTACCAACAACATTCCTAATTGTTTTTCAAACTCGTAACGAAGCATTGTTTTATTGTCCCTGTAAGCTTGGTGAGCAATATATGAATTAACAGATGCTATATCCAATAATCTAAAGAATATAGCAAGAGGCCAGCGGCGAGTCCTGCGACTACAACAGTAAACGCTGCATTTTTGGTCGAGACTATCGACCCCTCCTTTTGTTGGATTATAATAATTTATAATTTCTGGCTTACCAGTTTCAGCATCATTATATTCGTTGTGATGCATGGAGGAGATCAATAATACGGACTTATTCTTTTTTGGTATATATGATAATAATGTCATGTCACTAGTATATCCATATAAACTAGTACCGACATCTTTTTTTCTGTTGGGCAAAAATGCAGGAGGTATTTCACCTTTATTTTTTTTAAGAATTCCCACATAAGTAAGCTTTTTACTCTTCAGAACATTTACTAGTTCTATTGAAGAGAACACACATTTACATTCCTATTTGTATTTGAGATTGGCTGGGTAAGCCTTAATACGGCTTGTGTGGGTTTTGAATATTTATTTTCCTCTTCACTCAAAACATTACCGCCAGAGTTCTTTCCACAATATATATAGGAATTGTATAAATATCCTGTTCTGGCATCTGTCAGAGACATAAGTTTGAGACCATACTTAGCCGGTTTGTTTGGCATAAACATCTTGAACTTGCATCTGCCGCGAAAAGCAATTAGCATCTCATCCACATAAGCATTACTTCCAATGCTGTACCTAGATTGACAATTTACTATAAAGACATCAAAAATTTCATTAATAGCTGCTAGTTAATCGATTTTTTTCCGTTCATTTCTAGATTCAGCATCATCAAATATCTTAGACACGTAACAATGATGGTGAATCGATTTACATTCATTACAGATCGAAAGATATCTCGACCAGATCCATCAGTGGCAAAAATGGATCGTATATCCTCGTGATTGGATTTAAAAATTGAGGATAGAATTAGTAATCCTAGAAAAGCTCGTAGTTCTATTATATCTAAATCACGCAGATCAGAATTATTTTCATATTTTTTGTATTTCATTCTCATCTTTGCAAGACGAGCATTAGATGAAAGTAGAATCACATTTAAAATATGATCATCAAAGAAAAGATTCCACACATCTTCAGGATTAGCCGTTTAGATATTGTTAGTCTTTACATATGGGCATTTTACAACAATATTCTGTTGTAAGGTACGCGTATTCCTAGGCACTGGTGAAGTTTTTTACCATTTAAAACGATTCTTACCATAATAATAATGATTGTTAGCATCCTGTATTGGACGCCTCAGATAACCCTACATTTTCTTCCTCCTCCTCTTGGTTTAGTTCAACCTCCGATTCACTTTCATGATCCGACGGAATGTACTCTTCATCTGATTCTATATCGCTATCGTCAGAATTCACTTCTGCCGCCCATTTCAACAAGGTCTCTTCAAAATTCACATCTCCGTTCCTTACTCTCTTTAAGGGTCCTGGATTTTCTTGTGTAGACATTTTAGCGATTAAAATATTACATAAAATCAGTACACATAATAACATAAATAAATACCTCCGGTAATTTTTACCGGTTACAATCTTCAAACTAATACTATTACTCTATTTAGAATCAAATGACGCGCTCACCTCGGCAGTCTACTCAAAACTGACCACTAGGAAGGTACATAGACGCATAGATCTGTAAGTGACGGAAATCGCCGAAACTTGACGAATCGGAAACGCTCGAAGGTAATATTTACCGGGGATCTGTAGTTAAGGGTTAAAATTATCCATCTTCTTCTTCCCTTGGCGAATTAGGTTTTATTCCTGTAAAAGATAGGTACCGTCCATCTTTTACGAGGTCTTTCTACATTTATTTTTCCATTATAGGATTCTACTTTAAATGGAAGCCTCTACCAATTCATTCTATCTAAGTGTTTATTCCATTTTCTTCGATTAGTCCTTATTTTGTCGTTTAGGTTGAATATGGATAGGTCTGGTTTTATATCTTGATTTCTTACTCAGGATTCTTAATAGCTCAGTTGCAGAGCAATGGTCCGGCAATCGATAGACGTGGGTTTGAATCCTGTTTAAGGGTGAATTTTTTAAATTTAAAGATTCGAATAATTAGCGTCGTAAAATGTATTTACACTCAAATACACTTCTTCAGTAAATGTTTAAAATTAAATATTCGTAAGTAACTAGCCAGTAGCTAATATTAGAAATAGGTATTTTACATTTTAACTTCAAGTTATAGTTTCAAATTTGATTATATCTATGTTATTTATCGTTGCTTAACTTCATTCTGCCATCATAGGGTATTAAATAAATTTGCGGATTTAATAAATTGTTCAATTCCGTAATAACATATTTTTTATCCTTTGTGCGTCGCTGTCATAAGAATAAATGCTTGGTAATTTGCTGAACGTGCTAAAGTCGTCATCGTTTCAGAAGCCGTCAAATATTCCCCCTTTTATAGAGGTCGTTTTTGCCAAGAAACGCATATCATATTTCCGCGACACGTTGTCTCTCGTAGCTTGATTTCAATATTGGAATTATCATTGCATATTGACAGGCTCGCATCTTCACTTTTAATATGGATACTACGTTCGTTATGCGATATGAGGATTCTCATTTATTTAGTTTACGTTTCAGATAACATTCATTATTTATAACATTTATTAGATTAGATTTTTATTTCTATTCATATTTGTTAAGTATTTGCTAATAACATCAAGATTATCATCCATCAATCCATCAATCCATCAATAACGTTGTTAATTAATCCTAGGATATACCGGATGTATTTTTTAACTCTAAACTTTCAAATATCTCCAAAAATAAGCAGCTCGTGAAAAAATGTTCAGACTTAAAATTTAATAATTTAATAAAATTTAATAATTAATAATGGAGGAAGTACATTAGTGCTAGAATTAGTCACTCTCTCTCGCTCCATGTAGGTGGGGCGAGGATAACCTTGAAATATTAAATAGAACCCGTATATTCTATTACAGATTCCAATTCTATTGGGAAAAGTCCATAGAATTTGTCGGAAACATTTTTACAATTCATGACAGATGGCGCTGTATTCGATAAAATCCAATTATTTTCAAATTTTCACACTGAGAACCTATGCATACGACTCTGCAATTCGTTTTCAATAAAAAGAATACCACGCAAAATACGTTATCAAGAATGTACTATTATCATAAACCAGGAACGGGTCACACACATACTTGGTCAACGCGATATACTTCGTTTATAATTTATCAGTAAAGGCCGGATTATATGCAGTTTGCATAAATTTGCATATTTTCATAATATATGCATTTTGTACATTATTTGAATATTTTGAAGTAATTCAGCATTTTTGCATATTCTAAGTATCCGGTATTTTATTTATTTACTAAATCAAATTTATTATAGGCATTACTAAAAGAAATTGTCGTGAATGTAACAAACAAACAAAAATTAAACAGCCCTCAGGTTTTTGGAAATAAGAAAAAACCTGCATTTTAACGACAATAGTCTCATATCCACCAGCGATAAACAAGACAAACTATTTAAAATCCGTCCTTTGATAAACAAACTGAGCACAAATTTCAAAAAGCTCGGTATATTTGCACAAAAACTTTCAATAGATGAGCAAATGGTGCGTTACTATGGCCACCATTACCTGAAACAGTTTATTAGGGGAAAACCAATAAGATTTGGATTCAAACAATGGGCTATGTGCTGCTCTAAATCTGGCTATTGTTTTCATATGGATATTTATGAACGAAAGGGCCAAGAAGTACAACTTGTAAGTGGTGTTGGAGCTTCTGTGATAATGAAGATGACCTTTTTTGCAATATCCGTCAGAATATGAAATATTTGTCGATAACTTTTTCACCAGCTTTGATTTATTGTTGAAGTTGAGAGAACTAAATATAAAGGCGGCTTGAACAGTACGCTATAATAGAATGAACAAGTGTCCTTTGAAATCTGATAATATCATAAAAAAAGAGGAACGCGGGGCATATGATTATCGTTATGATGAAAAAAATAAAATATTTGCGTTGATTTGGAATGATAATAGCTGTGTTAAAATGCTATCGCATTACTTAGGATTGCAACCTATAGAAAAAGTGAAAAGATATTGTAAGAAAGAAAAAAAGAATGCCATGTCGATAGACCAAACATTGTCGGACAATACAATAAACATATGGGAGGGGTCGACAAGTTAGACTGGAATGTGCAAACATATCGAATCAATTTGGAGGTAAGAAATGGTATTTCCCTCTTTTCACAAATACGATTGACGTTGCGGTTGTTAACGCTCACGCTCTTTATACTGCAGTAAATGGAAGCATCCCATTATTAGATTTTAGACGCATTATTGCCAGAACTTATTTGAAGAAAGAATCATTATCCGATCCTAAATTTGCAGGAAGACCAGGTTCTAGTAAGGTGAGGAAAAGCCGCCTGCCTGACGATGTTAGATTTGATCCCATTTGACATGTTTCGGAGGGAACGATTGATGGAAAACAAAGAAAATGTGCCATATGTGACACAAACGTTCGCAAACAGTGTAAAAAATGCAATAATGGACTGCATATGAATGTTTTCCTAATTGGCATAAATTATAAATATTTTTCTTTAGTTTGAAATGTTGGTTCAGTTTTTTTAAATTTTTGTAACGGCAAGTGCCATGGGACTTAAATTTTTTTTTTTTTAAATGGCGTATATTTATTTGCCAACGAATAAATTGACCTATTACCTTTAATATAATCGTATTTTTAATTTAAATTTTCAACAAATGTCGATAATAAAAATTTGGAAGTTAATGGGTTAAATCTGGTAGAAAAATATAACCGGGTATTATGAATTTTTTATTATCCAGCCTACACAATTTTTTATTTGTGTTTTAATTTAGCTTTCATTTCGTGCAATTTTATTTCATTCTTTTTCCCATCTGACAGCCTGCTCAATTAAAACGATTGTATTTCGCCGACTATAAATTTCCATGGTCGGCATGGGTAGTTATTGACATATACAAAAATTAAATTCAAATTTTGTCTATTTTTCATCTCTGCGGAACCGAGTTCAAACAAAAGTTTAATATGCATTCGCATAATTAAAATTCAATTACATTTTCGAAACGGAATACGAAAATAAAATGAATAAATATTATATGCGTACACCTACATATGCAAATAGGAGCTGTAGTCTGTGCCTTGGCTTATTTTATGTATTGTCGTACCTGCCTATGTATCGAACACGTACCAACAGTTAATGCCGAAAACGTAAATCCGTGCATATTTCAAAATTGATATTCAAGCAGAGGGTGAACCGGCTTCGCGAAATCCGGAATATTTAGCGGCTTCCGGAAATATAAATCAGAGCTGCCGGTCCAGAAGTGCAAATTGCTGAACACACAAGTTTTATACTACTACAACTGCTGGTGTAAGGTGCGGGAAATGGTGTCTCGGTTCATTCTGCTTGATAAAGCCTTACCTAAATGTCAGGAATTATTGCCTATGGTCAGGAAAACTATTACGTTATCCTTACTACGTTAGCATGTCGAAGCAGCAAAAAAGACTTTACGTATCAGCAGATATCCTTCGCAATATATATTAGTTATGAACTTATATTGGGATAAATATATACAGCAGGAATATGAGTAGATATTATAGTAACAATAAAGATAATTTAATCTATTGTTTATTAAAAATGAATTATTAATTTATGTAATTTATTTTATTTAAACAAATGTATCTAACGGGTATAAAAAAGGTCTTTACGCCCCGGACAGAAAATAAATTTCTGTACTTAAATCTATTCAATGTAATCTTAAATAAGATTGAAAGTACCCAGGCTAAGGTCTCAGTGAAGACGACGTTTTGATCCCTTCGAAACCCTATTACATGAACGGCTAAAATAATAGTTAAAGAGGCCGTCACAATGAATTATTGTAGAACGCGCATGCGCGTACAGTCTACAAAAATACAAACGCTGATTACAAAACGAAACAACAAAATGCTGCACAGGATATCTGTAACCTGAAAATAAATGTTCAAACTCCAACTTGCTAAAAATAGCATAAAACACAATCAATGAAGGTAAAGAAAGGTCTCGAAAACAGTTAACTCGCATATTAAAACATTAATTCATGTTCATTATAAAAAAGGAACATAATTCTGTTTAAAATTAAACAAATAAAACATACTTCCTGTAAATGGATCACACTGTATATATGTATATATATATATATATAATGAAGTGAACCCGAAAGGGCTAATGATAAATAAACAATTGAATGTTTAAATAGACTGTAGCTGCTCTGGTAAATTTTAAAAATTATTGAATTATAAATATCTATTTAAAATGTGCTATCATATGTTACACATAGATGGGGTTGTATAACATGTTGCATACGTTACGTGTTTATACATAAAAAATATGATCGTTTTAATAACGAAGTGTACCTAACCTAAACAGCTGTTCGTGAATAAAATTTCTTATAAGTATCTCTGGTGGGCGAAAGTTTATGTGATGTTTATGTCCGGCTAGACAGAAGAACACTATTGACTCTTCGGTGATGCATATAAAAATACACCTTTAAAAGGCAAGTTCGGTGACTCTAATAGACCACTTATAAAATTAGCAGATGCTCATACAATAAATAATGGTATTTTTATTCAAAACTACAAAATAAAACGAATGAGATACGGACTAATAAACAAGATTTTAATGAAATGATTGCAAAGATAGTACAGGTAAGTGGATAAATAAATTAAATTAATTTATATAAATATAATGTATCATGTCCCGTGATAAACTTAATTTGAAATAAAATCTAGGTTAAAAACACGACAAAATAAAGGTGACATGAGTTAAGCTAAACGTAACAATGAAATACTTTGATTAAATTTAATAGAGAATCAGGAAACTGTATTCTTCGATACTTAACTTATTTATCTTATATTTATCTTAAATATAACATAGGTAATGATTAATTTAAAAAAAATAATTTAATGGTGATATTGTTGGTGAAATTAAATTAACTTATCATTTTCAAAATTCATAGGATTTATAAAGAGTACTTATGTGAGCCTGGACAGGAAATTAGTGTATCTGGAACTGTTTCGTGGATTTGTGAATGTTGGGTACTGGAATTAATGGCGATCGGAAGGCGTCCCCTGCTTGTCCGATCTTACGGCTGTCTTCCCGGAGAAATGCAATTTGCGTTTTCTTGGACACCGGTCACCGTCTGGACTCGCAAAGTGCGTTAAACCGTAGCTGGATATATTGGTAAGGTTTGACTAGAGTTGACGTATAGGTTTTATAGATTTATTAATACTTTTTCTTTTAATTTGTAGAGAGGCACTTCAAATACGTCGAGTTGAATTTTAATGGAGACTTCTAGTGACGCTAACTTTCGTTTGTTCTCAACCCTAATTTCTGATTTGTCCAAGTGTATGTATTCTTTTAGCCTCGTCGTTTTCTTATAATGAAAATTACAATTTAATCATTTTAACTATACTTATGCTTAGTATAAATTATCTAGTTTATATTTGGGAATACATGTTTGACGTATGAATGTAAATAGTTGTCTATAATGCTAATTTTATAGTGGGGAAAATTCCCGCGGTTACCTTTTTAAAAATCGTACAGTTTTGCCTAAATAAATGGCGTCATTTATTTTTAATCAATTAAGTTGAAATATCTTTTGAAATACAAGATATCGGAATGAAATGACTGATACAAATAAAAAGAATAAAATAAATCAATGTGAGAATGAATTTAAAATAATTAAATACGCAAAATCAACTTTATTGATATTACATATGAAGAATTCAGTTTCAATATTTTTTATAATTCTAAAGCTTACATCAATACATAAAAATTCCGTCTTTTGCTCACTGAGGCATTCTTAGGTGTAGTCTCGACCTACATCAATATATATATATATATATATATATATATATATATATATAAAATCACAGAGAAGCTTCAACAACAAATCAATACTCACATAGACAATAAATGTTAAAAGTTTATACATATTTGTTGGAGATGTTTTCACCTCAAAATTTATTAACAAAGATTCAATAGATATAATAAGAACGGTCCTGTATATATATACTCCAAAACAAAATATATTAACAAATAATTCATAAAATTATGATAGAACCGTCATTTGTCCCACGAATAAAATATTAGCTGCTTTACAATACCAAAGAATTTAAAAAGACCTGTATATATTCGTCCGGAGCTAAACAGAAGTGGTATTTCAGCGTTTACGTGCCTGATTGGCGAATAAATATGTCGAAAATCTCTGCGATCGTACATACAAAACTTTACATAAATAAAAGCGAAATATAGGATTGATAATGTTGACGGAAAACTGTTATATAACGGGTGGGCCAAAAGTCCCGCTACCATTTTGATTGCGCGCCATCTTGGTTATGTGACGTTTAGTTCAGTTTAGCTTTAACCATTGTGTTGTGTAGACGTCCAAATTTTATTATGGATAAATATACGCCACAAGAACGAGCAGAAATAGTGACAATATTTATTGAAAATAATCGTTGCATTATTGCCACTTAGCGGAAATTGCGTCAAAAATATCCTAATCGTCCAGTGCCTCACAAAACCACAATTTATCGTTTACATGCGAATTTTCGACAGTACGGTACGACAGCAGACAGGCCTCGTTCCGGAAGACAACGGACGTCTCGTAACGCTGAAAATGTGGCTCTGGTGCGCGATAGTGTTGCAGAGTCTCCAGAAACATCAATTCGGAGACGTGGTTCCCAGTTACACATGTCTGCACGCAGTTTAAGGCGAATTTTGAAAACTGATTTGAAAATTTTCCCGTACAAAATTCAATTAGTCCATAAATTGCTACCGAGAGATCATGATCAACGAGTTGAGTACAGTAATGCAATCCTAAGGCTGTCTGATGAACTATCAATTTATCAATTTAGACGAAAAGATTTTTCGTCTAAATTGATAATGAGCGATGAAGCCATTTTCTTCTCAGTGGCCACGTCAATAAACAGTACAGTCGGTTTTGGGGGACACAGAATGCTCAATTAATTCATGAAACGTCATTGCATTCACAAAAAACAACTTTATGGTGTGGTATTCATGCTGGAAACATCATTGGTCACTATTTCTTTGAAACTGACGAAGGTGTTGGAGTTACTGTTACTGCTGAACGGTACCAAGATAAGATTCGAAATTTTCTTGTGCCTGAAATGGAAGAGCAAGGACTAGAGGAAATGTGGTTTCAGCAGGATGGGGTCACGGCACACACAGCTCGTTCAACAATTCAATTATTGAATGACGTTTTTCCACGAAGACTAATTTCGCGAAATGGAGATTTAGCATGGCCAGCCAGATCTCCGGATTTAGCTGCACCTGACTTTTTCTTATGGGGTTTTTTAAAATCAAAAGTTTATGTGAATAAGCCCCAAAAGATTCAACATCTTAAAGAGAATATTCGTCAAGAAATTGAAGAAATTGAGCCTGAGATATTGCAGCATGTCATGAAAAATGCCTTAAAAAGAGCCGAAAGTTCCATAGCGAATCGTGGTCACCATTTAGCCGATATAATTTTCCAATCATAACGAAAAAAAATGTAAAGAGCAAATAAACTTTTTTTGAAAACCAAACTTACTTATCTTTTCTTTCAACAAAGTTATAGGCAATCTAAATGGTAGCGGGACTTTTGTCCCACGTTGTATAATAGTGACTACAAAATCTTAAGATTAGTCGCTAATCTACCAAAAAGGTGATTTTGATCGCAACTTAGCACATTTACTGCTTAATCTGTGTTACAGTGCTGGACGCGGGATTCTATACTTTTTCGTTACATGTTTTTTTCGGAAAACCATTTTTTATATCTGCTAATGCCTTTTGTAATAAGTCCTCATAATATCTTTTAGTGTATTTTGTCTTATCTTTCACTTTCGGCATGTTTAGATACACTAAATCTGTTAAAAAGGAAACTAATATTTAAGATGAAATACACAAATCTTAAAATTATTAATTTTGAGATTTGTTAACTTTTATAAACCGTTTTTAAGTAATTTTAATTTATTTCGTTCAAATTATGGTCAAGAATTTATACTTTTTAATAAGTAGTAGGGCTTGTGCGAATTACTGGAGGCACGCTCAATCCGTAGTATGCTAGTTATTGTCACCGACGCCAATAACTGAAAGCATACCTTTTACCATACCCAATAATTGGCATCTCTAAAATTATCAGCATTCATGTGATAACTGCCAATATTTGTTAAAAAAAAACTTAAAAGGTATTTCCTTCTTATACACTCACTAAAATGCAATAAAAGTGAAAAAACAGGCGCACAATACCACTATCAAAATTACTGCAGTCTAATGAAATTGTTAAGATTCTTGCCTGAACTAACAATCACGACACTGGCATGTATATTTTACTAACGCCATTTGTAATAGACAAATGAAAATGAACCACCTGTGCGCCATAGGATCGCGTCATCTTTTGATCACTAACTGAAATAAACCCCAAATTCTATAAATAGGTAAAAATAAATGAAGTAACAATAAACAGGGCAGTGCCAACTATTGGGTCTTTTACCATATATTATTTTTATACAATTTTTTTATATTCATATGCGATATAGAAGGAGGTCACTGGTAATTAGTTTATAAACACACACTTAATATTCGGACAAGAAAAACCCAAACCCTCTTTTATCAAGCTGTATTATTAACTTACCTATATATAGGCATCGTTATGCTGTCTTTAAACCAAAACACCATTTTGACTGCATCCGATGGTATTGGCGGTGTAACGTCACAAGGCAGCTCAATATCTTTCCCCGTAACACCCCATACGACTTTTGCCGGTACTGTAACAAAACAAGTCTCCATAAAGATGGCTAAATAAACCGAACAGGATAGAACTAAAATTATAAAGTGACGAGAGACTTTTAGAATCTCAATTATATCCACGAATCAGTGCCATAACGTAAAATTACCCCCATATCGGTTAACGTATACTGGAGCCATATTCGCTGTTTACTACCTCAGATAACAATAACGAACAGGATTTTACGAGGCCACTTACCAGTCGTTGAGACTCCAATTTCTTTTAAGAAATGGGTTGTAAATTGTGGGGTTTTTATGAAATGCTTATAACTTAGCCACGCGTTACACCGAAGTGTCTTTTGTTTTTACGCTATATTCTACTTTTTTTTTACTGTAATAAAAATACATGCGTTATAAATGAAACGAAACGAATTGTATCATAACCGTATACGCTAATGGAAGTTTGCGGAATTTTATTTATGACATGAGTCTATTACAAATTTAATGTATATCCTATGTACGCTATATAACGTGTCATTGTTGAAATGAAACTTTTAATGCTGAATTGATACAGGTTATTAATATTTGGATGAAAAATTGAAGTTGTACTTTATAAACATGATCTATATTTATGGAACTATTTTTGATACATTTGACTCGTCGATTTTTCTCTATTTTCGAAATTGTATTTAAATTTTTAAAACAGTGCCGATATTCCTAAAATTTTGGGATGGATTTAACTTCCGCTAACACTAATTTATTTTGAATTACTAATTAAATGAAGTCACACGATTCGAACTCTGGTGTATTATTTAAAAATTTGTCGTTTTAAAGGCAAAGTTGAGCGAAGGGACGTGTATAGGGTTATTCTAATTAAAAATAATAACTTCAATTTGTTCATAACGAAACTGTATTTTATTATAACAAGATGGAATAGAAAAAAAGTTAAATATGAACACAACGTGTTCAAAATGTGCCGATTTCCGCTCTCCACCACGTGATCTTTGAGAGTTTAGACACCAAATCGAGCTTAGTTATCGAGCGCTGTAAAAAATGTCAAAACATTATTACAACAACAACAAACTTTATTTGTAAAGAATTATCGACCATTGAACCGGAACAAGTTCGTGCTTTTGTTAGGCAAAGAATATTTTGTCGAATTAAATATCTTAATTCGATCAAGAAAGAAAACAAAAACAATGTGAGGCAATCGGACGATTCTGGAAAGAGAAAGTTAACCAAAAAAATGCGAAAAATCACAGAATAATGCTTTATATTTACATTTTGTTATACAATTATTTTTTACTGTACATTAACGTATTAATATACATTTGATATAATATTTGTCTTTTTGTGGTAATTTCTATGACATATATTTAAATAAATCAAATTTACCTATTATCATGACCGTATAAGATTAACAAGTTAACCAATTTTACTACATATTAAGTTATATAAATCCGACCGAACCGATTCCCGCTTTACTCCAGGATACTTGTGACGTTTCGCGTTGCTGCTCTGCTATTGGTCCGTAGTTACGAGGCAACCTAGTGAAATTATACGGACCTTGGCGAACACTTACCAAAGCGCAAATGGAGGTGGCTTATGGGCGCTTTCTGCGTGGTACCGAAGAGGACATTAAGCATGATCCCCATAAATTATGGCAGTACATCCACCTCAGAGAGGGGTCATCTCGAATACCATCTATTATGCGGGATCGGGATGTTGTTATCGATGGACCTTGAAACATTGTCGAGGCTCTTGCGAGAGTTTTCTCTCGGTCATATTCTGATGGTGCGTGCTCGTCCGATCATTCTATTGATGTTGCACTTATGGATTGTTTGAGTATTGATGCTATCAGTGATCAATATATCTTATAGAGTATTCAGAGGTTGAAACCGACCTTGAATGCTGGTGATGATCAGATTCCATCCATGATTATTAAGGATTGCCGAATGGTGCTTCTTGTTCGGCTGAAAAGAATTTTTAATCTTGCTCTGAGACAAGGAAATTATCCCTCCAAATGGAAGATTGCTCGTATTACACCTGTATTTAAGAAGGGAGATAGAAGTAATCTGAATAATTACAGAGCAATATCTATTTTGTTAAACTTTTCGAAGGTGTTCGAACAAATTATGTACAGGTATCTTTATGCTCATGTCAGCTCAAGGATTTCTCCTATTCAGCATGGCTTTGTGCGTGGACGTTCGACAGTGACGAATCTAATATGTATATCTCAAGATATTTCCGACACGCTTAATGAAAGAGGTCAGATGGATGTGGTGTATACCGACTTCAGTCGTGCATTTGACACTCTTAACCATGTTATTTTGTTAAAGAAACTGCACAATTTTGGAGTTAGTAACGATCTGCTACTGCTTCTTGAATCCTATTTACATGGGAGGATGAACTACGTTTTCTACAATGGGTTTAAGTCATCCAAGTTTGTTTCGAGTTCTGGAGTTCCTCAAGGATCTAACTTGGGCCCGCTTCTTTTTATATTATTTATTAACAACTTACTTCAGTCTTTGACGTGTTCTGGACTGGCCTATGTGGATGATTTGAAGGTTTTTATGCGTATTCTCCTTCAGAAGAACATCGACTTGTTGTGGACGTGGTGTCAGCGTAACGGTTTGAAGCCCAACAAAGGAAAATGTTGCGTGGTTCGATTTACAAAGAAAAAAGATCTTTACCATTTCGATTGAAATATTAATAATGAAGTTTTAACTTCTGATGGTACAGTCAAAGACCTAGGAGTCATATTTGACAGCGGTTTAACATTCGTCAAATACATCATTAATATGTGCAAATCTGCTTCTGCTGTGCTTGGTTTTTTATTGCGCAGCTCCAAGTATTTTTCACAACCCGCAACTATTAAGCACATCTACTGTTCATTAGTTCGAAGTAAATTGGAATACGTTTCAATAGTCTGGCATCCCATCTATATTCATCATAAACTGAAAGTGGAGAGTGTTCAGCCTCGTGTTTTGAAGTATCTTACTTTTAAAACGAGTGGTGAGTATCCTCCTAGAAATACTGACCATAACCTACTTCTCAGGGAACATTATTTGGTGTTGCTGGATATCCGGCGCGAAGTAACTTGTGCTAACATTCTACGCATTGTTGTACGTAATAACATCGATTGTCCTTCGATACTTGGAAGACTGTGTTTTGCTGTGTCTCAGTTTCCGTCTCGCAATTCTGCAACTTTTGCCTATCCCGTGTGCCGGAGTAATGCATTGGTGAGGAGTCCGATTTATCAAATGTGTAGATGTGGGAATAAATACTTTAGTGACATATTTTTTGAACCGAAGTTTAGAGTTTAATGTTTGATTTTCTTTTTTTTGGATTTAAGTTAACTATGTATTGGATTTATTTTTGTTGGTTTGTTTCTGTAAATTTATTCATGTACGATACCTTTTTTTTGTGCCTATATTTGGCTTTGCTGTTGGACGCTTAATAAACTATTATTATTATTATTATTATTATTATTATTATTTCCTCCATTCACAAGAACATTTAATTAGTCCTTGGTTGCCAGTGTGTTAACCCATCGGTTCGTGAGAACAAGATGGCTGGCATAACTATCATAATATGATTATTATTGTTGTTTATTATTTCTTATTTCAAGGTATTTTTCCGTAACCAAACTAGGCAGCTCTCCTCCATATGGCATGCTTCATTCTTAGTAAGCAGATAATAACACCTCCCACCATGTAGGGGGGGGGGGGTTCATTTTCACGGCCCATAGGGTCCGGCGCTTTAGTTGTTGTTGACGAAGTGGGTTGAGATGAGGGTATCTCAACAACATCCTCGCCTGCGTTCTTTGTTTCTACTGAAGCATGCCATGTTTGTGTTTCATTTCCAATTTGCTGTTTCGATCTTTGCTGGTTAATCCTATTATTATTATTATTGATGTGTGCGCTCTTTTCGGGAGAAAGAGAAAAAGTTGATACACGGCCGCGAGGCAAGCATACCAACATCAATCCTGCTTGATATGGATGGTATTTGCAAGTAAGCTCGGTAGAGGTATTCATTCATTTCATTTGTCCAGCGCAACTGCTTACTCTTACTGGTCCCTTCGGTGGGCTGACCGGTATGGCCAGTAACACTTTCAGGGATTGGAACTTCGACAATGCGCTGGGTTGGTCTTAGGAAGCAGAATAGATGTTGTTAGTGATCGACCAGAGGTCGGAAAGGGGCCGTCGGAAATAGTCCCCTTTTCAGCCTAATGGGCTGCCTCTGCCGTGGCTATTGCAAGGATCTATGTCCTTGGGCGCTGGGAACACCACCTTCCCTACGCCATTTTATTTTTACAACGATGGAAGATAAAATTAAGTGAGTACGATTATGAAATCATATATAAAAAGAAAAAATTAATAAAAATGAGGATGCATTATTAATTATTATTATTATTATTGTTGATATGTGCACTCCTTTCGGAAGAAAGGGAAAAAGTTGATACACGGCCGCGAGGCAAGCATATAAACATCAATCCTGCTTGATATGGACGGTATTTGCAAGTGATCTCGGTAGAGGTATTCATTCATTTCATTTGTCCATTTCAACCGCTTACTCTTACTGGTCCCTTCGGTGGGCTGACCGGTATGGCCAGTAACACTTTCAGGGATTGGAACTTCGACAATGCGCTGGGTTGGTCTTAGGAAGCAGGATATATGTTGTTAGTGATCGACCATAGGTCGGAAAGGGGCGGTCGGAAATAGTCCCCTATTCAGCCTAATGGGCTGCCTCTGCCGTGGCTATTGCAAGAATCTATGTCCTAGGGCGCTGGGAACGCCACCTTCCCTACGCCTTATTATTATTATTATTATTTTTTATTATTATATTTATTATTATTATTTCTTCCATTCACAAGAACATTCAATGTGTCCTTGGTTGCCAGTGTGTTAACCCATCGGTTCGTGAGAACAAGATGGCTGGCATAACTATCATAATATTATTATTATTGTTGTTTATTATTTCTTATTTCCAGGTATTTTTCCGTAACCTAACTATGCAGCTCTCCTCCATATGGCATGCTTCATTCTTAGTAAGAAGATAATAACACCTCCCACCATGTAGGGGGATTATTATTGATGCGTGCACTCCTTTCGGGAGAAAGGGAAAAAGTTGATACACGGCCGCGAGGCAAGCATATCAACATCTATCCTGCTTGATATGGATGGAAACATTGGTATATTGAAAATAATTTTTTTTTTTTTTCTCACAATCGACGCATTAGATTGTAGGAGTCGTTTAGTTCGTGTTTTCGAAGACATGGTGTTTCGGTTTGAGATGTGTTCGTGGTTATTTTTATCATGTATTCTGGCTCAGCACCTGCCGCACAATGCTCGTTGACTCTAGTATGACAATTTTTTGAAGCTGTATATATGTCATAGGATGTATGTTTAGGGTCTTTAGAGCCTCATGTAACTTCAGCGGTATTTCTCCTGTAGCACCGATGATGATGGGTACTACAATCACTTTGTTTTGGTTCCACACTTCTTTAACATCTTGGGCAAGTTGTAAATATTTGTCGATCTTGTCTCTGTGCTTCGCCTGGATATTCGCTGGCGCTGGCACAGAGATGTCTATGAGGTATATAATGCTCTTGTTATGGTCTCGTAACGTAATGTCTGGTCTGTTGTGTTGGACAGTTCTATCAGTTTGTTATTATTATTATTATTATTATTATTATTATTATTATTATTATTATTATTATTATTATTATTTAAGATGATCGGAATGATAGGGTTGAAATGTTCAAATTAAATTCATTTTATGATAAATAAACGATAATATAACCAGCTTGTAAGAATTCGTGTCTCCCATGAAACTATATAGAGCATTAGAACTATTGTTCTTAGTGTTCCTCTATTTTATTGGTGCAGTTGATTATCACAAATACATATTGTATATTTATAATAAATATTCTCGTTTCGTATTCCTTGATTTAGTTTTCATCAAAGTACATATTTTGTCGAATTAATTCAGAAAACAGTAGCTTTTGCGGAATTATAGGAACTCCTTTGAGCACGTCCTACGGTAGATGATACCCGCATTTGGTTAATTATTATTAAATTTAATCAATAATATTGTCCCTCTAAATTAAATCTCACCGCCAAAGCGAATTTGATAAAGTGAATTCACCTTGCCTACGGCGAATACAAAATATACAGAAAGCCTGTAACTAAAAGCTCTTAGGTGTAATTTGTACTTTTCGCCCGTTAGTACTTCACCTTAAACATAAAAGGTTACTTTATAACTTAATTAGAACCGTTCCTTTACCAAATTACGAGAATTAGCAAAACAACACTCAGGTCGGTAACACAATATCGTTATTCAAGCGCATGAAGAGTGGCGTTAGTCGACCGTTGCCAGTAACCAGTTCCTCTTTGCCCTGGCGAGAATTCGTCCTGTCGCAGGGATGGAAGAAGGAACCCTCCAGTAGTAGGTGGATACGTAATCCCTTACAATACTTAAATGCAGCTTATAGGCCACGCGTTAAATTAGATTAAATAATCTCTCTATCTTCGTTAATTAGAGTCCTTAAACGGTCTGACGGTTGCGACAAGATAATCTAAATTAAATAATACCTGCTAAACACTGGCCTCTACTTGGCCACACGAAAGGGGATTGGTTTAGTGTGTTGGTACATCTGCGCTAATTCAATTACATTGAAGATACTGTACTGGAGAAATGCATAATCACTTGGGTGAGTTCAGGAGAACACGGAAATAGTTCGGAGCAACTTGAGCTATAAGTGTGTTGGTGTTTGTAATTAGTTTCTAATTGAATGTAATTGTAAAAGGAAATTACAGTTTTCTTAATCTTGTTGTTGTCTATACACACACATAATAGCTTTGACCTGTGATGCTAGCCTAAATTGTACTTGCGGAAGCATAATACATACTATAAAACAAGCCTTTAATTTTTTTTTAATGTAACGTCAAGTTTTCGGTATGATAACCATGAAATAAATTTTAATGAATTTGATACTACGAGTATTTTGCCGCTTTTAATAACGTGATGAATTTTATTGTTAGATTTCATCTTCCAGTGAAATTTGAAGTTTTTCCCTTAACTCTAGGATGCATATCTGGTACAATATCTATTTTCACATTTATTAAAACTCATTGTAAAATGCGACAACACAAATTTATTAAAGCAAAGCTACATTGAAGAGATTATTTCACGAGAAGCAAACATAGTCCTTATACGAGGGTAAGTCAGTAAGTAAGTCACAAGAGATAAGGAAAAGATAATTTACCATGATAATCACTTGAAAAGAATTTTATTTTTCAACAGTATCCCCACCAATGTTGATGAAGTTACCCCATCATTTTAATAGCGTCCCAATTCCAGCTGCATAAAATTATTTGGGTTGCTGTCTCATCCACAGTAAGATTTTCTGTTGAACGCCGTCTTGATCTGCAAAATGTTTGCCTCTAAGACGTTTATTTAATGAACCTGTATAATTTAAACCCGGCTCTTGAGGAACGAAATGTTGAGGTTGTATTCGTTTCGTGAAGGAAAATGTACAAAGTGTTTCTTGACAAAGCGCCCACGGGGCGTAACATCGGTATAAGCTGGTTATTTCTTTTAGTTGATGGCAGTTATATTGAAACTTGGTGTATTTTCTCGATATTTTATTTATTTAACAAAAAATTCTTAAACCTAGTTTATTAAGTTAAATTTCGCAAATGTAGCACTTAATGTAAACTTAAAACTTAAATTATTTATAGCTGTATGAGACCTGTATGTCCCTTATTGATATAATACTGTTAGATACGAATATTACGAAAAGACTGTCTGTGTTGATGTTCAGTTGAAGCTGTTCTGTTACCATTGTTGAGTTGATACTGTTCTATTATGTGCTGTCTTACAAGTAATTTAATGCATGTATTCGTTGTATATTCTATTGTTTGACGTGATAACGGGGAATTTTTATATTTTCAATTCGTAGAAATTGTGCCTACGGGCAACAATACCCAAGGTTTACGTTAGGGTCTTAACGATCTTACTACTAAATAAATAAATCAAATATCATTACTAATTAAGTATTAGTAGGTGTTATAAATCTAGGTGTGTAGTTCTGGATGAGTTTCATTGTTTAGGAATAGAATTTTATTGTATATACTATTATGAAGGTATTCTTCCACTACTGTATATGCTATATGTTATGTGTTTTATACAATAAAAAAAATTAACTTTTCTAAATATCTTTATTTTACAGAAACAATAAATATTATAGCATATGTATTTGAAACAAAGTGATTGGTGGACGTACTCTTCTTTTTAGTTTTCTCCCTCAGCTAGATCTTTCTGTCGTGGGGTCATGGATTGTTATTTACTTATCTCAGGTGCTTGTTTTTAAATTTTACAAGTTTTATTTTTAATCTGTTATTTTTAAAATCAGGTTCGTGGATACTCGAGGAACTAGAACAAAGAACAGCATAATGTTAAAAATTCTATTGTGTAATTAAATTTCTAATTTTTGAATTCAGTTTTGAATTATATTTTTTTCTTTTAATATTTATAATTTTGCATTTATGAAAATGTGTTTTTAAATTGGTATTTATCTGACCTTATCTTATTGGATGATAGATGGCTCTTGCTTTTCTGGAAATCTTCCTTCTTTCTGATTCTCGTAATTATATTTAGGCAGTATCTAACTTGTGTGATTGTTATCTTTATATTGTTTGTATCACACTTATTGACACTATTTGGCTTTTATACCATTTTCAATTTAAACAAAAGCGATACGTTTCTTGGAATGCTTCTTCCTCTTAATTCTCAAACGCCTTTTTGGAATTTTATGAAACTAGCATTGAAAATTAGCCCTATTTTTCTTACAACTGTGCTGATAAATATTTTAATTAATATCTGTACATTAAACACTTTAATTAATAATTGAGTATTTATATATTTTTCCAAAATTTCATTTAATTGTTGGATTAATACTGTTTTTGATGTTAAAATATTGTTATTTATTATTTATGCCCTCTCAGTAAATATTATCTTAATATAAATTATTTTATTTTTAGAATTTAAAAAATCTCTGTCATTAGTTTCAAAATTTCAAAGAAATTCTTAATATGTTTAGTTCTTCCTCTTGTTTTTGTAAATTGAGCCCCTTTTGAGTAATTTAAGCTTATTATTGTATTATTTTAATTGTTTCTTAGGTGAAAATCTTCCTTCAGTTGGTGTGGAAAATTCCGATGTCTCTGAATTGTGTTCGGATATTAATTTTATTGGCTGATTAGTAGAGTGGACCAATTCGGAGCGAAAGCAGAGGCGTGACTAACCAATTGGTTCCCGCACGCGAAACATTATTAATATCAGAGATATACTATCACGAACGGTGCTGTTATTATGTTAGGTACAAAAAAAATTTAAGACGGTTTTTCTAGATTATGAAACGTTCTCGATGATACGTATAAAAAATAAAATCTAAAATGTATGTAATTAGATGATTAAAAAAAACTTACCGTCTTATGCGTTTTCCGTGACTTGAAAATCTGGAGAAGCGCGATGAAATATTGTTAACATAAGGTGCGTCTCCAAAGTTATTTCTCATCATTGTACACAAATCAAATAAGAACACTTCGTATTTTATATCGGCACCAGTGTCTCTATCTTTATGTCTTGCGCTATGCACGTGGCGTTGCAAATTTGATTTTGTTAAATGGTTTATATATATATATATTGCACACTAAACATTTTACATTTACCTCATTGTAAGATAAACTAGGATGGTTCTCAATAAACCTATTGACTAACTTTGATGATAGCGGTTTTTTTACTGTACGCTCCTTCAACATTATTAAATACACAGAATACACTTTCCTGCTGCTATTATACGTGTACACACGATGACCGTGAACAACATACTAAGTAATTGTATGTGCGATGGGGCACGCGGGAACTAATTCGTTAGTCACGCCTCTGCTTTCGCTCCGAATTGGTCCACTCTACTGATTAGTGTGTATTTTGGTTCCTTCTTTGACTTTTAACTGTTTGTTCTTCTTTCAGTGGTAGATATGGACATAAGTCTAATGGAATTGAAATGATTACATTACAAGGTTTTTTTCAATAAAAATGTATCTATCTTCTTCGGTATATCCTTTTTTAATTGTTCTTTTTTAGTTTTAATAGTAAACAAAGAGGATTTTGCTAATTAATATCCCAAAATATCCCATCTGAAGGTAATTCGTGTTCAAATTTTATTTATGTTAAAGAATTTTCTCTCGGTTTCACCATTTCTGGGTTTAAATAATTTATAATAAGTTTATATACTATCCGTAACATGTCAACAATGTACCTTTGTACATTGTACATTGTACCTACGGGCAATAATACCCAAGGTTTACGATAGGGTCTAAACGATCTTACTACTAAATAAATAAATCAAATATCATTACTAATTAAGTATTAGTAGGTGTTATAAATCTATGTATGTAGTTCTGTATGAGTTTCATTGTTTAGGAAAAGAATTTATATTGTATTTACTATTATGAAGGTATTCTTCCACTACTGTATATATATGCTATATGTTATGTGTTTTACAGAATTTAAAAAAAATTACTTTTCTAAATATCTTTATTTTACAGAAACAATAAATATTATAGCATATGTATTTGAAGAATAATGATAGGTGGACGTAATCTTCTTTTCAGTTTTCTCCCTCAGCTAGTTCCTTCTGTCGTGGGGTCATGGATTGGTATTTACTTATCTCAGGTGCTTTTTTAAAATTTTACAAGTTTTATTTTTAATCCGTTATTTTTAAAATCAGCTTCGTGGATACTCGAGGAACAAGAACAAAGAACAGCTTAATGTGAAAAATTCTAATGTGTAATTAAATTACTAATTTTTGAATTCAGTTTTGAATTATATGTTTTTCTTTTAATATTTATAATTTGGCATTTATGAAAATGTGTTTTTAAATTGGTATTTATCTGACCTTATCTTATTGGATGATAGTTGGCTCTTGCATTTCTGGAAATCTTCCTTCTTTCTGATTCTCGTAATTATATTTAGGCAGTATCTAACTTCTATGATTGTTATCTTTATATCGTTTGTATCACACTTAATTGACACTATTTATCTGTTCGCCTATTATTTAAGGTTCGAACCAAAATGACTTTAACAACACGAAACGTGTTTACTCTTCAAGTGTCAAAACAATGCATTCCTTTTATTTTTTCGGTATTTGGCTTTTATACCATTTTCAATTAAACAAAAGCGATACGTTTTTTGGAATGCTTCTTCCTCTTAATTCTCAAACGCCTTTTTGGAATTTTATGAAACTAGCATTGAAAATTAGCCCTATTTTTCCAGGTGTCCAGGTAATTATTTCAATTAATATCTGTATATTAAAGATTTTAATTAATACGTCAAAATTTTTATATTTTTCCAAAATTTCATTTAACTGTTGGATTAGTGCTGTTTTGGATGTTAAAATATTGTTATTTATGATTCAGCCCTTTCAGTAAGGGTTATCTTAATTTTTTCCAAAATTTCAAAAAAATTCTTATTATTCCTCTTGTTTTTGTAAATTGAGCTACTCTTGAGTAATTTAAACCTATTATTTTAGGTGAAATTATTCCTTCAATAGGTGTGGAAAATTCCGATGTGTCTGAATTGTGTTTGGATATTAATTTTCTTGGATGGTTGGTGTGTATTTTGGTTCTTTCTTTGAGATCTAACTGTTTGTTCTTCTTTCAGTGATAGATGTGGAGATTATTTTGTTTAATGGAATTGAACATATTATATTACGAGGTTTTTTCTCTAAAAATTTATCTTACTTCTTCAGTATATCCTTGTTTAATATATTTTTTTTAGTTTTAATAGTAGGCAAAGTGGATTTCACTAATTAAAATCCTAAAATATCCCATCTTAAGGTAATTCCTGTCCAATTTTTCTATTATGCAGAAGAATTTTCTCTACGTTTCACCGTTTCTGGGTTTAAAATATTATAATAAGCTTATATGCTGCCTATAACATGTCAATACCTACTTAAGAAACGTAATTCTATTATAGATGTTTAGTTATATCGTCTCTTGAATGCGTTCACTAGGCAATAGAAGAAGCGGGCTAAGTTATAAAGTAGGTAATAAATAAATTTGCAAATGTAATGGATTCTTAGACCCTAAAGAAAGATTTATAATTTGAATATCATACGTAAATTATCTTATACAGTGATTTAAATTTGACAATGCAGAATTGGAAATTTATAAAATTGGAATTGTTTTAATTTGAAGCAGATGAAAATCGCTTAGGGGCTAAGTCCGAGCTCTAAGATGGATTCTGTAGCACTAATATGAGGTCTCACATTGTCACAACGAAGCAGCACACCTCTGCGCGATAAGCCTAGACGTTTTGTCTGCATGGCAGTCCGATGTCATCATTATCTACCTCTGAAGCATCACTTTCTCCAGAAGGTGGACCATCGCACTCATTAGCTCAAAGCAGCAACGTTTTCTTGAACTTCAGGTCACCAAACATTACATTTTGTACCCACATTCCTGATGCCATGATTACTTTTGTACTACAACTTCGCTAAATGCTTACAATTCAACTGAATGACAAAGTGTATTTGCACATCCTGTTATACTGCAGGTCCAGCTGGTACAAACATGCAGGTTTGCTTATTTCAAATAGCCTGAACACGCACGACAGCAATAACAAACTGAGACGTGTTAATACAAAAAAATGACTTGTAGATCTCGTAGGCCGAGTTTGTGTAAATGCCGGATAGTGAAAATAAAATCGATTTTCTAATTTGAAAATATAAATATAAATTATTTGACCTGAGAAACAGTTGACTGAATACCTTTTTAGGCCATATCAGAACATCGGATTAATTTAAGAATATTTAATACAAGTTATAATCAATCAAATATTACTCCGGGCCATTTCAATATTAAATGCTTGTTACTTGATATATTTCTAATTAGTAAGTAAAATTAAGAGGAATTATGTTAGTAGAAATATATCAATTTCTACGAACATAATTCCTCTTAATTTTACTTTCGACTTCTACATCACTTTTTTTAGTGAAAACCATCGAAATCATTCGCTACATGTCCTCATAAAAATAATAGTTCAAATATTTTTAAAATAACAATCGCAAACATTTTTCTGGTATTTATTATTTCATGTAATTTTTAAAAATATCTAAAATCGCTTGCACAAGTACATGAAATTTTACCGCATTTCTCTTAATCACTTTGTTACACTTAAAATTCTAAGGTGTTTGTAGTTAATTTCATCTTGAATTTTGGGCAAACACCGAACACTTGCTAAAGTACATAGAAGTGCCTATCTAGAAAGAGAAATAATACACTACATCGTATCCACTAATACACTACGCCGTATCGAGTAATACATTAACCATTTACTCAATTGTTTGCTCATTAATCCGTAACGTTACATGACTTGAATGTCTGCAAAGCTCTTATCCAATATTAGAACAGAATATCGCAGTGGGTAAATTCCTATATACATAACACAAATGTCAATTTCAAAATTAAAATCTCGTTAACTTATGTTGTCTTCAATTATGTTATTTTTCTATAAGAGCTTACGAAGCTAATTAAATTTTTTCTAAAACAAATTATTAAATAGAGATTATCAAGCTGTTAATATCTAGGAGTACTTTAGACCCAGTTGAAATATTTGACAGATTACATCCAGACGTCAACGAAAATCTTAAGAGGATTCTATTTAACATGAAAAGGAAGTTAGTATCTAATATATATATATATATATATATATATATATATATATATATATATACATATAATCAAATGAATTAAAAGCGGGCAAGCGGTCTGTCAATTAAAAACTCATTTATTAATTATCCCTATATTTCGCAACAACTTTGTTGCCTCTTCCGGAGATACTACAAGATTAATGAGAAATAACATTAAATAAATAAGAGTATAAAGCAGAGCAAACAATGTCATCAACATACTTGTATAAGAACGGTAATGGAATGACTTTGTTTGCTCTGTGCCACAAGAAAAAACAGATCTAACATTAAAAATTTTTAACAGGTACAACAAACATTTACAATTTACTGTGGAAAAAGAAAATAACAACAGCGTGCCCTTCTTGGACGTTTTAGTAACTCGTGACGATAATAATTGTATCATTTTGAATTGGTATAGAAAGCCAACTTCATAGATCGGTTCATTAATTATCACTCTCATCATTCTCTCAATCAGAAGTATAACACCGTTATAGCTATGAGAAACCGAATAGCACATATATGCCATGAGACATTTCTAAATGACAATCTCAAAGAACTTTTCGACATCTTCGTCAACAATGGCCATCCTAAGCACATACTTAATAAATTAATATATAGTTCAAACTTTTGTGATGGCCCTACCGAGGACGTTCTTGCAGAAAGTGTGATTTACAAAAAAATTCCCATACATTGGTGGTCTCACTCATACAATTGTATCACATTTCAAACAATATAATAACATTAAAATAGCTAAATACAACACCTATAATTTGAAGAAGTTGTATAGTAAGATCAAAGACATAACACATTTATTTCTAAATAGTCATGTCGTCTACAGGATGGCATGTTCGGATTGTTGTGGCATTTATATAGGTCAGACATCACAATGGCTAAAACAGCACATCACGAAGAATAAAAGTGATGTCCGTATTGGAAAGGGATCTTGTGCATTGGTGGACCATGCACTTGATCGTGACCATACATTCAATTTTGTTGACGTTAAGATCTTAGACGTTGAAAATAGCCTTAAAAAAAGAACCGTTTTAGAAATGATCCACATTAACAGAGACACAAATAAAGTTATATTATAGATCTGATATTAACGGACTAAGTATAATTTATTTTAATATACTCGGTTTGACATTTAGTTGACCATCTAAAAATTATTTTGTTGTTTGGTCCTTATATTGTTAAATTTATAATGCATTATTTTTTGATATTCTTGTGACTTTAGGTTTTTGTTATATATTTCGTTTTATATTTTTTATTTTTCATTTTACATATACATGTTTTTAAAGATTTTAAAGGCTTGTATCTATAGTAACTTTAATGTTTTAAATCTAAATCACTTTTATTATTTTTTTTAACTCAACATTTTGTAAGTATTTTACTACTGCTTTACACTCTTATTTATTTAATGTTATTTCTCATTAACCTTGTAGTATATCCGGAAGAAGCAACGAAGTTGTTGCGAAATATAGGGACAATTAATAAATGAGTTTTTAATTGACAGACCGCTTGCCCGCTTTTAATTTATTTTATTCAATATATTACGGTCGATAATTTCGGTTAAATTATATATATATATATATATAAGTGATTAGATCATTTCTTAGCTGTTCATTTTTGATAAATTATTGGAGGTTTTCGGCTTTTATATGAAATATTTACAAATAACAAAACTTGATATTTGTAAATATTTCATATAAAAGCCGAAAACCTCCAATAATTTATCAAATGTTATATATATATATATATATATATATATATTGTAATAACGCGGAATGCTGAGAAATAAAAATAAATGAAAAATAAAAAGAAATAACAAAATGCTAGCTCGAAAACTTCAGATATAAAAATAATAATTGCAAGGATTCTGCTTAATCTCAAGGGTCTAAAAGTAAGTTCTCCATACACAAATAGACTTCTACTAATACATGAAATAATACGAAAGCGTCAAATTTATGTATAAATATATATTTAAATGAAATTATATCAATTATCACAAGATACAAATATAACTATCAAATCTGACATATAAATATAAAGGAAAATGACGTTTGAGATGACGTGAGTTTATAACGTGTATAGAAAAGTGATATCAAGCAATGTTATATCTTTAACAAATTATTATATAACAATTACACTTAAATACCTGAAGAATATGTTAAAATTTTGGAGATCACAATTTTCAATATGTTCTTTGTATGAAGTTCACAGGAAAATTTCTATCTAATACGTCAAGAATGAATGTCCGTTGTTCGATTCAAATTTCTGGATAATATCCTAGTCGCTGCGTTGCTTATAATCCAAATTAGCAGAGTAAACCACCAGGTTATGTTCAATATGGGATCCAGATGAGTTGTTCTTATTCCAAGATGATTCAAAATAAATCTGATTTCTTCTTTAAAAGTGTTCCTTTGATATAAATATAATCTTCCGTATTCAAATGTATGATTAAATTCTCCTTATATGATTAATACATCCAGAATACTTATTAAAACATTTCCTTATGTACAATATACGTCCATAAGCATTTTGTATAGGAATATAAATGGAATATTGATAAAAAGACTCAAATTATAAAATGCAGATTAAGATCTCTTTCAATCAGTCAAAAATAATAAAAATAATAATGTTTTTTCGTCGTCAAGACTCCTAACAGCAATTTTGTAAAAGTAAAAATCAGATATTCTACGAAAATTCGTGCAAAGGTTACTAAAATAATTTAAAAGATAATATTATAGAAAATCCACTCACGTAATCTCAATTACAAATCTTGTAAATGAAATTCATATAAGACAAACAGATAATAAAATATGGGAAATAATATCAAAATTACAAAATTCTTACTATAAAGAAATACTTTACAAATCTTAACATTCAAGATATAACATTGTTGAAACTGAAAACTTATTAGTAAAAGAATAAATTAAGAGGGTAGGTTGACTCACAACATTATCCCCATTGTTAATGAAATAAATTCGATTAAGTCGGAATTTTTTCAGAAAATTAAATTCAATAATAGAAGGTATATAAGAAAAAAAAAATTAAAAACGAAGATTGTATCTTGTAATAGTCAATTAAAATACTGGTCTTGTAAATCTGAAAATGATTGTTCAATATGTGTGAAGAAACTCAACAAACTAAAACTTTTATAACGTTCATACAATACTTAGTTAAGAACTGTATATTAAAGAAACTATTTCCATAAAACAAAATATATCAGTGTTTCATAACTAAATCGGAACATAGTTTTTATGTTTAAATTATAGGAAAATTTTTAAAATATATTATTAACTAGTCATTGTTAATAAAAATAAAATTATCGTATACAAATATATTATTTTTTTCCGAATTGTAAATAATTATTTATATTACTAGTTGAATATTTATTATGAGTTTAATATATATAATTAAATCTTTTCGACCTGTAACATACCTGAAAAACTGGGCTGTTTTCTGTAATCTAAATTTTGTATTAAATTCTTGTTTTATTCGTATTCGATATTCTGGTATTAGAAAATGTTGTTATACTTGGGGTTATTGTTTTGTTAATCTCTTGAATTGATGGTATAAGCTTAATATTCTCTTATAATAAATTGTTATATATAATCCTCATTTATAAATGATATCTTTCCATATAAGTTTTAGCTCCCATAATAAATAATGCTTCTCTTACATACAAATCATCGCTTTCCAAACCATACGCAAATCTTCATATCCATTCCTTTAACATATATAATCTACCCATAATAAGACCTATTTGTCTTTATCTATTATTAATCATAATTAATTCTATATACCCCATAATCATATAATGCTTCCTACTAACTTTATAAATCTGTACCTTATCCATTTCAATTATCAATTCATCAAGCCTCATATTTATTTTCAGTCTAACTATCTGTTTCAATATAAAACGTTTAATCTTTCATTTACTAACTTTAACATACTTATATGTGGTCGATTTCCCCATTATATATTTTGATTTATTGTACAAAATTATTTAAATAATTGTTCTTTTGTAAGTTTATCTATACCATTAGAATATATGACGTTATTTTTTTTAAACTCAGAATATAATATTTCTTTATTATTGTTCAACAGTTTTAATATTTAAGCTCCAGTTATAGAAGTAATACCTCTTTTAATATGTTAATAATTTGTCTTGTTATACGTTCATAAATATATTTAAGTTTTATATTATGTTCTTTTTTTATACAAAAGTGATCTGCATATCTTTGTTAGTATTATATATAAATCTAATTAGTTTAATTTGTGAGTAATAAGAAATCATAACCTCTTCTTAGCTTAGTTCGTCATTGTATGAATATTAGAACACCGAGATTCTAACAAAATTCATTTAAATTATTATTTTCCGACGAACGATTTTATGTATATTGATGCTGTTATCTATGTATAAAAATATCATATTGCCTCTACCTAGTGTTTTGTGAAGGTTTTTAATAATTAGTGTATGTGTAATTACCATTTTTGTATAAGTATGTAAACTGGTGTTGATTTTCGTGTTAAGTATAGTGTTCAGAAAATTGTTAATATTAAAATATTCATTATTATTATTATTATTTATGTTACCTACTTTATAAAATGTTTCATCAATGTCAGTGTATATAAATGAGTTTTGTAAAATTAGAGTAGTGTTTTGTATATAAATATTATAACTTGCTTGAGTCATATAGGTAGCATTATCATGAATAAAGTTTTTAACTTTATGAACATTAGTATTAATTTGATTGATCCCCGATGTCTCTATATTAAAATTATCATACTCCTTTGCATAAGTTAATAGAAAATTCTGATATGCTCTATCATTTATTTGAAATTGATTACGTAAATTAGATTTAGTTTTGTATCTCAACGGTTTATTAAATTTACAGTCAGACATAATTTTAGTTACCTTTTTGTTGTTATTTGTGTTCATACTAGTGCTCAAATGTTGTTCTTTCAGTACCGGATTGCATATTACCTCTTCTTGTTGGATTCTTGTAATTATTTTGTCTTCTTCGATATTCTTTACTTGCAATCCCCATTGCCTGTTTTGTAAATGTATTATCACTTCTAATTTAGTAATTATGTTTTGTTCCATCTTCTCATTCATCCTCTTCATTTCCTGATGATTTTCTTCATTCATCCTCTTCATTTCTTGTTGATTATGATCTAATTTCTCTGTCTGTATTTTCATTTCTCGTTGATATTGTTCAATCTTCTCTGTCTGTATTTTCATTGCTTGATGATTATCTTCAATCCTAACTTTAATACCCATTATCGCTTCTAACATGATCTTCATCTGATCAACTGGCGCTTCTTCTTGTGCAGCATGAACCTCTGTAATTGTGGACCTCTCTCCTTCACCTATTTCCTGACCATCATCTGATTTTCCTGTTCTTGTACCGGAACGTGAACGTGTTTCCATAGTTGATAATATGAATTAATATAAATCTTATTTGTAAAAGTTGTCTATTAAGTTATAAATAATATGATATAAGTTGTTCTGTAATTAATGTTTATAGAAATGTCTTTATTATACAATTTCTAATATAACTACGTTCCTTATTTATTTTGATAAACTGATATATTGCACCTTTTTATTTCATGTATCTAATATGAACTGTTTGTGTATGTATAAATTTGCCCCACGTTGCTGGTGCCAAAAATGTAATAACGCGGAATGCTGAGAAATAAAAATAAATGAAAAATAAAAAGAAATAACAAAATGCTAGCTCGAAAACTTCAGATATAAAAATAATAATTACAAGGATTCTGCTTAATCTCAAGGGTCTAAAAGTAAGTTCTCCATACACAAATAGACTTCTACTAATACATGAAATAATACGAAAGCGTCAAATTTATGTATAAATATATATTTAAATGAAATTATATCAATTATCACAAGATACAAATATAACTATCAAATCTGACATATAAATATAAAGGAAAATGACGTTTGAGATGACGTGAGTTTATAACGTGTATAGAAAAGTGATATCAAGCAATGTTATATCTTTAACAAATTATTATATAACAATTACACTTAAATACCTGAAGAATATGTTAAAATTTTGGAAATCACAATTTTCAATATGTTCTTTGTATGAAGTTCACAGGAAAATTTCTATCTAATACGTCAAGAATGAATGTCCGTTGTTCGATTCAAATTTCTGGATAATATCCTAGTCGCTGCGTTGCTTATAATCCAAATTAGCAGAGTAAACCACCAGGTTATGTTCAATATGGGATCCAGATGAGTTGTTCTTATTCCAAGATGATTCAAAATAAATCTGATTTCTTCTTTAAAAGTGTTCCTTTGATATAAATATAATCTTCCGTATTCAAATGTATGATTAAATTCTCCTTATATGATTAATACATCCAGAATACTTATTAAAACATTTCCTTATGTACAATATACGTCCATAAGCATTTTGTATAGGAATATAAATGGAATATTGATAAAAAGACTCAAATTATAAAATGCAGATTAAGATCTCTTTCAATCAGTCAAAAATAATAAAAATAATAATGTTTTTTCGTCGTCAAGACTCCTAACAGCAATTTTGTAAAAGTAAAAATCAGATATTCTACGAAAATTCGTGCAAAGGTTACTAAAATAATTTAAAAGATAATATTATAGAAAATCCACTCACGTAATCTCAATTACAAATCTTGTAAATGAAATTCACATAAGACAAACAGATAATAAAATATGGGAAATAATATCAAAATTACAAAATTCTTACTATAAAGAAATACTTTACAAATCTTAACATTCAAGATATAACATTGTTGAAACTGAAAACTTATTAGTAAAAGAATAAATTAAGAGGGTAGGTTGACTCACAACAATATATATATATAAAAATATTCTGTCAAAAAACTGTTTCAGCATAAGCTTAATCGTTGCTTAGTAATAATATCTGTAACAATTAAAATATCTTTATCAATGTTTAAATAATAATTATAATTGTCTATATCTATATAACGTTTCATTATTAAATCTTTATATTCAATAAACAAAGGTTATAATTAAATATCATCTTTCAATTTAAATTTAATTTAATATCAAATATACTTTCAAATTTATTATAAGAAATATCTGCTTACTGATTTATATATCTATGCTTTCTTATTGAAACACACCCGTGAGATAAAAACAGTACAATTAATTATCCGATTGAGTTAGTAACAGGCATAATTATATACGTATATTATACAATATATTACATTAACTTGGCGACCTAACGTGAGCAATCAGTTCTATATTTACTTGAATCACATATGTCGAGTCTTCCACTACATATTTATATATATATATATATATATATATAAATATAATAACTTCGTGACCTTGGTATGATATGGTAAACCTAATCAGTAGGCGATTAAAGGTCTGTATATTACTTCAAAATATATCTATTTAAAAAACTCTACATGTTTCGGCTGTATACGCCTTTTTCAAGAGAATACAAAATATGAATGACAGGATATAAACTTAATTACTTGACATTTATATCCTGTCATTCATATTTTGTATTCTCTTGAAAAAGGCGTATACACCCGAAACATGTAGAGTTTTTTAAATAGATATATTTTGAAGTAATATACAGACCTTTAATCGCCTACTGATTAGGTTTACTATATATATATATATTTAGTGTTTATAAGAATTTTATTTTTCTTATTTATTTTATTGGCCGTGTCTTAATACGTCTTAATAACGGTGAGTTTATTTGTCATTTCTTTGTTCTCTTTACTGTGTTTGTAGTGTAATTCATATTTCCAATTTATTCATACAGATGTTAATCACTTTAATGTTTCCCTACCTATTCATTTAAGCTATTTTTAATTTAATTTCAATTTAATTTTCAACGTTAAATGTTAACTTAATTTGTAATTCATTTTTTAATCTAATTTTAAATTTAAAATTGTTATGTCTATCACACGAAACCAACACAGTTCTCATGTTTTCATGGTAATATTTCTTGTTTCCAGTTACTTGAAAAAGACTGAATTAATAAAAGTCGAAACGTCGTAAAAACATCAAAATTCAATAAAAGGTCGCTAAAACCAATAAAAAAATCTATTATTTTTAATATATATATATATATATATATATATATATATATATATATATATAAATATATATGTATATGAAAATCTAGCAAAAACAAAACATTGCCAGGTTTAGCTAGTGTAATGTAAAATGAAAAGTTTTTTTTCATTATTTTCACCACTTCTAAATAACGGAGCCCCTAGGTCACCAATGCAGTTTTAGGCTTCCCCGAGGGTGTTCGTTATTGGGAGGTTATACTGTACCTCTTCTTCTTCATCATCCATAATTCTCTTACCCTCTCGAGCATCACGTCCTGAACTCAATGTAAGGAAAAATAAATAAATAAAATACAACAATCTATTCATACATATTTAATAATTTCCACCCCTTAAATCTTTCGATAACTAATTTGACACCAGAACAATGGGGTTTAAAGGTTTCATTAATCTATATGGCCATTAAATACGTTGTGTATGTATTTCAATTACAAACGTAAATCTATTTTAAATTAAGGTAATTTATAACGGTCCTTTTGGCTTAGATTAACCGCAACAAATGCATTAGTAGCAGGTGCGCCCGTAAACACATGTAATGTACGCTCATATTTCGTTTTCATTTCGCATTGGTCTTTGTTTATTTTTCTGTAAATGAGGTTAATATTTTTGTGTGTTGTCGTGTTCGCCGCACACCGGCGCACACGCTTTTTTCTGTGTAGAGTTAATTTTTTTAATTTACTTGGAGAAAAGTTATATTTTTTATTGGTGGTTGGAGAGACAAATTAATTTGTTTCCTAAATAATTGAATTAAACAAATCAATTATTACTGACTGTACTATTATATTAAACATTCTAAACACATGAAAACGTGTGAAGGAAAAACAGACGAAATCAATACTGAATTGATATAAAATAGTGTGACGCTATTAAATAATAATAGCAGCTTCTTATTTGTCTAACTGAGCATCTAATAATTTAATATCAAGTGATTATAATTTCAAGCTGATAGTACTGCAAGGATCTATCCTTGGGCCTATGCTCTTCCTGATAAATGATTTATCCAAATATTTTAACTCCTATGAATTACTTGTCTTAGTGGATGCTAACAGTTTCTGATACTGAGGATGACCTTTAGGTAGCTTCATCAGGTCTTGTTGGTTTCAGTGGCGAATTAACTTTTGCTGAATGTTTACAAAATAATTCGTATAACATTTCAACAAGCGAAGAATGATTAACCCTAGGACTACCGAGGGGGTCCATTGGACCCGAAACGAATTTGTTTTATCGCACTTATGGTTGGACTAATTTACTGGTATTAATAGACGTTCTAAGTACGAGTTCTAACTTTAAAATTTTGACAAAAGATTATTTTAGAAAGAATGAAGTATAAAAATACTTTCGCGATTTATCAACCGGGTCCGTTGGACTCGTATTGTTATGAATTTTTCCCCGAAGAGAAAATTTAAAGAAACTGTAAAAGACTATATATTTATGTGTATTTTATTCCAGAAAAAATTTAAGAATATTTAATATTTATTGAAACTTTGATTATAATGTGTATTTAAGTCCACGCCTGTAGAATGTTCGAGCGTGCCGCCGATGTTTGCAGTTCCCGCTACGGCGGAAGTTTTAGTCGTTGTCGCTCTTTTGATTTATTTTAGATATGCTGATATTTTTCATTTCCGAGAGGAAGGAGCAGAGATTTTCCATCTATTGAACAGATAGGTCTAGTTAATTTTTGCTGGATAAAGACTTCTTTTTATTCAGGGTATTATAGTAATTTCGGTTTATGTTTTTAGTTGAGTGTTACTGATGTGTTAAAAATAATTCTCGATTTATTACGAGTCTATCATACTTGTAATTTTTGATTTGTGCGGCCTATCTGAAATCTCACATTTTAATATATTTTGTGAAGTGTGATGACTATATTAATTAATGTACGTATATTTCTGTAATTATATTCATTTATTTAGAAATAATTTAGTTATATTATTTGTATAATATTGGAGCTCGTTGATTCAGTAAAAAATTGTAGTTTATAAATATATTTAGAGTCAGATAAATATTAAGGAAAATGTTCATACTTTTTTTTTAAGTATTTTTTTAATCTGTAATATATATATTCTAGAAGGTTAGGAATTGGTGGGAAAATTATATTTTTACCATGTTGAATGTGCGTATGGGTTAATTTTTGATGCGCGCGCCTACAGTTATTTTTCTGTTTGACGTTTAATATTGGGAATAACGTAATTGCTGAAGTCTGATAGTTTTTCCTAAATATTTAATTAGTTTAAGTTTGTTCGCGGTCATTTAGCGAGGTTTTTTATCTTTTACTGTCATTTGTATAAAAGTTTTCCTCACACTGTTACACAATTGATGTTTCAGTACGGCTTTATACTTGATAAAGTCGATTTTTTTGTTTTTTTTTAATTAAATCTTCGTGTGGTGTATGTTCGTTTCTTTGTTAGTACCTTTTGTTTTATTTACATTACTACGTACCCTGTGAGGGTAGCCCTGAAGATATAAGAGTTCCTGGAAAGCTGACCCGACTTGAGATAGACCGAGCAAGCTGTTGTGTACTGTGGGCCAAGTTAAATAAGCAATTAACTCCACAGTACATAGCAATATGTCGTCTACTGTATCAATGTAGGTAAAGCGAGTGTGCTTTACAATGATACTGTTTCGCTTATAGATTCCGGACTTCCCCGCTGCTGATAAACATTTCTTGGCATTCCCAGATGCATACAGAAAGGGGAAATTCCTTTATCATGCGGATTTTTGGGACTTTACGTGTTTCAGTATATTTATAGCCGCACGTCGTGAACAATGCATTAGTGCTTGCCTAATCTCTGTAATGTAATGTAAGACAAAATTTATATTTTGTTCAGTGGTGATGTGCGATATGATATTCTAGCATCATTTTTTATCAATTATCAGGTAGTTTTTTCTGAATCTTTTATTGCGGCTATTTTATATTTTGCGTTTTACACATTACGGAAAAGCATCGTAGAAATAAGGAATACCTTGCACAACAACAGCTAGAGGCGATAGTAGCCGAAATGAGTGACGTTGAATACAATAGCGGATATGAAGCTTCAGACGACGATGGAGAGATAGATGAAGTCGAAGGCCTCATCGATGGCGGTGATACAAGCACAGCAGAAGAATCAGATAGCGAAGAATCTGCTGAGAGCAGCGATGATGACCACAACAGAAATCCAGCTGGAGCTAATTCTTTTATATCAACGAATAAACAAGTTGTTTGATGCAAAGATCCTATTTTACCTCATCACGGAAAACAACAACGACACAGTATTTTACGAGAACACTCAGGCCTAACACGTTTTGGAAATCGCAAAATCGATACACTAGCTTCTTCTTTTTTGATTTATTTTATAAACCTCTTCTTGAAATTATCCTAAAGTGAACGCATGAAGAAGGAATTCCTCCTTCTTCATTCGTAATATTCTTCTTTTTTCCTCTATTGATATTCATTTTTCCATATTCACCCCAGGAGTTCAGATACACAAAATTTCAAACTCATGTTTCTGGTTCATCTTTAAATTTGTGACTATGGCTTGTCAATATAGTTTTTTTTTGTTCTTCACAATTAGACCCACATCATCCACCGCTTTTTGGAATGATAGAAACGTCTCCCTGTGTCTTTGTAGAGTCTAAGTTACAATGTCCGAAACATTAACGTATGCTCCAACTTGCAAGCATTTCTTTTGTATTGTTATTGTTTAGAACAGTAAACCTCTTCTTGAAATTACTCCAAAGTGGACGAATGAAGAAGGAGAAATTGTTTTCGGCAAAAATTGGATAAAAATGAACGTTCAAGAATTGAAGAAATTTATAGGAGTTTTGATACTAATAGGTGTATAAAAAACTTATAGCGACGACGTAACACAACTTTGGAGCAAAAACAATGGTCGAAAAATCTTTGGTACTATTATCGCTCGAAATAGATTTCAAAATATACTTCGTGTACTTAGATTCGCCGATGCAGCGGAAAGACGAAGAAAAAGGAGTGGCGACAAAATAGCATCAATATGGGAATGCTTTTGGTTATGGAATACTTGTTTGCGAGATGCGTATGTACCTAATTGGTGTATGACAGTTGATGAACAGCTTGTAACTTTCAGAGGCAGATGTCTCTTTAGACAATATATTCCATCAAAACCTGGACAATATGGAATGAAATTTTGGGCAATTTGTGATAGTGTAACAACCTATGCATGGAAACTGGAAATTTATCCTGCAAAGCAGGGAGGGGAAACAGACAAGAATTAAGGCGAAAAGGTTGTAAAAGAAGTTTAGTAGAAGATATTGAAAACTCTGGAAGGAATGTCACCTGCGAAAATTTCTTTACTTCGTACAATCTTGCAAAGTGTTTGTTATCAAAATGTAAACCAGAAACAATTCCTTATAGAAGAGAATACAACATATTCTATCTCAAGTACAATAGTGATAGTAATAGTGGTAGCGATAGCGATTTATATACTGGAATCACAATTACAATAAAAGTCGTTAACATGAAGAAAACAATATTAAAATATTCAAAATACATACATGCATAAATATTTCTCAAGTATAGTATATTACAGAGGACACTGTATAAACATATAGGTCTTTTCTATAAGAAAATTTCGAACAGTGTGTGTAAATCTTTTGATACACTTAGTTTTTAAATTAACAATACATGTACTCGTAGCTTGTTATATATTTTGGGACCCAGCAGTCCGCATATCTTTGGCTTGTTCTTAAACGATGGTAAGGTTTTTAAAACGTCCTTATTTCGTGTCTGGTACTCGTGCTCATCACCATGTGGTAAATATTCCCTCAGAAACAAAAGCCTGTCTACACGTTTCGTCCAATTTCAAATTGCACAATATACGAACTCCGCGCTTCTGAAGTAGAAACACGCGTCCTGCCTCTGTTGACATCACCCAAAATTGAATGCACTGTGGAAATTTGCAAAGTACTTCATACGTGCACCATGGTAACTCACTAGAGTCCTAATTCTGCTAACTGTGTACAGCGCTGTAGTCAAATTTCCGGCAAGTTCATTTATGTGTCTGGACAATCCCAACCTGTTGCTTAAGTGTAATCCTAGGAACTTTATAACCTCTGTACCTTCACTTGTTTTAGTAGTAAATGCGAGCTTTTGTGTTTTTGTGGAATTTACTGTGAAATTATTTCGTACGGTCCATTATTAAAATTGATGTGTCATCAGCATACAGGCACACTTGCTCCGATAATATATTAATTGGAAGGTCATTAATATATATGATAAATTTGAGGGGGCTGAGAACGGATCCCTGTGGCACACCCTGCTGCACATCCACCACGTCTGACCAGTCATCCGCATATTCAACATACTGCTTTGGGACATTCAGATAGGAAGACATCAGATCATAAGCAACCCCACGGATTCCATAATAGTATAATTTCTCCAATAAAATGGAATCGACTATGTCGAAAGCTCGTGCTAAGTCAAAGCATGTGATCTCCCCATACTGGTGGTTATCTATAGCTTCTAAAAGAGACTTCAAAATCTCTGCGATTCCTGTATTCGTACTTCTATTTTTCCTGAAGCCGTGTTGCGTTTCGCATAAAAGATTGTTTTTTTCCAAATATTCTAAAAGTCTTGCAGCTATCACATGTTCAAATATTTTTGATATCGCAGGCAGAATGGATATGGCTCTATAGTTTTATGGACAATTTACGTCACCATTTTGATAAATGGGAATTACCCTTGAAATTTTTAGCTCCGCAGGAAATTCACTTTCCAACAAGTATTTGTTAATCATGACTGTTAGTGGCAGCATTATGCTGTCAGAGATATTCCTTAGTAAATTAGTTGTTATTTCGTAGTGATCTTGTGTCGGTTTTGCTTTAGTTTTATAGACAATATTATAGAGATCATGTTCATTCACCGGTGTCAGGTAGCACGATCTGTCGCTCTGTATATTAATTTTTGTTAGGTAGTCTTTAAATATTTTACCATTATTCCTGCTCATATTGCGCTGCAAATACATTGTTCAGGTCGGCGGCATTTAATTGAGATGAAGCTTTACTTTTCTTATTTATATTTGAGTGTTCATTAATTATCTTCTTAATTGTCTGTTGTTTATTATTTGATTGACGTATTTTATTTAGGTATTTGTCCCTATTCTCAATGTATTGTGATAACCTAATTAAGCAATGCAGTGTACCATTTATCTAAGTCAAGGCGCGGGCTCGTGTGTAATGCATGTTAAATCCAAACATGACCTCGCCCGAGATAAAGTACATACACAAGCATTCGCAAGGTACGTTACACACTTTCAACACTTGTTTATTTAGAGTAAGGACATATAGTCGAAAAGTAGATCACCCTATCGATATATAAGACATCCCATCCGGAGTCTTATCAGAGTCAAGACAGAGTCAGTACAGAGTGAATAGAGAGTCAGTCAGAGTCAGTAGAGACACAGTTAGAGTCTCTTTCCGACTATCGTCTACATTGTTAATTATGTAATTACCATCTTGTTAAATAGTTATAAGTGTTGGTTTATTAAACTATGTTAAACCTAACATACTTGTGTATTATTTAACGCTACAACGATATCTGCGTGAAGACTCTCATCGATGTGGCTCAGGACCAGGCTCACATCACATGGCGCCCTGCCACGAACTTGCACAAACGGCCCACACATCACAGTATACTAAATACATATATGTATATGTATGCATGTGTATGCATGTATAACAGCATGTAAACACGAGAATACACTTTGGAAATTAACGGATATATTTTTTATGCGATTATTTCAACAAAATAATATATAAATGTATATTACGTCTTAGACGCCACTATTGAATAGAATTTATGAAGGAATACACACAATGTACTATTCACAACGACGGAAATAACAACATCTGCTCGACGAATGCAATCGAGCAAGCAAAGAGTGGAGCTGTTATAACAAGCATACTATATCCGATACCGCCACAACATTTTATCGGGGCAATTGGTCATTCAATCGCTTCGGTCCGTCCTCTGGTTATAAACTTTGGCTTTATGTACAACAACACCAATCACTTTCTGGCAAAATATACCATACCTACATGACTGCGTATGAAAAATCATACTGTGGGCACGATTAGGTTAATAATATTATTATTATTATTATTACCATTATCTTTCTTATATAATGAAACAGATATGCAAAATACATATCCGTCACTGTAAACATGGACAAACACCTCGTATTTTTAGCATTTACTTCTGTTCAATACATATGTTTCAGCCATCTAGGCCTCGTCGGTTGAACTAGTGAAGCAATGTGTATACGAATTAATACAGATCTGTTAAACAACGGATCTGTATCTACATTTACGCTAAAATCGTCTCCAAGCTATAACCAGTTTCGTTCTATCAGGCGACACCAATTTAATCAGTGACATCTGACGGAAGAAAGCGACTAGGCCAGAAAAGGCGATCTTCCGCTCGAATAGCAATGCTATTACGAAAAAAGCGGGAAAATACGTATATTGGTGCTGTCCATTAACACGCGCCAGATGGCGGTAAATATACAAAAAAGGGATATTTATCAATACATTTTTGCCGTATTACGCAGTTGTTATATAATGAAACAGATATGCAAAATACATATCCGTCACTGTAAACATGGACAAACACCTCGTATTTTTAGCATTTACTTCTGTTCAATACATATGTTTCAGCCATCTAGGCCTCATCGGTTGAACTAGTGAAGCAATGTGTATACAAATTAATACAGATCTGTTAAACAACGGATCTGTATCTGTATCTACATTTACACTAAAATCGTCTCCAAGCTATAACCAGTGGCCTAGTCGCTTTCTTCCGTCAGATGTCACTGATTAAATTGGTGTCGCCTGATAGAACGAAACTGGTTATAGCTTGGAGACGATTTTAGCGTAAATGTAGATACAGATACAGATCCGTTGTTTAACAGATCTGTATTAATTTGTATACACATTGCTTCACTAGTTCAACCGATGAGGCCTAGATGGCTGAAACATATGTATTGAACAGAAGTAAATGCTAAAAATACGAGGTGTTTGTCCATGTTTACATTGACGGATATGTATTTTGCATATCTGTTTCATTATATAACGACTGCGTAATACGGCAAAAATGTATTGATAAATATCCCTTTTTTGTATATTATATTTCTTGATAAAATAAAATTTAGAAATCAAGGATTAAATCCTGAATCTATAAGAATTTGTATTTAAATTCTCAAAAAAAATGGAAATAAACCTGTGCAAGGTAAATAAATTTCCCGAAATAATCTGTCGTTGCTTCATTAATAGCTAAGGCTAAGGCTAAGGCTGGTATTTATAGTACCTCACTTTTTATCCTGTTCGGAAAGTCGAAGCATATTTTTTGATTTCATTAGGAAAGAATGAAACCTCATCGAAATTATATCGTTCCAACCCTTGTCACATAAAGAAAGCCATTCTCATTGACAATAACCACAATCTCGCGTAGACAAATAAAACAGGAACTCTTCCTCGTCACAGGCGACAGCACAACGAACAAAGTCAAGAAAAAAGCGCATCACAAAGATGTGTACCTGCACCAACAAATCAAACGTCAACGCGAAGACACAAAAACACATCTCCCCGAGCATATGTCCCTCGGATTTATTTTTACAGCGCTCCTCATTCACGTTCGTCTCCATTGCCGTTGCTGCTGCTTCCATTTCTTTTCTTCGTTTTACTCTTTTTTCTTCTATTTAAGTTCCTGCCTTTCATTTGAAATAGATTTTTCTCGGGCTTCTCCGAAAGCGCAACGGTTTAACTTCTCTCTTATTACTCGGTTTCTCTGTCTCGCTTGGCAATTACCCCGACCAACCAATAATCTAATTTTAGGTGACCGTTAAAAATATGTTGGGTATAAATCAAATTTTATCGATCGATGTGTGCACGTGAAGAATACGTTCTCATTCATTTTTGTTGAAATTAGATTTAATATGGAGATCCAATTTTCAGATTTTATAGAAAGTAATGTTACAGTTGTGTTATCGATTTATTTTCTCGTTAAGTATTTTCGTTTTAAGAGAATTATTTAAAAAAGTTTTGTACCAGGCAACCAAGAAACTTTTTTCCTCCGATGTTCTTCGAGGCGAAGCACAGGAACCGCCCTTAAATGTCGTAAAACTACAGCTCATTCGGAAATTCCCGGGGACAGTGGCGAGCATCATGCGAAATTCTCTGCGAATTGTAGAAAGATGGTGCCTTGAGGAGGGATTAACTGTCAATCCTCAAAAAACCAAGTTGGTAGCCTTTACCAACATGAGAAAACTAAATAATCTGGACAGCATAAAGCTGTTTGGACAGAGTTAGAACTAACCAATGAAGTGAAGTATCTAGGCATAACACTTGATGCGAAACTGAATTGGAGCAGACACCTAGCCAAAGTGGCAGACGGGGCGGCGCAGCTCTTCTGGAGATGCAGAAGAGCTGTTGGCAAGACCTGGGGACTAAGACCAAATGTGGTACACTGGTTGTACACAGCAGTAATAAGACCAACGATTACCTATGGGGCAGTTGTCTGGTGGAGGAGGACGGAGCGGACATCGTCAGTGGGGCTCCTCACGACTCTCCAGCGACAGGCCCTGTTGGGAATCCAGCGACAGGCCCTGTTGGGAAGGTTGAAGGGAGCCATACATATATCACAGGAACTATACTGGAAGAACCGATATTTCAAATGCCGGTGGACAGTATGGCACCTGAAATTATGTTTACAGCTAAGCTGAACATACTTATACCGACCAGGGAACAGGCAAAAGGTCGCTCGATCGATTGTGCTGCCGGCACCTGGTACACTGATGGATCACAATCTAGTCAGGGGGCAGGTGCAGGCATATACGGAATGTGCCCTGGAATGAAGATATCGATATGTCTGGGGAAACATGCTACGGTTTTCCAGGCCGAATTGTTAGCAGTCGCAGCTTGCGCCGATGAAATTCGGGAAGCCGGCTGCGCAAGCAAAAAAATTAACATAATGACTGATAGTCAGGCGGCTACTAAAGCCATCTACCAGGTCTAAGCTGGTCAAATATTGTAAACAGGTCCTCAATAACCTGGCACAAAACCTTACAGTGTCGTTGATATGGGTGCCAGGACATGAGGGAATTAAAGGCAATGAGATAGCCGACAAACTGGCCAAAGAAGGTACTAATAGGAATTTCATAGGACCAGAACCTGTATGTGGAATGACAAAGAATTCAGCTAAAAGGGAGATCTGGTTATGGCTAGAAAAAGAACATAAAAATAAATGGAGGTTAACTGAAGGTCAACTCCATACCAAAACACTACTAAGGGGGCTGGACGGGAAGTTTTCAGCCAACCTAATTCATAGTAGCAAAAGAAATTAAAATAATTACCGGATTAATAACCGGACATTGTCCTTTAGGGAAGCATTTGAACACCATGGGCTTGGTTAGCGAGCCCTGGTGTAGGAGATGTGAAAAACAGGAGGAAACTAGCCTTTATGTAATATGCACGTGTGAGGAACTGAAGGAACTCAGACAGAAATATTTCGGGAGAGATCTATTGGATCCTTCGAGTGTACTCAAACTTCCCCTGAGAAGGATAGTGGCTTTTATCGAGGACACAAGACTAACAGAGTGGAATTGAGAGATCTATTGGGGATAGTACAAAGAGCAGTGTGCTCAAGTGCCTGGACGTGGTGGCGTCCACCCCAAAACAGAAAAGAAGAAGAAGAAGCCTGAAGACGATTTTTTTGATAAACACATGAAGATGGAAATCTTTATATGTTGATCCAAAAAATCGTCAAATGTTTTCCACACAGTTTGGTTTTACAGACGATGCGATGATTATTTCGTAGTATTTCGTATTTCGCTAGTTTTTAACGTTGCTAAGTACTCTGCACAGTGAGAAAAATGTTGATAATGGCCAAAAAAGAGAAACCTTAAGTAATCCTGGAATACAATAAAACAAAAGGTGGCGTAGATAACATGGACAAAATGACACGATCATACACCGTGAAAAGGATCACGAAGAGATGACCTCTTGTAGTTTTTAGTAACATGATATACATCAGCGCCATGAATGCATACATACTATGGAAGCTCTGGAAACCTAATTCAGCTTTTGATTTGAAAAAGAGAAGAAATTTTGTAATTGAGCTAGAAAAGGAGCTAGCAGAATACAAGGACCACGAAAAACCAGAAGCGGAAGAAGAAGCTGAAGCATCTACTAGTTCTGATATTCCAAGAAAGAAGAAGAAATGTAATGTTTGTCCATCTTCAAAAGACAGAAAAACAAGAACAACTTGTACACGTTGTAAAACCAATGTATGCGGTGAACACTCAGTTGTTATATGTAAGAAATGTGTTTAACCCACTTTTACTTTTATGTAAGTCATTTATATATTTTATTTTACAATATTTATGTCTTATTAATATTACTGCTTTGGTTTATACTAATGGTCTTTTCTTATGTTGAATAAAAGTCAAACATAATAATGCTTACGCTATATTGAATTCAAAATAATCGCCGAATATTCTGGTCCAATGGACCCGCGCGGTAAAAAGCGATAGGCCGTTTTACTGGTAGTCCTAGGGTTAACTGTTTAAAACGACCTATTCTGAATTTTCTCTCTTACGCCATTTAATTTTTTTTCTTGAGATCTGTAAACATAGCAAAATAAATTGCTTTATAATGAAGGATTTATAAAATTGTTTATCTTTAACTTTTGTAACGCCTGCCAAAGATCTACATCATTCAAAATTATTTCAATTGTTCTCAATATGCTATTTATTAAGTATATATGGAAATATTTAAGAAATGTATATGATATGCAAAATATGCGCTTTGCATATTTGGGTTACATTACCACTAACTTTTTCAAATGCATTATTGAAGAAACGGCATTCCAGCGCGTCTCCTTGTCTCACTTTCATCTCTTGTTTAAAATGGATTGTACCGGTGAACTTCGACAATGTTACTTTTATTGAATTTAATTGGTGTGAGAGATGACAATTATTCAAATCTCATCTCACATGCAATTGTCGCTTAATTTGTTGCGTTGATTCTACAATCTGACAAAATTACTCCTGCCGAAGAATGTAGACGCAAACACGTCGCGACGTCAGCCGTCCGGGTTGTACGGATAATGAAAATTGTATGAAAAAACTACATCCGTCCAGAAACGTGCAGATATCGATATTTCACTGTCGTTACAGATCATCAGTACACGATATTCGGACATAGACATGATTTTTATTTGTAGACTTTCGTGTATATATACGAATTATATTGAATTTAATTGGTGTGACAGATGACAATTATTCAAATCTCATCTCACATGCAATTGTCGCTTAATTTGTTGCGTTGATTCTACAATCTGACAAGATTACTCCTGCCGAAGAATGTAGACGCAAACACGTCGCGACGTCATAAAAATGAAAATTGTATGAAAAAAACACATCCGTCCAGAAACATGCAGATATCGATATTTCACTGTCGTTACAGATCATCAGTACACGATATTCGGACATAGACATGATCCGCACAACCCGGATGGCTGACGTCGCGACGTGTTTGCGTCTACATTCTTCGGCAGGAGTAATCTTGTCAGATTGTAGAATCAACGCAACAAATTAAGCGACAATTGCATGTGAGATGAGATTTCAATAATTGTCATCTCTCACACCAATTAAATTCAATATAATTCGTATATATACACGAAAGTATACAAATAAAAATCATGTCTATGTCCAAATATCGTGTACTGATGATCTGTAACGACAGTGAAATATCGATATCTGCACGTTTCTGGACGGATGTGGTTTTTTTCATACAATGTTACTTTTGTCACTCATATCAGCATACTCACTATATTTAACTCACTTATTGCTTCATAGAGCTTAGCTTTTCTGATATTTGTCGCTTAACCTTCTTCAAAATCTCTTTCCCTTCACATTATTTTATATAATCCGCTTTCCGTTATTGGTATATCGTCACGTACCAGAAAAAAAAGAAGAACAAAGAATCATAATTTATCCCCTTTTGTCTTGAACAGTTAGTAATTGCTTTGCTTGTAAAATAGATTAATCTAATTCTCATTAATTTATCTTTTATTTTAGTCCGGAAACAATAATTCCTTTGTTCAGTTTAGAGTATAGAACTGTTAATATCGATTTGTAATTTTTATTGTAAATCTATGATTTGCGATGATGCATTTAGTTTACATAAAAATTTGTCATCTTAATTTAGTTAAGAATAACGTACATACCTAAGGGCGTATATTTGTTTTATTTATAGCGGAATAGAATATATAGTACTAGGTTTTCATCCATAGCGCAACAACGTTCTCCGCGTGACGTATACCTCTACGGCAAGCAGCCCTTAAGACGCGGTGGCGCCCTTTTTAAATTATAGTCAGTTTATTAACATTTCGACAAGAATCGCACGACCATCTTCATTGAGATCTACGCCGTTGGCTCTGGCATGCCGCCCACGCAAGGTAAGTGCTAAGAAGATAGTTGGATTTCGCAAAATTTAATTAAAGCCAGTTTTTGTGATCTTCTGTTGCTTGCAACTGTAGGTTACAATTGTTTTCTTATCCCCCATGAATTTAATACTAACAAATAAAATTTAATTAAAAAAGTTCAACTGGAATTTAGGAAAGTCATCTCAGATAAACATGAGATATACACGAGCACAAAGAAAGGCTTAATAGAGAGATGGAAAACATAATTTATTTCTGAAATATTTTCCAAGCTATTTCTGCTAAAGTACACATGTTTTTTGATTCAAAACACATTTGTACGGCCATTATAATGAATTTGGTGTATTTTTAAGGTGATCTCAAGCAAATGCGGTCTCTTAAAAATGTAATGTAGTAAACAGGATTCGTCAAGATAAAAATAACTTTAAATATCAGACAAATTTAGAAGTCAATAAATTTACCAGAAGTATAAAATCACTTATACTTTAAAAATAAATCCGAATGCGTCTAAGGACTGTAAAAACTTTAAGTGCGGTTTCTTCCACTAAATTTCGGTGACTTAATATTTCAGACTTTGTACTTATTTATTGAGTAGTCGCAATAAAGCTTGAGTGAGAAAGGCAAATACACTTTTAATGTGTATACCAGGTGTGGCTGTAAAATAGCTAGACCGACATTGAAAAATTTTTAAATTTATACATATTTTATTATTATTCCCTTTAATATAAAATCCTTTATCCCTTAATAAGTTTATAAAAGATAATTATAATTGAATTTAAAAAAAAGGAGACATTAAACTTTGACAAGGATGTGGCAAATATATCGGGTGTCTCAACGGGAGGTTTGTTTTTGAAATTCGCGCGATATATGATTAAGTTGGTACTACAGCGGTGAGATTTGACAGTTAGCATTGTGATATCTTGACATTTCAAGAATCCAGCGCTATACAAACGAGAAACGTGTACTTATTGTGAAAACCTATTACCAAAATGGAGAATCTATCGTGGGTACATTTCGCAATTTACGTCATCATTTTGGTATTCATAATCGCCCAAGTAAGACGGCGATTACGAAATTAATTGAAAAGTTTGAACGCACTGGTTCTGTGGCAGACGTAAAAACACCTCTGCGTCCTCGCAGCGGTCGTTCGGCTGAAAACATAGCCGCAGTGGAAGAAAGTGTGGCCGATGATGCGCGCACTTCGATTCGTCGTCGTGCACAGCAATTAGACCTTTCCAGAAGTACTGTGCATTGTATTTTTACCAAGGATTTGCACTTACACGCATACAAGATCCAATTGACGCAGACATTGAAACCAGCCGACCATGGACAACGCCGTGAGTTCTGCAATTGGGTGTTAGCGATGCAACAGGATAATCCCGATTTTGCGACACAAATCATCTTCAGTGATGAAGCGCATTTTCAACTTAATGGTTACGTTAACAAAGAAAATTTGCAGAATTTGGGGCGCCGAGAATCCTCGTGTGATTGAAGAGCAACCTATGCATCCACCACGAGTCACTGTTTGGTGCGGATTTTGGGCCGGCGGTGTAATGGGACCATTTTTTTTTTGAAAACGCTGCTGGTGCCGCGGTAACCGTGACTGGTGATCGTTATCGCGACATGATAGCCCATTATTTGTGGGCTGAGATGGATGGTATGGACGTGGATAACTTCTGGTTTTAGCAAGATGGTGCCACCAGCCACACAGCAAACCAAACATTTGAGTTATTGCGAACAAGGTTTCCAGGTCGTGTAATTTCTCGTCATGGCGATCAAAATTGGCCACCAAGATCGTGCGATATCACGCCGATGACTTTTTTCTTTGGGGATTTTTGAATGGAAAGGTTTATGCTAACAATCCTCAAACACTTCAACAGCTGAAAGACGCGATTCGAAACGCGATTGCTGAGATGGTGCCGCAATTGTGTGCAAGAGTCATACAAAATTTCGTCAACAGAATGGACATCTGTCAACGTAGTCGCGGCGGCCATTTGTCAGATATTGTGTTGCAGATGTAATGTCTATGTCTGTACTTTATCATGAATTAAAAACATTGGCAATTTTCAGCAATCTAATATTTTAATTGCAACTTCAAAAACAAACCTCCCGTTGAGACACCCTTTAGAATTAGGAAAAAGAGAAGAATTAAATTGTACAGATTATAAAATAATGTTTACATTTAGAATAATATGTATTATCTTCTTCTTCTTCTTTAAGTGCCGTCTCCGCTTCGAAGGTTGGCAATTATCATAGCAATTCTTACTTTTGAAACCGCAGCTCTAAACAGTTCATTATTATTACATCCAAACCAGTCCCTAAGGTTCTTCAGCCATGAATTCCGTCTTCTTCCTATAGATCTTTTGCCCGGGATTTTTCCCTGCATAATTATTTGTAGTATTTGATATTTTTCTCCCCTCATGACATGTCCCATGTACAGCAGTTTTCTTCTCTTAATTGTCGGAATCACTTCTCTCTCCTTATGCATACGTCTCATCACTTCTACGTTGGTTTTTCTCTCTACCCATGAGATCTTCAATATTCTCCGGTATACCCACATCTCAAATGCCTCCAGTCTCCTCATGTCGGTTACCTTCAGCGTCCAGGCCTCCATCCCATAGTATAGTATAGACAGCACATAGCATCTCATCTGTATTATATATATATATATATATATATATATATAATTATATAAAGTTAGATAGTACAGTTTAGTAGAGTATCTTAAAAGTAAGTTAGGGTTTTTCTGCTAATACTTTACTATAAAATAAAAAAAAAAGAAAATATTTCTTTTTACTTGATTTAAATTTTAAAAGATACTAATTGGAACAGAATTATCTGAAACATACTTGAGTAGGCAAAAAAAAATTATATAATACAAAAGTATTTTCAATAATATAAAATGTTTTTAACAATCTGAGTTGAAGAACACAATACAAGTTCATTATTAATATTTTTGTGAAGGTATCCTTCTTCAGAGACGCAGATATGTATTTCGTCCTCCTACACATTCGTCAGTGTGCCCCTTCTGGAGAAGGTTATATTTGTAAAAAAGAACAACTTCGCTAATTCACAGAAATTATTAAGACCGAGCACAGAAGTACAATCAGCGCTGCATATTAGAAAATAACCGAATCAACTAGCTTTGTCTACATAACAACTGTAGAACTAACAATGTGTTCCCATCAGATGGCACCACCGTATCTCTGGAAACTGTATTATCGTGTCTTTCCTACTCTACACGGATCAACCGCATGCATATATAACAGAATAATTTGAAACTTACTTGAGTGAAAGAGGCCTACCAATTTTGTATAATACAAAAGTATTTTTAATAGTAAACAATATAATTAAAAAAATCTGGTGTGAAGAACACAATACAAATTCATTATTAACATTGTTTTGAACGTATTCTTCCTTTTACCTTTTCCACTGCTGACAAATTGTCACTCGATTGGGTTTTTGTTCATCGGTCATCACTAGAGACCGGACGCATCCGGCCGAAATTACGATAAACCATATAAATAGTCTATAACATCGCTAAGTACAACACGCAGTTATTGAATTCATTCGATTTACCGAACATGCATTTTTTGTCGTTGAATTTCGACGCAATAACTTTAATTTTACAGTAAAATTCCTTTCTTCATAGGCGTTGATAGCGTGAGGAGTTTTTAAAAATTATTTTATTGATTAATTTATATCTCGTAAGATAAATAAAGTACGGTGAGTTAGTTTCTTTTTTCATTGTTTTAACTGTTAATTACATAACAAATTTCGTTAAATTTCAATAACATACGCATGCATTTTTAATTTTCATTTATTTAGATCTAGAACATTGTTTAGGTTACTTTTTCAGATATGATTTGGAACAACGTCGAGAATCTGGAAATCATCTGGAAACAATGGCGAGTTCGATTAAGGGTCATACTGATCGTATTTCCATTGCCAGTGATTACGCAATTTATCGCAGCCTGTAAAATATCGTTAAAAAATTCCAAGAAATCGTACGTAAACCTTCACTTAGCATCCCAAATGCATACATAGAAATTTGACTCGTTGGAATCTAGAAATTTTAACAAAGAAACTTTAATGGTGTCAAATATTCCATTAAATAAACTTAAGAATCCTACTTTAAAAACATTCCTCCAAAATATACTGGTCGAAATGTTCCTGATGAATCCACCTTACGCAAAATTATGTATCTAAGTGCTACACGAAGGCAGTAGAACGCATTAGAAGCCATCTTTCAAATCAATACCTATGGATAAGTGCCGACGAAACTGTCAATATATTAGGACGCTGAGTGATAAATGTTGTAGTTGATTGACTACATCCAACTATTCCATATAACGCATATGTAATAGCAACAAAAGTTATAAATACAGTTGATGCGGAAACAGTAGCTAAAACCATTTACGAGGATACGCACCAAATGCTTCATTCGGAAGACAGCTACTATTTACCACCATTTAGAGCAGCTCTTTACAGGGAAAAACATTCATCATTGTCACTGCCTCCCCCTCCAGTAATATCTATATGGGGATCATAGTTGGAAGCTACTAGTTTTTATGCAGAGAATTTCAATAGTTTACAAAATTTCGTTACATATTTAAATGACGACGCTCGAAGTATTGCTGAGTGCAAGGAACTAATACAAATTCCAAATTTAAAAAGCAGTTGTACTTTCTTCACAAACACTTTGCTAGTTTGCCAAAACTAATTACTTATTTTAAAAATCAAAATCTCAAATTAAATGATGGACTAAACACATTAGATTTGGCTATTAATAATTTGAAGAATATTCCAAGTGATATCGGCTTTCGGCAAGACTTAGATGCAGTTTCTAATAGAAATCCAGATTTAATAACATTGCGACAATTGCGTATGGGCAATGCCTCAAAATCTAACAGCTAAATACGCTCAAATAAAAGAATATTTTCAATATGTACCTATAACCAGTTGGGATGTAGAAACGACGTTTTCTATCTGCGAGGATATATTTCATTCAAAGAGAACAAATTTTACAGAAGAGAACCTTGAGAAGGTATTGCTAGTTAATATTAATACTCTTTTACTCAACTTGAACTTCAAAATGAACAAATAAAAATGTATTTCGTATTTTATAGATTACCACCAGTTTGTTTTCCAATAATATAAATAAAATGAAAAACCCTTTAAAAATACAAATTTTCAATAGTACGCCCGTGGGCGATGAGTCATCGGCCTCTCATGTCCGGTCCCTAGTTATCACTTTTAGAATTCATTTTACCGCGACCTTTCGGTACCATAAATTTTGATGAATCATTTTTTGAATGGAGCCATAAGACAGAAATTAACAATGTGAGAAATTCGATATATGCCAATCCGACGATCATTTTGGATCAAGTCGTTAATTTTTGAATCAGTCCGTGTAGTCGGAGGTCGTCCGCGTCGAGGTTCGTCTTCCTCTGATTCAGAACCGCTTTTCAATTTCTTATGACACTCAAACACTCTACATACTAATAAACTATCATCTGGGTATACAGTTTTAGTCATTTCAAAAGTTTCAGTTGGAGTTCCACCTAACCGAACCAAAAATTTTATAGCATATAATTTATCTAATCTAATTTTTTCGATGGGCGCGTTGAACACTGACGATTCAGTAATTAATTTGCGATATACGTCAATAGTTAAATCAAAGCCTACTTAAGGGTAAGTACATTAGATATGGGAGTTTCATGTTCTGAAAATAATAAAATAAAATAAAATAATCACTGTTATACCACTTTATTCACATATAATAGTGACCGCGGTTTCGACATACAATGTCATTATCAAACTGCAAAAGTTACAGGCCTACCTCGATCTTATAAATGACACAAAAATATATGGGGGTGGTTTATGATGTTATTTAAAATTACTACTATATACTTAACTATTATATACAACATTGGAAAAGAGGTGTATATATAAGATCCAACTGGTCATTAAAAACAATATCTATTGTGTTGTTTCGGCTTTTAAAAATTTCTAGTGCCTCTAAAAGATTTAATTTAGGACATTTCTCGACCAAATGCAATATTTTATGATGACCAAATGTATGCCTTTCTGTAATAAGATGGTTTGCGAATGTTGAATCTGTCTTCTTTAGTTTATATGACCTCATGTGTTCTTTTACCCGTATAATAAAACTTCGACCATTCTGACCTATATATACACTTTTACAATCATTACAATATAATTTGTACACTCCTGATTTATTATTGATATCTATTTTAGGTTTTGCTTTAAAAATGAAATTACTTGTTTTGCATATGGTTTGTAAGCTATACTAACATTACTATTATTTTTTGAAATTATATTTCCAATTTGCTCGCTTATTTTACCGAAGTAAGTAACGAGACAAATTGTTTCAAATTAGCACTATCTTTAGGATATACTAAACTAAGGGCCACTTGTAACTGTTTTTTCTTTAGTATACTGTCAATTACGCTACTTTTCTAACTATTATTTACCGCTATTTGTTTTATAGTATTGATTTCACGAACAAAAGATTCATTAGACAAAGGAATATTTAATGCTCTATGTATCATAGAATTAAAAAATGAATGTTTGTGTGTCTTAGGGTGTAGTGAATCTTTGGGAATAATGCAATATGATACATAGAGCATTAAATAGATTACTGATATTATCTAATATTTAATTTTAAACACTTAAATAAAAAGTTTAATAAAATTCTAATTGCTATTTAGTCAGTTATCTAATTATATTCAACGCGTGTAAAATTAAATTTATAAAAAACGCTCAAACTACAGTGCTATCTAGTAATTAGATACTGTCTAAATGAGTAGCTACGTGCCATTCGTTCTGAAAAAATAATGTTTGCCTCTGTAAATATGAATGTTTGTTTTTCATTTCATTCATGTCTTATCAATCGGGTCTTCTAAATACGAGATGGTGAAAAACGTTCAGCGGCAAGTGTGATGTGACATATTTATAGCCTTTTCAAATTGAATGTTTATTTGATCGCTCTTTATATACATAAACTTTTCGGTATCATGTACAAAACACACACGTGAAGCGCGATGGTTCGAAGCACCTGTTGTACTATTATTAGTACGCATAATTACTATACAGAAAGTGTTTGAAAACTATATTTAGTAATAGACCGATGTGTTGAGATAGCAGAATCGACAATAATATTTAAACAGACCAAAATAGAGAGGTATTCCTATTTGAAATTGCCGCACACTATACAAATACTAAAGTCTGTATTTCGGTGCTTTTGTTTTCAAGAGTGTATCTATGTGGACGTAAGAATTTTTATTGGAATTCGTAGAAAACCTTGGCCATTGTTGGATATTTATTTAATTTCTTCCTGAGAAAATGTATTTTATTAGCTTCATGACGTTCAATTTTCTTTCCTTAATTTTGACAATTAAAAAATACAATAACTGTAAATATTATTTTACTTGTGTGTACACAATTTCTACGTATTAAAACTTTCTAATACTTGAGGACATTTGTTCCATTGTTACGTGTCCGTAACGCTCTACGTTTTATTACTTTATTTTGTAATTTAATTAATAATATCTTCAATATATTTCGCTTCATTTCAACCGAACCTACCTGTATAGGTATCGTTATTCGTTATTTTAATATATATTTAATTTCTTTCAAGTTTTTTTTCCTTTTTTGTCGAACTTTAGTCGCGTTTTTCAAAAAGAAAAGTACGAGACTTGCTCTCTACACACTCTGTCGTTAGTCGTCGATCTTTTCGAACGTGGTTATCGTTCTCTCTCATTACGGATGTTGATCGATGTAGCCGTATTGTAATCATTGTAATTACGGCCCGTGAGGGAATCTAATCGATCTTCACATTCATATTATTCGCTATATGCGGTATCTCTTTTGGAGGATTTGCAGTAAGGGGAGAAAAATTTGTAACACGTAAATAGCATCGTTTTAATTTTCACCGCCATCGAACGCATTACTTCGGTATGTATAGGGCTTTCTCTGATGTAACTTTCTTTTTTGCTTACTTTCGTTGTTCTTCCTTTATTTAGATGGTGTATCCGACGGGCAGAAATCACATAACATGAATTGATTGTTCTCGCCAGTGACGCTTTCTTCTTTCCTGGATCGAAGGGATCGCCGATCGCAGTTGGACCCGTCAGATAAGCTCTCGTTACGCTAATTTTATTTTTTCAATTGTTATTCGTAATAACTCGATATACGGTCATGTGTATGCGTAACACTTTGCAAGGCGACAGCCTCGCTTTTAATACAAAACATTAACGTGTTATCTAAACACGACCTTACTCCGTATTTGTTGCATACACAAGAATATGCATCAGGGTTATACATTTGTTCTAGAAACAAATGTAAGTAAGACAAGGATCTTTCTCTGATATATATATAGGCGATAGTTTAAGTCATAGAGACAGTAACAACCAGTCAGTGGTATGAGCCGTGGGTACGTCCTAATACCCCCTTTCTACCCTGTCTGAGTTGATGTAATTATAATGTGTAAATCAATGTAAATAGTATTTTTATCCATTTATAAGTGTTGACTAATTATAGTATGTAAACCAAACTCCGTTCGTGTATCATTTGATTCTCCGTCCAGCCTCGAACCTGCCCTACTATGTGGTTGCCCAAAAGGCCCACATTACATAGCGATCCTCCAGTCACATAGGACCTTACATGGCTTTACAATATCTTTTCATATATAAATTATTATCATTATTAATTAGTAGATCGCTGTTAAATAGTCCCAGGTGTATTCTAGACGAAAAACCTGAGTTGCCTGACCTTCGTTTTTGTGGGACATTTCTTTTACACTTTTTGATTCGCTTCACGAACTTTAGTAACCGTTTTTAATATATATATAAATTTGCGTTAATACATAAATATTAATTTTTGAATTCTTTAATTATTTGCCTTACAGATTTAATTTTGGCTAATTTATTTGAACACTTTAATTGCATGCATTTCATATTTTTGTTAATTAATTTTGAATACTTTCATTATATGCCTACAGATTATTTTTGCTAATTGATTTGGATACTGTAATTATAGGCATTACAAATTTGTACCTTTTACCTTTGACTGAATATAAATTCTGTCATTTATATTTTTTATATCCTTGACAAAGGCATCATTGCCGAAACATGTAGGGTTGTTTTAAATATATATACTTTGAAGTAATAAACCAGACCTTTAATCGCCGACTTAATAAGTTTACTATATATATTAATATATATATATATATATATATATATATATATATATATATATATATAGGGTGATAACGAACTTCTTGAGGAGCAATGAAGTATGAGTAGCCCATAGAGATGTAAACAGCATATAAAAAAATTTGGGTACTTTATGTATACAAATTGTGCAGAAAAAATTTTTTATTTAGAGTGTGTATAACCGTTTTGAATGGCACTGTATGCACACAATGTTATTGACCCTTTCGTATGCATAATGAAATAACTGATGCACTGTTACACGTGCGCTATCCGATACAATGATCAATTGATGTCTTTAACCTACCTCAACGTCCGAGAATGCGAAAAGCAAACAGTCTAAGTTAGTATAAATTCAACTAGAGAAGTGAGTGCATGTCAGGCGCGGCTCGTGTTGACGTATTTTGGTTTGTAGTACAATGATCCGAGTGCTTCGTGTATTCTCGTGTACTAACTGTAACGTTTGCTTAGTAAACACCGAAAACACACGAGGCACTCGTATCATTGTACTGCAAACCAAAATACGTTATCACGAGCCGCGCCTGGTGCATGTGTTAAATAAAATTATTAATTTGTCGGGGTGAATTTTTTTTTACGAATTACTATACCGTTCTCGCTAGTTTGTAGCAAGTTATTGTTGTACTTTGTAGTTTTTTAGCGTAATATACTTTTTGTTTATGAAAATGGCTCATCGTTATACGCACAATGAATATCTAGATATGATTGTAATGAACGGAGAGTTTCATCAAAATATGGAGGCTGCTGCACGTGCTTATTATGAACGTTTTCCTCGGCGACATCGGCCGAATGCTCGAACAATTTTAGCTGCTGTGCAGCGTGTTCGAGACACTGGCAGTGTAAAGCCTCAGTTCGGACGACATAACTTGCTACAAATTAGCGAGAACAGTATAGTAATTCGTAAAAGAAATTCACCCCGACAAATTAATAATTTTATTTAACACATGCTCTCACTTCTCTTGTTGAATTTATACTAACTTAGACTGTTTGCTTTTCGCATTCTCGGACGTTGAGGTAGGTTAAAGACATCAATTGATCATTGTATCGGATAGCGCACGTGTAAGAGTGCATCAGTTATTTCATTGTGCATACGAAAGGGTCAATAATATTGTGTGCATACAGTGCCATTCAAAACGGTTATACACACTCTAAATAAATTTTTTTTTCTGCACAATTTGTATATATAAAGTACCCTAACTTTTTTATATGCTGTTTACATCCCTATGGGCTACTCATACTTCATTGCTCCTTAAGAAGTTCGTTATCACCCTGTATATATATATATATATATATATATATATATATATATATATATGTATATATAATTCGTTTTTATTATTCCCTGCATTGCGCCATTAAGAACGGTCGCCTTTTATTATTCCCTGCGCGAATTATGAGTCCCATTATTAGTTAATAATCTGTTTTATTGTTTAGTCAGATAAATAAATAAATGAATTCCAAAAATTCATTGAAAACATCGTTAAGTAAATCATTTGAGTTTTTTGACGAATGCTCTAATGGAGCTCTTCATAATATATTAGTCCTTAGTGTTGAAAACACAAAACATGGGAAGTGTCCAGCGGCAATGCGTGATATTGATAAGACAGTGTACCAGATATGCATCCTAGGGTAAAAAAATTAATGATAGTACGGTATTCAATTTTTAACAACGGCTGGTAGAAGTTTTGTATTTGTAGTGTAGGCTTATATCTGTGCAATTGTAACACAACACACTGAACTCGTTTCAACACGTATAAACCTATCAATACGAGATCATGCGTAATTTATGATTTGTGTACATTTTAGCCATGGTCGTTCATTTGAAATATATTAAAGACGTTAACGGTATATTCCACTTATTATGATAAACGTTAACCCAGTGATAACAACGTTACACCCTGCTGGAAAAAAAAAAACAATAATGGCGCGCACGTTGAATTGACTCATTTAGAATCGGCAAATTATTCCACCAGGCACCGAAATAACTCCAATATTTCATTGTTTCTGGCCATTTTCAGATTAATAATCGCATTACGCCCCGGCATAGTACGCATGTAAGCGGGGAAAATCGCTTGAGTGGGAATAATTCATCGTTATGTTTGGCTTAAAACTTGGAAATACGCATGCTTGCACAAACATTCATTCGTGTGTTTCCAAACGCAATTTATACAAGAGTATTTGAAACGGATCTTTACTCGTGAACAATGATTGCATTTCTTAATGATGGATTAATTAAAATTTTGCAGTTGAAGGGTATTAGCATTAATTTGTAAATGTATATTCTTTGTTTCCTTGATTTTATGTGCGTCTAGTATTTATGTTCGAGTTTCTCTTGATATACCGTATTAATCTATCGACGATGCTTTAAGTGTTTAAAGTTACGTCTATTTAGAAGGCGGTCGTAGTCATTATTTCTTTTTATATACCTACCATCACATCTTTTTTTATCAAATTTACTTCAAAATTATTTCAGAAATCTTCACTGAACCCATGAAGAGTCATGCGTCGAGTAGTAAGGATACCATATTACGAAAACATACTCCAATCTACTTAAAACAAAAGCCTGGTGTAGTGATTTTAGAACAGTTAGATCCTGAAACAGACTGATTGACCGCACAATAAAACCTAGTATCCTAGAAGCAGATGAGATGATATCCGAAAAGTGCAAGTTTAAAGGACATATACGAGTCGAATTTGATGGAGTTCTCTTTCACTAACTTTTGGCCATTAATACTATATGATGACTACATTATTAATTTTACGAGTGCAGGATATGACACAGCATAGACTTTTTAAGTACGAGTTATAGCTTTAAAATTTTGACAAAAAAATTATTTTAGAAAGAATGGTTTTGGCAGTATAAAAATACTTTCGCGATTTACCAACCGGGTCCATTGAACCCATATGCCGTTTACTGCATAAATGTAGGTAAAGTGAGTGTGTTTTACAATGATAGTAGTTCGCTTGTAAATTCCGGAATTCCCCGCTGCTGATAAACCTTTCTTGGCATTCTACGATGTATACAGAAAGGGGAAATTCCTTTATCTTGCGGATTTTTGGGACTTGTTTCCAAATATTTATAGCCGCTCGTCGTGAACAATGCATTAGTGTTTGCCGAATCTGTGTGGTGTTACTTTGTTACTGTGAATAAGATAAAATTTATATTTGGTTCAGTTGTGATGTGCGATTTGATATTTTAGCATAATTTTTTATCAATTGTCAGGTATTTCTGAATCTTTCATTGTGGCTATCTTCTACTTTGGATGGATCGAAGAAATAAGGAATGCCTTACACAACAACAGCTAGAGGCGATAGTAGCCGAAATTAGTGACTTTGAATACAATAGCGGATATGAAGCTTCAGACGACGGTGGAGAGGTAGATACAGTGGAAGGCCTCATCGGTGGAGGTGATACAAGCACAGCAGAAGAATCAGATAGCGAAGAATCTGCTGAAAGCAGCGATGATGACCACAACAGAAATCTGGCTCGAGCTAATTCTTTTATATCAAAGAACAAACAAGTTGTTTGGTACCAAGGTCGTATTTTGCCTCATCACGAAAGACAAACACGACACAATATTTTACTAGAACGTTCAAGCCTAACAAACTTTGAAAATCGCGAAATCGATGCACCTGCTTCTTCTTTCTTGATTTATTTTCGGAAACCTCTTCTTGAAATTATCCTAAAGTGGACCAATGAAAAGGGAGGGATTGTTTTCGGCAAAAATTTGATAAAAATGGATGTCCAAGAATTGAAGAAATTTATTGGAGTTTTGTTACTAATAGGTGTATACAAATATTATAACGAGGACGTAACACAACTTTGGAGCAAGAACAATGGTTGAAAAATATTTGGGATTATTATCAGTTGAAATATATTTCAAAATATAACAAGTGTTCATTTGAAAAGTTAATCTAGGTTACTTTGAAATTTTGATAGAATAAGACGCAAATATATTAATATGTGTTTGTTATTCCGTAAGCGTAAATCCAAATGACATTTGATAATGTCAATCACAAATATCAGTTAGTGCATAAAATAATCGTGCGTCGATTCTGGTTTAAATAAATTGCTTCTTAGTTTTAAAATGGCTTTCACTTTAGAACATAAAATTTTTTTAGTACAGGCTTATTTTCGAAGTGGTAATGAAATTGATGGTTTATGGGTTTATTCAGTTCAAGATTGCATGGTAGAATTTCAAGTTGAGTTTCCACATTTTGTATTAGATTATATACAATTTAATAATACTTTGGATAGAACTTTAAAACTTTTTTCTGAAACTGGTAGTCTCTAAGAAAATCAGGCAGCAGAGCAGTTAGAAAACGTACACCTGATGGAAAATGAACCACAAACATCTGTTTGACATTTGAGTCAACAAATAAACCTTTTTATTGGTACAAATCACAAGTTATTAAAAAAAGATATGCAACTTTATCGATACCGTGTCAGAGCAGTACAAGAATTGTTAGAAATTGATTACCCACGTACACTACAGTTTTGTAATTGGTTTGTAAATATGAACAATAATGGAGAACTTTCGCAAAGAGTCATCTTTACTGATGAAGCATGGTTTTATAAAACGGGATACCTAAATTCACAAAATACAAGAATTTGGAGTAGTGAAAATCCACACGTAATTAATGAAGAATCGCTACATTCAGAGAAAATTGGTGTTTGGGCAGCGATAAGCCAAAGGCGAATCATTGGACCAATGGAAATTTTACAACCATTTGTCAATCAGTTGCATGATGATGAACTTCAAAATGCATATTTCCAGCAAGACGGAGCGCCTTGTCACTATACTGCAGAATCTTTGGATTATTTAAGAGAATTTTTTGATGAGCGTATAATTAGTAGAAATACTGAAATTCCTTGGCCTACACGTTCATGCGATTTAGCACCTTGCGACTTCTTTTTGTGACCTTATCTAAAAAATACCATATTTCGAACACTTCTATTGAATTTGAATGATATGCTACAGAGAATCGAACAGATATGCATGGAATTTAGTAACAATCCAGTAATGTTGCAGAATATCATCAGAAATTTGGAACGGAGGATTTTAAAGTGCATTGATTTTGAAGGACAACATTTTCAACATTTGTTATAGTTTTCAATAAATACCTATTATTTGTTATTTATTTGTATGTATGAAACTGTCAAAATATACGAGTTCGTAGGTTAAGTAGTAAATTTTAATTTACGACATACTTCAAAATGTTCTCAGTAAATCACATGCTACTAGATTGACTTTTCAAATGAACACCCGTTATAGAGGTTATAATACAAGGAATTTGTTTCTCTCTTACTAAGCGCGAGATTTGAATTTTATTAAATTTTATTCAATACTTAATTTATCCTTATTATATTATTATCGTTTAATTGGAACATAAGGGGCTTATCACATTTGTGGCGCTCGAACGTGGTGGCAATGAAATAACGGTTTTAAAATCAAAATTAAACAGGATTTAACATATAATATAACAAGGAGTTAACAAATATTTATTTAATTACAATTTAAAATTAATACTTTTATATTTAGTGTTTTGTATTTAATTGCACATTTGCGTCGTATATAATGAATACAAGAGGACGTGAACGTTCATTGGAAAACAATTTAGGTTCTTATTCAGATTCACAGGATAAGGGAGATGAAAAGGAGGAGCAGATGGATATCCAAACATTACTTTTAAATGAGAGCAGACATGAAGAAGAATAATCAAGATTTAAAGGAAATAAATAAGAACAATGAGAGTATGTATAAAAGATTAGAAGAAATTAATAAGAACAATCAAGATGTAAAAGAAGAAATTCATGCAAATAAGTAGAACTACGAAGGGAGATTACGAAAAATAATCAAGATTTACAAGAAAATAATGTAGAATTACGAAGAGAAATTACGAAAATTAATAAAGATTTACAGGAAAATAATGTAGAATTACGAAGGGAGATTACGAAAATCAATCAAAATTTAAAAGAAAGTAATGTAGAACTACGACGAGGGATGATAAAAAAACAATATAGAAACACGAGATTTGTTAGAAAAACAGAATCTTGAAGCACAACAGAAATTAGAACAGGTGAAAAATTAGTTTAATTATTTTAAAAAGGAATTATCTTTTCAAATGACACGTGTTACTTCGTGTACTTAGATTCGATGATGCAGCGGAAAGACGAAGAAAAAGGAATGGCGACAAAATAGCACCAATGCGGGAATGCCTTCAGTTATGTAATACTTATTTTCGAGATGCGTATGTACCAAATTGTTCTATGACGGTTGATGAATAGCTCGTAACTTTCAGAGGCGGAAGTCCTTTTAGATAATATATTCCATCAAAACCTGGACGATATGGAATAAAATTTTGGGCCATTTGTGATAGTGTAACAAACCTATGAATGGAAATCAGAAATTTATCTTGGAAAGCAGGGAGAGGAAAGACACAAGAATCAAGGCGAAAAGGTTGTAAAACGTTTAATAGAAGAAATTCAAAACTTTGGAAGGAATGGCACCTGCGACAATTTCTTTACTTCGTATAATCTTGCAAAATATTTGTTATCAGAAAACCTAACATAAGTTGGTACGATCCGTAAAAATAAGCCTGAATCCCCATTTTCATTTGTTGATCCAAAAAATCGTCAAGTGTTTTTCACACAGTTTGGTTTTACAGAGGATGCGATGATTATTTCGAATTGCACAAAGAAGCGCAAGCTTGTAACGTTGCTGAGTACTCTGCATAGTAAGAAAAATGTTGATAATGGCCAAGAAAGGAAACCTCAGATAATCCTGGACTACAATAAAGCAAAATGTGGCGTAGACAACTTGGACAACATGACACGATCATACACCGTGTAAAGGATGAAGAAGAGTTGGCTTCATGTAGTTTTTTATAACTTGATAGACATCAGCGCCATGGACGCATACATACTATGGAAGCTCTTGAAATCTAATTCAGCTTTTTATTTGAAAAAGACAAGAAATTTTCTAATTGAGTTACGAAAGGAGCTAGCAGAATGCAAGGGCAACGAAGAGCCAGAAGCAGAAGAAGAAGCTGAAGCATCTACTAGTTCTGAGATTCCAAGAAAGAAGAAGAGATGTGATGTTTGTCCATCATCAAAAGACAGAAAACCATGAACAACTTGTGCGCGTTGTAAAATCCAATATATGCGGTGAACACTCAGTAGTTATATGTAAGAAATGTGTTTAACCCACTTTTGCTTTTATGTAAGTCATTTATATATTTTATTTTACAATATTTATGTCTTAGTATTATTACTGCTTTGGTTTATACTAACGGTCTTTTCTTACGTTGAATAAAATAATGTCAAATATAGTAATGCTTACGTTATATTGAATTCGAAATGATCACCGAATATACTACTAGGAAAACCACCTTCCTAGTAGTCCTAGGATTAATCTTTATCCTGTTCTTAATACACCAATCCATAAACACATAAACATTATTTTCGCAAGATATTAAAATCATTCTGTTATTCGATGGATAAATATAATTTGCCAACCCAGAAAAATTTAAAGATGTGAGAAGATGATCAATGAAAAGCAGAAAAATCAGACCTCGAAGATTAGAGACCTGAAGCACACCAGATGTTGAAAAGGATTGGGAAGAGTAAAAGCAGTTATAAAAAGCATAATTCACTTTAACCACAACGTGTGAGTCAAAAGCCCTAATTGAGATAGGCTAAAGCCAAAAGTACTTAATTTATTTAATAACATTTGATGGTCAATAATATCGAAGTCTCGGGAAAAGTCACTGTGTACAACGTCTAGTAAACTATTATTATACAATACCTCGTAATTATTTTGAGCCACTATCGGTATATTCATAACGGTAGACTGCAATGGTAAAAATACATGTCGTTTACTGAATATACATGGGCATGTGTTATGAGGAATAGAGTTTTATAGAAACTGCTCAAAAATTTGACTAAAATTTTGCAAAATCGCTGTGGGTCTATAATTTTTCAAGAACGATACACCCCCCCTTCTTGTGAACCGGTGTAATTCTAACTTTCTTCCATCGATAAGCAAAAGCACACGTTTTCAGAGTATCTGTCATGGCTTTGCGGATAGTTTACTGGCATTACAAATAAAAGAAATGAGTATTAAATCATCACCTATTGTTGACTTATCTGGAAAAGCTGACATAATTTTCTCAATTTTAATTATAAATACAGGGTGAAATCTAAGTTACAATATGTTTGTGGTAATATCTGGAACAGTTGTTATGAATTCAGGAAGAAAAACTCCAGAAGAAACGTCTGCAAAACCACCAACTATCCCCCAAGGATCAATAAATTAACGTTTATCATAACAAAATTTCCCAAGGATTCTTGCTCTTCTTTCCTGTGGTTAATATACATTCAGAATTCCACGGAATTGATTATACTTACTTCATTGGTACTTATATAGTTTAGTTTACTTTAGTTTGTTTCTGTAGAAAAGCACGTATCGTGTATGGACTATCAAAATGAACATGTTGCACAATAAATCATGCACAGACATAACCGATAAGAAATTCACACATCATATTCACAAAATAGAAACACAGAAGATTCCAATTTTAACCCGCAACGAACTCATCCAACCAGTATAATACTCGCCGCAAAAGCAACACCTTCAATTTCGCTTGAAATTTTTATAAACTTGATGAATGCTTGATATACAACGGTAGTCTATTAAAATAATTCAAGCCCGTGTAAATTAATGACTTACGGCACGCACCCGTCTTCGGTTTTGGAAGATGTAGCTGTTGGCTACTGCGTGTACCATACGAATAAATGTCTGATCTATGTTGGAAATTACTTTGATATTTAGAAATTATTGACAATGTTTCGTATAGAAAAAGCAAATTAATTGTCAAAATCCCACGACTAGCAAACAAGGGCCAGCAATAGCCGCCTCCCCCCCCCCCACACACACATGACTCTCACCGCCGACTTTTGTATTCTAAATATAGAAGCAAGATTTCCAGCCGCCGCGAATCCCCAAAACTCCAAGCAGTAGCGAAGATGCTACTTAAACAGCGATAAACAATACACAATCCTAGCTGTATATTCACCCAAACTACGCCGCATCACCCTTATCAGACAACACGCGGACGACAGTCTCCCTGAAAGGTAGCGAACCTGGTCAACCCAGCCAGGGCCAGGGTGTGTTTGCGTGTTAAAAGCTGAGTCTTACTTAAGCTCAGGGTGTTACGCTTCGCATATATAAGAATGTTTTTTAAATTATATTTCTAAAAATATATTCCACATTTTAAAATATAAATTTAAACTTATACATTTTCTGTATATTCGCAGGTAAAGAGAAAATCTTGCTTTTGTTATCGCACTAGCCGCCGGACCTTTCGAAATCTACCCTACGAGAACGATTAACTCAAGTATCTAATGTTTGCTTTGAATTTCTTTATACATTTCATTTTAAATTAAGTTATTAATTTAATTACGTGCATCTTCTCTAACATGTCGTGTCGCATATCATTTTAAATCTTGTCTCACAAAGGATATTTTAATGATATTTGTTTCATCGATATCACAACTTTTAGCTCGCGCTTTTGATTAATTCATTATTCAAAGCATCGACAACTTCGAACCCTTTCTCAAGCTCATAAGTAATAAAACAAACCTTTTTTCCCAAGCTAGTGTTCTCTACGACAAAAATTATTTCTTCTGTTTTCAACTCTAGTAAGTTACACATCGTTCAAACTTTACACGTGCTGTTCCACCACCCAAGCGTCGCTCGACCTTGCTTTCCACATGTTTGATCGGGGCATCTTCGCAACTCAAAGGTAACTCCGTATTGTTCGATACAGAGGTTATTTTATATTAATCACATTTAATTTACTGCTCTTTTCAGTCGATTTTTGTTTGTTAATTTTTAATTACTTAATTTAATTACTTTAAATTGCATCAATGCTCAATTTCTTTATTGTAAATAATAAATACATACTTTAAGAACAACGTGGTTGTGTTTTATTTAGTTAGTGAGTTATAATATATTTATCTCAGCACACCTTATACACGTCCTGGATCTTTGATGTAATTTCACTAGCACCACCAATTATTTAATTGAAATAATTTCCTTTATTGTTAGCATGCGCACAACCAGTGTGTTAGTAATAAAGGTAATCCCATTAGCATTAAACAAATTTTTAACCCATTTAGGACCACAGACAAATCAAGGAGAACGCAAATTCTATAAGGAATAAAGTTTTATTTAGGTATTTATAAACATCCTTTAAAGTAAAAAAAAAGGCAAACCATTGATTCTTATATTTTTTTGCGTTGCGTTAACGCAACAATGGACTATATACACAAAAAAATATTACAATTATTAATTATGGTAGTCTTTGAAGCAGTGTGAATGTAATGGAACTCCACATTTATTACACATAAATACGGTTGTACTTTTGCATCCTCTACAACGTCTCCTCCAATTTTCACGATTTCTTTCAATTAGGTGACCCACATTATCTAAACGTGCACTGGTTGATAGAGACGCACTGGAACCACGTCCTCGAACAGCTGCGAAATTGGTTTCTCTGTGTATACAAGTCTGTGCAATTTCCAAGCATTCACCACAGTAGAATCTAACATATTTATAAATAACGGCCACCACCATTTTTTTCCACGAATATTTATTCGGTAATTTGCAACTGCGTTATCGTGTAGATTAACGCCTCCCATATATTTGTTATATTTGGCAAACATATTTGGCAATCATATTTGGTTGTGGTATAGAGATGTCTCTTTTTTCTACGATTGTACCGCTTCACAAACACATGAGGCTGTGCAGACTCACAATTGGTCGTTACTGTAACCACAGAATTGTCATTCCTACGGACAACGCTTATTTCATTTACGTGATCGTAACGAGAGTCCATTGTACCACGAGGTTTTTTCCTATAGACTTACAAGTCTCTAAAGGGCATTTCAGCATTCTGTTCTCACGTACGGTTCCAGTAGCAAAGTTTCCTTTACGTTTCAGATGAACTAATAGCTTGTAGCTCGTAAAAAAATTATCAAAGTATACCTTATGAGTCGGCTTATTTTCTAATACGCTCAAAAGATTAATGACCACTGTTTCACCTAAATCAAATTCTCCTTTGGCATTTTGACCAGTTTTTCCAGCATAAGGTATAAATTGATATAAATACCCATCGCTAGATGCCAGACACCACATTTTGCAACCGAAACGTACCGACTTCCCTTTCAAAAACATTTTCGTTGAATGGCGGCCGAAGTAGGTTACCATTTGCTCCTCAATTGATAAGTGATGTCTAAAAACACTATACTTCAAGAAATTGCTTCTCAAGAGATCAACCAGCGGTCTTACTTTCGCAAATTTGTCTGCCTTGTCTAATTGATTGTTATCTGCAAGATGAATGTTCTGCTTTATGTTGAGAAATCTGTATCGAGACATCTCATTTTTTACAAATTGAACACCTTTATCTTCATCAGATGACCAGTAAAGTTTTATCTGTGGAAGAATGTGATATCCACTCAAAATCAATATTACCAAAAAAAATTTCTAGATCATTTTGGTCTAAGGCGAATTGAGTACGGTTATTATCTCTCGCATATTTTATGGAGTTTGAAATAATAAGCTGGCTAACATTTTTATCAAACATTTGCATAAAGAAATCAAGCACAGACTTTCCATGTAGCGCCTCAACAATATTCTGTACATTTCCTTCCACATTTGACGTAGCATCTTCCTCGTAGTCAACGGGCATTTTACACCAAATAATGTCTTCAATTCTTGCCGTTTTGCTTCATGTAGATAAAGCTGCCTCATAATGTATCTCAATTTTGTTATTCGGACACACTATCTCAAAAGTTCCCGCTATATCTACATGCAAATTTTCTACTCCACCTATAACATTATCATCAATGTCCTCGTCGTCCGTTATATCATCGACGTCGGGTGGTATATAACAAACATCAATTTCCTCATTCGGATCAATATCTTCAACAATTGCCTCAAGTTCTTTCAAAGTCAACGGTCTGGTAGGATCATCGCGATATTTCACGTGACCCTAAAATAATTTTATTATCAACATCAACGACCAACACATACTTCAGAAATTGTTTTACTTACCATTGTATAATATTTCTGTAATCCTCAAGATAACACTATTATGAACTCTAACTTCTTCAACTTCTCTATCCCACAGCGTAAATGAACTGAATAAACTCGCATCACACAACGGATACCCAATAAACTTCCCCCAGACGTGAAAAAGCATGTTCAGACAGGAAAATTACTCATGACTACAATTACACCATTTGTCCCAATGTTGCGTTTTCGCAACGCTATGTTTCAAATCCGGAAAAAAGGGAATTGATTTTTTTCCAAAATAATGTTACGTGAAGTATCTTTTATATGAAACCTCTTAATGATAAATGAAAAAGTAAGCTGCATGTTATTTAATTTAAACTTAGATACACAAGTTCTTTTCTTGAAAATTCCATAGTTTTATTTTATTTTTATTCAAAATTGAAAATGCGGTTACCTGTTCCCAAAATGTTTATTAGGTTGTTGCAATGCTGCTGACAGTACACCCAAAATTATTACTTTTTAATACGAAAATAAAATTTTTTGGTGTTGCGTTAACGCAACTATGTGAATAAATGGGTTTTAATGTTCAAAATTAAAAATTTTCTAGGAACCGCTATTCAGCAGCATGCCAAGTCAACGATGTGCCATCAGCGAACAATGCAATATGAGCTCTGGTGTTCAACAATGCAATATCGTCAATAAATAATAGAAAAAGCATCGGAACTGGAACCGACCCCTGCGGTACACCATATGTAATGCTGCTGACTCCTGATTCCGCACAATCCGTCCGACAACCAAGATTAACGTATTGTTTACGCCCACGCAAATAAGATCCCAACCAATCATTCACCTTTCGCCGGAATCGTTAATATTCTAGCTTCCGGAGAAGAAGGTAATGAAGGACACAGTCAAAGGCCTTCGCCATGTCACAAAATATCCTAGTTAAAATTTCTTTTTCATTAATTAAATTATAAACATTCTCCAAATAATAACAAACATTGATGGTAGATGTGTGGGGTCTGAAGCCAAACTGGCAGTTAACCAATAAGTCATCGATCCGAGTAAAGTCACGAATCTTGAGGTTTGCTATCTTTTCAATTATTTTGGATAATGCTGGTAATATGGAAATCGGCCTGTATATATTAAGGGAAACCTTTTCTTACTGTCTAGTATTACCAGTATTTACACTAGAACTGGAAGTAGAAGATGGATTCTAAAAAATATTTGAAATGGTTAAAAATCATGATTTTTTTTATTTATATGTTGCATGTTATGTATGCTACTACATATACATATACGAGCTTAAAGAAACTAGCTATTATTTTAAAGGCAAAAAGCAAACGTGTGTCAGAATATAGTTAAAAATGTTTCATAGATTCTACACGACATTTAGATTTATTTTTGAGATCGTGCAAACACGAAGTCAACCACCCTCTCACTCCCTACGACCAACATCCTCCATAATCTGAGCATTCATAAGACATGATAAATGATGGACGAACATTCCTTTAGTGTTAGCATGCGAAAGAGACCTAGACGAAATTACGTCTTGCACGGACTTCAACAGTACCGATGCAGCTGCCACTCCATCATGCAATACGATTGTGCAACAGCGAGCGGACAAGGAGAGGTTATTTTCGAGGATGCACGAAAGCATAGACAAACATGTGCAATGCATCTGTCCGTGTGTTTTATCAATGAAACATTGCCACGACAATACTACAGGATAAGATTTTTGGCATCGGAGAGACGGAAAACAATGCATCCAAAAATACAATAGAGTGACGCGTATGAATTCTAAAGCGTTCATTGTTTTGTTTTATATTTTTACTTTCTAGATATAACTTATTATAAACCACTTCCCCCTTGGTTACAGATGATAACAAATATAATTAGATAATAATAAAATAAAATATAAAAATATGCGAGTGGCGTATATTGGTGTTTTTAATTCTTTGCAAACACAATTAGTAGATAATTAAACGTTCTAGGGTTCTTCAAATAAATATAAAGCAGTGTTCGTGTATAAACTATTAATTTGTTTAGGTGCTCCGGACTGACATGAGAGTGCTCAGTCTTCTACAGGGGGATGCTAGTGTCGTATGTCAAATACAGTATTAATCTTACTTTGTACCTACCAGATCTTTAATGTCGTCTCAGATGTACTGAACAATGTATTTATTTTGCTTACTTGGTTTCAAAACAGACTGTTATTTAGGTAGAAATAAATTAAATTAAGATTTAATAAAAGTAACTGTCAGTATTACCAACAACAAACAATCAAATGCACACACATATGAAAAGTAACCAAACAGAAGTAAATTAAAATATATTCACAAGTTATACGTAAATAACTACCCTTAAATGTGGAGAAATATTATACAATGCCGATTTAGGTATTTATATTGAGAAACGCATTAACATAAGCACAAATAAGTCATGTCATAAAGTTAGTACTAGAGGTTATTTCTAAATCGTCTACATGCAGACATTTGATGGTTATAGCAATAGGAAGTAAGCAATCCTTGTATAACGATATAGTAATTTAAAAATGATAACTTATTATTCTCTATTTTTAGTAAAATTAAAAGATATTTTATTTGGAAATGACTTTATAAATGCTTTAAGAGCAATTTTAAATTAAATTTTATATTTCCTTTTCAAGATACCTGACCCTGAATTGCAGTGTTCGGATTGGTGCTTTTTCTTCACCCTCTGCGATCTTATAGGTCTTGATAGCAGCCTATTGGTTGGTTGTTTGCAAAACGTGCGGTAAACAGCTCGAAATTGGCAGGAATTTGTCGACGTTTTCCCTCCAAAACTATAAACGGCAAAATTTTCTTACTGGAATCGCCTGGGATAAATCTCTTTGAACGAATTTAAGCTCAGAAAAATATTTCTTCGATATATCGGTAGCTTTTCTCCGATTTTGTAGATTTTAGGCAATAATATGTTTTTTTCTCGATATTTTTGTTCGGCGTCGGTAGTAGATTTGATTTAAATTGAAATATCTCGTACTCGAACAGGAGATCCAGACGCACAATAACTTTTAAATTGCGTAGGGATACTATAGATATCTTTCTACGCTAATTGGATAATCGCACAACGATATTTCCGCACTATATTTATTTCACTTTGCGTAGGGTCCACGAACGCGACTACTCGCCCTGGCGATTTTCGTGTAACCCCTGATGCCAGGATTTTCATCGCGATCGTCTTTTTTTCTTTGATATTTGCCTGTACACCAGGAACATAGGGTGCAAACGGTTATAAATATTTCAAAGAGTTTGTAACGAATCTTGGATTTACTCATACCAGTCAGAAAATAAACGACAGTCGTCTGTGTGGGTGTTCCAAGGCGAAGAAAAGCCAACAAAAGTCATCTGTTCTCGATGTGTCTTCAAAAAGATTGTCGCGACATTTGCAAGTACAAAGAACTATTACTGGCGATTGGTATACAACAATTTGTTTGCCGCAAGTCATCGCTAAGCTCCGAGTAACTAACGCGCAACGACAAATCATCCCCCACCAAGACAATGCTAGTTCGCACCCAGCTTGCAAGACAATTGAATCTTTAACGCAACGAAACGTCGAATTGTTAGACCACCCTCACATAAGTCCTAACGATTTCTTTAGCTTTCCGAAAATCAAGAATGAACTGCGTGGTCAAAAGCTCCAGTTGTCAGAAAGAGCAGTCGATGCTTTCAAAAACGCAATTTTGATTGTACCAATACACGAGTGGAATAACTACTTCCAGAGTTGGATCGAGCGCATGCGAGAGTGCATAACTCCTCGTGGAGAATACTTCGATAAACAACGAAGTCTTTAAAAGCTATCTCCAGTTTTATTCCAGCTCTAATGCAAAATATATAAAACAACCCCATTAATATTCAAGATTTTAGCTTTGAAGCGAATTGACAATGAACACGGTTCAAGAAGTAACATTTAATGATAATGCAGCGAACTGTCCTATCTACATAAGATGTATTAAGGTGCCCTCTGGCTAATTTTGAGGTCATACATGTTTTTTTAAGACTTAAATTTTTGAGGTTTTGACCAACTTTTTCGAATTTCGCACAATTGTGCCATGTTTCTAACAAAAATCTGCAATCGTTTTGATTTATAAGTACAATATAAACTACTCAAAAATGAATAGGGAATTAGATCTTTTTTTAACAGATCTAATTAATTCGATTAAATTTAACATATTTTCTCAAACTATAGATAAATTAGAAGGCCCACAGTCGTTTGTGGACATTTTATTTGGTAAATGTCTTTTCTGTGTGATAAAATATTGAATCTTGTATTTTAACCTTAAATTAATTTAGAATACAAAATTATAAAAATCGCATTTTTTGACAAGTATTATTCATTTTAAACGTCATTTCACATTTTCACGATGCCAAGACGTCATTTAAATATAGAAACTTTTGATTTAATTGCGTTATTTCATCAGCGAGGGCAATCTGGAGCAGAAATTGCCGCAATTTTTAATGTGTCTCCAAGTGTTGTTAGTAGGGCTCTAACAAGATTCCAACAAGTAGGATCTGCAAGGAGAAGACCCGGTAGTGGATCTGAGAGGAAAACAAATCAGAGACAAGACCGCTACATACGAATTCAGACAGATGGATGAATCCGTTTAGAAGTGCTGTATGGTTGCAAACACAGTTACGTGCCGCCACTGGAGTTAGAGTTTCGGATCAAACCATCAGAAACCGTCTGAGGGAAATGGATCTTCATAGCTGCAGGCCTGTGAGACGCCCAAAATTAACTAATGCCAATAGAATGGCTAGAAGAACTTGGGTTAACCAACGACTAGCAGAAAATTTTCAATGGGAGCATGGTTTATACACCGATGAATCCAGATTCTGCTTATTTAGTGATAATCGTAGAGTAAGGGTCTGGAGAACTCGAGGAGACCGTTATAGACGCGAGTTTACAAAAGCTGTGGTGCCTTTTGGCGGCGGTGGTATCATGGTGTGGACGGGCATTAGTTTGAATGGACGTACGAACCTCCATCTCTTTGAAAACAATGTCAATGGACACATGTACAGAGATGACATTATTCAGCAATATGTGGCCGACTTTCATGAGGCTGTGGATGAAAACATGGTTTTTATTGATGATAACGCAAGCAATAAATGACCTCCATATTAACCATCTACCTTTACCACCAACGTCTCCCGACTTGAATCCAATTGAGCACATTTGGGACAGACTTCAAGAACAGCTCAACGAACATAATCCACCCCCAGTTAACGTGCAGCACTTGCGGGAAATTTTACCGCTGTGTTGGAGAAGAGTGTCACAAGAACACATTAATAATTGCATTATCAGTATGCCCCGAAGATGTACAGCTGTGAGAGATGTCCGTGGCCATTATACACGATTTTAGAATTAATTGTTACAGAAAAATGTTTATTTTAGCTATTGTTAAAAATGTTGCTTATTTCATTTTTGATAATTTCTTAGTAATCTAACGATTTTTCTGAATAAATATACTTGAAAATTTTAAATTGTTGTCTACAATTATGTATCTAATATAATACACTACAAATATTTACCCATACTATCTAAAAAATACAAAAAAGTAAAAATTCCTTATTCATTTTTGAGAAGTTTATTACAATAATTTGAGGAATTTGTTCCGATTTTATTTCCTGCGGTTGGGTCATTTTGTCATCTCATTAATGTATTCAGTACGATATTTCTATATGCTTTGGAAAGAAAGCATTGTTTATTAGATCTCCTCATTTGGCATTGCACGGTTTGTGTACACTAAAAATACATACTTAAGTGTTGTGCAACAAACGATCGCAAACAAGTTCCGCTACCCGTAGAACATAAAAAAAGTCATGCAATTACGGATTAATCAGATTGAAGAGTTGGTGAAATTACTTTAATAAAAACATTCCGTCGCAAGCCGTCAAATGAAAAAAAATCTCATTAAGCATGTCGCTTGCATGAAAACAAGGGTCTACACGAGAAAGCTGGAAATGAAAGAGCGAACGTGTTGGAGGACTTGTGCCTGTACACGTTCACTACTATCTGTCCCACTCTTGCACTATTATCCATTTTACGTATGAATCGTCGGGACATTTTTGTACCGAGATTTTTATTATATAATCTTTGTATAATCTATGTATAATGTAAGAAAGAAAAATGCTATGTATTAATTAGATAATATATTATTTTTAGATAATATTAAGACAAAATCTGATACATTTGTAATGTACCACTATGTTTATTAAAAATCACTCTTCAACTTTTACAATGTAGTTTATTGTATAACAACTTTTACATTTATTTTACAATAATTGCTTACTTCTAAGTGATGGACTAAATCTAACTGTTCGTTTGGTATAATGAACTTATTACTGCATAAGCGTTAGAATGAATATGAATTGTTACACTTATTGTTTGCAGACGTATTATACGTGCTATGTATATGAGAGTTCGAATATGAATGTTAGTGATCGTAACCTTTCTGTATTAGTCCCTTCAGATAGATATTAGATGGAATTTGTAACTAAAACACAGACGTTTTAAAATAACATCGGGGGCGTAACAAGGTCAAGATACTGTGAGAAAGAATTTAAAAGATATGTATTAGTGAAGTGGTGACGTTACAGACAAGGGTATTTCTACGCAATAAATTTGTGGGAATATGGAATATTGAAAGGGAGAAATAATAGATACGTTAAATGGAAAATGTCTGTTTTCTATGTGTTCTAATTTATGATATCTATTTAGTAGATGCCCTCTGTACGATGTGTGCGTAAATAATAATACACCAAAAATTTGGGAAGAGAAATATAAGAATACAATTTATATTTATGAATAAGTATACACAAAACTTATTGATTATTGTTCTGACTCATTTATTAGAGTTTATTACACATTTATAAAGACCGTAGTTAGCAGTTAGATAAATAGCAATTAACGGACATGCTGTCAAAACGAGCAAAATATGACCTAAAACTTCAGTGTCTCGTTGATGCTCGTACACATTACGTATATAACAGTTATTTGTATTGTGGAAAGGGAGGTGATGGTACAGGTTTGTCAGAACACGAAAAACTATTTTATACCAATACAAGCAGTAGTACAGCTATCTAAGCCCATATTCGGTAGTAATCGAAATATTACTACAGACAATTGGTATACTTCTCTAGAGCTGGCAAATATTCTTAGAGAAAATACACCAACATTGGTAGGGACAATGCACAAGACTAAGGGAGAGATCCCTAAAGAATTTCTACCGGTGCAGCGGTGGCAAAACGAACAGTTGGTTTCTTAATATTTGGATTCACTAAAACTTATATCCTAGTTTCTTGTGTACCGAAGAAGCGCAAGTCAGAGATTATACTTTCAACTATGCACCACACAAAAGATATCAACCAGAGTACCGGAAAACCTGAAATTATTTTATATTACAACAACACTAAACGGTCTATAGATTCTTTAGAGGAAGAATGTTGTATTTATTCATCCAACCGGCGTACACACCGTTGGCCCATGGCTGTATTTTGCCGTATTTTGGAACTGTCTTAATGTCTTTATAATATATCAGTCCATGCAAAGTGGATCTATAATTTCTAGAGTAACGTTTATGAAATCTTTATCCAAGCAACTAACTGAACCTTATTTGAAACATAGACTTGAACATTCTAATTTGAAGCGTGACTTACGTTTGTCTATCGCACGAATATTTTAGGAATATATATACCAGCAGACAACACTAATTATAAACGAGAAAGAAATCAACGGAAGACCTGTCATTTATGCCCGTCAAAAAAGAAGAGAAAAACGGCATATATCTGTTTTGAATGCAAAAAGCCAATGTGTTTAGAATGCTGCAAGAAACTGTGTTTAGGTTGTGCCCATAAGAAATAATGCCTGTGAAAGTTGGTACATATTTAGGTGTTCTACGTTCAATTATATGAATAATGCATTTTGTTCTGTTTAAAATAAATTTTGTTTTTTTTGTTATATAGTTTTATACTAATACCGTAAAGGCCGGATTATATGCAGTTTGGATAAATTTGCATAATATATGCATTTTGTATATTATTTGCATATTTTGTAGTAATTCAGGATTTTTGCATATTTTAAGTATCCGAGTTTTATTTATTTACTAATTCAAATTTATTATAGGCATTACTAAAAATATGTCGTGGATGTAACAAACAAACAAAAATTAAGCAGCCCTCTTTAAATCGAAAATAGCATTTTATTAAGTCTCTTTCTGTTACTTTTTAAGCTCTTTCCATACATACAGGCCGAGACGAAATTCCAGGAAAAGATAATACCTTAAAACTTCTAAATAAATACAAAAATTAATTTTAACAGAAAATTAGGAGTATATGTGTTTCTTTGTTATTTGGAAAAATTTATTCCCATTTTCGAAAGTGATTTTATTTTAAACGTCAATTTACGTTGGCTTTTCGAAGTGTAAACTTGTGAGTTGTGAGTTGTGATATATAATAGAAAAAATGCCGAAAATAGCGACTATGTCTCGATGAATTGCACCTTATCCAGAATTGCGAATGGACGGGGAAAAAGTGTTTTGTGTAGCATGCTGCAAGATTTTGAGGAAAATTTTAAGTTTGTTTCCTATTATTAAAGTTTTTAATTATACCTTTATCTTTTTACTAACATTTATTTTACAAGAAAACAACCGATGATGTGATATTTTTTCTTCAGATTACAAGTGAGACAAAATTCCAAGTCGACCAATATATGAAAAGTCCATTTCATGCTGCAAAACTAACAGCAAAAATGAAATTGGCGAAGAAGAGTCAGCAAACATTACCGCAATGTTTGCCATCAACTTCCAAAAAGCGAAACAAGAACAATTGAATGAAGATTTATGTCAAATGTTTGTGCCGGCAATTATTCCACTACATAATTTAAACAATTTACATGTCAAGTTATTTTTGCAAAAGTACATCAGCAAATATTCCCGACGAGAGCACGTTCTGAGAAAATTATATTCGCTGAATCTACGCAGAAACATTGAGTAGCATTAAGAAGGCTGTTGTAAACAATTGTTTTATATAAGCGTAGATGAAGCTACTGATAGTGTGGGCCGATACATAGTTCATTTAATGATTGGTATCCTCAACGCATCGGTTCCAGCAAAATCTTATTTAATTTCATCCAAACAGTTGGAAATGGCAAATAATTTGACAATATCAAGGTTTATACAGGAAGAACTGGCAACTTTCTTCTTAGCGGAATCGATTCCAACAGAGAAAATTCTATTGTCTTTGACGGATGGTGCACCATACATGGTGAATGCAGCTTTCAGCTCCTTTAAATCTTTTACCCAAATTTAATTCACACAACTCGCTTGGCGTACGGACTAAATCGTGTTGCAGAAGAAGTCAGAAACCATTTTCCCTTAGTAAATACTTTAATTAGTAGTGTTAAAAAAGTATTTTTAAGGGCCCCATTACGAGTTCAGTTTTACAAACAACATCTACCCGGTGTTCCGCTTCCTCCTCCACCAGTAGTCACACGATGGAGAACGTGGTTGGGGGCTGCTATTTTTCATGGAAATCATTATGAAGGAATAAAGACAATTATTATGGATCTTGATAGGGATGCACAAACTGTGATAGACGCCCAAAAGGTGTATTCGAGTATAGAAATACCTCAACAGTTGGCGTTTATTAAAGCCAATTACAGTTTTAATACAAAGGTATTTTTAATAATATAAAATATTATTAAAAATTTGGTGTGAAGAACACAAATACAGGTTCACTATTAATATTTTTTGTGAACGTGTCCGAACATATCCCTCCCCAGAGACGTACATACGTATTTCGCCTTTCTACAGGCTCTTCGGTACGCACCTGCTGGAGAAAGGATATTCTCAGACACATTCACAAAAAAGAACCACATCACCACATCACCGAAATTATCCAGACCGGGTGTAGACGTAAATTCAGAGCTGCCTGTTGTCAGACAGCCGAAGTACCTCGCCCCGTCCACATAACCAATGTGAAGTAACGACGCCCTTCCAAAGGTGGCACAGCCAATCTCTCTAGAAACTGCATTTTGTTTGTGTCTTCACTCATACTACGGACTAACCGCATGTGTAATGTATCAGAATAATTGAAACATACATGAGTAGGGAAACCCCACCAGTTTTGTATAATACAAAGGTATTTTTAATAATATAAAATATTATTAAAAATCTGGTATGAAGAACACAAATACAGGTTCACTATTAATATTTTTTGTGAACGTGTCCGAACATATCCCTCCCCAGAGACGTAGATACGTATTTCGCCTTTTTACAGGCTCGTCGGTACGCCCCTGCTGGAGGAAGGATATTCTCAGACACATTCACAAAAAAGAACCACATCACCACATCACCGAAATTATCCAGACCGGGCGTAGAAGTAAATTCAGCGCTGCCTGTTGTCAGACAGCCGAAGTACCTCGCCCCGTCCACATAACCAATGTGAAGTAACGACGCCCTTCCAAAGGTGCACCTTTGTATTATACAAAACCTACTCATGTATGTTTCAATTATTCTGATACATTACACATGCGGTTAATCCGTAGTATGAGTGAAGACACAAACAAAATGCAGTTTCTAGAGAGATTGGCTGTGTCACCTTTGGAAGGCATCGTTACTTCACATTGGTTATGTGAACGGGGCGAGGTACTTTAACTGTCTGACAACAGGCAGCGCTGAATTTACTTCTACGCCCGGTCTGGATAATGTCGGTGATGTGGTGATGTGGTTCTTTTTTGTGAATGTATCTGAGAATATCCTTTCTCCAGCAGGGGCATACCGACGAGCCTGTATAAAGGCGAAATACGTATCTACGTCTCTGGGGAGGGAGATGTTCGGACACGTTCAGAAAAAATATTAATAGTGAACCTGTATTTGTGTTCTTCACACCAGATTTTTAATAATATTTTATATTATTAAAAATACCTTTGTATTATACAAAACTGGTGGGGTTTGCCTACTCATGTATGTTTCATTTATTCTGATAAATTACAGTTTTATTTCCACTTCTATATTGCAGTTGGAAAAATAATTAATGTCGCTAATCGAGAGCGTTGAAATAATAAATAAATTTGAAAAGTCATGTTTTGATGTTAAAGGAGGAGTGGGACAATCCGCGTAAAAAAAATTTTAAGTGTGAAAGGAAAAAATGAGGGTTTTAAAAAGCTAGAGGACGTTGCATCTTCTGTGCTGATTGAGTAGAAAATATTAAGTTAACAATAGAGGATATTTGTAATTAGAAATATGCTTCTACAACAAGCATCGACAAAGAACGAACCTTTTCAATATATAAGAACATGTTTTCAGACAAGCGTCACAATTTTTCTGTTGAAGACTTTGAGAAATATGTGATTATAAATTGTTTTCATAGTTAATTATGTTGTAAAATATTCTAAATGAACTTGTAGTAATCATAATAGAATTTTTTTACAGTATTCCGTTTTTGGATATTCCTCGTATTTTTTTACCTGGAAATTTTTCATAAGGAAGCGCATATTTAGACTAAAACATCGACATATTTATGGGCATGTTTTCAGTTTTTTCTTTGAATATAATCAGGCCTTCACTAATATGTATAATCCCAAAACAAAAGTTTAGTAAGCCTTGAGAACACAAAATATGAGGCACTTTATATTTTGAATTGATTCTGCATTTACTTGATGAAGATCCATAATTTAAAATAGAAATAAAACTACGGTTCTAATCTTCACTTTTAATCTTTAATCGTAACACGACAATTGTTTGTAACGTACTCTTTAGATGTAAGCACCTGAGGAAGCCACTGTGCTGGCGAAACAATTGTGTTACGATTAAAGATTAAAAGTGAAGATTAGAACCGTAGTTTTATTTATATTTTACTTGATATTTTCGCTATAAATATGATGATAGTCCAGTTTTATGTTGTTTGTTTATGCTAATCTCAGAAAACTAGGTCAGTACAAAATAATATAACAATAACGCATAAGTTCTGCTTTTCATTTTTTTTTATTTGTAATTAATGTTTGCGGTTCCACAGACTGCACGATACCGTATTTGTGAAGAAAAAGTCACTGTGCCGGTTAAGGGTTAATGGAGTGCTTGACATTCTTTATATATTTTTTGTAAGATTCGAATATTAGATTCTTAGCCAGAGTACGAAGCCTTTCGAACTCATTATAATGAGTAATCCTGTGAGAACATTTTCATTTTCCATGATGCTTTCTTTTTAGATTCAGAGTTGCTATAATTTCGTTGTTGAACCAATGAGGATAATTTGAATTAACCGAAGACTCAAACTTCGGAACAGATCTATATGAAATGCCATAAATCTTTTTGTAAAATTAATCGAGTAAGAGACCAACATAATTAAAATCATCATGGAATCCCCAATCAACGTGACATAAATCTTCATAAAGGTTGGTAAAGTTAGCTTTGTGAAAATTGTAATGACTCTTACGAATCACGGGAAATTGCGGCATTGCTAAAGGGACATGATCATTAACTTCCACGCATAACGCTGGATGAAATGGGTCTTTAGGTACAAGAGGTTGATCCTCACGAGCAACATTGAAATCAACATTGGAAAATATTAAATCAAGAGCACGATTATTAACATTCATTACAGTATTAAGTTGTGTTAAATCATATAACTCACAAAGACTTTTAGATGAAAACGAAGTATATTCAGAGATAAATGAGAAATCAACAAAGCACAGAGACATCAACAAGTAGATTTCTCTAATATCCCCTTCATAGACACTATTGTGACAATAACAATTAACAATTGAGCATTTAATCAAAACAACCCCTTCTAATCTCTGGAGTTTTCTTCGCAATAGACAGCGCTGCAGTAGGATACCTATTCACTTCATGACACTAATGGTAATGCTTTTTCGGATCCCAGTACTACTGTAGATGCCTTCGCGGATGCGTTTTCTACTGTGCCAACCTCCTTGTCGGGGTTCACTTGTGATGGATTGGACTACCGTTCTCTACTCTATTCCTTTTCGTTGACTTCCGAGGATGAGTTACTCTATTTAATGACCAGTTTTCCTAACAAATACACCACTGGAGATGATTCCTTACCGAGTTTTTTAATACGTGACTGTAGATTTGTCCTGGCATGCCCTCTGAAATTACTTATTAATCTATCTATAACAACTGAAATCTTCCTGATCGGTGGAAGAACACAAGAATTATCCCTGTGCATAAGAAAGGAGATCGTGCGTTGATTAATAATAACAGGCCCATCTCTATTATTTCTAACTTCGCCAAACTGTATGAGAATGTGTTATACACCAGGCTACTTAGTGGCACGCGTTCTCTTCTTTCACCGAACTAGCATGGCTTTGTCACGGGTAGATCTACAGTCACCAATTTGGCGTCGATTATTCAGCATATTGGTGAGGTTTTGGACGGCAGAGGTCAGACTGATGTAATTTATGCTGACCTATTCAAGGCTTTCGATTCAATTGATCATGAAGTTTTACTTCACAAGTTGGGATCTTTTGGTCTCGTTCCAACTTCTATCAGTCTTCTTCGGCCTTATCTATTTCAAAGAAAATGCTACGTGACCTATAATGGGTTCTGCTCCAATAATTTTGTTCTTTCTTCTGACGTTCCTCAGGGATCAAATTTGGGTCGTTTGCTATTTGTATTATTTAGTAATGCTCTCCTTTTCCAAGTAAAGTGTCCCATTCTCGCCTAAGCAGATGATATAAAAATATATTCTGAGATTTCCACAACTGGCGATATCGTTAAACTACAGCAAAATCTGGACGTATTAGTTGCATGGTGTGACCGTTTCAAACTTAAATTAAATATCGACAAATGCTGCGTGGTCACTTATACTCGTTTTGCTACGCCTCACGAGTCTTCTTATTTTATTAAAAACAATATCTTACCCAGTAAAACTGAAATAAAGGATCTCGGAGTCTTATTTGGCTCTAATCTTACGTTCAGATCCCATATAATCCATTTGTCTTCCGATGTCTACAGAAGTTTGGGATTTATTATGCGTATATCAAAATACTTTAAAGACATCACTTGCCTTAAATCACTGTACCATGCTTATGTTTTGAGTAAAATGGAATACGCCTCATTAATTTGGTATCCCACTTGTGCTTGCCATTCCATTCCTTTGGACCGTGTTCACCGTAAGTTTTTGAAGTACCTCACTTTCAAGACTGATGGTATCTCCCGGGAACGTAGTGCATTGGGATGCACTACGTTCCCGGCAAAAAGCAAATCATCCTGGCGGATTATTTGTTTTTGCGTAATGGCATGTCATCACTAAGCGTAGTAAGAGATAACATTTGTAGGAAATTCCTTATTAAACTGATGGAAAACATTATTGACTGTCCGTTCATATTGGAGCGAATGTCGTTTTTGGTTCCTCGTATGAACTCTAGGTACGAAGTTACATTTATGATTCCCTTCGCTTAAGACAAACGTCTTAAAACGGACTCCTACCTATATTCTCTCCAACGTGGCCAATAGAATGCAGGATGATCTATTTACTTGAGGATGGCTCGCGGATGGACAGCATTATTTAAGTCTATACTACATTTGATTGCACTTCCATGTCATGTAATTATAATGTACCTTGTAATTGGTCCTAGCCTGTTGGGTATTAAAGTATATTATTATTATTTCCTCCATTCACAAGAACATTCAATTTGTCCTTGGTTGCCAGTGTGTTAACCCATCGGTTCCTGAGAACAAGCTGACATAACTATCATAATATTATTATTATTGTTGTTTTTTATTTCTTATTTCCAGGTATTTTTCCGTAACCTAACTATGCAGCTCTCCTCCATATGGCATGCTTCATTCTTAGTAAGCAGATAATAACACCACCCACCATGTAGGGGGGGTTCATTTTCACGACCCATAGGGTCCGGCGCTTTAGTTGTTATGTTGACGAAGTGGGTTGAGATGAAGGTATCTCAACAACATCCTCGCCTGCGTTATTTGTTTCTACCGAAGCATGCCATGTTTGTGTTTCATTTCCAATTTTCTGTTTCGGTCTTTGCTGGTTAATCATACCTGGATCCTGCTGCTCCGACCCACCACAGTATCCTTTTCATCCAGTGTTTGGAGCAAGTGTACCTCATTGGGGCTGCTAACCCAACCCAACGGTTAGCTCAGGAACCCGTGGGGTCGCTAGTCCCCAGTAACCTATCTCTGTGCGGTTTTATTATTATTATTATTATTATTAACCACCCACCCATCCATAAGAGCATTAGGTATATAAGTGTTACACTTACATCCATTAGATTAGATTTAAAGATATCTCGTTGATAATGGCGAACTGCCGAAACATATGTTAGAGTTATTCTAATAAACTTAGTGAAATATAGCCAAGTATTTTATTCTCACCATTTAATCTAAGTCAGTTTCTAAAACGTTTCACCGAGAAGTCTCTGCAACATCAATGAAAGATATTGAAATATATTAGGCACAATAGCTCTCAAATTATAGGCTCTTAATGTCATTCATTCTTAACATTGTTCAAGTCGTCTTCCTTATTTGAAATTTTTACTACCCTTTTTATTAGTCACACCACAGAAATGTCTGGAAATATAAGATAGTAATTAATAGTAATGACCAGTACCTGTAAATTAAATCTATATTCATGGCAATTCCTCGTTAAATTCCCTACTCCCACGCATTTGTTTTATTAAAAAGAGTCTCCGGCTTGCTGCCAAAACTGGCACACGACACTTCGGAAGCACTGCAGGGGATTACAAGTTTTCTTTTTGTCGTTTTAATTATTTTTCGGAGCTGAATGTCGTTTTCAGCCACGGTATTATTAGAACATGTTTACAGTGGAATTTCGAAATAATTTTAACTTCGAATATGTGTATACATTCTGAGGATTCAACACGTTAGGTGTATTTTTCCGTTTGCACGTGTACTAAAGCAATATCTGAAAATTAAGGGCGTACAATAGAAAAAAAATTACTAGGTTCGTGCGCCCTGCCCTGTTCAACAGGTATTTGAATACGACAGTGGAAGTTCTTTCAAGTATGTCGACACTTAAATAGAGATATGTTTGAATAATTTGTGAAAAATGCATTTTGCTCTTATTGGAGCTCGCCAACACAGTATCTTGGAGACAAATATGAGTGCCACTTCTATACTTCGCGTATATCTCATTTGCATTAAGTTCAATATATTAACTATATATAAGCGAAGTATAAAAGTAGAAGTCATATCTGTCTCCAGGATACCGTGTGTTGACAAGCTCCAACAAAAGCGAAATCCATTCCGGTGTAGATGTGACTTTGCACGAAGTTTTCATTATTCTAGCAACCAGGAAGGTGACGTCGCGACGTGTTGCGTTCTACATACTGGTACCTCGGTATATTCGGGCAATCATCATAGAATAGTGTAACAGTCCTCTTATTTTGCTTCACACGATGATATATTGTAACAGCCCTTTTTCTGAAATATATTGAAATAGCCCGTGCGTCGAGGGATCCGAGGTTGCTGCTGACAATTGAAAACTTTGGCGATAAAAATAGTTTCATACCGCAGTTATCTATTATTGAGAATAGATTAATTTGAATATTAAGTAATTAGCTTGTTTAATTACTCTTGTTTGGGCGCCAAGAGGTTGAACTAAGGTATAAATGACTTTAAAAATTGCCGGTTTGCTAAACTTAAGCAGAGAGAACAATAAACAGACTCTAGGTAAAGCAGGTAAGTCAAGATGTGACTTACGCCTTTCTCTCTCAGAGCGTGAAAGTAAACTAAGGTGTAAATAACTGAATCCCTCTAAAATACTTAATAAATATCTCAATCAATTCCCTTTGATTGTTATGCTCTTGTGATGGATTTTATATTACAAGAATTGAAATAAAAAAACAGATTGTTACAAAATATGCCTATATTAATAAATAAAGCTTGCTAATTTTATAAATTATTAGTTACAAATTTACTTAGGTTTAATCGGACATGTTTAATAAAACTAAACTAAGTAGGGGCGAGATACCGTAATGTTGGCGCCGGTTTAGACTGTTTATTCTGATCAGATTATTACACAGTTCTTATAAAAAAACTAACCTTTAGCACGCCGCACTACTGGCCATTCCACTTTGTCGCTGACTTGGCGCTTCTGGGGTGACGCACTACTTCACTATATTAGCACTTTTTCCCCATGTTTCAGGGTGCCTGATATCAAGACGAGAGCCCTGATGGCTTAAACGTGGGATTTCACTTTTATATGATAGACTATGCTTGTAGGCAAGTGAGGCTTCTTGCTATACAATATGTACTTATTTTGCGTCAAGGAGTAGCATGTCGGACTCGCACTACTGACTTGAGTCAAATAAGTCTCTTTCGGATTCTTGGATGCGTCCTAACTTTTGTTTTCTATCGGTGAATTCCCCAGTTGCCTTTTAAAGTTCTCGATCGCACTGGTTTTACAGATGATGTAATATAGTGGTCCTTCTGATTCATCTATGTAGCACTAGGTTCTTTTATAGAGTTTTTTTGATATGGCTAACTATACATACTTATTTTAACAAAATAATGATTTAGCATTAAAAGGAACTGATTGAAATAACTACGTAATATAATTGTGAAATGTTTTGCAATATTATTTTATATGGCGGGAAACGTATTAAAATTTATACAGTGTGTCTCTTTTGGTTTAAATAAATTCACTTTTAATATTTTTTTTCAATTTACTCAAATGGATATGAGTGCTTTGAGATAAGATAACTGTAATTTGTCCCATTACAATAGAATAGACTGACGCTTGAAAAACGCTACGAAACTCTCCAAATTTACTCTGAAAATCAGTTGTCGATTCACACAGTTTATAGACGGTGTCGTGATTCCTATGGCGAACATGAGCAAACCATCCGTCGAACTGTGGATACATTTCATACAACACACTCTCTAGGTGATGCAATAACACCAATACGTTGAAATAATATGCGTACTCAAAAGAATATCGCCGATGTAATTAAATATGTGCAAGAGAATTCAAATTTATTCATTCGTCATTGGTAGCAGAAATTGGGGCTCATTTTGCCTATACCCGTATAAAATCCAGCAGCTACAGTTATTAAAGCCACAAACGCATATACGCATCGTCCTTTCACAAATTGGGTACTAGAGCAATTAGAAGCTAAAAAGTTGTTTTATCGCAAAATTGTGTTTGCTAATACTCAAAATTAACTCATACGGAGTGAGAGCAAGCCACAAGAGATCCTACAGGCTCCACTGCATCCAGAAATATATACCCTTTTGTGCGGTTTACACGCTAATGGCATCATCAGACCTTATTTCTTAAACAATAAGACCAGAGCTCGCTCGTATTACGGTTAATGGATATCGCTACTGTACCAAGGTTAATCATTGTTGTCATTTGAAAATATTGTTGACATTGGTCTGAAAGAGATGCGGTTTCGACAAGATGGCGCTACGTGCCATACGGCGACTGTAGCTATCGACTTATTTAAAGCAAAATTTGAGGATAAGTTGATTTCGATAAATGGACCAATTAATGACCTCCAAAGTCGTGCGAAGGTTTGATATTTCTCTATTTGATATCTCTCTATTATATTTCTCATTCACTTCCATTATCTTTGAAGAAGTTTCGATGAGAGTGCACTAACCCAGACGCCTCTGCCATGAAAGGAATGCATGCTTGTTTCATTAATATATTCAACACCACCTTCGATTCAGCTTGAATCTCCATTGTTGTGTCAAATTTTCGTCCATTTAACTTTATTTACATCTTTCGTAAGAGGAAAAAATCGCAAGGAGTCAAGTCACACGAGTACGGAGTATGAGGAAATAATGGCCATGCTCTTCGCGAAAAACCGCGGTATCATGAAAGTGGAACGTGGCTTCGCATTGTCATGGTGCAGAACTCAGTCATTTCCGAGGCACTTCTTTGGACGTTTGCTTCTCATATCCTCATTTAGCCATTCTAGGACGGCACAATATAATCCTGCATTAATCGTCTGATCTGGAGATACGAACTCTGTTTGAATAATCTCATCAATATCGAAAAACAGTAAAGACTCGAAGCTGCTATTGACTTGACGGGTTTCTCTCTTCCGAGGCCAAAATGGAGACTACTCTTGTGACGATTATTGTTTGATTTCGGAATCATAACCATAAACCCAACTTTCGTCACCTGTGGCGACTCTACAAAGAAAATCTACTCCTCTATTGTTATATGTTGAAATTAACGCAACATATTAGGCGACATTTCCATGTAAAGTTAGATTTAAAACTCATTAGTTCTATGATATGTTCTACCTATAAAAAGAACAATTTCAATTTCCCTATTTAGAATGGAAAAACATTTGGAGTATCTTCTAAAATTCTCAAAATTTTCTTTGTTGATCTTCACATTTTTAGATGCTCTGCACATTTCAAATTTTAAAAAACAAATTACTTTTTTTTTATTACTTTTTTGTTTTTCTCATTGTCTTTGTCATTACCTGTTATTAAAGCAAGTTTTTGGTCCACCTCAAAGTCGGCAATGTTTACGGTGCTGGAATTGTCGACTTAAATTTCTTCTTCTTGATAATAATCCTGCTCCTTCTCGTTTTGATTTTTTAGGGTTGGGCAGCAGTAAACCCAGGCACTTGGAAACAATGCTCTTCGTACCGTTCCCAATAGATTTCTCAATTGCAATCTATTGGTCTTGCATTCTTGATAAAGGCCATTAATCGCCTTCTTGGAAAAATGAGTGTACACGTACAGAAATTTGGCGAAATGTTTCTGTCTGAGTCCCTTCAGTTTCTCACAATTGCATATCCCATGAACGCTAATTTCTTTCTGTCTTTCAAATCTCGTACACCAGACCTCGCTAACCTAATCCATGCTATGTAGATGCTTCCTTAAAAGACAATGTTCAGTTGTCAAGACGGCGATAGTTCGAATTAGTTTTGGCTGCTTAGCTGGAAACAGTGTCTTAGAACGGAGTTGACCTTCTGTCAACCTCCCTTGTTTCTATGTTCTCTTTCTAGTCGTAACCATATATTCCTACAAGTGGAATCTTTAACGATTCCACGCACATGTTCTAATCCTGTTAAGTTCGCTTTTGAGGCCACCTTAGAATGTTCAACGGTCATCTCAATCCTGCTCCTGTATTTTATGGGCCGGAGGTACCACTTCTAATAATTACGTCAGAAGTAAGTACTGTGGCTATATAGGTAGTTGTTTGAACATTGACCAGACTTTTTACATTGTATTACACAAGTTGTTACATAAATTAATAGGCATGTTGCCAATTAATTCTTGTATATTGCTAAAATCATGCTTGTCATAGACGAATCTTAGAGTCTAACATGATTTCACCAATATACAGCCTTTCCAAGCTGGACTTTCACGGGGTAGTATACATGCTGGGTCTTACATTCTATTTGATTTAGTCAACCTATTAACTATATCTAGCATAAATAAGGCCACATCATCTGTATCATTAGCGATACAGATATCTCTAGGCTTGAAATCAAATACATAGTCAGAACATATACAAAATAAGCTAAATTAAGTAAAGTACAAGTAGAAAGAATGATGATGGAATGGTTTATATTGCATTTGACTCTCGCTGGTAAGCCACCAATAAACTTAAATAACAAACCACCATATTAATATCGACAAGATGCAAAGCGATTTTTTAGGTAGCCATATTGCATTCGTTTTTCATTACTTGTTTCTCAACGACTTAAACGTGAATCGACTGGTACTCGTATTATAAGATTGAATTGTACAATAGTACTTGGACCATTTTACCAATTTCTCACGACATATGAGAAATTCACATCTTCAGCTCTAAAACGTTTTTAATGTACCAATCGATCGTTTGTCTGTCAACAACTTGAACCTTCAACGATTCCTACATATGATATTTGTTGATGCATGTTCATTATGTAAGCAAGAGAAAATATAAATTTTGGTTTATCAGATACATCAAATTGACATGATCGAAATATAGTAAATCACTTTTGCGCTGTTATCTCTGAAGGTGTATAATTTTAGATATTACTCATTAATGCTTTTTACTGTAATGAGAAAATTTCCAAATTTCTAGAGTTTAACGTGCAGGCTAGTATTCATTATTCAAATACACATGCGCATCCAAGGGAACATTAAAATGAACTTTCCCTGTCCATACATGCAGATACTACTTAGTTAAAATTACTAGAAATGGAATTGTGTATATTGCCATTCCTTCGATTTTGTCTCATCAAGATTTTGCAATGAGGTAATAATAACATTGATTTAGGTGATTGTTAGACTCTAGAAAGCAGGTCGATATATTTTACACTGACTTCTTGAAGGCCTTCGATCGTCTTGATCATTCATTTGATCGCTTTCGCTAAGTAAAGGGTTTTCCAATAGTAACGCTCGCTGTTTGGCAACTGCGCATGACGTAGTCGATAGTCACACAGATGCTATCTTTGACAGCCGTATTCAGTTAGTCTCTGCATTTTATTATGGAGCGTTACACGACTGAGCAACGCGCCGAAATTGTTAAAAATTATTATCAAAACCAATGTTCTATTCGGCAAACGTTTCGCGCACTCCGTGCAATTTATGGTGTCAACGATCGTCCTGCAGAATCCACAATTCGCCGTTTAATAAACAAATTCGAAGCAACTGGGTCTGTGGCAGATCAGAAAGTGTCTGTACGTCAGCGAAACGCAAGATCCCTTGAGCATATTGCTGCAGTTCGGGAAAGTGTGCATGAGAATTCGCAACAGTCCATTCCGCGTCGGGCTCAAGAACTTGGCCTGTCTTCGACGACAACTTGGCGAATCCTGCATAAGGACTTAGGACTTCACCCTTATAAAGTGCAATTAACCCAAGAACTAAAGCCCTACCATCATAGACAGCGGCGTGCATTCGTTGATTGGGCGCTAGTGCAGCTGGAGGTCGATCCTGATTTTGGGTGCAAAATAATGTTTAGTGACGAGGCTCATTTCTGGTTAAGTGGCTCTACTAACAAGCAAAATTGCCGAATTTGGAGCGACGAAAACCCACGGGAGATTCATCAGGTCCCTCTACATTCCGAAAAAGTTACTGTATGGTGTGCACTTTGGTCTGGCGGAATAATCGGTCCATATTTTTTCGAAAACGAAGAAGAAGTGGCACTTACTGTCAATTGTGAGCGATACAGGGCTATGATAAGAGATTTCTTTTGGCCTACATTGGTTGGGATGGATCTAACACACGTGTGGTTTCAGCAAGATGGTGCTACGTGCCATACATCACGTGATACAGTGACACTATTGCACGAGAAATTTAATGGTTTTGTTATATCGCGAAATGGTGACATTAATTGGCTGCCCAGATCCTGCGACCTAACGCCACTGGATTTTTTTCTCTGGGGCTTTCTAAAATCCAAAGTCTATGCTGACAAACCGCGGACGGTTGCCGCATTAAAGGCCAACATTAGGCGCGTTATCGCTGAAATTGAGCCACTTTTATGTGATAAAGCCATCACAAATTGGGTATCCAGGATTCAACAAACCAGGCAAAGCAGCGGAGGACATTTACCTGATATAATTTTTAAAACATAATGTTAACATATGTACTTTATAATACAAACAAAAATAGATCACTATCATTCTCACAATTTGTTTTATTGCGTTACCAAAAACTAGCGCTTCTAATGGAAAACCCATTACTTTGGCATCGATGACTCGATCATTAGATTCTTCCAATCTTACCTTTCGCAACAACCCCAGTATATTTTTTACAATGATTCTACATCAACCAATTATACAGCGGCTACTTTCGGTGTGCCGAAAGGCTCCAATTTGGGCCCATTGCTATTCAAAATTTTTATTTATGACATTGGGCATACTATTTCTTCGGATAAATTACTTTCTGCGGATGATCTTAAAATATTTCGAATAATTCCTTGCCTTCAAGATTTCAATTTGCTTTAGTGTGATCTTGAAAATGTATCTCACTGGTGCGCGGTGAACAACCTTCCTCTAAATAGAACCGAGTGTAATGTCTTTCACAAGAAGATCTGAGAGCTGTTTTTAAACTATTAACTGCATAATGTGTGTTTGGAGCTTGTTGAGTTGGTTAGGGACCTAGGTAAATTATTCGATATGAGGCGATCAGTGAACATCTTAATTCTATTACTTTATCTGCAAGAAGAACCCTAGGGATTTATCATTAGAAACTCTGATACTTCTACTGATAAACGAGCCCTGAACGCTCTCTTCTTTTCGTTTGTTCATTCTCGTTTCGAGTACGGAGCACTGGTATGGTATCCACACTATCAAACTTATTGTCGTCGAACACACTGGACTTACCTAATCCTCGTACACATGTTTTGTTGAAGTTACCATTTTGTGATATGTGCCAGCATTTTAATAGCATATCTTCAGATTGTGATATCAACTTTTCGTCACTCCAAGGAGTTGATCAAAGGATTTTGCGACATTTTGATGAGTTTATTTAGTTTAACTGATATTGTGTCTATTTTTTAGTTCTTTTCTTTTCTATATAACTGTAACCGTAAATTCTAAAGTCTTCACTACCAATTATTATTATCTATTACTTCATCCTGTAATTGGAACTTTGTCTGTTGGACAATACAACTTATTATTATTATTATTATTCTGATATTTGATTAAAGTGAAAAGATAAATACGTTTACATAATTGTGAAAAAGTTTAACGGAAAGATGAATTTAGAAGTTTGAATTTCAAAAACAAAATTTCTAATTTTAGCCAAAGGTACCTACTTTAAAGAAAAATAAAGTACGTATCACATCAGAGTTGAGGAAAAGGTAAAGCAAACGCTATTTGTATTATAGGTACGATAATCCTTGAATGTATTTACATCTTTCTACCTAATAAATTGAGGTTTTCAATATATTTGCGATATATTTCACATTTCGAGAGACAGTGCTTTAACGTTTGGAGTTGAGTATTTGCCAACACATGACGTGTAGCTGACATTCGAAATGTTAAACATATTCAAGTGCGTTCTACACCGTTGTAATATTCTCGTCGAAATTTTCAATTTGATAAAAGATTTATGGCGACGAATAATGAATTGCAGTAGAGGAGAAGATCTATTTTGTAAATATAATAGACGCAGGTATTTTAAGACGTTTATTTTATTTAAATGTATAACACTGCTGTTATAATTAACGAAAGTAAATTTTAGTTTAAAACCCATTATTACCCAACGCAACATTTTAGAAATTATTTTTTTTTCTTTAAATATGTACTTAAATAAAACCGCTTTGAATATATATTGTGTTATAAATTGAACCATTTCCCAGCTCTTCGTGGGTACATACGTTGGAACTGTATTGAAACTAAATTCTTATTACTTTTATAAAACCGTTAAAATGTCGTATTTGCGAATTTGCAGAAATTAAAAAATTCGTAAATATTTATATATTAACCTACAGCTAAGTTTTTTACAATTATATGCATATTAGACTCTTATTCTTTCATAGACGAAAATTCGTTCCAATTCAAATGACAAACCTCTTAGGAAATCAGCTTTAAAGATAATGTTGCGCGTACGCAACGTTGGGAATACTAGACTTGTTGTCTGCGAGTTCCGACAAGATTAGACGTGCTAGTGTCAAATAACGTGCTTTGATAAGATTTGTTTCAGTTGCATATTAACAGTTAGCGAAGTGAGTTGTGTAAATAAAATACTGTGATTTTTATTGAAATTTCCAACTTTTGATAAAATTAACCTATTTATCCGTGAATAGTAATTTACTTTATACTCTAATATGTATATAATCTAGTTATTATCGTTGTTATTCAGATTTAGAAATATGAGTAAAGATTGGGAGATGATCCGACTGTTAACTACTGCAGAGTTGTTGGCAGAACTAGGCGATTTTTATTTAGACGACATTGACGAAGTTCAAGCGGTTTATATTCCACCACCAGTTGATGAAGTCACAGACGAAGAAGACATTGACGACGATATTTTGGCAGAGGACGACAATTTGACAGACATACCGGGAACATTCGAAATTCATTCGAAACAAGTAGAAAATATTAAAGATAAAGATGAAGCCGTATCGACAGCATCCACTTCCAGAAAAAATAAAACAGGCAAACAAAAGAAACCAAATTTAACATGGAAGAAAATGCATCCTGTTTATAAATCAACTCCCGATACTAATGTCATAAATAATGCAGAAGACATTTTTGCTGATTTAGAAGGAAAGTGCCCTTATGATATATTTTCGTTATATTTTTCAGATGATGTTTGGAATGATATAGTAAATTTTTCTAAAAAGTACGCTTACGACAATAATAGACATTCATTTGAGATAGACACATCTACGATGAAAAATTTTTTTGGAATACTGATTTTTACCGGGTATCATACCCTACCAAGCACTAAACTATACTGGTCGAAAGATGAAAACAAAGGGATTCCTCTAATTAGAATATATATGAGCCGCAATAGGTTTATGTCCGTAAAGCAAAATCTTAATCCTTCGGACAATGATCAGCTGGACAAGCAGGACCGATTTTCAAAAGTGCGACCTCTTTTTGACAGAATCAACGAAAAAAACATGCAGTTTGGTATATTTTCTAAGAATCTATCCATTGACGAGGAAATGGTGCCATACTATGGTCGGCATTCCGCCAAAATGTTCATAAAAGGTAAACCCATACAATTTGGGTTTAAATTATGGTGTTTGTGTAGTTCCGATGGCTACCTTTACAAATTTATTCCTTATGATGGAGCAAGCACAGAAAATAGAGAACTAAGTTTAGGGGAACAAGTAATAATGGATTTGTTGTCCGTCGTAAAAAATCCGTCTTGTCACCGTATTTATTTCGACAATTTCTTTATAACGCATAACCTTTTGTGTTCATTGGGTCAAAAGGGATTTTTTGCTACCGGCACAGTGAGAGAAAATAGAACATCTAATAATACCTTAGAGTCTTGCAAAATTGTGAAAAAGAAAGATCGCGGATCATATGATTATTCTTTTGATTCTTCAAACCAAATTACGCTTGTAAGATGGAACGACAATTCTGTTGTCACTATTGCGACCAACAATGGTACTATAGAACCTCTTGTATCTGTGAAAAGGTACAGCAGAAAAGAAGAACGCAATATTTCTGTGCAACAGCCTAACGTTATAAACGACTACAATCAAAATATGGGTGGTGTAGACCTACATGATAATGGCATCGCCAACTATAGAATTCGTGTTAAAGGCAAAAAGTGGTGATGGCCACTTTTCATCAATGTGGTTGATAGCGTAATAGTGAATTCATGGAAAGTGTACAATAGGGCTAATGATGAGAAAATGTCTCAATTTAACTTCCGTTCGTATCTGGCTGTTCCTCTAACAAAAAGTGAAGACGCTTTTGTAGAAGATGAGAATTCTGAGACAGCAACTGGAACAAGTAAACCTAATCTTGGACGACCATCGAAATTTGCTCTTTTACCCGAAGTCCAGTTTGATAAATATCAACATATCATTGTGGAGCAAGAAAATAAAGCTAGACGTAGATGCAGACAATGTAAAAGTACCACGATCTATATGTGCAAAAAATGTAACTGTCATTTACATCCCACCTGCTTTGAAAGTTTTCAGAAACGCTAGTGTGTACGCCCAACGTTGTGTATACGCAACATTTTATTGTAGCCTTGGGTTTAAAGTTTTTCAGTTTTTTTGTTTATGTGTCTCTATCTTTGTGGATATTTAATAAAACTAAATCGTTTTCTTTTCAAGATTTTAGTTACTTTTACCCTTGGGCCTTAATGGGTTAATACACAATTTATTATAAATTGCTATTCTATATTTGAAAGCTAAAAATATGCATCAGACATTTTGGGGATTTAAAGTTTAATTCAGGAATAGTGATTACAGATACGCAGTGTATGTAATAAGACAAAAACGCTTTTAACAATATCGAAATATTATTAAAAATCAGGTGTGGTAAAGTTATATTTGTGTGAAAATTGTTTTCCCGACATGTAGGCACGTGTTTCGTCTTGCTACAGACTTTTCTGTGCGTGATGCTGGGAAAGAAAAAAGATTTGGTGTTTTTAAAAAACGCTAGCTGGGGTTAAGGTGTATTGTATTTGAGCATGCGGAAGCGTCAAATTGATTGAAGTTGTCGATGTCTTGAATAATGAACTAATTGAAAGCGCGAGCTAAGAGTTACGATATCGATGACATAAATATAATTAAAATATTCCTTGTGAGGAAAGCTTTAAAGTGATATGCGACATGATACAATTATGAAGAAGTGTACGTAATTAAATTATAACTTAAGTTAAAATGAAATCTATTTCTAGGAATCGTAATGGAACGTTAGTTAGATACTTGGTGACGGTTCTCAGCCAGGTAGATTTCCAAGGCTCCGTTGTAATACGACAACAAAGGAAAGACTTTCTACTTGCAAATACGAAATATATACAGAAAATGTCGAAGTTTAAATTCATATTTTAAATTGAAAATATATTTTTGAATAAATATACTTTAAAATAAAATTTGAACATTCTTGTATATACGAAGTATAACAGTGTCAAAAGTTATTATTCAGAGACCTTTTTCTTCTTTAAATGTAAGTATTACGTATAAGTGTTGAATGACTTTTTAGTTTAGTTTACTTTAGAGCAATATAAATATTGTATCACAGTTAGGTTTGGTCTAGAGAATACAATCCTGGGATCCCGAATCTCGGGATCTCGGGATCACGGCCGGTTTTTAATCACGTAAGTCCCGGGACTGTACTTGGCTAATCTCGGGATTTTCGGGATTACCAGTTTGCATTCCGTAATCCGTTGCGTGTTGATAATAACCTTACCTAGATTATATTAAGGGCACTTATTACATAAAGACAAAAATCAACCTTAGGTACACCGTACGATAAAAGAACTACACAGGTGTAGCCCAAGTAATATGTAACTTAGAAGGAACTTCCCCGCCCGGCATACTTCAATACAATACTGTTAAAGTAATTCCCCAATGGCCCAACAGGGGAATCACCCGATCACCTCATATATCATAATATTGTTGCGAATGATTGCCCGTCTGGAATTCCCTGTACGAAAGTATAAATACGCTTATTAGGATTTAATTTTCCATTTATTGTTCTACCAGCGACAAGGCTACGCAGGTTCTGTCATTTAAATTTAAAAGTCAATTATCCGGAAAAGTTATTTTAAATTGTTCAACATAAATAAACAGTGATACGTCGATAGCATGGAGTTATTTGTTAGTTGCGAAAGATGGGAATAGTGCTAAATGTAAGCGATGCCCTGCCATTCTCAAGACTCTGGGTGGATCGACTAAGGGATTACATACACATTTGTCATCAAAACATAACACTAAGATTTTTGCTGACGTTAATCAGGTCAAGATTCTGAAAATCTAAACACAGCACCGCCCCCAGCTAAACGAAAGTTGGAAGATTATTTTACTAAAAGTGCCGACGATAGCCAGGATGATGTTTTGGTAAGAATGATTGCATTAGATGGATTTTCATTCAGTGTATTCATAACTTCAAACGATTTGAGAAAATTGCTCTTAGCGAAATACACGGATTTACCAAAATCAGCCGTCACAATTCGAAAGCGTGCTATGAATTACAGTGAAAAAATCAGAAAGATAGTAACTTCAGAATTAAAACATTTGAAAAGTGCAGGTGAAAGATTCAGTCAATCTTTCGGCGAGTGGACATCAACGTCAAATAAATGATACAAGGCCGTCAACATTCATTCATATACAAAAATTTGGAGCTTAGGACTCGTTTCTATTCATGGAAGTGTGATGGCTGAAAATTGTCTTCGTATATTGAAAGAGCGTCAAAGTAAATTTGATATTTCCATGGAAACTGATATCGTGGCTACTGTAACCGATGAACCGAACTTTATGATAAAGCTGGGACAGCTTGTCTGTACTGAACAACAACTGGGTATCAATTTGGCCGTCTGTGATGTGCTTTATAAAATAAAGATTTATTTTCAAGACAGGCAAGACAGCCCTACCTCAGACTCAGATGATACTATAAATGAACCAGCTGTGACTGCTGATTATATGAACGATAGCGATCATGATGACAATTTAGAAGACTTATATTGTCCAGAATCAGGTTTAATCATAATGTCATAAAATGAACTTGCACGAGAACATATACCAGAATTAAGGAAGATGAAAACATTAATGAGCTGATAAAGAAAATCCGAAAAGTTGTAGTGTATTTCAAAAGATCACCATCGAAAAATGAAAATGAAACAGTACTTCAAAAATATGTGTAGATTGAACATGAAAAAGAGCTGTCACTTCTTCTGGACTGTAAAACCAGGTGGAATAGTCTTTTAACCATGCTGGAACGATTTTCTCTTTTAAAAACCTGCATTGAAAAAGCTCTTATAGATCTCAATCATCCAAACCGTTTATAAGATGCTGATTTTAACTTGGTAAATAAAATTGTTGATGTGCTGACCCCAATTAAATTACCAGTCGAAGAAATCTGTCGACGAGATGCTAATTCATGCACAGCTAATGCCGCTTTGAAATTTCTTATAAAAGAATTGTCTAACAAAAACTCAGCACTCGTCAATAAAATGAATACATCCTAGTGGAACGGATAAAGCAGCGACGAAATGAAGATTTAACTGGTGTTTTGAATTATTTACAAAATCCAAGAAAAGATGATGAAAATCAGTTATTATCGGATTTGGAATGGCTTGACATATTTCCAGTTCCTACACAGGCTTTAGCGAGGGCGCGAATAAAAGGTATTGTTAAAAGACTAAGTAGTCGAGATGACACGGAAAAGGAAGAAAGGTCAGGCATACAAACAGATGATGAGCCAATTTAACAAACCGCCCAACCCCAATTGACACTAAAAGACAAAATTACAGCTGGAAATTAATAAGAGCATGGATTTCGCAGATCCTGAAGTACAAAATGAATCGCGGTTGATAAATAGGATTAGACGCGAAATGAGCCTATTCGAAAATGGAGGATTTCGTGGATATCACTTAGAATTAGCATATAAATATCTATTGTCTATTCCTCCAACCAGCGTAGAACCTGAGCGAGCGTTTTCAGCTGCTGCTTATGTTGGCAATAAACTACGAAGCAGGCTTGGAAGTCAAAATACAATCGCGGAAATATCAAAGCATCCAATGCTTTGATATTTCCGCGATTGTATTTTAGAAATTCTAAATAGTTTTATGTATTGCCTTTTTGGTTCCTTATTTTAGTATAATGTGTATTGTGTTGTGCAACAATATTAATAAATAATTTTTAAGAAATTACTTTAGTTTTTTTTTTCATTTAAGCCCAATTAGAAACCACATAGTCTAATCCCGGGATTAATCCCAAGATCCCGGGATTCTGCTTCAAAAATTCCGTAATCCCGGGATTGAAAAACCTGCTCGGGATTGTATTCTCTAGTTTGGTCACACAACCTAAAACTTATCTTTATACCATTACGTGCTTAATTCAATAGAAATGGTACGGGTTCAAATAAAAAAAAAAATTAAGATGCAAGATCACTTTTAAAGTGACTAATATGCAGCACATCGAATCCACCTTGGACTTAGGTGTGTGTTCAACAAACAATAACAAGTAACGCCTTCCAATATCGCTTAAAGGCGCGTTCGCAATATCAATGGCAAACTGGGCCACACAGTTTACAGGAAACCGACTCATACGGACCGATATCTGAACGGGTTTTCCCATCATCACCCGGCACACAAACAAGCGGTCATCAATACTCTTGTACATCGTGCGTTTTCTATCTCAGAACCTACAGCACTACCCTCCGAACTTAAGCATGTTTCTAACACCCTACTCCAGAATAATTATAACGCCCACGACATACACCGTACTATAGTGAGACATCGTAGTGACACCTCGAAGTGAACCCGATCCTAACATCAGCACCACCTTCTTACTGTATATTCAAGGTATCATCGATCATATAGGAAAGATTCTACATAGAAATAAAATCAAAACTGTCTTCAGACCCCATTCTAAAGTTTCTGACCACTTACCCTCGGTTAAAGACAAAATATCTCCGCTCCAAGCACAAGGAGTGTATGGCATTCCGTGTTCATGTGGCAGTGTGTACATTGGCGAAACTAAGCGGCCAGTCAGCGTGCGTGTGTCCGAACATGAACGTTGTACTAGACTGTTACATATAGCCGGTTCAGCGCTGGCAGAACACAAACTCAACTCCGGTCATCAAATTCTATTCAAAGATGTCAAGCTTCTGCCCCGTGAATCGCATTATTTCCCTAGGAAAATCCGTGAATCTATTGAAATTTACAAACATCCCCGCAATCTCAATAGAGTCGATGGCTATACGTTACATCCGACGTGGCAAACTCTACTGAACTCTACTAAGAATCACCACGCCCATACGACGCATGCCATTGACTCATCGTCCCCAGCCAATAGCAGGCCACCTTCTGACCCGGTCCCCCCTATATAAGTTGTACCGGTCTCTGTCATAGCATATCACAGACACTGACATCACCGACGATCTGACTGACCAAGGTTACCCGACATTAAAAATTAAAAGAATGAACGGTAAACACGGCATACCTGCACCACTGGCATTAATCGAACTGACGAGACAGTACAAGTCAATTTACAACTTACGCGACTGCTGCGGACTTGCAATCAAAATAGAACCCTTAAATAAACGGACAGACATTATACAATGCCACAAATGCCAGACATTCAGACATCATAAAAAAAACTGTTACATCAACTACAAATGCATGAAATGCGGCGACGAACACTCGACACACTTATGTACAAAGACTAAAACAACCCCACCAAAGTGTGCAAACTGCGGTGGTCCTCACCTATCCACATTCATCAACTGTCCTAACAATCCTAACAACCCAGCAAACTAAACCGCACCCAAACCTAAATACATACCAGCGCCACCCCCAACAAATAATCCCTGGACTCAAAGACAAAACAAAACAACACTTAACACCGTTGACGAATTAGCACTTGCCTTAGGCAATATGCTAATAACATTACACTCGACAAACGCAACAAACGAACAAATACAATACTTCGTAAAACAAACACAGACAATAATAACACTTTACAATAAAACACATTAAACACACACACAACTGAAACGCAAAAAATGTGACGATGACCAACAAACAAACACACATGACTTAAACGCAAAAACGCGACTGACGCACAGACTGCACATACAAAACATGACCGCACAAAAAACACAACAACGCACGATTACTAATCAGACTCAAACACATCACAACCCTGGGAGATACGAAACAACGGAGTGGAAATGGAGGCAATCTTCGACCACGATACAAAATTCAAGGACTCATGACTGTCATAGCATTCTTCAAGCTACTGCGAAGCGACGAACATCTACGTACAGCCCTGAAGATGTCCCTTGAAACAGTGGACGAAACGTTGGCAATTACGCCTAACTCGACGCGGTTCCAACCCGGAAACCGAGATCTCCAATTTCAGCTTTTTATAGACGAGCAGATGTTAGCTAATATTGTAAAGAACACAAATTATAGAATCGCTGAAAAATCTGAAAAGTGGAAAAATTCGCCACATTATGTTGAAGCAACAGTGGTAGAAATCAAAGCTCTTCTTGGTCGTCTTTATTTACCTGGGGTTTCCAAAAGCAACCATCGAAATTTACATGAATTGTGGAAAACCGACGGTACCGGAATAGATATATTTAGATGTGCAATGAGCCAAAGGAGGTTTGAATTTTTAATTTCTTGTTTACGCTTTGATAATAAAGTTAATCCTCAGGAAAGACTGAAAATTGATGAGTTAACTGCTATAAGAGCTCTCTTACAAGAATTTACGGAAAATTGTACGGATGCTTATACGCCAGGTGAATGTTTGACGATCGATGAAAAATTGGAATCGTTCCGTGACCGGTGTCAGTTCAGGCAATATATGCCTAGAAAACCAGCCAAATATGGTATCAAAATACATGGTTTGGTAGACGCACGTACTTACTACTTGGTCAACATGGAAGTATATGTGGGTCAACAGCCCGAAGGTCCATTCTGATGTAGTATCAATCCAAAAGAAATCGTTGACGGATTGGTTGAACCAGTTTCAATAACCAAGAGAAACATGACAACATGTACTAACTGTTGTGGGAACCATTCGTATTAATAAAGCAGATATATCTCTCGAATTTTTACAAAGGAGCAATAAAGAACGATATTCGAGTATGTTTAGTTTTCAGAAAGACTTCAACTCTCTTCTCCTACTTTCCAAAACCTGGAAAAATCACATTACTTTTGTCGCCCTTACACCATGATGATATAGGTTCATGACTCGGAAAAGAAGCTACCGGAAGTTATCGCCTTTTACAACTTCAGCAAGTGTAGAGTTGATGTAGTTGACGAAATGTCTTCAAGCTACAATGTTGCTCGCAATAGTAGACGCTGGCCTCTATCCGTATTCTTTTCGTTACTCAATACCACTTCCATCAATAGCCAGATAATTTTTAGAGAAAACTATAATGGTAAGAACATTCCCAGAAGAATTTTTCTAAAAGAATTAGGCATGCAAGTGTCGCATTGTTTATTTCGAATTTGATATGTTGAATTAAGCATGTATCTTTGAAAAAAAGATATTCTTTAACCTTTTGTGTGTAATTCGATAAAAATGACTAAAAACTAATGGTGATCTCTTCAAATTCATAGAAATTAGTCAAACCTGTTCTTGAAATTGGGTTTTCTCACATCCAACTGTCGGTACATGTAAAAAAATACACCTGTCACATGCCGGGTTAAATATCTTTCACAATGAAACGTGGCAACTCGACTTCGTATTTATTTAGATTTTAATTGCATTTTTGATCATTTATTATAATTTCTTTTTTAATTGAAATGTTAGATATAAATATGTTAAGATAATTATATCTTGAACTAGTTGAAGTTAGTATATGGAAAATTTCATGGTTCAGAACTCTATTTGTTCCCAAATTTTTCGTTGTTCGAATGTCACATTTAATTCAATTGAATCGTAGTCTCCATAAATTTACTGTATATTTTCATAATAACGTTTTTTTTACAAAGCCTATACAGTTTCTCTGCCCATACGAGGTACAACGTTTTGTTTCACATTAAATTGCTTTGTTACCGAACAAAGGATATCATTGTGTTTTTATTTGATCAATGCGGGTTCAGAAATGTTTCAATTTCGAAAGGAACGTTTTGTTATGAAATGATTTGTTATGTTATTAGTATTTATGTGACTAAATAATTTTTATAGATATGGTGTGATGTCCTTACGTAGCTTTGAGAATTCATGAGGTAGTAAGGAAATAAATAATTAACTGTTATATCAAATACAATATCGATGTGTAAAAATGTCAAGCGTATACAAATTAATACAATTTTTACACAACTATACGTGTTCTTTTGTCTTCTTTAATGGCGTAGGCATTCTAGGGAAAACGCTTATACCAGCGAGAAAATATATTATTTTTGTTTTATAGACCCCAATCAATATTGTGCCATATTTTTACTTACACAAATCTTACTACAATTCGCCGTGATACTCTGACTTAAATAGAGTTTCAATATAATTATAAATTAAAGTGTTTCTTAATTTAAACGCAGGTATATAGTAAATTATGGATAAACTTTCGTAATAGAAATTTAAGTTTATTCAAACTATTAAATCTAAGTGAATGTTGAATCTTGAATATCGAAAAATGGATCAATCAATGAATGAATGTTGAATGTCAAAATGAATCAATGAATGTCCTCTTCTGCCGGTGTTTCTCCTTTTATATCTGGTCGTTTTCTCTTCTCAGAAATCATTCTCCCTTTCTTCGTCTATGTAATTCCGAATTTTCATTTTTTTATTGTTTTCTTCGGTTTAGACTCTTGTATTCATCCGCCTATTATATGCAAATTTGCTTTTTCTTTCATTGTCTGAAGTTATTTTGTTTACATAAAATCTCATTTCTGGTAATTTATGTGTTTTATATTTTTAATTACCAGAGTAAATATATAATAATTATTCTTATATGGTAAAGTTTAATGTATTCAAATTTATATTCTTATGTTCAAGTGTGATTGGATTATTAGTTGAGTATATTTAGTTAACATTTTCTTTCTACATTTTTCTTAATAAAGTACCTACATTAGAGTGGATGATAAATTCGTAAGAAGTACTTGTATTTTCTATACTTCAGTCAAGTTGACAGACACTGTGACCTTCTTCTTCTTCTGTTTTGGGTTGGACGTCAGCACGTCTAGGCACTTGAGCACACTGCTCTTAAAAGATCTCTCAGTTCCACTCTGTTAGTATTGTGTCCTCGATAAAAGCCACTATCCTCCCCAGGGGAAGTTTGAGTACACTTGAAGGATCCAATAGATCTCTCACGAAATATTTCTGCCTGAGTTCCTTCAGTTCCTCACACGTTCATATTACATGAAGGCTAGTTTCTTCCTGTTTTTCACATCTCCTACACCAGGGCTCGCTAACCAAGCCCATCCTCTACAAATGCTACCTTAAAGGACAATGTCCGGTTATTAACCCGGTAATTATTTTAATTTCTTTTTTGTTACTACGAATTAGGTTGGCTGAAAACTTTCCGTCCAGCTCCCTTAGTAGTATTTTGGTATGGAGTTGACCTTCCGTTAACCTCGATTTATTTTTATGTCCTTTTTCTAGCCATAACCAGATCTCCCTTTTGCGAAATCCTTAGTGACTCCACATACTGTTTCTGGTCCTATGAAGTTCCTATTAGTACCTTCTTTGGCCCGTTTGTCGGCTATCTCATTGCCTTTAATTCCCTCATGTCCTGGCACCAATATCAACGACAGTGTATTGTCTTGTGCCAGTTTATTAAGGACCTGTTGAAAATATTTCACCAGCTTAGTCCTGGTAGATGTGTTCATAATGACTTTACTAGCCGCCTGACTATCAGTCATTATGTTGATTTTCTTGTTTGCGCAGCCGGCTTCCCGAATTTTCTCGGCGCAGGCTGCGACTGCAAACAATTCGGCCTGGAAAACCGTAGTATGTTTCCCCATACATATCGAAAAAGAAGGGGGACATCTTCTAGGGGACATTCTGCATATGCCTGCACCTGCCCCTTGACTAGATTGTGATCCATCAGTGTACCAGGTGCCGGCACCACAATCGATCGAGCGACTTTTTACCTGTTCCCTGGTCGGTATGAATATGTTCAGCTTAGCTGTAAACATAATTTCAGGTGCCATACTGTCCGCCGGCATTTGAAAGATCGGCTCTTCCAGTATAGTTCCTGTGATATCTGTATGGCTCCCTACTACTTTATTAGGACACCATACGTCATTGGCCTTCAGCCTCAGTATCGCAGCCATTGCCTCCGCCTTTACAAATACTTCCAGCGAAGGGAGACCCACGATAGCCTCCATGGAAGCGGTTCCCGTGTTGTTTATAGCTCCCGTGATTTCCAACAGAGCCTGTCGCTGGAGAGTCGTGAGGAGCCTCACTGACGATGTCTGCTCCGTCCTCCTCCACCAGACAACTGCTCTATAGGTAACCGTTGGTCTTATTACTACTGTGTACAACCAGTGTACCACATTTGGTTTTAGTCCCCAAGTCTTGCCAACAGCTCTTCTGCATCTCCAGATGCAGAAGAGCTGTTGGCAAGACCTGGCGACCTGGGCACACTGTGACTTTGTTTGTATCATTAATTTTAAATTATTTTGTATTAAAAAAATGTAAAGAAATTATGCCAGAGTATCTATTAGACATTAATGTGTAATTTTGACAATAAACAATATCACATAATAAGATAAATTGAGTTTCAATGTTTAACTTGGCATAATCTTCTTCTAAATTCTATAATTGTATCTAAAAGAACTCCATATAAAATATAATTTGTGTTAACAAAATAAATACTAAGTACTATTACCTACATTTGTAATAATATTATAATAAATTACATTGTGTTTTTTTGGAAGCAATAAATATTTGATTAAATACCGAGTTATTGTCTTATACTATCTTTATTTCAAAGACGTCTACTTGCAATTACATCCATTATTAAGACCTACCCCTGAGATAAGTAGAACAGTCTCTCTCTTCAACTAGCTAAGTTTTGTTTACTTTATTTGGCATTAGTAAACTCGCGCGTTAACATAGTAATATGTCATTTTTAACTTTCGGGAATTTTCTGTTTTTCGTGTTCCAACTTGCGAAGAATTACTCGTATTTTTGTACGTATTTTTATTCGATGTTTTTCGTGATTTTCTCTCCTTGTCGTTTCCATAGTCCTGTCGTATTTGTTACATTCTCATCTTTAATTTTATTAACCGAATGTCTTCAACGTTGCACTTTGCCTTCTGAGATTTTGTTTATTCACGTTTTTGAACGTCAGTGTTTTCAATTGTTATTCTTAATATAAAGAATTTTTGTTTGCATTTGCTATGGCTGTTTTTATTGTTTTTCAGATTACACTGCTTCTGTTGTTTATGTTAGATGGTTTTTTTTATGGGATTACGCTTATTTCTAAATATATTTTAAGTTACAAATTTCTTTACATAACAATGGATATGGTTTATACAATATCAACAAATCTGAGCTAAATTTTACTATTAATGTGACTAATCCATAAAGGAAAACTTATATTTATATGTATATATATTATTATCCTTTTTCTACAGTTTTGGTATGTAAAGCATGCTTTTTCTATCTAATTAGACTATAATTATTGTCGAAAACTATGACAACTTCTAAATAACCAAATAACTATCTAAATATTGTTTCATTATTTCCATAAAGTGCTAATTATTATAATTTTGTTAATTATGATCCTTTAAATGGTTTCCTGTATGATACTAAAAGTTATTATAATAATAATAATTATTATTAAAGAGATTAACTCCGCCTGGGGCGGCTTGTGGGTGGATTGAGTAGCTCACAGCCGCCACTGCCGGTCCCAAGCCCGGATAAAGGAGGAGGGTTCTTAGGTAAGGTTAGCAACCTGCCTAGGGGAAAAACAATTACATGCTCAAAGCACCGGTAGCATAGCCTCGGAACATGGACGGATTTCACGGAGCACGACCCACGCGCGAATAAGGAACAAACTCTATATGAAGAAACAGCAAATGAGAATTGCATGCTGGAACATAAAGACTCTGTATTCAAAAGATTATGAACTAATTCCCGAACTCAATGAACATAAGATAGACATATGTGCACTCTCTCAAACGAAAAAGAAAGGTAGAGGAACAACAAGACTTAGCAACTACATCTTACTGTACTCAGGAGTAGCAAAAGACCGAAGAGTCACATCAGGGGTTGGTATGGCAGTAAACGAGAAATATGAAAAGAATATAGAAAGCACAGAGTATGTTAACGACAGAATTCTAAGAGTAAAAATGATGTTCAATCATACCCTGCACATTATATCATTATATGCACCTGACATTGGTAAACCCGAAGAAATGTCAATAGATTTCTACGAAATCCTACAATCAGAACCGGACAAAATCCCAAAAAACGAAAAGATAATCCTATTAGGAGACCTAAATGCTAGAATAGGAAATGAAGCAGTAGATGGAGTAAAACAAAAATACAACGAAGAAGTAACTAACAGAAATGGCGAAATGGTGACAGAATTTTGTGCACAGAATGAATTACGAATAAACAACACATACTTCCCTCATAAAGACCAACACAAATACACCTTTTACGACAATAGACAAAATAAATCTATAATCGATTACATCATCACAAACAGAATGTTCATGCCCCAACAAATAGTAGATATAAGAGTCCTGTCCTCAGCCAACATTGGAACAGACCACAAATTAGTGCTAGGAAAACTACGAATAGCAATGTCACTGAGGAAATAAAAGCCAACAACAAGAGCTGTAAAATTCAACATAAAATCGCTCAACCAGAAAAATACAAAACAACTATACGCCGACCGATGCAAACAATACATTACTCTTAACCCAATAATACAACCCGACACTCCCAAAACTGCATGGGATAAACTGAAACAAAACATCTATAAAGCCGCCGAAGAAACCCTAGGCACACGCACGATATCGCAGAACAGTAGACCGAACAATAAACCTTGGTTTACAACGGAAGTCAAGGATATCACAAGGGAAAAGAAGAAAAATTATTGCAATACAGGGAATCTCCAACTCAAGAAAACCGAAATAAGTATATTGAAACTAGGAACAAGGTCAATAATAGGGTTAGAGAGATCAAGGAAGAATACTGGCAGGAATTCAGTAACGAAATGGACGCAGACATGTATGGAGCACAAAAACGAATTTGGCAACTACTAAGAGGCATGAAACGGGAAACGAATGAAACAATACAACTCAGAAGAATTACCGAAGAAACTTGGGAGAAATATTTCAGAAATCTTTACGCAGACATAGAGAACCCTGTAGAAACACAAGAATAAGACATACAAAACGACCCACCAGAAGAGTGCACGCAAATCACCGAAGAGCAAGTAAGAGAGACAACGAGGAAACTTAAGAACAGGAAAACTCCAAACCAGGACAAAATACCAAATGAGCTAATAAAAAATGGAGGAACTGCCACCATAAAAGAATACACAAAACTGTTTAACATCATACTACAACATAGAAGAATACCTGAAGAATGGAAGAACAGCGTAACAAAACCCATCTTCAAAAAAGGAGACAAAACCGATCCAGCAAACTACCGTGGGATAACATTGTTGAGCACCTTGCTAAAACTCCTAACTAAGATCATTGCAGACAAAATAATCCCAACAAAGCCAATAAGCGAAGAACAACAAGGATTTCGAAGAAGTCGATTCACTACTGACGCTCTATTCATACTCAGACAACTGACAGAAAAATCATTAGAGTACAACACCCCTGCCTATCTTTGCTTTGTAGATCTAACTAAGGCCTTCGACAGAGTACAACTAAAAGACGTCATCACGATCCTGGAAAACAATAATACGAAGAAAGAATACGTAAAACTCATTAAGGACCTAAACACGAACACGAACAAGAACGCAAATACGCACAAACCTCACCCTAACGCAACACCTACGAACCACAACAGGCATCCGTCAAGGCGATAGTCTCAGTCCTTTATTATTCAACGCAATCATGGATGAGCTGGTGATAGCTGTAAAGAACACCGGATTAGGATATCGGATGGGCATACACAACATTAATATAATATGCTATGCTGATGACGCAGTACTTATTGCGGAATCAGAGGACGACCTACAAAGAATGTTACATGCTTTCAACAAACAGGCAGGAAAACACAACATGGAAATTTCCATAAACAAGACTAAATGCATGACCATAGCAAAAGAACCTGTACGCTGCAAGTTGGTAATAGAAAATAAGACCGTCGACCAAACCATGTCAATCGAATACCTTGAGTGCAAAATTACAAGCACAGGGTTTTTGGGTGATGAGGTGAGGAAACAAGTAAACAAAGCAGCAGCAATATCGGGACATCTTAGGTATCCAATCTGGAGAAACAAACACCTAAGTACGGAATGCAAATCAAGGATATATAAAACATGCGTACGACCGGTGATGACATATGGTGCGGAGACGAGAGCGGAAACGACGATAACAAAGAGGATACTAAGAACAACCGAAATGAAGACCCTAAGAACGATAACAGGATACACATTACATGATAGGCAAAGAAATACAGATATAAGGGAGAAGTGTCAAACGGATGACGTAGATGGATACGGAAAAGAAGAAGAGAATGGAACCACCATGTCAGCCGAATGACTCCCGACAGAATGGCCAGAATAGTACGAAACAACATACCTCACGGAAGAAGACCCATAGGACGACCACCAAAACGCTGGCGAGACAGCTGGCAATCAAATTCACAAGAACTGCCGTTACAAAGAAACCGGAACTAAACAGGCGATACGCCTATCGAAAGAAGAAGAAGAAGAAGAAGATTATTAAAGATATAAGATGCATGTGTTTCACATTAAAATTACAAATTAATAATTCAAAATATTAACTCAAAGTGAAGTGGAAACATGAAACTTGTACATCAATGTTTCTTCCCGTTACTCGCACATAATGCAGATACATATTTTATATGCACCAACTTTACACCACTATAAAAGTTGCACTAAAAAAGTCTAGAATATTTCGACACGAAGTAATAAGTGTGCATTTTTATTTGGCATGTATAAGTAACGTGAATGTGCTGTGCTGAATGCAAAAATTTTATCAATTTTGTGTTGTTGTGTGAGGTCGAAACGAAAAGAGAAGATGGAAAACTTTCATAAAACTCGTAAGAGCACTCCAACATTGGCGACGGCGCAAAAATAGCATCGAAGCGCGTAATTATATTTCGTGCTTTCAGATTAGCGCGTACGTACACAAATAACCGGACGTACATATATTATCGGAATGTATTTTTCAAGTTTCGCGTGTCCGCGCACCGATTCATGAGTTCCTTTCCAGACGATGCAACTGCGAAAGAGGATAAATAAGAGGGTAGTAATAATAATCTTTTGTGGTGCTCTTTTGTTAGGCATTCCTTATTCTGTTGTTAACATTTTAAATGCCTCAATAATAAAATTAAATATCGCCGAAGCTTTTAATACCTGCAATAGAGGTTTAACTTGATAACTTGGTAACTATAGTCTAAATTGAACTGAATAGAAATTAGGCGCCACAATCACATATAATACTTGTTTTCGCGTAATAAATACTGGGTGAATACTGGGTCCGGAAGAGTAACCTAACGATTTATTAACAGAAATAACACACCTGTTTTAATATTTAAAATATGCGAGCAGTTTGTAACGTGCTGAAATCACACTTGATAATTTTTAATCGTTTATTCATATATTTTTGAACGGATCTGTATATTATGGATTTTCGCTTATAAATTGTAATTTTTGATCTATTAAAAATTACAATTTATAAGCGAATTTATTAATATACTCTTTTAATTGCACATTGAGGTAGGCAGCTTTGTTTTCATGATTGGTTAATTTAATTTATTGTTCATATTTTACGCGTGGGATAGCGTTTGGAATTCATAATAGATATGATAGAGTTAAGTGCAGTTAGTTATTTGTTAATTGGTTTAATTTGTACCAGTTTTAATGCGAATTTTTATCTTAAAATTAATTAGAATCTTTTACGGGCTTGTTTGTAGTAAATTCAATTAGATTTGTCATTAGTATTTTCATTTAAGATCTCCTTAGGTTTTAAAGCGACAGTCATCTCGTGGTCATTTTTTTTTAGATTAACGCTTTCGATTAATAATTCTTTAATTAGTATGTAATTAATTAATGTTCTGCGTCAGTTATATTCCGAATTTTATTATCTTAATTTTGAGGTAGCGAAATAATTTTCTAAATATTATTTCATCATTAATTTCTTCTATACAGTAGCTTTACCTATCAGTTAGTTTCTTAGCGACTACTTAACTTTTAATATATGAGACTCGAATTGAGAAAATCTAGTCTCTTTTTGCTGTTATGTTTTCATCAATTAACATGTGTTACTGGTATGGTGCGATTGTTAATGACTTATTTTAAGTAATTTTATTACTTCGCTTTGCGATTTTGGGTCATTGTTAATTAACATATACGTCTGATGGTCCTTCAAAATACCGAAAGGCCGTTTTTGTTATAGTTTTGCACGAACTTGGTTTTCGTGTAGAGCACGTGCTTAGAGGTTAGCCTTATATTAATTAGGAGAGTTTTTTTACGGTGTCTCTGTAATTATTGAACGAGCGGCACAGTTCAATAAAAATTCAAACATTTTCTTCGCAAATTTGCAGTTTTTTCTTCGATCGCCAAAACGAATGGTAATTCTTGATGAAATAGCAAACGTAGATTACCAAGCGCTGCTCTTACATGCTGAATTCTCAAACGTCGAACTGTGAACACATTATTTGAACACCAGGGTTCTTTCAAATAATGTTTAGACAAAATTATTTACGAAGATGGGATGGATTCAGTTACTATTAGTGAAGCAAGTGGTTTATTAAAATTTGAATTGCCCGGAATTTCTCTACTGGTTGAAAATATTTCATTTCGCCATGCCACATGTTGGAATATTATTTAATCAGACTCAAATGCGCAGGACTTGACAGTGCTCAACTGCAAAAGGCAATTGAACAATTCCAACAGCAAATTATTCACATTAGAAATTTAAGAAATTCTACTGACAATGACAATCAAGAACGCAATAGAAGAACCTGCTAGGAAAAGACAAAAAACGACAGCTGGAGATAACAGATAATTAGGGACCGATTTTATTTTAGGGATCACTAAAGTGCAGCAAAATTATTTGATTCTAAAAATTTTTAGACTTATAGACGACATTCATTTCCACAAAAAAATTTTGATGAAACTGTGAAATCTTATCCTATGTTGGACAGTGTAAAATTAATAAGTGACCTTGAAAAGTAATTTATGAGTGCGATGGTATGTACGACGTAGGTGGTGTTTTGCCACTTTTAGTGTTCATAACAGACAACAACCTAAAAAAGGTTTTGACGGAAACATACAAACTTATTGGATATGATTTTTACAACGCCCATGTCGACAGCAGAATGTGAACGATATTTTTCCACCCTCGAACGCATTAAAACTTTTCTGAGAATCACAATGTCATAATATCGACTGAACACATTGGCGGTCCTATCAATAGAAAAGAAGTTCATCCAGTCAATCCCGGTTTTTTTTTGTGCCCACCCCCTTTCATAACTCACAAGCCATCACTGGAACGTTAGTAATGTTTATATAATTTTGCAAGCATTATCACTGTGAGCGGGATATAAGTACAAATATTAGCCAATCTGGATAACTATTCACTTTTAATAATAAACAAGTCAATAGCAGTAAGGTAATAACTTCAAGCAGCTTGTATATATTGCATGTATATTGAATTTCACTACAATAGCCAATGACATTCGGGTAAATCTCTCGTCCTGAAATATAAAGAACCAAATATTCGTGTATTTCCCATTTTCCCTGTGTTATTAAGCTCCCCTTATTTTCCACGTCCATTGTTGTACCAGTTTATGGAATACAATGCAGACATTTTACTCATTGTTTAACGAGATGACTTATGACACTTTAACATACATGCAGTCGAAATAAAAGCGTCTGATGCATTCAGCACTACAATCCGTTCGTGGCTCTTCGTTTTCGTTAAAACCAGTGCGACAGCAACTCTCGGGGCTCTCGTTTCCACTCTTTTTTTTCTGCGACTAATTGAACGATCGTTGTTTTTCTGGCAGTTTGTTTAAACGGGGAAAAGCCTGTGGCATGTGTCCGTGCAGATTTTCATCCGCAAAACGCTAGCGGATTTACACTGCATTTTAAAAATTATCTTCTCCCCTATGTCCATTTTTTTTTCGGAGTAGGCATACGCTCGCGTTGCTTTGATTCAGCTAAATTTGTGTATTTTCCGCAAATCAAGCTGTTATATTTTTTGAAACGCTATTTTATGTTTTAGCTTCATAGACATTTAACGCTGCGCGTTCTCTTGTTTGCCTACTAAATTTTCGAGGGCTTCTATATAAAATGCATAAATTAAAAAATTATTACTTTTATGAATGGAAGTTGCTTGTAACAAATTTCAAAGAGAACCTAGTAAGTATACTGGGTGTCCCAAAACATACAGGCAATATTTCAAGGATGAACTGCAAAATTTATTCGGAGTCGAAAAGTCCATATACCGGGTGTCTCAGTTATGTTGTTCCAATGGCGTACCTCCGTTATCTAATAAAATAAAAAATTAGGGGCATCAGATATACACCTAATCCTCCTTAAACTGAGCCTAATGTTCATATTCTATCACTCCCTGTTTAACCAGAAACGACCATAACTTTTTTATTTTAAATAGCATCCTATATAGTTTCCTCAAAGTTTCAATTCTACGGAAAATTCTCCTTTTCATTTCAAAACGGAGGTAGAAGTGAACTTTAAATATTAACGAATTGGGATTGTACAACTGGCCAGATTTTCACAATGAAGGACATGTTAATCTCATGCTTTGAATACAATGTCTCAGTTAGTGTAATTTTTTTGGACTTCCAAAAGCCTATAACTCAGTCTTTAGAAAAAAATAATACAGATAATGATTGAATTTGCAGTTCCATCGAAGACAGTGCAATTAGTAACAATGACGCTAGAAAAAACCTCAAGCAGTGTCCATATAGGAGGAGGGACATCAAAAGACTGCTTTAGTAAAGAGCAACCTTAATAGAGAGGGACACTTGATGAACAAACGTCATCAGTTCATTTGCAATGCAGGTGACATGGCGATAATAGCAAGAAAGGAATATGAATTGTTAGATATAATAAACGGCTGACAGAAGCGGCGCGTAAGATGAACTTAGAGATAAATCAGGAAAAAAGTAAAGTAATTATAATTGGAAAGCAATGTAATGATGGAATTTGTAAAGTAAAGACTGAAAAAGGCAATTATGAATCTGAAAGAGTGGAAGAATTTAATTACCTGGGGGCACTAATAACAGCCAGATGCCAAGAACAAAAGGAAATCAACATGAGAATAACAAAAAGCTAATGAAAGTGCAGGAATGGTAAACTACCTAATCAGGTCAAAGCACCTATCAAGGAAAACTAAATTCAGAAACTATAAAACTATTGTAAGACCCACTGTTACGCCTTAATTTCCCTTCTTAATATCGATTAATAGTCTTCATTATTTATTGACGAGTCCCGGTATCGTATATTAGATACGTTCATTCGGATGCTTGTTCCGCTATCTGTGGCTAACTTTGGTAACTATATTACCCCTTCTGCTCACACGCGGGTGTGATTCTAAAATTAGCAGACAGACCTTGGTAGTGTAAAGTCGTTAAAAAAAATTACGAGTGTACATCTTAATGCAAGTTACGCATCTTTGACCCTTAGTTCATAAACGGATCATGTCAAACGGTGAATTCTAATTCTTGGAACAGTCAATTTGACGTTCGCGACTTACGTAGGTTTGAGGAAAATATAACCCAACCTTGGTTTTTGCGTGGTGTTCCATTTCGTCTTCGTAAACGGAACAAATAGCTCCGGCTGAAGAGTTCATGAGCACTGCAGCCTATACTTCAAGAGCAAAATTTATTGTCATCTAATTCACCGAACAGCGATCGAACTGAGCAATTAATTACCATCTTCGACGGAGAGGGACAGTATATCAAGTAATTCGTATTATTAAAGTTTTGGTGTAATTTAAATTTCGTCTTATAATTTTTTTTTACATATACTTCTTTCCTATTTTGCCCCAATCAATTTAAATTCTTTTAGCATAACTTAAATTCATTTTTTGTAATATTGGTATAGTTATTAGCATTTATAATGCCATATTAATCAATTTGCATAGCGGTTTAGAGCCAAACACATTTAAAATTCAATATGTATTATATAGTACAACTTAAAAGAATTCACTATTGTGAATTAAAGTATTTTTCTTACTTGCATTTAAGGCCAAATTATTCTTTCGTATATTGGAATTTTAAATCTAAATTTTGTAACATATTCCGATATCGATATATTTTATAGTAATTTCTTCTGCGGTCACAATTGTTTTTGCCGAGTCGTACGTGACCACAGATGTTCTTTTTTTGCATACATGCAGGTGTCGATAAATGACGACGCATTTTTGTAATTTCATCATTTTTAATTTAGAATTTAAATCATTTGTATTTGTGAGTAGGATATTTTGACTATCGCTATTTCTGTTTATAAAATTATTGTGAATTTATCTCTTATAGTACCTTTAGAAAAAAATCTGCAGGAATAAACTATGTACGAGCCCCGTCCCGTTTCAATTGGCACACCTCTAAAATTTTTAGTAAGTAACATTTTAGAAGAAGAAATCCTGTTCATAAATATGTTAAAAGTTTTTTATTTTTCATCAAGCCTTTTTGCCAACACAAACTAGTTTACAACTTATTTCGAAAAAAAAAATCAATAATAATAATAATTATATATAAATAAACTTCAGATGAACAACCTTTGACAAACATTAACGAAATTTTACCATTGCGTTACATCGCCTTTAGCTTTGATAACGGCATGGATTCTCCTGGGCATTGTATTTACAAGTTCTTGGCAATCTTGTGCCGTGAATCCATGCCATATTTCTCGAAGCCTGGTTTTCAATTCTCCCACTGATCTTGCAGGAGCTGCGCGCAAGGCCTTTTTCATTTGATGCCATAGAGTCTCTATGGGCGATAGGTCAGGGCTGCTTGAGACCCATTTTAAAAATGGAATATTATTGTCCTTAAACCATTTTAATGCTGTTTTTGACGTATGACACGCAGCCCCGTCCTGCTGGAATATAAAATCATCCCCCGAATTCAAAGTTTCTTCCATCGTGGGTAACAAACATTCCTTAAGAATGGTTAAATATTTATCGGTATTGACAATACCATCTATAAAATATAACCGCCCGACACCTTTTGCCGACATCGACCTCCACACCATAACGGATGCCGGAAATTTTACTTTTCGTTTCAGACAATCTGGATTAAATGTCTTTCACGGACGACTCGACTCCGACTATCACCTATACAGACTACAAATCGAGACTCATCACTCCAATGTATTTTGTTCCACTGTTTCAAGTCCCAATTACTATGGTCTCTGGCCCATTTCAATCTATTTTTCTTTTGTGTCGATGTCAATAAAGGTTTTTCTTTGGCCTAGAGAAAAAGATATTTAACAAAACAAAATTAGTATTTCAAAAGTGTCACCTTGTATGACCCAAATCCAAGTTTCTTAGCTTCTCTGTGACATGTGGATCTTGATACACGTCTTCCTACAGCATCACTCCATAGTACACTCAACTGGCCATAATTAGCACGCCTATTTTATTTTATTATTCGTTTCAAAGCTCTTCTGTCGTTATCAGTGAGTTTGCTTTTCTTTGTATTACGGGGTTTTGGGGTCACTGAACTGTTTTTATTGTAAAATTTTATTACATTTCTAACACTGTACCTTGATATATCCAACAATTTTCCAATTTCAGAATATGAATTCCCTTCAATCGATAGTTTTACAATTATTGACCTAATTTCTTCATCAATTGCTTTACCTCTTGCCATTGTTTATTTAATTACAATAACTACAGCGTATAATAATAATATTTACTGCCCACAATATAACTCAACGATGAATTAATGGAAGTTTTGACATATCTTTCATAGCTACCTCGACTTTTACCAATTTTTATGTGTTAAGAATACATGAACAAATCAGACACAAATGGTTAACTGGTGAATTTTGTTTTTATCTAATATATTTTATTTGAAGTACATATTTAACATATATTGTCCAACGTTTAATAGTGTTATCCTTTTATTTTTCAGCTAAAAAAATTGATAGTACCCGTTTTTCAAACATGTTTTGAGTAAAATTTAAAATCTTAGTAGGTGTGCCAATTGAAACGGGACGGGGCTCGTAATTAACTTAAGTAATTATTTTCCATTTACTTTTAACAGTATTATTGCGTTCAACTTTTGAGATATCTTGTTTACTGTACTGTGTTCACCTTTTTGCGGTATCTAGCTTTGGATTTTGTATAGAGTTATATATATTTTTTTTATCTTAACATACAGTCGGTATAATTATACAGGGTGTAAATTCAATTGATTAATAATTCTTTATTTGATTTTAGTCAATGCTTAAATATAATAAAGCCATTTACTTAATTTTATTATAATCATTTATTTTCCTTTCATCGTGAATATCGAATTAATTGTTCATCATAAGTTTTTTTCTTTGCCTTGGCACTCCCCGTTGCAATTTTCTTTTCAGGTATCCTGGGCAGCAATTTTGGAGTTAGTACGTAGGTCCTCAGTAGGTCCAGATATATAACGTGAGTTTGAGTAGTTTGTATGTGCATGCGCCGAAGATTGCGCAATCCCTTTTCTCAGTTTTCAGTCTGAGCTTCCGTAAGCAAAACTAATTAGCGCTACCTTCTAGCTTTTATTTTAGTCACCCACACCCGTCTCGACTGACTAAGGGCATATATAATAAATAGGAGCTCCCATACTATGTGCGATACAACTACAGTTTTTTTTTATAGCGACCATCTTCAGACACCTTGGCTGCGCCAGTTTCGCGAGTAGGTAGCACCACATCACTATATAGACATGGGTAATAAATAAAAATCAGAAATAAAGGATAATGAGACGGGAAAGAAGAATTTTGAGAAGAATCCTTAGAGGAAAAAGAATGGAAGAAGGTTGTATAATAAGAACGAACGAAGAAATATAAAACATCTATCCAGGACCAAAAATATATAAAGTAATATTAGCTGGGAGGCTGAGATGGCTGGGACATTTGGAAAGGATGCTAGATGACAGGATACCAAAACAAATAGCGTGGAGAGAGCCGGTTGGTAAGAAGAAAGGAGGAAGGCCAAGATAAAGATGGGGGGAAGCAGTGCTAGAAAACCTGAGAGAAGAAAATATGGTAAACTAGAAGACAAAAGCGAAAGACCCAAGGATATGGAAAAGTACTGCACAGCTCTGGGCCTGAATAGCCTGTTAAGCTACACTATATATATTTTCTCTTTACAATTCTTTATGGTTTGACAAACTATTGATAAAGAAATATTTTGTTCACGATAAACGGCAACAATATCACGTTTGGGCATTTACCCAACTAGATTGTAAATTCCTTTACGAGCATCTAGCTTATAAGATATTTTACTGAACCAGATCATAGAAACTAAACTGTCATAATTAAAACTTCCAGCAACAACTTAACCAAACGTCATTTAGTGTAACCACAAATCATCTAATAATTATCCGAAACTTTGGCACCTTATGTTATTTAACCCTAGAATACTAACGCACGTAAAATTTACGTATTAAAATCCTAAAAACAATTGTCTTATTCGACGAATAGGAGATAGCTGTTTATCACCCCAGCACTGCTTTCCCCTACTCTTCCTTTATGATGAGAATAAGTCGATAAGCCGATATTAGTTCTCATTTAACTCTGTTAAGGGCGTGATTAGAACACTGTACGTAAAATTTACGTGTACTTAGTAATCACGTTTGTAAACAAATACTTATATTTGACGTGGCATTAGTAATAAGCAAACTGAAAAATGCCGAAAGACAGTAAATTTGATCGTAATCGCCCTCTCACTGACAAAGAATTACAAGCTATTGTTGAGGCCAGTGATTTTAGTGACTTAAGTGACAATGAAGAAGATAAAGTGGAGCAAGATCCATTCGACAGTGACGACAGTGTTGCCGATAGTGACTATGTTCCCGATGAATTTGACGACGAGCTCTATCAAGCCGAACTAGCAAGTGTTTGGAAACCTAAACAAAAAAGAATTTTAACTGACCCAGACGAACAATCTGATCATAACAAAAAATGTAAGCGTGCACAGCCATCAACATCTAAAGAACTTATACCTGAAGAGAAAACATTACCGTAAGTTCAAATAATCCTATATATTTAGGTAAAAATGGTCATGTTTGGAAAAGTGCTCCTGTGAATAATGCAAGCGGTAAAACTCCAGCTAAAAATATACTATATATTCGACCAGGGTCAACAGATCGAGCTAAAAGTATTATAGAACCAACGGATATTTTTAATTTATTTTTCCCCGAAGAAATTTTAGACGAAATATTACTACGAACCAATGAGAAAATTACTAGACTGCGAGAAAAATACAAGGTTAAAACTGCAACAGTTTCAGACAAAACAATGACCGAATTGAGAGCTCTACTGGGATTATTGCTTCTCTCTGCGAGTCTGAAGAGTAATCATCTTTCATCTAAACTTTTGTTCGATACAACTTATTCTAGTGAAAGGTACAGAGCAACTATGAGCAGAGAAAGATATAACTTTCTTATAAATTCATTAAGATTTGACGATGCAACAACCAGAGAGAAACGCAGAGAAGGGAACAATTTCGCTCCAATTTCTAGCATCTGGGATATTTTTATTAACAACTGTACCATCAATTATAGACCCAGTGCATATGTTACCATCGATGAACAGCTAGTAGGATTTCGGGGTAAGTGCCCCTTTCGTATATATATGCCTAACAAACCCAACAAATATTGCATTAAAATTGTGATGCTCTGTGACGTTGCTACTAAGTACGTAATAAATGCAAGTCCTTATCTTGGCAAATCTATAACGACGGATGGAACACCATTAGCCTATTATTTTGTGACAGGTTTGACAACACCGCTACATGGTAGTAACCGCAATGTCACAATGGATAACTGGTTTACCAGCATTCCTTTGTCCATCAAACTACTCGGAAATCCGTACAATTTAACAATAATAGGGACCCTCCGCAAAAATAAATCGGAAATTCCTTTGGAGTTATTATACGACAAATCTCGGAATGTTGGAACTTCCGAATTTGCATTTGATGATAAAATGACTCTAGTGTCTTATAAACCTAAACAAAACAAAATAGTTCTTTTACTTTCGACGATGCATTCCACAGGATCGATAAATCAAAAAACAAAAACACCGGAAACAATTCACTCCTATAATGCTACAAAAGGAGCTGTTGATTCATTCGATCAGATGGCTCTGAATATGTGCGTGAATAGAAAGACTAAGAGATGACCTCTTTGTTTTTTCTACAATATGCTAAACATTGCATCAGTGAATTCCTATGTGATATATCACCATAACGTAATAAAAAGGGGAATGAAACCATTATCAAGGCTACAGTTTGTCCTTAAACTTCAAGAACAGCTAACCAGACCATGGCAACAAGAAAGACTGCAAAATTGTCCTTCCGTGTCGACACAATTGAAGCATTCCATATCTAAAGTTTTACAATTACCAGGTCAACCTATGGCACAAAATCAAGAAGAGTCTCAAAGAAAAGGGAAAAGAACTTACTGCAGTTTATGCCCTTCTGTGAAGAAGAGAATGACGACCACAACATGTTTTGTATGCCGTCGTGCCTTGTGTGGTGAACATCAAATAAATATGCATGAGTTGTAGCGAACTAAAGAAGTGAATTAATCTTCCTCTGTGTATATGTAATAGTTCTCATATTCTTTACATGTTTACGTTTGTTTAATAAAAAGTTTATTTGTTCTATACTCATTTACCTTTTTTCCCGTTAGCTCTAACATACTAGTTAGAAACGAAAACACATAAAATTTAATTAAAAAATTGATTAGACTGTAAAATATATCTTTTCATAAGAGCTAATTCATGAAAACGTAACGCACATACATGAAAAGTGATAATACGTAAACTTGACGTGTCGTTTGTAATAACGTACAAACAATATACCGTTAGTATTCTAGGGTTAATAATAATTATAAGCAATCAAATGTTACTCGTGACCTGATACGTCACGAGTGCATTGTAATAAAACCTTAGGTAATTTCAAAAATATAAAATTTAGAACGTTAATATCTGTATTACAGTTTTACAGCTAATCTAAATAAACTACCTAAAATTATATTTTCCGTTTCCTTTCCAAACTTTATTACTTTTGGTTGAATATATATATATACACGTTTTCAAAAATAGCTTGGTAAGATATACTTTAGATTGCTTTGATACGAAGCGTAATTAGTTTTTGCGTATTTTAAATTTGCTTTTATCAAACATATTTCGAAGTAGAACTTCAACATGGTTAAAATGTATGATAGCACTTCGTTTCAATTTATTTTTTCTAGAAAATTCAATTTACGCAAACGGACTGACGTCGGTGTTTATAGAAAAGTCATTCAGATGACTCAAGTGTGTTAAAGTACTCCTGAGAACATTTGAAAGAAGACGTGGAAGTGATAATATCTCACGTTGGGCATACGCGACTATGTTTATCACATTTTAAAAGGAAATCGTTTACCATTTGGTCTATAAGTTACAACAGAAACATATTCTTTAGATATATTTGAAAAGATGAACGAGTATTAATTTACTTTTTTTTTTACCTTTAATTTAGTCGCTAAGTTGTTATAAATAGAATATATTACTAATTATTAGAGTAAAATACACCAAGCGTTTAAGTATAATAAATAATAATTCATTCATCAAATCGTTAGGGGTTTAGCATCCCCTAACAAGTTAATGCCAATTACAAGGAGCATTGGCATACATTATGAAGTAAGAATGTTAGCACCTAATTAAGGCTTGATGAAGATAGCTCTTACTTTCAGTTACATTTATGGTTTATAGTTTGAAAAGTATAATATTTCTATCATCTCATATACAAGCAGTAAATATTCAAATTCAATAGAATAATTTCTAACAATTTAAAATGTTTCCAAAATTTGTTTACGATAATTAAAATTCCGTTGGTGTAATGGACGTGTACGATTAAGACTCACTTGGTAGAACCGTAAAAGCATTGCTTTCTTATACAACAGAGAGATGTCAGTGTCTAATTATGAGTTCTAATAGGCATTATATTACGAAATCGTATAAAAGTACCACATTTAGCCTAATAAAACCTATAGATAAATTAGAACTTTATAGTGCTGCTAATAAATAACCATTAAATAAACCGAATTAAAACTGAAATACATGGATGTAAACTTACCGCTTAATCAATTTCACTGTCTGCTGTCTGGAATTTATTGTCCATCAAATCAAATTCGGGAATGTGGTATGTATTACATAGAGTAATATGGATAACCAAAATACTTGGATTTTTGTTTATAATTTAAAAACAATAACAATATGCTATATGATCTACTTTATTAGGTACTATACAGGTTGTCCTTGAAATAGAACATAAATCCAAAATACTGAACTGAATTATGACGGGAAATTAAAAACCCCTTGAAAATAAAATTATGTGCCGCTTATGAATAAGAATATAACAAAAAAGAACTTAACGCAAAATAGGCTGCAAAGTTTATGTTTATAAAAACTATGAAAGATAATATTGTTTAGACGACTGTCGATGTTATAAAAACTCTACAATGAAGCAGCATTATTACTTAGAGTTCAGCAACCTCAATTCGATTACGTACGAATACCGGGTGAGGTATCCGAGATACTTCATATGTGAATTAAATGACTAATGTTAAGGAAAAATGATTCTATTCTCTTATTCTGAATTTCTGGCGGTTCTTGAAATATCGGATTTTTGCAGATGGTAGATCGTGTGGATGGATGCAAAAAAATGTTGATTGTCAGTTCGTTAATGGTCATCCTTGACAGTTGTTTTTTTTAATTGCGTCATTTTTGTTAAATTCATGTCCGTAATTTATTCAAACGAAGAATACGTGGACATGATTTTCATCTATGGATATTGCAACGGTGGTACCACCGTCTCAGTTAGGGAATATCAACGATAATACCCAAACGGCCGTCTTCTAGACAAGCAAACGTTAAGTGGAATCTTCACAACATTCAATTAACAAGTGCATTCCCTAAATCGACTTCTGAAAGATGACCTATGAGAAGAAACAATGCCGCAGAAGTAGGTTGTTGGAAGTGATCCCGGTGTTAGTACGAGATGAATTCTACTTTCTGGACAAAGTAGAACGGCGTGCAAGACACTTTGCGAGAAAATTATTACCAACTTGTGCAAGAACTTCTCCCCATGAATCTTCCACAAGGAGTTTGTCTTTTTAAATGGAGGACCAATCATCTGAATACTCTTCCAAGAACTCTTTCGTGTGACGAACCTACATTTACAAGCCGACATGTCTTCATGGTAATCTAAGGAGTAATGTTTTATATTTTTTGCAGACAAGAACACAGCTTCTTCAACTCAACTATTTGTGGATCCACAATGCAGTATTATCAGTCTTCTTCCTCTAGATGCAGGAATATATAACTGGTACTGATCTGAATTGTTCCTCGAGCTCATTTTTACAATATCATGCGAATCAAACTACGTTCCGTCGAGGTAGTAAAGACTTCTTTCTTGTTGTATATATCTGTCGATAGCAAGAAATCGTACCGCCACTTACGTATTCTTGAACTTTCAATTACATACTGCCTTCTACGAATTTTCTTGTATGTGAATCCATTTGATTTTAAGAATCTCCACAGTGTTGACTTGAAAATTCAATATCATCACACATTAATGCAACGCGTAAACTATCAAGTGTAGGTGCTTCATTTTTTCTATTCAAGAAGTATATCTTCTGCCGAACTACATCGACATCTCTCAAAGTTACTTTATTAAATTATCAACTATCACATCTCTTTTTTCTTTCAGAAACACCAATATTCACCATGTATTAGACATTTAATACAATTAGCTTTGCATCCATATATAAATGTTGTCTTTGTGTTTTCTGTTGCACATTTCATCCGCATCGCTAACATCCACATCCACTGGAACACCTCTTGAAGTAGCTACACTACTATTTTATCAAGTTCTGAATATTATACACCATTGAATTTATAACGTCCGTTCACCTTAGTTGTTTAAAATAAACTAAATTGAAAGTTTTATTTTTTTATAATATATAAGTAAGTCTACAGTTAAATATTAAAATATTAAAATTAGAGATTCATATTTATTACTTTATTTTTTTAATACACTTAAGTCGGTTTATATAGATTATAGGTACTTAAAATTTGTGTTCACCACCGCCGGATAGTGGAGGGATTAGCACAATAGATCCTTAATAGTTTCATTTATGTCATCGCACTATAACTTGAAACGAAGTTATATAGAATTGACAAATACAGCATTCAAACAAGAAAAAGGAAAAGCGATAAAAGATCAAAAGAAAATTCCAATGAAGCAAATCGTCAATCAATTTATAATATATATAGACAAAATTAAGTTCCTATAACAAAAATGTATACTTAATTCTTCTCTGGTTTCTATGCCGATATTATAATCACTTCAGCTTGCCGTCACACTATATCTTGAAACGGACTATACACAGAAGTTAACTAGATATAACAATTATAGTCAATCATTTTTTATTGTTAAGGATGTTTATCAACAAATTGAGAATAAGTATATGTCATTTCTTGACAAGAGATTCAAATGAATGCTGATCTAGGAAGAAGGTATGTTCAGTATAAACTCCATCGATTTTGAACGATAAATACATGAGAAATTTTCCTTGAATTCTTTCGATCTCATTAATGTAGTGCCATACGGGTAGTAAAACTTCAACTTATAACTACTGGAGCATAAAGAAGCGATTTAATAGAAGCAATGTTATTGAAATTAATTTTATTCATTCATTTATCTACTTAATTTAAAGTAAAATAACATATGAACAGCAATACATATTTCCAATAAGAGACTTTCGGTGCAGCTTGTATTTTTCTATTTGTTAGTATTATTACATTCATTCAAAGTGAGAAAAAAATCAATCTCTTTGCGTTTCCTCCCGAAAGCATTCGTTTTACATGATTATAGTTCGTTTTGGTTTGGAAACGAATTGAAAAAGCTTGTCTCCGGCATTGAAGCAGTCCCCCAATTTAATTAAATTTATTTTATACACGTGCAAAATCTGTCACAGGGCACAATACCACAAGCACCACCACATGTAAATTCGAACAAATTAAATTCACTAAAATGACATTTTTACAATAATTCATCAAACAGCGGTCACATCTGAACAAAATGATTTAATAATAGTTTTTTTTTAAACTAATACATGAATAAAAACCTTTCGTTTATTAATATATAAATTTGTACAGCGAATTACTAGGGATACAATTTAGAGACAAATAATGGGTAATCTAATTCCACTTTCCTAACTCATACCCATAGGCTATGTGGGTTGAGTAAAATGTTTTATGAGCTACAGTATAAGGGGCGGCTACTTGATGACATAATAATAACAATAATATTATGAATTTATTTTTTACTATTAAAAACCAATACAGAAAATGTAACGAAAAATATTAAATTTTGCGAATAGACACAACATTTTATAAACCATAAAATCTTAAATCTAAAAAATATAAACATATATACGCAAGTATCTGTATGCATATACATATTGCTATGAATAGTGGTTTTGAATTTGATAATACCACTATTCACAACCAATCTGTCCAGCTTAGATATTCAGTCGGTTTATTTTCTAGATGAGACTGCTTTTCCCTCAGGGTTCCAATTGGAAAACGTGGTTTTTCTCTTGTACGAATTTATATAGCGCCAGTAAAAGAGTATAGACAAATGTTATAATTATAATGTCTTTGAGTTACTTATGAGCACAAATGAAGAAAGGTAAAATTCAAAAACACACACAGCTAACTTAAAATGAAACTTTAATACAACAATTTAAAAAAATAAAAAATATCTTTATGAAGTATAAAGATTAATATTGCGTCATTAAACAATATTATTAAGGTAAAAATATTGTGTGGAAATATCCGCCACACAATAAAAACTTCCTTTATGACAACCGAATAAAATTAAAACTAATAAATTACAAAGATGCTTTTTAATTTCTCCCACAAGAAAAAAAATAAACAAACTGATAGACAGCCCGAAACAAACTTTAACGCATGTGCAAACTACCTGAAAAAAAATATGCCCTTGATATTCCAAGCGAACAAAATTTTAAAGTTATAGAAATTTTTTATATCAGAAATTTTAAAGAACGTTCTTTGTCATTTAATTCAAATAACTAATAATAAAAATATGTATATCAAAATTAACACAATGGAAAAATACACAATTCAAAACATTCAAGATAATAATAATAATGATAATAAGAATAATATAATCTTACGTATAATAAAAAATGTATATATTTTCTCGAGACATATGAGTTAGAAAGCTTTAAAAATTAACAATTACGAGTACTACAAACTCGTAAATAAATATCGGAAATGAAATAAAACACACAATTAAATCAAATCACGAAGTTACAAAGATAAAAAATTTATCTTCTCATATACGTCTTTCTAAACTCGAAGTACATTAATGTCTGAAGGTTAAACATATAAAGCGCACGGGCTTACAATATAAAACCAGTTTTTTTCAAACAAAAATAATAAATTTCAAAATTATACACTAGCGTTCAAAATAAATGTACAACGATAAATAATTAAAACTTTTCAAAATATTTGCGGGGAAAAGTCTATAGCAATATGAATGACCTTAATTTAGAAATAAAAATAAAGAGAAGCACATGTGTACTATTCAAAAATTAGTAAAGTCCTTAACAATACCTTACAATGGAGAGAAACGTATATCTGTGACAATTCAAATTACGTTGAACCGTATGTAATATTACATACGCAGATACTTTAAGCATAGTGTTAGTTCCACTTGCTGGTAAATGAGATGCTTGTTCACTACCTATTGATTTGTTGCAATCAACTAGCTGCATTAGGTCATTTATGGGTAATGGAAATTAATAGAATAGATTTAATTATAAAGGTTCTTGTCTAACTGGAAGAAGAGGCTTAGGAAATTTTCATTTAGGGTAGCTTGTAATTTCAATATAAATTTTGGAACACTGTGGAACGGTAAGTTTCCCGAAAGTCTAACCTGTCATCTGTCAGATTACAATTTAGTTGTGTTACAACTTAATGCTATTTTGTATAATACTAATAATCATTCAGAAAGGCTGTATAAGAAACAATTGCCTGTCATTTGGAAATCCAATTAGAAATGTTGAATGACTACGATTCTTTTCGAAGACTGGTTTAAAAATAACTTTTAGCCAGAAGTAAAAAATATTTAAAGGAAAAGAACTTGAGCAACAAGGCATTGCTCATTTTGGCACCCGGTTAGTTTACCAGAATTATTAGAAGATGTGGAGATTGAGACAATGAATCAGGGTGCTATAGCAACTTTTAAGGCTTATTATTTACGCAGATCTTTTCGTAAACTCATTCAGCAAACCGATAGTGAATCTTCGATAAAACACTTTTAGAAAAATTACAATATCAAAGATGCCGTGTACAACATTAGCGAATCATGGAAAACTTAAAATCAATAACAGTGAGCCATGTTTGGAAACAAATATGGCCAGAATGCATAAAATCTGATGAGTCTGAAGTTAATTTTCTTCCTGAAGTTCGACAAAACATATTGAGCTTAACAAAGTAACTTGGTTTTGAACATTTAGAAAAAGGTGATTTGATTGACTCGCTCGATGCTGACAGAGAACTTCTTTCAAACGAGGAGCTCATCCAGTTAGTAACCAAACAAACTCTTGATGAGGAGCCAGAGCCTGCTATATCCACGCAGCTAACAGCAAAAACCTTGACGAATGCGCTTTCTTATTTCGAGAAGTGAATGAACATTTTTCTTCAAAATAGTCCCGGCGGAGAACGCAGCGATAAAGTATCTCGAGAAGTAAACTCAGCCATTAGATGTTGCAAAACGTTGCAAAAAGCAGCAGAAAGGATGGCGAAGCAGAGAAAGTTATATTTTAAGTTAAGTCATTCAACAACAACGGAAATTGACGAAGGCAGCATTTCATCAGATTAAAAAAGCTTCCAAACATTTTTTATGTGATCTCTTTTATTTTTATTTTTTGAACTATGTAATGTGTTTATTTTATGTATGTATTCTTATTTGTTGTAGAATTTTTTTAAGTATATATTTTTACATAAAATATGAAGAATAAAATGCCTGATGGACTAAACCCTTTAAATATTTTTTTTTAAATTGGAACCGATCTGATTGAATTTGTATGGATTAGTATGAAAATAATTGATTCGTTAAACGGCTTTTCGCTTTTCGGCCAAATTTTTAGGAACGTATCTAGGCTGCTAAGATATGGGTATAAATGCAAGTCATGTTTATTACATATTTGTATAAATATTCGATGTCTTATTTCTCTGACTTATATAAATAAACTGAAACCAATAGAAAGGTATTGAGTTATCGATTGAGAACGTTCCATTGTATCAAATTATTTCTCGTATTCAGTGGATTTGCGTTAAAATTTCCAATTAAAATAAGGAGTTATGTTAAAATACATAATTCAATTTTATTAATTGCGCACACGTAAATCCCTTTAATTATATTATATCTAACCACATCAATATTATTCCTAAAGATCTGCAAGCAGGTCGATATGTTGTTTCAATAATTTTCATAAAACACTTGCATGTTAAGCTCTACATATCCTGGCTATAAAATGAATTGTTGCCATTTTAATGATGACATAAACTTTGTCATTAATAATCCATTAACGCAGCAATCGAGTGATACATGCTGATCTACGACGGCATTTGCAACGAGATCCCATGGTGAATAAATGCACTTCCTGCGTTCAACTGATTATATTGTTTACGCAGTTTCCAATTCAAGTTTAATAGTGCATGCTTTTATGGAGTAGTACGTATATAATCTTGACTGTGTGTTCTAGTATTTCTGCGTTTATGGTAGTTCAATATTAGCACTACGGAAACAATTTATTAATATGCTATGTTAATTAGCATAATAATACCCTAGTGTTGTTAACTTAGTAAATGTAAAATTCAATGTGTATTTAATGTGTCGAATCGGAGGAAGAATTGCTTGAATAAATTCCAGAAAAACCCTTAATCAATTATACTAACCAATGACTGTTATCGAGATCGATTTTTACCAGTATTCCTTGTATTTTTGTAATTCCATCTTAAAAAAAAAATTAAATTTGAATACATTACATAATTGTACTTGAACACCATTGTAGGTCCATTCTTCTTTAACAATACTTAAAATTGTGAAATTTATAGAAACTTCCAACAAAATAATTTACCAATACTACTTAAGGGCCTACCAGCTAACCTCATGGACAGAATGTGGTACCAACGCACCTTACGGAGCTGCTGCAATGTTTTTGTACACTGTAAGTTTCGTTTTCCTACTGATTTCTTTTTTCTGCATCAACGTCTTTCTCAGGCTATGATAGACTTTCTTTGCCTTATTGATTCTGTCGTTCACTTCGTATTCCAGGTTTCCTTCTCTGTCCAGTATTATTCCTAGGTATTTATATGTGTTGACTTGTTCTATCTTTTGATCATTTAGCTTGATATTAATTGTCGTATTTTCTTTGCCCACCACCATTACCTTTGTCTTACATAGATTTATTTTAAACTTTCTTCTTGTTAGCTCTTCTTACCATATTTCCAAATTTTTTTGTAGATCTTTTTGTTTTTCCGCGCACACCATTAGATCATCGGCGAAAGCACAGTTTAACAAGTACACCGGCTGTAATTTATTTTGTCCATTGGACAAAATAAATATAAAAAGCATAAACACTTTTAAACACACAAATACAACTTTTTTATTCGCTTTTATACCGTTGCACCGTAAGCAAGAAATACGTCTAACGTTTTGGTTGCACTGTGACTGCAACACTATTGTCGTTTATGGAGATATACCCGAAAGACGTTCAACAAAGTTCGTCAGCCGTATAGGGATATATACGTTCGTGGATTGCAATGAGTCTGCAAACCAAGTGTGTTATTCTCTCATTTATTTAACGTATTCATATCCAATTAGATATACCTATTATAAGTAATTTATAATAGTTCATTTATTCTGTGAGGTAGTACAAATTTTTAATTTATAATTTAAAAAATGTAGAATTACGCTATTTTTCATTAAATTAAATCTATTAGTATTGGTGGTTGCGCAAACTTGTAAACCATAGCAGAAACCGCCACTGTTGTCCAACATGTACTGGACGTACTCTATTGCTAGCAGCTTTTATAACATAATCCATAATTAATGAAAATAGTGTTGGGCTCATTATACCACCTTGTCTTAATCCATCATTAATGTTAAACATTTGAGATTGCAAGTTATCTTTCCTTATGTAGTTCTTATTATTTTGGTATAGGCTTTGTATATTCTTTCTCAATTTTTGCTTAACATTTTTATCTTGTAGCACCTTCCATACCTATTTCTGTGATACTCGATCAAATGCCTTTTCCAGATCTAGGAATGCTAGATACAGTTCTGTATTTTTTGATCTGGTTTTTTCAATCATTTGTTTGATCGTAAATATGTGATCTTGCGTACTTCTGCCTTTTCTAAACCCACTCTGCGTCTCTGCCAGTTGTGCTTCTATTACATTTCGTAGTCTTTTCTCCAAAATATGCTCGTACGCTTTGGATACAATACTGAGCAATGTGATACCTCTGTAGTTAGCGCAGTCCCTGATATCTCCATTTTTAAACATTGGTACAATTATTCCAATTCTCCAATCTTCTGGTATTTGCCCTTCGTTCCATGCCTTATTAAATATGTACGTGATCATTTCTATTCCGCTTTGTCCCAATGCTTTGATCAACTCCGGCTTTATGTTGTCATGCCCTGCTGCTCTGCCTCCTTTTATGTGTTTGATCGCTTCTATTACTTCGTTCTCGTGTATATTATCTTCTGCGTCATCATCCTCGTTTGTGTAGAGGTCGCAGTTTCTATTCCCGAGGTATTTTCGCTATTCACATTCAGGAGATCGTGAAAATACTCACTCCATCTATCCATTATAGCTTCTGCTTTTATTATTATACTGTTATCATTTGCTTTCATGTGCCTTGTTGTATATTCTTTCCCTTTCCTCGAGTTCTTCAGTATCTTGTAAAATAATTTTTGATTGGTTCGGCTATCTACTTCCATTTTCCTACAGAATTCTTCCCATGATTTTGCTTTTGCTTTGAGTATCATTTCCTTCACTAGTATTCTTTGTTGTTTATATTTCGAGTAACTATCTTCTGATCCATTTTGGAGGTGTTGATGCCACAATTTCTTTTTGTTTTTGTCTTCTTCCTTAATACTGTCATTCCACCAACTTGTTTGCTTTTTGCTTTTATTTGTGGTTGTTATGCCGCATGTTTCCTTGGCTGTAGCTAAGATTATATTTTTAAAACTGCTCCATATTTGTGCTAAATCCATTGTTTTCCATGTATTTCTTATTTCTTCTATTCTTCTATCGGTTAATTCCCTATATGTGGTTGCTATTTCTTCTTCTTGTAACTTATATGTTTTAATTACCTCTTTACTCTTTGTTTGTATTTTCCGCGCTTTGGATGTTGTTCTTTCTGCATGTATTCTAATTTTTGCCTCTACCAGGTAATGGTCGCTCTAAATTTCTGGTCCTCTCTTAACTCTGACATCCAGTACTTCTGTTCTAAATGGTTTATTTATAAGTACATAATCTTTAATGGATTTTTCATTTCTTGTTTTTAAATTATTTTCCATACAGAAATATATCATTCTTCTTCCGTTATTATTTTTATGTTCCTCTCCTTGTAGGCCTATAACGTATTCTGTTTCATCAGTTTCTTTTCCAACTCGACTATTGAAATCTCCCATTATTATTATACTGCCATTATCGTTTTCTGTCAGTTTTTCCCAGAATTCATCCTTCCTTTCTCGTGTTTCAACTTCACTTGGGCCATAAACTATTACTATTGTTGTGCTGGTCTGCTCTTCCAGTTGCATTTCGATTTCTAGAAATCTCTGTGACACAAATAGCACACCTAGATAGGGTATTTACTAATTGGTGGATTTGAAGATAAAGTCCAATAAGCTAGCCACCGCGATCACAAGATCTCACCACTTCTAATTTTTTTCTGTGGTCTACTATAAAAAATTTACATGACACCCCCCCCCCCCCCCCCCCCCCCGCCGCACAGACGCAGAAAACATGAAGCAACGTATAAGAAACGCTTTTCTCCACTTGCACGAGAATGATATTACTGAGAATGTAAGGCAGTCCATAGAGAGAAAGTTGAGAATGTGCATAGAGCAGAATGGAAACATATTCGAGGATCATATGAATTAGGATTAATTTGTTACTAAGAAATCAGAAAGTATACATAATAATAATAATTTTGTATTACATATTATGTATATAGCTATATCTGTTAGATGTACTAAGTATTGAATAGTGTTAAGATATTTCCCATAAAAGTGGAATATCGTTGAAAATACTGTAAATAAGTATTACGCTGTTGGTACCTTTTTGAAGGTAATTTTACAGGGAATTTTTTGACAATGTCGAAATATATTGTTATGTAAGTTCCATTTAAAAAAATCGAGAGAGAGCGTTCGAATTCCGATAAATGTGGCACGACCGATTTAACACCCTGTATATATTTCTACATTATACCATCTTGAAACATATAAAGTGTTAGGCACCAAATTGATATCCAAAGAATTATTGGATGCATAATACCCATCTTCAGCCCACGTCTTAAAACGTCAGACGCTGTGCTCCAACTGTAAAATTTTTAACAAAAATTCTAATATAACCAAAATTAGTCGTTGGAAGTGCACATAGCCATACATCACTGCAAAGGCAATTTAGGTGGATATTTCTAAAAAAAAAAAATATAGCCATCCATTTAAACTGATAAATCTGGGTAAAAGTGGGTGCGGGAATTTGTAACACCCTATTCGTAAATAATTTTTCAATATCTCCTGTAATATACTATCGTATGATCAAAAAGTCTTTGGATTGCTATTGCCGTAGAATTTACGAGATATCTATGAAATTATTTATTTCAATTAGTTTTGACATTTACTTGACAACTTGTAATAAAACATATATAAATTGAAATTAATTACCATAACCTAAAATCTATTTTATTTGTGACTTATGTGTACTTCAAAGTAAAAAAGTACAGAAGCAAATATTTCTATAAATGGTTTTCACAATTCATTGCTATCGCTCACTTTCCTATCTTTATAAGTTTTCACCCCGAACTCCGCCGACATTCTAATGGCGAACCCGATATTTATGGTCAATTCAATCAGTTGGCGATTAAAGGTCCTGGCTTTACTTTAAATACTTTAAAATATTTATATATATATATTTCGGCAATGATGCCTTTATCAAGGATATAAAATATAAATGCATTTATATTTTATATCCTTGATAAAGGCATCATTGCCGAAACACGTAGGGTTGTTTTAAATATATATACTTTAAAGTAAAGCCAGACCTTTAATCGCCAACTGATTGAATTTACCATATCATACCAAGGTCACGAAAATATTATATTTATATATATATATATATTTAAGGTCGATTTAAGGCGATTTAAGGTCTGGTTTTACACATTGCTATGAATAGTGGGTAAGAATGAAGATGAGCCACTATTCACCACAACACTATTCAACTTTGATGCTCAATCGGTTAACCTCTTTAATGAGACAGCTTTCCTCTCCGAGTTTCCAATGGGAAAACGTGGTATGTATTTATACTTCTACAAGATTTATATATATATATATATATATATATATGAACTTCAGGTGTATGAGAATTAATAATTATTAAATCTCATTTTACATGCGATTGTCGCTATAATTTGTTGCATTTAAGCGACAATCGCATGTAAAATGATTAATAATTATTAATTCTCATACACATGAAGTTCATTACAGTTCGTATATATACACGTAGTATAGAAGTGAATATCATGTCTGTCTTCGGTAAGGTGCACTGATGATCTGTAAAAAACAGTGAAATATCGATATATGCACATTCCGCGCAGATAAGTTTTTCACAAAATTTTTCATATATATATATATATATATATATATATATGAAAAATTTTATATATATATATATATATATATATATATATAAGTATTATCTTTTGCTAAATTATAATTCGTAGATTTCCTTCAAAGCTGGAATTCTGCAATTACTTCGACTTCATTAGCGGGCGGTTAATATTAGCACACCTCAAAGCATTGCTTTTACTCGATTTGCAAGGCCAAATTGCACGGGTTGGTGAAACATGGCCAGCACTCTATACAGGCTAAAAAATCCGTAGGCGGAGCTGGTGTTACCAAGTGCAAGCAAAACAAGCCATCTCCAGATACAAATGTATCTGGAGATGCCCCTTGGCTCTGCAAATTCCAAATAACTAGCTGTTCGAATCTCTCTATCGCACATAAAATCTACTTTCTCTGCGAAGTTGAGCGTTACAGCTTTATATATTAGTTTTGGTAGATGAGCCGGGTCGATTCTTACCTTTCTGGATTTAGTCGTAGGAGCTTCCTGCCTTGCAGAATTTTGAAATTTTGAACCTTATTCTTACTGCCCTCGAGAGTATCGAAGAAGAAAACAAACCATGCGATCAGATCCTCACTTGACCAAGTAATTCTAAATACTAGAAAACTTCGACTGGCGCCCACTAAGGAACGTCAAAAACCACACTTTCTCCCAATAACAACACAACTCTAAGTATGTTAACTTCCACGTTAGTTTAAATTTAACTCGGGTTCTTAGGAAACACTAGTACTTAAGTATTATCTGTGACCCCAGAGCGTCATAAATTGTTAAGTCTATCTGCAATAGTACTCTTGGTGACTGTATGTTTATATTGCTGTGACATTTACTCTTTTAAAATTGAAGTATTTAGCTAACTTTTTGAACTATTTAAAACTCAAATTTTATATTAATTAACTCATTTATTTTTATATTATTGTTATCTTAATGTTAAGAGATTATGATATAACAAAAATGCTATCTCCTGTTTATTCAAAATTTAAAGAGCTTAACGTTATCGCGTATAACAGGTTTAACGAGAAAAAAAGAAAACATTTTGTTAAAGGATCCTCTTTGTGTACGAGAATTTTAATTAATTCCACGTATTCGATACCGTATTGTATCATTTGTACCCTCAAAATTGAACCCCATTTAAATTCAACACAAACACACCCACGCACACACGCGTACACTTGAGCCGGTGAAAGCTGTAAATGCCATACTCAGCATTGGGTAAAAGCAGCAGCAGAAGCATCGGACAGAACAAACTTCAATGTTTTATTATGGCAATTTAACACTGAATACAATTGTCGCTCTCCCATTTTTACCGTTTTATGAAATCGAAACGAATAAATCATTCCAGTTTAATTTTTGGATATCGCCCCTACCACCCGCTCCCACCGAGAACCCGTATGCCGGATATTCGTGAAGGCTTATTGCTACAAGTTTACCGAATATTACACTCTAAAGTGGTCAGCTCTAAGGTCGTTATTCGTTGCCCTTTTCATTTCGGATGTTTTTGCATTTCAGCAGAGGCACATTTATCTTCATTTGTCATATTATTGCTTTCGAAATTATACTAATTACAGTCAGTTATACCCAACTTTTCTTGTTCGTTTTGTATTCTGTTCTACATAATGTATTTCGCAATTGATTATGTGTATTTGCACGGAAATGTACGAGTTTGCAGGTCGTCTGAAAAAGTGTCGTCTCCAACGGAGCTCTTGTTCGTTTTCTTTTTTTGTTACAAATAGATTACGTGTTTCATTTGTTTCTTTATATCGTTGTAATGACTAGGGATGATATTAAATATTAGATTGAAAAATTTAGATTTATATTTGTAGACAAGTCTTCTATTGGGCACTGTAGGTAAATAAAATCTTTAAAAAACCTCTTAAAACATTAATACATACTCCTAATCTAAATACTTATTTCGACAACTAAGTTACAATTCTCAGTAGGAAAAAAAAACAGCGTTGTAAATGGGACACAATAAACACAAAAAAAGGAAATTATGGTACTTTTTGGATTAAATTTAAGTTTTCTTAACCCGCATCTACTACTGATGGGTCATTCCCCGTCGGGGATACCCTATACGCAAGTATAAATACGCTTAATAGGATTTACTTTTTTCATTTATTATTCTACAGCTAACCTTGTCGCAGGTTACGTCATTTAAATTTAAAAGTCAATTATCTGAAAAAGTTATTTTAAATGGCGGGAGACTTTCTTCAACATAAAGAAAAACAGTGATACGTCGTCAGCATGGTGTTATTTTTTAGTTGCGAAAGAAGGAAATAGTGCTAAATGTAAGCGATGCCCTGCCATTCTCAATCGACTAAGGGATCTACTAAGGGATTACATACGCATTTGTCATCAAAACATAACATTAAGATTACAGCTGACAATAGCTTCAACAAGTCAAGGTTTTGAAAATTTGAACACAGCACCGCCGCCAGCTAAACGAAAGTTAAAAGATTATTTTACTAAAAGTGCCAACGATAGCCTGGATGATGTTTTGGCAAGTATGATTGCATTAGATGGATTTCCATTCAGTGTATTCATAACTACAGACGATTTGAGAAAATTGCTCTTAGCGAAATACACGGATTTACCAAAATCAGCCGTCACAATTCGTCTTTCGACGAATGAACGTCAACGCCCAATACACGATACATGGCTGTCAACGTTTAGTCATATAAAAAAATTTGGAGCTTAGAACTCGTTCCACTTCATGGAAACACGACTGCTGAAAATTGTCTTCGTATATTGTCGTCTAAGTAAATTTGATATTTCCCTGGAAACTGATATCGTGGCTGTAACCGATGGACCGGACGTTATGATAAATGTGAGACAGCTTGTTTGCGCTGAACAACAACTGTGTCTCGTACATGGTATCAGTTTGGCCGTCTGTGATGTGCTTTATAAAATAAAGAATTATTTTCAAGACAGGCAAGAGAGCCCTACCTCAGACTCAGATGATACTATAAATGAACCAGCTGTGACTGCTGATTATATGAACGATAGCAATAATGATGACAATTTGGAAGACTTAGACTGTCCAGAATCAGGTTTAATCTTAATTTCACAAACTGAATTTGCGCGCGAACACATACCAGAGTTAACGAAATATGAAAACATTAATGAGCTGATAAAGAAAATCCGCAAAGTTGTAGTGTATTTCAAAAGGTCACCATTGAAAAATGAAACAGTACTTGAAAAATATGTGAAGATTGAACATGAAAAGAGCTGTCACTTTTGGACTGTAAAACCAGGTGGAATAGTCTTTTAACCATGCTGGAACGATTTTCTCTTTTAAGACCCTGCATTCAAAAAGCTCTTCTAGATGTAAATCATCCAAACCGTTTAGAAAATGCTGATTTTGACTTGGTAAATAAAATTGTTGATGTGCTGACCCTAATTAAATTAACAGCAGAAGCAATCTGTCGACAAGATGCTAATTTATGCACAGCTGATGCCGCTTTGAAATTTCTTATAAAACAATTGTCTAGCAAAAACTCAGCACTCACCAATAAAATGAAAACATCCTTAGTGGAACGTATAAAGCAACGACGAAATGATGATTTAACTGATGTGTTGAATTATTTACAAAATCCACGAGAAGATTATGAAATTCAGTCATTATCGAACTTGGAATGGCTTGACTTATTTCCAGTTCCTACACAGGCTTTAGTGAGGGCGCAAAAAGAGTATTGTTAAAAGACTAAATAGTCGAGATGACACGGAAGAGGAAGAAATGTCAGGATCACAAACATATGGCGAGCCAAGGCCACAAACCTCCCAACTCCAATTGACGCTCAAGGCAAAGTTACAGCTGGAAATTAATAAGAGCATGTAATCCCCAAATCCTGAAGTACAAAATGAATCGGCGTTGGTAAATAGTATTAGACGCGAAATGAGCCTGTTCGAAAATGAAGGAGTTCGTGGATATCACTTAGGATTAGCATATAAATATTTTAATATTTTAAATTATGGATCTTCATCAAGTAATTGCCGAATCAATTCAATTATTCAAAGAAACCCAGACAAGCTTTTTGTCTCTTTGGGAGGCTTCCTCCAAAGAGCCAAAAAGCACTGTGCTGGCGAAACAATTGTCGTGTTACGATTAAAGATTAAAAGTTAATATTAGAAACGTAGTTTTATTTCTATTTTATTTTATATAAATATCTATTGTCTATTCTTCCAACCAGTGTAGAACCTGAGCAAGCGTTTTCAGCTGCTGCATATGCTGGCAATAAACTACGAAGCAAGCTTGGAAGTTAAATATTGGATACTTTTATATTTCTGCGATTGTATTTTCGAAATTCTAATTAGTTTTTTGTGTTGTCTTTTTTGTTCCTTATTTTAGTATATTGTGCATTGTGTTGTGCAATAATTTTTAAGAAATTACTATTTTTTTTTTTCATTTGAGTCCAATTAGAAACCACATAGTCTAATCCCGGGATCCAGGGATTACGCTTCTAAAATCCCGTAATCCCGGAATTGAAAAACATGCACGGGATTGTATTGTCTACTCATAAGAACCCGAGGTAATTTTAAAATCTCTGTAAAATTTTTAGTTCAGACCGTCGATGCTTGGGCGCTCCTATACTCTCCTAATATTGAAGGTATTTATAGTGGTGCATAACAAATCTAAGGTTAGTTCTGAGGTTCTTGTTGCAACGTGTTAAGTTGTTCTCCTGGACCAATCAATAGTAAACACGTGACAAGTTTTATTTGTTAAGGCGTTAACTGCCGTAGAGCTCATAACGACCGCTTGATACACCATCCTATATTTACATGGCGATCATAATGACCGCTATGATGTAACTAAATATTTTAGCCTACCTAACAGGTGTGACCGCTATTCACGTAAACTATGACTGGCCGGCATGGGCCAACAGTGTATAGCAGTAATAATTTGGTTTAAGGATTTATGGCTATCAAATTTTGAAGAAATATAAAAATACCTTTTTATCTTTTATTGTAAAATAATTCATGACAAAAGGACCAACTACAGAGGGAAAAGACCACTACAATTTATTACTAATAATTAAAAATATACTTGGTTACAGAATATAGTACGGTTTATTTTCACAATCGTCGCAGTAATACGTAGATTTTTTTATATCTGTCCAGATATTTTTTTGTTATAACATCCGCTAGCACGTGACCGCTTGGCGATTGCCCGATACGCCGCGGCGGTCATTTTGACCGATCTCATTTATCTTCATAAATCTTGGCGAAAAAAATAAAAAGTTTCAAATTTGTATGCAAAACATCTTTATGTTCATGCAAAGGAATATACATGTTTTTAAGTTCAACGTTTTAGGCAAAATTTAAAAAATTACTTGGCAGTTAAGCTGTTAACTGTATTAAAAGTGTGATAACATAACTACAATTTTTGTATCTTGGGAAAATCATATTTCCCATTTATTTACGTAGTTACCTATATGCAGGTTGTAGTAAAAAATGAAGTCTTGCTCAACATATTTATCAGACGAACAGCTACAGCAAACACCGGAGTCTGATGAATTTTGAGAAAATTGCGAAACCAGTGAATCAATGAAAAACGAAGACTTGCGGAATAGGGTGGAGCGAAAAATTTTTTTTTTTAAATTTAGTTTTTCTTGTATTAAACATCGATGCTCTAAGTACTTAAAAGTGCAATCTTCCTAGGTCAACGTCTTGAGGTGGCGCACAAGATTTTAATTTGTGGAACTTTATCATTTATAAAAAAGTAAACAGTGTGGTTTAAATTTGTTTTTATTCAATAAATTCAAACAGTTACAGTCTTTTATTTACTCACATAAAGCATATTTAATACAAAAACAAAAATCATTCGTTAGCAAATTGTAAAGGATCTCGTTGTTGAAAAAATTGAGATTTCGACTCAAACAGTGGTATGTCTTGCCTTGCTTTATTTCTAGAGCGAATGAAACCGTCTCTTGCTTCTGATCCACAAACAGATATTGAAGCTTCAGTGACGAGCTTGACACACCTCTCTACTGCTTGGGTATGACAAGGAAACATCCCAAATTGACTGAAATTAATTTCCGAACGAATCAGGTTTGAAATTTCTGTATTAGAATATTTCATAGTCATTGGTGGTTCAGTTATTCTCACATTCGACCAATTTATTAACTCATAGTAATTCGTCGCATTTACTTGAAGTTGTGGAAGGCGGAACTCGCGAACTTTCTTGCTTTTAATACACACATTTTCTTTTCTTGCTTCTAATACTCTTCGGAGAGCCAATTCTCTAATTTTTGAAGTATCATCTTGAAGCATGGCCAACAGCATATTTTCTGGGTGTGCGAAGAATTAATTTCTGTTTATAATTTTTAAAACAATACTCTTAAGGTCATCTCTTAAATATAAACTTCTCTTGACCATGTTGAAAACATGAACTGGACCATGGTTACAAGATGGCTTTGACTTTATGTCAAACCATGTTGGCGCGTATACTTTCATAATGAAAAGTGCTAGTTGCTTAAGGTTTTCTGGTGGTGTAGCCATTCCAATGTATAAGCGAAGAATCCTATTCGCGCAAGTTAGCCAGCGAGAGCTAATTTCTCAGGATCTCTTTCAGCTAAACTTGGTGAAACTAAACCATACGAAATGGAAGAACAAATCTCATAAAGATATTTTTGATCAGTGCTTAGCAACTTTATATCAATATCCGGCAATTCTGCAGGAATCGCTTCAAAAGCTTGTAACTTAAAATCAAGGCACTTGAGGAGGTTTTTACATATAGCTCCAGAAAAGCTATTAGGACCTGCTGTGTTTCCATCAAGACTTAAAAACAAATGGCGCAGTGGCAATTCATTTGCGTGTAATAAGCACACAAACCATTGCAATGGTCTTTTTAAATGTGTTTCCAATAAGGCAATGACTCCATTTTTATACCCTGTGTTGACAGCCGTTCCATCACATCCGATTGCCACCAAAAATGAATTACATTTATACTTTTTATCTAATAAGGCGACAATATTCCTCATAATATTAGCTGCTTTTCCTGAATCTATTGTGAAATGTCCAATATATTCAGAATTTGACTCAGATACCATTGAAATATGTTCTTCGGTAATAGTCTTACGCTGTGACTTATTTTCTTTTGAAGTTATAATTAAAGTTTTGTCTTTACGACCATCAAAATAAATAGAAGTCAGAGGTTTTTCATTGCTAATAGAGCTCAACTGCTTTCGAACTTTTTTCCTTTCTCGACGTATTTTACTACGATCTATTACGCTTGATGAGTTTTCCGCATCTATAATGTTTAAATCAACCATTACTGCGTTTACAACCAATGTTGCAGATCGATCTGAAACTCCAGTCCTGTGACAAGCTGTAGCAAGGGTTTGCAACTTTTGTCTCATCTGCTTATTTCCCTTTTGATTTTCTCTATTGTGAACTTTTCTTTTTCCTTCATTAAAGCAAAAATCATCTTGCTCTGATTCTGATGTTTCACTTGAAGTGCTACTGCATGACCGATGTAATTCTGACATAGACGAAGAAGTACTTGAAGTCATGTTTTTTTGAACGAATTGATCATATTTTCTCTTTCGAACTTCATTGCGTCGTATAGATTTTGTTGTCAACCTATCCACACAGCCAATATACATTCTACGCTCATTTCGTTGGTCCTTTAAAAACTTTTCCTCTGCTGGAGGTATTTTTGTCACACATTTACATATGTTTCTGGACGCGTACTTACAGGTTGCCATGTCAAATAATTGTTTTTGAGATTCCCTTAAGAAATTTTGTTTTTTTTACTTCACTGCGCAGTTTCTTCATATTTTTGTATTTGTTGTAATAGGAAATCAATCTTGCTAAGATTTGTTGATGACTTATTATAGGAATCGATGCCTTTTTTCATATTTGTTCAATATCAGTAGCAATTATTTCACATATGCACTTAATTGAAGGATCTTTTCGGTTGTTCAATTCAAGCATATCATTTTTTAGCCACAGGTAATATTTAATAATATCACAACGCGTAGGCAACACATTAGCACTTAATGTAATTGGTTTTCCAAATACAGAGCAACACAAATCTTTCCTAGTTTTAGGCATTTTAAATCTTTCCTCAGCAATCACCTTTTAACTTTTGGTAACGAAAATTTTACGTTTGATTAAGTTTTATAAGCTTTTTTAACACGTTGCACTTCTAAATACTATGAAGAAACTCAAAGAAACTGTTTAAAACGATACTTTATTTTATGCATAGGAATCCCCTAACTTTGTTTTTGAGCAATAAACTTAAGTGTTGCCAACAGTTTTATTTAATGGTAGACAAAAAAGATTTTTAAATTGTACTTTTCTGCCTTTATGTAAATTAGGTTATTTTTCAAACTTCACCCTTCATGCGCCACCTCGAAATAAAGTCGCAGAGTCTTGTTATTTTGCATAAATAGTGCTTTCTAATAGGATCATCAATTAACAATACAGGAGTTTTCAAAATTAAAAAAAAAAATTTTTTGTTTATTTTCACTCTACCCTATTGCGGAACCAAACAGATAACAAAACTGGAGATAATGAATTAGTTAATGATCATGAAGCATCAAGTGAAAATGGATATTCTGATTCTAACGAAGAGTGAGTGGATGATCCTGTCGTTAGAAACGCATGATATGGAAAGGATAATAATAAATAGGCGAAAGCATAAGTGCTTAGAGGACAAACTCCAGCGCATAATTTGGTAACTGTATTACCTTCTCTAAAAGATTTTGCTCGAGATCATCCTCCAATTACACCTCTTAACGCCTGGAATTTGCTGTTTAGTAGCGAGATGTTAGAAACAATCGTTGACTGTACAAATAAAAAAATATCGTTGTGTAAATTATGGAAAATTTCGAAGATTTCCTGCTTTCAAAGTAAAGCGCAGACCTAGAGTTGATGATGTATTTCTTTGCAGTTCGGACTGCCAACTCTATCTCTTTCTAACACACATAAATACGCGATGTAATACTACATACATTAGTCATTTTAAGGTATTCTTATGCCTTAAATTCGATCACTTGACTGCAAAGAAATAATTTATGTAATGTACTTTTGTGGACAATACAAATTTAAGGCTTTCTAAGGCTTTTATATTTACAAGGCATTTTTAGATCTGGTCACGAAAATATTCGGCCGCTGTGGGCCATACAGGAAGGCCTATCTTTCGGAATACGATGAACCTTGCCCGATTTTCTTTTTTACTTAGTTTTATTCGGTTTGAGGATATTATTACTCGAAAAAATAGAGTTAAAACTAATAAGCATGCCGCCATCTCAAATATATTAGACGAGTTTGTTTCCCGATCTAAATCTTGCTATTCTCCTGGGCGTTATACAACAATTGACGAAATTCTAATTCCATTTCGGGGAAGATGTGCATTTCATATGTATATTCTTAATAAACCGGCAAAGTACGGCATTAAAATACAGATTTTGGCCAATAGGAAGACTCACGGCATGGTGAATGTGGAAATCTATGCTGGTGCCGAGAAAAATGTCCCTCCTTCTAAAAATAAATTATAGAACCCAACAAAAGTTGTATTGCGATTAGCCGCTTGTATTAAAGGATCCCGGAGGAACATAACGGGGGATAATTGGTACACTTCCTCAGAACTCCTCAATGAATTCAAAAGGAAAAATCTCACTTATGTTGAAACTATAAAAAGAGATACCACCTGAGTTTTTCAAAAAGAAAACGACCAGTCCATTTGCCGATTCTTGGATTTAGTCCTACTAATACAATAGTGTTCTATGTGCCAGAAAAAAATGTCATATTGGTATCCAATGTGCATCACAGCCCATCAATTGACAATAGCAACAACAACAAAAAAGAAATTATGATGATGTTTAACGGCAGTAAATCATGTGTGGATGCTTTTGATGCAAGACGTGCATTATACTCAACATTTAGGTGTACAAATAAATGGCCGATGGCAATTTTCCATACATTTTAAATATTGCAAGTACTAATTCACGCGTTATCTATTAATTTGCTTAAGGTAAAATAATTCGACGTTTCGATTTATGCAGAGAGTAAAATCCGCAATATGGCGCAGACGTCTTGGGAATACCAGTTCCAACTTTATAAGGTTCGGGCCCAGGAAATGGGAGAGGGAAGTAAATTTGATGCATGCACTAATGGAGGCAGGCGAATGGTTTGGCAGTAACCTCCTGGAGCTAAATCAAGATAAAACACAGCAGTTAGCACTTACAACAAAAAGGATCTCTAATGAGAGCAAAGAGAGCATCAAATTTCTGGGTCTACAACTCACCAGCGAGTTGGGATCGCCATGTGGAAGATTTGTGTCGCCGCCTTGCTGCGGCTGTTTATTCTATTCGTAGGATAAAACAGGTAGCAACATACGAAGCAGCTCGAACGGCCTACTTTTCTAATTTTCAGAGTAGAGCTACATATGGCATCCCAGCGTGGGGTGCGTCAGGTGCAGCTGAGTCGGTGTTTAAAATGCAAAAAAGTGCCATTAGGGCTCTTAGTAGTGTGTCCAGCAAAACTAGCTGCAGGCAACTGTTTAAAACACATAAAATACTGACCTTGCCATCCTTGTATGTACTTACCTGTCTGGAGTATGTCCACAATACACACCAAAAGTTCTACTTAAATAGTAATTTCCACAATTACGGCACCAGGAATAGAAATAACATAGTGATACCAAACCATCGGTTACAGAGAAGTCAAATGAGTACAATTACCTAGCCTTAAAAATTTACAATAAAATTCCCAATGGAATGAAAGGCCTGGACCGTGGACGATTTAAAATCAAAGCCAAAGACTTGCTACTAAAGGAGTGTTTTTACTCGTTAAGTGATTTTTTCAATCATCAATTTTAATGTGTTTTTTCTTTTATTGTTATTTGTACTTTTCTCATTTATATTTTATACTAAATATATCAATATGACGTATGTATATATACATTAATAAATATTATTATTATTATTAAGTACCTATTCAAGCTATGCCGAAAAGCAAGTGAAGGAGGTGTGCCATATGTTCTACCAGCAAGGACAAAAAAAAAACAGCTATAACATGCAGTGCTTGCAGAGAATATTGTAAGGAAGTGTGCCCAAAATAAACGTAGGTGTAGTTTTCCGCGTTCGTTTTCTAGATGTAGATCTCGGTTTTTGGGTTGGAACCGCGTCGAGTTAGGCGTAATTACCAACGTTTCGTCAATTGTTGCCAAGGACCTCTTCAGGGTTGTCCGTAGATATTCCACAGTAACTAGAAGAATGCTAGGATAGGTATGAGTCTTGAATTTTGATTTGTGGTCGAAGATGCCTCCATTTCCACACCGTTGTTATGTAGATCCCAGGGTTGTGATGTGTTTGTGTCTGATTAATATCGTGCGTTGTTGTGTTTTTTTTTTGTGCGTTGTTGTGTTTTTTTTTGTGCGGTCATGTGTTTTGTATGTATAGTCTGTGCGTCAGTCGCGTTTTTTGCGTTTAAGTCATGTGTGTTCGTTTGTTGGTCATCATCCCTTTTTTTTTTTTGCGTTTCAGTTGTGTGTGTTTAATGTGTTTTATTGTAAAGTGTTATTATTGTCTGTGTTTGTTTTACGAAGTATTGTATTTGTTCGTTTGTTGCGTTTGTCGAGTGTAATGTTATTAGCATATTGCCTAAGGCAAGTGCTAATTCGTCAACTGTGTTAAGTGTTGTTTTGTTTTGTCTTTGAGTCCAGGGATTATTTGTTGGGGGTGGTGCTGGTATGTATTTAGGTTTGGGTGCGGTTTTGTTTGCTGGGTTGTTAGGATTGTTAGGACAGTTGATGAATGTGGATAGGTGAGGACCACCGCAGTTTGCACACTTTGGTGGGGTTGTTTTAGTCTGTGTACATAAGTGTGTCGAGTGTTCGTCGCCGCATTTCATGCATTTGTAGTTGATGTAACAGTTTTTTTGATGATGTCCGAATGTCTGGCATTTGTGGCATTGTATAATGTCTGTCCGTTTATTTAAGGGTTCTATTTTGATTGCAAGTCCGCAGCAGTCGCGTAAGTTGAAAATTGAATTGTACTGTCTCGTCAGTTCGATTAATGCCAGTGGTGCAGGTATGCCGTGTTTACCGTTCATTCTTTTAATTTTTAATGTCGGGTAACCTTGGTCAGTCAGATCGTCGGTGATGTCAGTGTCTGTGATAAAGGTAGGAATGCCACGCCTAACTACCTTTAATGTCTTCTCGCTTCTTAGTTGGAATGTATAGTATTGTATTTGTTCGTTGTCGAGTGTGTGTTTAAGTGTACGGTAGTCATTGTCAGTTGTCGGTTCGATGTGTATGCCTTGTCTCACTAGTTTGTTTTCTACAGTGTTAATATTGTTTGTTTTCAGTATGTGTCGTATGTGTGCCCATTTGTCTTTTTCCGTGATAATTATTGGTGCGATTTTGTGGGTTCGTATTTACGTTGTATTGTCGTAAGTGCTCTCAACTGCGATGTTGCGAGAACAGATATCGCAGTGAGAATGCTAGGATAGAGACGGGCGCGACTTATATAGGGGGGAACGGGTCAGATGGTGGCCTGCTATTAACTGAAGACAATAGGCCAATCACATGCGTCCCGACACACTCCCAGACGTTCACGTCGAAATTGAGTGTCTGAGTTTTCAAGGGCCGCAACCGTACATATATAAAGGAGATTTTCTTTATTTGGCGATTTAAGGTCTGTTTTAATTAAATATTTATTTATTTAAGATACTTTTATTCTTAAGTAGATGTTTCAGCACGGTTTTCGAAACTTGAACGCTTAGAAAGTAAGAAAAGCAACTACAACAGACTTAAGATGAAGAGTGATGCTTCGTTTAGTCGGAACGCAAATCATTTTGAACATTTTCGAATATCATTCTTAACGCATTATGTATTTTTAATGTAGAATATATATTGATTTTATTCACTTTTTTGCTTGTTAATGTATGGTTGTTTTTGTCATCACATATGATATAAAATCGTTTCTCAGTTTTGCAATTTATTTTCTTTTCTGACCTTTTCGCAAGGAGTTTGATGAATCTAAATACAACTGGTATACTTCAAAAACTATTTATATTTTTTTCCCAATCTTTCTGTTAATAATTCTCAATTTAGAAAATAATCATTAACAACCCTAAAGCTATGAGAGATAGGCATAAGGAACGCTATACTTGCAAGAAGCAACATGTTTATCTACTTACTATGCCGTGTTCATTTACAGGTGTACCATTTAAAAAATCGATTCTTCTTTAATTAAAGATTACTTAAATTATCAATAAATTTCGAACACCCTGTGAGAGATTTCTTAAATATTTAGACATCACTCGGAATCCTATAACTTTCGCTGTCTGCAGTAGAAATATGACGTAGTTAAGATCAAATACGCCTGAGATATGTGCTTTTAAATAGTTTATTGAAAAAACAAAAAAATTCACAAAAATCTAAATAATTCAAAAACGGTTAATTTTTTACAAAAAAATTGTTACAAAAGTACTTTACAGGCAATCTAAAAAAAACAATAAAAAATATGACATTCCATTTAAAATATTAAAGTTGGCTATGACTATGGCTATGACATGATCCTAATTATTTTATTTGAATACACAAAGTTTTAAGATTACATGTCACAAATTTTCAAAAGTGTCCTAAGGCATTAACAGAAATGACAGGAATATATCAAGCAGAAAAAGAATTAGTTGCTATTTGAATAAGCGCAGAAGAAGCTTTGACAACACACGGCTATCCACAAGAAACTCGAGAATCAAATCGTGGTAGGTGCTGGAAATGTGTCCTAGAAATTTCAACAGAGAGTATTCCAAAAGGTGTCTAAAATGCTATCGATTTGTTTGTAAACATCATGAGATAATTTCTTGCTTTGAATATTAAACAACCGATTTAGGAAGCTGAATTGATCCTAACATTATTCTTCATTAAAATTTACAAAAATCCTCCTTGGTGAAAATCATGCATTTTTCCTTCTTGATCTGTAAAATACTGTGGCTTGTACATCAAATAAAATTTTTTTTTTTTTTACAAATATTACCCTGTATAGTAGACAGCTTTGTGGTTACTACTGATCTCGCTGGTATTATGTGTGACAGAAAAACGGTATCGTTGATATTTTAGTGTTTCGGGTTAAGAATTAATACTATGTTTGCTTTTTCGCAAACAAACACTGATATAAACTAATTAATTGTCCTTTAATATTTAGACACCTTTTTCAAATTCTTGTGAATAGATATCACACGTTATATGCACAAATTTAACTCCTACACCAGAAAATAACACGAATAAAAGGAAATCGAATAAGTATATAAATAGTTATTGGTTAATGTTGACATTACTGTAAAATAATATTCAATATTTGCATAACCTATTTAAGTATTATATACCCTTAATCCGTATTTAATATTTGTAAATTAGATAAATTTCATATATGTACGTACATATTTGACCCAGTATTAATTATATGTAAAGCAAATAGAAATATATTTATTTAACTAATTGAATGGTCGTGTTCAAATCCCAGTGTTGTGTTCACCCATCCCTTGTGTGGAAAATGTTCCCTTTTTTGTTTGATTCATGTATTACTATTGCTACTATAAAAATTATATGCGAAGAATAGGAGCATATGTCCGTGGCTATCTCGTCTATAAAAACAAAGGCTAGTGCTTCGAACAGTTATAGTTCTATTAATTTTCCACTGGAAAAAATAATTAACAATTCTTTTTTTAACTGACCTAAAATCGTTTTGATACAATCGACATCAAGAAAGTGAATTATGATCTCCGAAAAAGCTGTTCCACTTCCAGATCGAAATAGAATAGAATACCTGTATATATAGGATTGACCACATTCTTCTGGTATTTTATACTGAAATACCAATATAGTTACAAAAAAATTAATAATACTATAAAATGTGTCTATTCGGATTCTTGGTTCTTAAATAAAACTAACGGTAATTTAGACACACACTATATTAATAATAAAAACGAATAATAATTTAAAAACTAATACTGGTAGCCGTAACTTTGTGGTAATTCATTTTGAAAATAATAAAATAAAATAAAACAATAACTTTGTTTTACCACTGTATTCACATATAATCGTGACCGAGGTTTCGACATACAATGTCATTATGAAACTGCAAAAGTTGCAGGCCTACAATACTTTCAGTAATGTTCAGTTTTACCCTAGAGTCATTAATCTCACGAATGTTAGCTTCTCAGACAATGAACTTAGCTTATTAAATAAAGGTCCTAAATATGCACCACACATCCATTGTAACAAACAAGAAGAAATTCTAGCAATAGAAACAGAACTGGCATTTGCAAATAACAATCAAATTAGCAGTATCTTAGGTAAAGCCAAAGTTACAAATATTCTGAAAAACAACTCAACATCTCGCAATAATCAGTCAGACAGGCGAGCATTGCAAAGTATTAATCACAAAGTCATAGAAAACAACCTCACGATAACAAAAGCAGATAAAGGGAATTCGTCTGTAATATTAACTAAAGGTGATTATGAAAATAAAGTTAAGAAATTTATAGACGACAATACTATCATAGAATTGAAAAAGGACCCCACTAAACAGTATCAGGCAGAAATTAAAGAATGTGTCAAAAATTGTAATGCAGTAATCTCAAACACAGATAAGTACAAACTTTTCCATATGAATCCTTCCCCCCCCTAAATTATACTGTTTAGTAAAAATTCACAAAGAGGAAGCACCCATCAGACCAGTTGTTTCGTTTATTTCTTGCCCCAATAAAAAGTTAGCCGAAAAATTAAACATAATAATTAGACAATATACCGAATTTACAGATAGCTCTTCCATAAAAAACGCAATACAGTTAACAGCTAAATTAAAAGATTGTAATATACAAAAGGCCGAAATCCTGGTATCATTTGATGTTTCCAACATGTTTTCAAAAATACCACATAAGGAATGCTTAAAGTTAATAGAAAACATATTAGTAAAGAAAAATACAAACCCGGTTGTTATACACGAAATCATATCTCTAACGGAGTTAGTCACCAACCAAGTTACTTTACATTTAACAACAAATTCTACAAACAAACAGAAGGTCTGGCAATGGGCTCACCTCTAAGTCCTCTATTAGCTGAAATTTTCATGAAGAATATTACAGAAAAAATTATTTCATCACAACTAGGTAAAAAACATATTAAATTTGGTATCGGTATGTAGACGACATCCTAGCTTGCTTTAAGGGTACTCATAGATAACTACAAACATTTCTGAACTACATAAATTCAATCCATTCTAATATCAATTTTACAGTAGAAATAGAAGAGAATAACAGTATTAACTTCCTGGATTTAAAATTAAACAAATTAGATCAGAGCTTAAAATTTGATATATATCGTAAACCTACTTTCACTGATTGCATTATTCCCAAAGATTCACTACACCCTAAGACACACAAACATTCATTTTTTAATTCTATGATACATAGAGCATTAAATATTCCTTTGTCTAATGAATCTTTTGTTCGTGAAATCAATACGATAAAACAAAAAGCGGTAAACAATAGTTATAAAAGTAGCGTAATTGACAGTATACTAAAGAAAAAACAGTTACAAGTGGCCCTTAGTTTAGTATATCCTAAAGATAGTGCTAATTTGAAACAATTTGTCTCGTTAACTTACTTCGGTAAAATAAGCGAGCAAATTGGAAATATAATTTCAAAAAATAATAGTAATGTTAGTATAGCTTACAAACCATATGTAGAAACAAGTAATTTCATTTTTAACGCAAAACCTAAAATAGATATCAATAACAAATCAGGAGTGTATAAGTTATATTGTAATGATTGTAAAAGTGTATATATAGGTCAGACTGGTCGAAGTTTTATTGTACGGGAAAAAGAACACAGGAGGTCATATAAACTAAAGAAGACAGATTCAACATTCGCAAACCATCTTATTACAGAAAGACATACATTTGGTCACCGCAAAATATTGCATTTCGCCGAGAAAGGTCGTAAATCAAATATTTTAGAGGCCCTAGAGATTTTTAAAAGCCAGAACAACACAATAGATATCGTTTTAAATGAACAGTTGGATCTTATATATACACCTCTTTTCCAATGTTGTATATAATAGTTAAGTATATAGTAGTAATTTTAAATAACATCATAAACCACCCCCATATATTTTTGTGTCATTTATAAGTTCTATGTAGGCCTGTAACTTTTGCAGTTTGATAATGACATTGTATGTCGAAACCGCGGTCACGAGTATATGTAAATAAAGTGGTAAAACAAAGTTATTTTTTTATTTTATTTTATTATTTTTAATTTAAAAACTAATTACTAACAATAAGAACATTTATGTATTTATATTTATATAAGTTCACTCGGGGATAATTTGGTAAGGAATGGCATAAATCCATCTCGACTGCTATTTATATTAACGGGAAAACGTCTGGCATATTCGATGTTTGCCTAGATTTTTCTTGTGTTGTTCGATCCCGCGTTTCGTCCGCATTTACATTTTCTAGACGGTTCTCGACGCGTGAGATCATCGGTGACTCATCACAATACTTAAAAACAAAAACGTTAAGTTATCTTATGTTATGTTCTCAGTCAGAATTAAAACATTCAACTATTTCATAGGTCAAATATTTTTTATTTATCTTTTTAAATTAGAAAATAAAGTTTTATCTATACTACACTGCATTTGCACAAGAAATTTTTTGGTATTAACACGTCTCAGCTTATTATTGTCGACTTGTCTTATCAGACAATGTAAAGTAATCGAATCCACATATTTGTACAAGTTGGAAATTACATTATTACAGGATGTATAAATACTCGTGTAGCAAACTTTGTCATTCAGTTGAATCGCAAACTGCATTGAGTGAAGTTGTGGTACAAAAGCAATTAGCATTGAAGAAGTGTATACAAAGTGTAAAGTTTGGTTATCTGAATTTCGACGTAACGTTTTTGCAATGGGCAAATGATTGCGATGAGTCACCTTCTGAAGAAAGTGATGATTCAGAAGTAGAAAATTGTGATAACTTCTATGGATCCAGTAACGATGACGATGATGATAACAGTAATGCAGAAAATATTAGCGATAGTAATAATCCAAACTCGAATATTGCATGCGCAACTATTTATATATTTTCCAAGTAACCTGGAGTGGAGAATAGAAGCACCAACTAAAAATAAAATTCAAACAGATAATTATATTCGGCGTGTACCTGCCCTGGCACAAAAACATATTGCTTCTACATATGATTTTCCTTTTGAGATTTATTTTTGTAGGACACACCGAGCATCCTTTTCTCTTGATAGTTTCATTTGTTTGTGCTGTAGGTGGATCAGAGATATCAATTGTCATACACTCCACAATCTACTCCGTCTTTTGTTGCATCTGCTACATGTGACTGAATTAGTCGATCTTCTTACCATATATAGTAGCACCATTTTCTTTGCTAAATATTTTAGAACAATACTGCGTTTGTGCGTGGTACCAGCGTTGTAAATTGGATGTTCTTTGGTAAAAACAATAAACGCATTTATTGCTGCCACGCCAATTTTATTGAAGAAAAACATCCTAGGTCATGCTACACGCAATGTGAAACAATAAAAGTCCACGAAAACTGGCTTATTGTAATGTTACGCAATTCAAACATCCTTCTTGCACTTACCATGCGTGAGTAGGATGATCCTAAATTGACAAAATAGCCAGCCAGTGCAACGGCGAAAACTTCTTGTCAAAGCGTCGATATACAGACTGAAAATTAAATAGAGCGCCACCGCGGTTTCGGAGCTGCTTGTCGTAGAGGTTATACGTCACGCGGAGATCGCATTTGTGCTAACGAACGCACAATGGAAGCAACAGCGTAATTACAGAAAAACAAGAGGTACTAACAAGAAAAAAAAAACGTTCCACATTAAAGACAAAGAACCAAGTTTATTATATGTAAATGTCTTCGTTGGTAATAAAATTCACAATATTTAAGAAAAAGAACTGAAAAACATCGTATGTTTCAACCAACTGAGAGAGTGAACCCCTGTACATAATTAAATTAAAGTATATAATTATTTAAATAAATTCATAATTGTTAATCAACAATATTCAACTATAATTCAAAATGCAAAATCAATAGTCAAAACTCATGTACGATATTGTATATTTACCAGTCTGTATATTTTAGAGCATAAAAAAAGTAAAGAAAGTAAATGTCATACGCAAACGCAAGATCTTGAGTACTCGTTCATAATCGAATATAAGTCTTATATGTACGAACTTAGGGCTTCATATTCTATGACGTTATTAAAATAAAGCAGCAAAAAGAATAAATCAAATGCACTCTTAAGCACTAAAATTCTTATGTATCTTAGATCAGACAAATATCAAATTAAATTAAATTGCTTCAACGTAAATACTAAATACACAAAATTATTTACAAAATGGTATAAACAATACTAAAGTTTTATCTGCCCAACAAAACTAATGATCCTTCAAGACAAATGAAAATAATGAAAAATTACGGTGACTGCTGCTACAGTATTTACAAAAAGGAAATTAATTTATGTCTATGACAAAGAATATATAATAAATTAATAAATCTTATTACCTCATGACGCAAATTTGCCTTAAAACACGATTCAAGTTTTCGAGTGATAATTGTTCAGATGAATCGGCATAATTATTGTCAAAGTCACCTTACTCTTAGGTGATTTTGATCCGGCTCACACGGCTGCTATGGCGTCATTTTCGTCTCACACGTTATCTCCGAATGTGACTTCAGAGACACCTGAACTCATACGGTTCTCCACTTCCGTTGATTTAACAACACGTATAACCAATTTCAGCAACCAATTAGTTAAAAGAACTCGTCACAAAACTCCATAGCTGTTCGAAGGGGTTAATTAGTCTTCGGCCTAGTCAATAACGTCTATCTAAACATAAAATTACGGTAAATCCAACTCAGTATGCCGCCGATCAACCACCTATTTCAGTCTAAAAATTTTCACGATTCCAAATCTCCAGCGGCAGAGACACCAACAAAAGTCAAATAATCTAACTGATAGACTAGACAAGCGTGATTTAGATCAACCACACCGAAATTCTATTGGTTCCGGTAAGTCGTGCAGGCTCATAGTACATCGATACCGCTACGGATATATATATATATACATATCTACACCATCCACCAAGATATTCTAAGTCATCGCTTACTTCGCCTTTTATATGTGTGTGTGGTATCTATAACGCCAACGTAGCTTTTTATTTTATTGTAGTAGGATATAAGCTCGAGTTTCTTTTTGGCATTGTCATGGATGGCTATGTGATAGTTCAGTGCTTAGTAAAATTACGCATTTGAGCTTTTCAAATGAGTAACTTATCACGCCTACGTTATTTTTGAGACAAAATAAAGAATATGGAGCCAAAACGCTAGTTCGATGGTTCCTTTGGAATATCTCGCTGATTTTGACGTAGCGTACCAAGATTAGTATCTTTACCCAAAAGGTACTCTGCCAATGGAACACTCGTAAAAAGTTGTTAATTGTCGGATTCAGCCCAGAATTATAAATACTACGTATTAAAGTTTGCACTATTTCAAATCCCAGATTCTTATATATAGGTGTCCAAGTTGGTGATCAGCATAAATGAACGTATTAAGGGCAAACAAAGCCAGATTTAAATTTCCACATCCAAAAAAGTTTCAAGCCATATTTTTCTGGCTTACTTGGCATAGTTTTCTGGACTTTTTGTTGATATTCCCTCAGCTTCTCTCAGGTTATTTAGTGTTTTATTTTTTTTTTGCCCTCGAGTTTTGGATGTGGTTAAAATGGATGTGTCATCTGCGAAAAGTACTATTTTGTAAAAATCTATGTTAGTAAGCGGATCATTTACATAAAACAGAAAAAAGGTAGGTCCAGACACTGATCCTTGTGTCACTCCTTATGTTATAGGGTATATTTTTGATGTTTTGTCGTTCTACTCAACAACTTCCTCTGCTTCGGGTATAGAACTGTTGGAGCCTTAGTGGTGGTCCTCCTACTCCATAATGCTCCAATTTTACAATGAGAATGTCTTGCAAAGCCTTATTCAAATAGCAGACTCTGAAATGAATGTCTTCACCTGAATCTAAATGCCAGCGAGTGCAGACATAGGCGACCTGTAGCACAGATATCAAGATGACCTAAGTGATGGCGTCGAATGCTCTGCTGAATTCCAGCAAGACCATTATTAATGTATTAATCTATCTATTCATGTTTCTAGCGTTAATTACACGAATAATATAAGTACGATTGCAACTAAACCCAAATTATCCGGAATTTTATAACATATTTTGTTCTATCGAAAAAGTTAAGTTTACAAATCAGTACCTAATGGTTCCAATTTTTTCCTTATTTTTATGTGAATAAATATCTTTTTCGAGAAACGACGAAATTCTAGTTCAAACTCTATGAGATCTAACAAGTAAATTCTAATTAAAGCTTCATGAGATCTAACAGATAAATTCTAATTCAAATTCAAATATTTAGCAGGTAAAACGTGGACAGAAATTTTTGTATGCAGTAAGTTCTTTCCTTTGAATTTCCTTCTTTTATTTTTTGGTCAGAATTTCAATAATTGACATAAATAAAACTAAATAAATCTGGTGTTAATTGTTGCTGAATTCACGTGTAATAATTGCCCAATATATATGATTAATTCGTATTGCAATGGTAGCTGTTCGCTCATTAATATAATGCCCGATTCCGGTATGTGCTTGGTGGCATATATGTACGGTATGTATATAGCTGTCGTGACAGTCATGCAGACATGTCAATTATCTACGTATGGAACTTGCAATGTCTGTGTTAAGTGGATGACGTGTTATATTGACCAGTAACAGCACACAATGGCCTTCCCTACGTGAACTGTATTGCATTTATTGATAATGATACAAAGGGGAAGTGATGTCGTCATCTTGTAAATAACGCAGGAAGTACAATATGGTTTGTTAGGCACCCTTTTCTGCCAAATATTTCTCAAATACTATGTGTGAAATGAATACTCAAATTATCGTGTTCTTTGTTTAGCCTAAACAATTTCAGCTGCTGTTCAAGTCTAACCTTTACGTTAAGGCCCTGCTTAATCTACATATCTTTTTGGTTTTAATTACAAAGATTTAATATTAATTCTATGTTTTCCGTAATTTTGAGGTTATTGCTATGTTTAAGGAAATATGCCTAATATCATTTTACAGGTTATGTAATAAAAATTTCACTCAGAAATATTTTGTCGATTTTACCATCGTCATCGGATGGAACATGTTCACTATCATCACTGTGATATTCAATGCCGCTCATTTCATTTGTAATTGCTTCTAATTCTTCAGGATTCAAAAGTCGTCGGTTATCTATTTTCTTTATATTTTTTGGTCCTATTAGGAACGACTATCAACGAAAGAAGTTAAACTAAAACTGTATACTTACCAGATCCAACAACAAAAGGCAGAAACTAAACAAAATCAATGACATCACAAATTTTTCATGAGATACAATGTGTATACGAGCACTCTTCACAATAGCTGAAATCTTACTGAACAGTGAACAGCTTAGGAACTGATTTAGGGAAGTCCCTGCCATTATATAATATACATATACTGGGAAGTCCCTAATTATCATTCACTTATATATCAAATCTGAATGGGTCCGATGGACTCAAACGATAGTTCTCGGTAGAAAATTTATATTGAAAAAAATTATTAATAAAAAAATTAATATCAACTTAAAATCAACAAAGTACGACATAAGCAATAAAGTCATGTTATTGTATTAATATACACAAAATAAAATCATTTTTGAGTCCATTGGACCCATTCGGTAAACAGAGGGTTAAAATATCTCGAACCGTTCTCGTTTTCCATACATAATAGCGACCCTGTATATATCTTGACAATCAGGAGCGGCTACAACACGGATGTATTTTAATAATAAATTTATTTATATTAACACTTAGTAGTAACTTTATCATTATCTTGTTATTATCAAAACTTTTTTACTATATTAAGAGGCACGTGCGTTAAGCTTTAAGAGTCAAATCGCATTTCCAGTTCGCAGTTCAGAAATAGCACTGAAATAAACTTACGGCATGAGAACAGAATAGAACGGAGAACCACTCATTGCTCCATCTCAGTTATTAATAAATGGAATAATTTCCTTAGCGTACCTGCGACGTGCTGCTTTTATTTAAAACTCGGTGCCGTAGATTGAAAAATATTTTTCTGGAAAGTCCAGTTGTAAGTGTGAAAATTGCTTATGGAAATTAAATTCCATGAAGCAGACATAAATCTTTGTAAGTGAACGTAAAATAACAGTTTGAAAATGAAATTATATATTTAAATGTGTATTGAAAAACTAGGACTAAAACGAATAACAAATATTATGTAAAAAGGCTAGCGAAGAATTTCGATATATAGTGTAAATGATATAATTCATAATCGCCTTGAGCAGTAAATTATTTTTTAAATACCAAGAGTCCAATTGCAAGTGCACCGGGTTGGCAACATAAAAATCCCTGCTTCGAAGAAAAATTGTTCAGTTTTATATCTATATGTTGGACAGGTTTACGTTAACCCGTCCCACTGCTGTCAGTTTTCAGTCATTAGGTTTGTTCCAATACACGTTCTGACCGATCCGTGATTGTACAGAGCAAGCGCAGTAAAAAATCGCCGTTCCAACACGTTTACTGACTAATCACTGATCAACAGCAATCTGTTCCAACATAACATTATCCAGTTTGAGGACCGTCAGAATACAGTCCGAACGATTTGCGGATTATTTGCAAACCGAAATTTATGGATAGGTAGCGCTTGCGCAGTAAATATATTTATATAGGGATATTTGTATAACTTAAGTTTTACTATTTATTACTTTCAGTTTTGTTTGTTCGAACATACGTTCGTATACATTCTTAATTTTAGTGTCTTTCAATAACAATAAACATGAGTGATAGTGATGTAAGTGTAAATAGAAATGATTCTTCGGATTTCTCGTCAAGCGAAGACGATCTGGAAGAACTAGTTGTAGGCAACTACGAAAGACCGAAAAATAAGAACTACTTCGAAAATATTATCCCACAATATGCAGTCGAATTTAAAGAGCATTTTCGTACCTCAAGAAATATAGCAAATGCTTTGGCAGAAGAATTTTCCGATAGCGGTTATTACAAAGGCCATTATGGACAGGTCGGGAAATTAAATCCTTTGCAGCATATTTGTATATTCCCTTGGTTTGCGGCCCATCAAACTGCAAGTTTTAGAGATGTCGCAGATCGATTTGATGTAACAATAAGTACGTTACATCGGGTAATACGAAGAGTGACATACTTCTTAAGTAATAAATCCGTTAATATTATCAAATGGCCATGCATAGCAGAAAAACACCAGATAGAGCAACACTTCCGAAGAAACGGATTTCCTTCAGTTATAGAAGCTATAGACGGTGTGCACATTAAAATTGATAAACCAGCAAATGATCCGGAGTCCTACATCAACAGGAAAGGATATTATTCAATTCAGGTATGTAAAATAACAAGTTACATTAATATATTGATTATAATAGATTAAACAGGTTACAATGGCTGTATTACCAAATTGAATTGTGTATGAATGTCTATATGTAACCATAATTTCAAACAAAATGTGATAAACAGTAACCATAATTTGTATTATTTTTCAGATGCAAGCTGTGTGTGACCACAGATTGAAATACGAGATGTATTTATAGGATATCCTGGGTCTGTCCATAATAGCCGGGTTTATCGTACATCTCCATTGGGAAGAAGTCTACTTGAAAAATGTGGAGAGCATTTTATACTCGGTGATAGTGGATATCCATTGCAACCAGCATTGCTAACTCCTTTTAGAGACCGGGGCCAACTAACTAGAGAGCAGCGTAATTATAATGTGAAATTATCAAAAAATGGCTACATTATTGAACATTGTTTTGGATTGTTGAAACAAAAGTTCAGACAATTATATCACATTAAGTTAAGAAAAATTGAAGACATAGTTCACTTTATAAGAGCTTGTTGTGTTCTTCATAACATTTGTATAGATGACAATGTAGGAAATGATGAAGAAATACTAGGCATTTGGGCAGATGAAAACTTAAATGAAGATCCAGAGCAATTCCTCGAAGATGGAAATGAAGATGAAGATGATAGAGACGCAGCTGTTATCAGAAACAATATTGTTCAATTGTTGCGTTAAAATAAAGAGAAATTGCATTTGTTAATTGAAATTTTTTTTTACTCCCCAAATATTGTAATTATTGTATTTATCTTATAGCAATGAAATAGATTCATTATTTTTTATTACTTTCTATTTGGCATCATTGGATTAAATAGACTGCTTTCCACCTACTATTTCATATTTTTTCTTATATGTACATTTCTTATGCACCAAATTGTGGAAAAGCATGTCTTTGCATCGTTGACTAAAGAAAACAAATTAAGTAACAAAACATATTTAATAGAGAGAAAATAACTGCAAACATAATACATTACAATTGTTTTCTGCGGTACCACAAAAGTAACAATAACACAAAAAAATTGAATAAAAAATATATACATATAACCAAAAGGAATGCTATACACAAAAAAGGAATATTGTATGAAAAAAAAAAAAAGTAATTACTGTGGGTAAGCTATTTATTCTGCTACTTTTTTCGACTCCAAAATATCATTGCGCCTTCTCAATTCCACCACTTTCTCTCTTTCAATTGCAACTTTCTCTCTCAAGAGCTTCAGTTTTTCTTGCTGGTATTCCAGCTTATCTCTCCTAATCAACTCTAAAATTGAGTTTCGAGTAACTTCTCTTCTACGTACCTTCGTCTGGCACTGATCTGCATTATTGTCTGGAATATTTATCGTTGGCCTATTACCTGAGTGTTCTGCTGGCACTTGCAGTGAACTTACATCACTTATTCCTTCACTTGTTGAGGCAGCTAATAAGCCTTCAGTTGATGCAGGTTTTTGAACTGTAAATGGGGGCTTCGTAACTTTTTCTGCAGATAACAATAATTGTGGATAAATATTTTTCTTTTTTCCATACACTTCATCCATTTTATCTGCGAATTCGAAAAATCGCCTACAGCTTCCAGTACGGTTTTTATTGTCTACATACTTCTTGTATCCTCTATCCAATACCCTCCACCTATTCTCACATTGGTGTGGTGAAATATTTTTCTTGAGTTGTTTTCTTAACTCTTCGGCAATGATTTCCCACAACTTTTTCAATGACTTTAATTTTAATGTACCCACATATTTTTTATATTTAGTATACAAATCAATTAAAATTTTCGTCTCATTGCTATTCCACCTGTACTCTACATTTTCCTTGTTTTGGCTAGCTTCCTGGTCTTGAAATAACAAATATTCTTTAAGATCTAAAAACAAAATACTGTGTTTGTTGGATTACCTTAGAATGATATTACGAATATTACCGCTAATTTGTCCTTTCTCCATTTCACTAAGTAATTTTTATTTTAATTGGTAGTTAATTTTCGTTTATTTCTACAAATAACCGTTCTTCTTATTCTATTAAGATCTGTTAATCACTGAACAAGTGCCACCTAGCCACAAATATTACAACCAACGCACTAAAATAGCATTCCAACATACTTTAATTGCAATTTCGTCAGATGTTGGTTTCTGATTGCACATGCGCACTGAAACAGTCAGAGAGTGATCCCGGACTCGTCAGTGATTTTTATGTTGGAACAGACCTATTATTGTATTTATGTTTTTGTTAGTGATTCTATCAGCTTTTGCATTTATTTCTTTAATCGGTACCCTTTAATCTGTTGTCTGTAATCATTATACAAACTATCTTTTTCAATACAATGCCGTTTACATTACAGCAAGATACATTTAATGTGATGACGCATTTTCGAAGTGCGACATTAACCGATAATGGAAACTGGGAATATTCACTACCCTCATGCTTTCAACAGTTCCATAATGAGTATCCTGATGTTATGATAGCTTATGAAACATTTATGTGTCATCGTAATAGACTGATAAAGAGGTTTATGGAAACAGGTAGCGTTACAAAACGGAAGGCTGATCAAGCACCATCTGTGCCGACAGAAGATAGAGTGGATGATATCAGGCAAAGAATGGATGTTAGTCCTTACAAATCTGTTAGAAAATTGGCACTGCAAACAGGTACCCGTGTGATTCAGAGAATATTCCTTTTCATATTTATCAAATTGTAGGTATTTCTCGTGGAAGTGCACATATGGCCGGAAGGAAGAAATTGCATATGCATCCCTACAAAATTCTAGTTATGCGACATTTACGTGTGCAAGATTTTGAACAACGACAAAATTTCTGTCGCTGGTTTAACGAAACTCTAGGAGATGATGATTTAGATTGCAGCTTTTTTTCTGATGAAGTCTGGTTCCATTTGTCAGGATAGGTAAACTCTCAAAATTATCGTACATGGTCAGCAGAAAATCCACAAGTTTTTATAGAAACTAATCTCCACCCTATTAAAGTTGGCGTTTGGATCGCCATGTCAAGAAGGCGAATTATAGGACCAATCTTTTTTCGCGACACAATAAATGCAGTGCGATATAGTCGATAACTTGGTGGTTGTTGACATTTGATTTGTTGGGGTTACAGTTAGAGGTCAAAAAATGCTACTAGAACCGTTTATAAATAGCTTAGACGATGAAGAACTAACTCGTGGATATTTCCAACAAGATGGAGCCCCAGCGCAAACTGCACGTACTACATTAAATTATCTAGAAGAATTTTATGAAGATAGATTAATAAGTTACAATCGCTGGCCTGCATATTCACCGGATTTGACTCCTCTGGATTTTTTCCTGTTTGGTTATCTGAAGAATAAAGTTTCAGCAATCGGCTTCACAGTTTAGATGCAAGCTGCAATAATACATGAAGTGCAAAATATTACAGAAGAAATGCTGCAGAATGTGTTCAATAATATGAGAAGACGAGTAAATTTATGTTTGCAACATAAAGGTGCACATTTTGAAAATCATTTGTAATTTATTTTAACCATATGTCCCCTTAAGTCTTTGCTTGTTACAATTGTAGTATTTTATTTTTTTAATGTATTGCGACTTTATTGTACTGCTTTTTCTTCTTTGTGAAAAACTTATAAAAATAAATTTCTTATACTTATTTGCAATTTTTAATTTTCTCAATTGTATGGTTAGTATTTATCTATCTATCTATCTAGGTATATCAAATTAGTAAATGTTTTACAGTGGTTGTACTTTCAACACGATGGAGCCCCTGCACATTTTAGTGCAGATGTTAGAAATTTTTGAACCTTTATTTTCCCAATCGTTGCATCGGTGAAGGTGGACCACAAAATTGGTCACCGTGGTCAACAGATCTTAACCCTTTAGATTATTGTTTGTGGGGCTGGATACAATCTTTAGTTTACGCAACAAAAGTGGACACGAGAGAGGCACTACTAGTTCGTATTTTTAATGCTGCAGCTACCAGAAGAAATAATCGCCGATGAATTAAACATGCAACCCGAGCAGTTAATAAACGAGCAAGAAAATGCATTAAATTTGATGGTGGTATTTTCGAAAATAACCTCTGATTTATTATTATTTATTTTTTAAAAATATTCTATTTTAAATATTAACTTATGATTTATTCCTATAATGGTTAAAAATCGAATTTAAATGTATTGGTTTATTGTACTTATTTTGACCTTCTGAATATACTCTTAAAGTATTTACTTTTCCTCCTGAAACACTCTGTATCACCACAAACTTCTCCAGTACTAGTGCAAAGTACTTCAATTGTATGTTGTGGCGTTCTAAAAATAGTATTCTTCATGTGCGGAAAAATGAAGTAATCCAGAATTGTGAGATCTGGATACCTTGAAGGAAAATTCACTATTCTATTAAAGAACTCTTCCAAACGAGCTCAAGTTTGTTGAGGCCTTTGTGGTGAAGCATTGTCTTGTTATAATTTCATGATAATGTAATTGATTAATAAAGGATTCTAATAAGTCATTTCGGTATCTTGTAGCATTTATTGTTCGCTTAAAAAATATTGGTCCTGCAATAACTAAACCAGGTCATGTATGTAGAAACATCTCTTATGACAACACGGCCTCGGTGAGTTATGATCTTTCACCACATCATGTTTGTCTTATAAACAGGTAACTAGGCTAAGGGGACATACTCTAGTATATAGCGAGACACTCAGAGGTCTCGAGACACACAGAGTCACAGTCTGAGTCAGTGAGTTAGAGTCCCTGCTAGACTAGTGCCTCATAAGTATAATGTAGTGTATTTTATTGTTAAACTTTGTTATTATCTTTATTTAATTATATGTTGTTATTTAATCGTTGTCCCGCCTATTATTTATTTTACTGGTAAACCCTCGGTGTATAAGCAACGATGTGACCTCCGGGACCAGGTGACATCACATGGCGATCCTGCCCACGTCTGACATCACAGTCCAATGATTCGCCTTCTTGACACCGCCAGCCAAACACCAATTTTATGTGTATGCAATGGTATTTTCACAAATTCATGAAGATTTTCTGACGCATATAACATAGTTTCCATGTACATATAATTCCCAGCTTTACATATAGCAAACTGTACCAAAAGTAATCAAATACGAAAGTAACCATTACATTTACAAATAGGTAATTGTTACTTGGGATCCGCTCTTGTAACGGATACTATTGTATCGAATAGTTGCTCTTTCGATATCACTAATCGACAATATTTCATGGAAATATTAAATTGTATTATGTTCGTCACAATCTTTAAAAATATTTTAATATAATTGAAAATATTTTTGTCTTAATCAAAACTAAAATTTGTCTTTATGAACATTACTATCTCATTACTAAGAAAAGCCCGTAACTTAAAATTACTGGATGTAAAGTAAGGTGTACTGGATGTAAGAATTTATATTTGGAATAGCGTAATAATTTTTAATAGTGCGATTTCATTTATTTGGTTAATGTCTTAACGCGCTCAGACTAATTTTCTATGCATTTTCGACACATTTTCTGTTTATAAGAACAGGCGAATACGCAGAATTTTAGTTCCGACAGCCTTAAAGGTTAATCGCAATTTCACAAAGACACACGCCCTGTTTAATAGTATCATACGCCTTCTTAACAAAAATTCTAGCATTCAAATTCTATTCTTACATAAAATAATTCGAACTGCGCCGTAAAACAATGAAAAAAATTTATGAAAACTCAAATACATTTGCTAGTATAAATGTAAGACGGTAGGATTCAATCTAATTTATATTCGCAGAGTGGGTTAAATATTTATACTGGAATGAATCATGAAGTTTTCAAATCCTCTACAGTATTAAAATGAAAGAAAAATAAACTCGAAGAAGACGGATATAGATTCAGATTCCGCGAAACCAAAGAATTAATCCTATAAACTTTGGTTTTTAATATACTATGCCATACATTCAGAGGATGTAACGATGTTCAAATATTTATTACAGCACTTTCAAAATTTGAATAATGTCATAATATGTATATGTATATATCATGATGAAATTGATGAATCAAGTCTTTTTATATACTAACTTATGACAATATATTTTTAAAGCATTCATAAAAACGCAAAACTGACTGGAAACTTCAGGGTGTTTCTAAATCTGAAAATACAATGTCCATTTAATTCTGTTTCAATATACGAGCTGACTGAAAATTTCCGTTTTTAAATGAGTCAAACATAATTTCAAGGAAGTAAATGTGTCAAGGAAAACCGGTTATGCTCGACGTCGGCAGTTAAGTTTGCAATAGTTGCAAGAATTAATGTCCAGTGTGGGATAGTAGAAATTAGAAAGGGTAGAGTAAATAAATCTTTATTTTATTTTTAGAAGTTCTTGCAGTTGAACTATATATAACTGTTGCATTCCTGAAAAGAGCAGCTGTTAAGCAAAGAATTCAGTTTCATTTTATTTGTCCCTGTACGCTTAACAAGGGAAAATAAATAAATAAAAATATCCAACGCATTATACGATGACTTAAAACAGCATACTTAGATGAATAGAGCAAAATAGTAACAGTAATAATAAGTTTTCTTTGCAATCTGTTATACTTTTGACATGAAGCGTAAGCTGATACACGATAATATATCGCAGGGTCATAATTAGAGACCGGAGGCATCAGGCCGAGATTACCATGGAACATAACATCGTTAAGTACAACACGCAGTTATTGAATAGCACTATTCAATCGGTTAACCGCACATATGCTTTTTGCCGCTAAATTTGGACGCAATTACTTCAATATTACAGTTAAATTGCTTTCTTCATGGGCGTAGATAGAAGTGTGAAGAGTTTTTATAATTTATTAGATTTATTAGTTTATATTTCCTAAGATAAATAAAGTATAGTGACTTAGTTTCTTTTTTTCCTTGTTTTAACAGTTAAATACATACTTACTAAATTACATAAATTTATTTCAATGTCTGTAAAATATCTTTAAAGAATTCCAAGAAATCTCACGCAAAACGTCACTTAGCATCGCAAACTCATACACAGAAATTAGACCCATTGGAATCTGACAATTTTAGCGAAGAACTCTGTGAAACTCTAATGGCGGCAAATATTCCATTAAATAAACTTAACAATCCCACCTTCAACATATTTCTCCAAAAATATACTAGTCGAAATGTTCCTGATGAATCCACCTTATGCAAATACTATGTTTCTAAATGCTACACGAAAGCACTAGAACGCAATTTTGAAAACTGATTTTATATAATTTTGGTAGGCTGATTTCAAAAATTCTATGCATTTATTTGTATCACGTAAGGTTTATTTGCAAATATTAAATGAAAAAAAACGATATTTCTAAAAAAATTTATTTGTTTATTGAGTAAAAAGGTGGAATACAAGTTAAAAAAGTGGAAAAAAATACTTTACTCAGTCTTTGTTAAGTGAAATCTTTGTCTTTTTGCCAGAAAGCTGCGTTGTTCGGACATTCGGTTGCATGTTAGTAAGGGCATATCCCGTTTTAACATCCAGCAGTAGTCCGCCATCATCGTTATGCTCCATCTGCTTTGGTATCGCCGTTCCATTTCCTTAATGTCTTGGTGAAACCTCTCTCCCTGTTCTTCGTTAACTGCTCCAAGATTTTCAGGAAAATAGTTCAAGTGTGAAAACAGGAAATGCACTTTCAAACTCATATTACAACCTAGACGATGAAAGTGTTGTAACATATTTTGAACAATATTTTCGTAGTTTTCGTCCTTAGGGTTCCCAAGAAACTTATCAATTACTTCTTTAAATGGAATCCAGGCGTTTTTCTCGACATTGGTCATTGTGTTTTGAAAATCCTTGTCTTTGCATAATGTTCTTATCTGCGGCCCAACAAAAATACCTTCTTTTAACTTGGCATCGGATAAAGCTGGAAATGTCTCGCACAAATATTTAAAACACTGTCCATTTTTGTCTAGGGCTTTAACAAACTGCTTCATCAAGCCAAGTTTGATATGGGGAGGAGGCAGTAAAACTTTTTTCGGGTCAACCAAGCTATATCTTAATACATTTTTGCTACCAGGTGTAAGGCTTGTTCTAGAGGGCCATTCAATTTGAGTCCAATGTCTATCCCTTGCTCGACTATCCCACTCACAAATAACGCATGGAAATTTTGTATAACCTCCTTGTTGTCCTAGTAGCATGCACAGCACTTTAAGGTCACGACAAAGCATCCACTGATGTTCTTGGTAGTTTATTTTCTTTAAAAGGAGTTCAAAATTTTCATACGTTTCCATTAAATGTACCGAATGGGCAACGGGAACCGAGGCCAGCTCGTTACCATTGTGCAATAAAACGCCTTTTAAACTACGTTTACTTGAGTCAATAAACAGGCGCCATTCTTCTTTTACATACGGCACATTTCCTAATTTTGAAATTAAGTCAGGAATATTGTTGCAATACACTAGCGGTCGAATAGCAGAGTCAAGATTGTGATACACGATTTGTTTCTTATTTTTTCTGTTGAATCCTTGAACATTACACGAACAAAAATAACAATCATCACTGTGATTTCTAGGCTCTCGCCATACCATAGGAACACCAAAGCTTAAACATTTCTTCCTACCTTTTTGCCAGTTTCTTAATGCTTCAACGCAAACGGAACAAACAGTATGAGGAGCCCAGGACTTGTCTTGGTCGCCAATTTGTCCACCAAAATAAGCGTGGTATACATTTTTCACAAACGAAGTTATAGTTTGCCTCTGCCTTACTACGACATAACTACCACAGATATAACAAAAGTTATTCGGATTGTTCACACAATGTCTTCTTTCCATATTTATACGTTCTAGAACACTTAAAATACGCAACAACGAAGACGACAAGCGCGCGGACACTGTAGCACGGCGACTAACACAACCAAACTGCACATAAGCAGGTTTCAACGTTGTATTGACGCTTCTGCGCCGTCTCTATTGCTTTGCTGAGAAATCTAATATTAACCAGTGTTGCCAAATCACATTTAATTTCATAAAAATCAATTCATTTAAAAATCATCCCTAACATGGAACAAACATATTCTTGTCATAGGTATGTATATTAATAAATTAACATTTTTAAGATATAGAGCGCTATAAAAAAAAATTTACGTGATAGAGCAAAAATATGGCGTCTTTTGGAATAAGGGCCCCCCAAACATATACAAATTAGCAAACAGCTTTCAAACATCAAAATCACTGTAGACCTGTGTTATTTATACCCGAATTCTTATCCGCATTTTTCTGGTAATCTTGTATATCTAACCTAGTTTACTCATTTTACATTATATTTTAAGTATTGTCTTCCTAAAAATAAACCTTCAGTCTAATTAATTCGCCTTTGTTAATGATGTAGCTTTGAATTTAAACAAAAGAAACTCTGGCTTATTAAATATTCGATACAAGCTAGCGAGAAATGTTAAATTTTTTTTTTATATAATTCCAATAATCGTTCGTGTTTCTTCATTCAATAGACAGGTACACGTTCTCGGTTCGTTTTAGCATAATAATGAGCATTATGTAAAAAATTTATCTAAAGCACTGATTTTTTAAATTTTAATTTCTACTAGAAAAGCATAGTTCAGATATTAGAATGATTTAATAAGAACAAAGCAAAAACGAGTGTAATAAAATACAAAAGAATGTGGGATTGATTTTTTCACGTGTAGGTAGCGCCGGTACTTTTAATGACGTCTGCGAAGGCGGGTGAGGGTAAATACTCTTCGATGTAAGGGAGATGCTGGGGTGTTAATGTAAAAAATATGTTGCTATTATTTTTGTTTTTATTTGATCGTATTGGCTTTAACAGTTATTATCATTTGGTATGCATAATGTATCGTCTTTATAAGCGAAAGTTAAACTTTACACACAAGTGTGAATCAGTGTATAAGTTGCAAACGTCAGATCCCTTTCTACAATTTGTAAATTACGAGCGCATTTTGTGCCAGCAGATAGCAGCATATATATGTTTGTCACAGAGGCCGCGTCATTATTCGTAAGGACGCGGTCCGTCAAAGGCAGCCAGCGCACGGTGGCGTGTGTGTTGCATGAGTGTACATGAGACGAACATCGTGCGATTGTGCGTTTTTTGTGGACCAAAGGACTGTCTACAGAAGAAGTGCATCGCGAAATGCGTCCCGTGTACGATGGCAATTATTCCTCACGTAAAACTGTGTTCAATTGGATACAGGAGTTTAGCAAGGGAAGGCAAAGCATCAGAGATCGGGAGCGTTCTGGACGTAGTGCGGAGGTGTCAACTGAAGACACAGTGCAGCGTGTGGAACAAGTCATTTGCGATGACCGGCATGTGACAATCGATGACGTAGCGCGTGCATGAGCGGTTGTAACTTCATAAAGTTTGTTCACAATGGATGCCCCGTAAGTTGTCTGAGAAGCTGAAAATGAGGAAGGAGATGCCTTCGTGGCACGAATTGTTACGGGGAACGAGTCGTGAGTCATATTCGAAAAATCTTCCATGGAATGGAAAAATCCCACCTCGCCAACACCCAAAAAGTTCAAGATTATCACATCTGCCCGCTAGGTTATGCTCATCTGTTTTAGGATATACAAGACGTCATACTGAAGAAATTCCTGCCTTACGGCGAGACTATTAATGCCTCGTAGTACCACTCTGCGGGAACTCCGACAGGCCATTGGCCACAAGCGCTCTGGACTCCTTACATAGGGAATGCTTCTTCTGGATGACAATGTCTGCCATCACTCAGCAGGAGTAACGCAGGAGCTGTTACGAATATTTAGTTGGGATCGCTTGAAACATCCACCGTACACGCCGACATAGCCCCCAGTGATTTTCATCTGTCCAATCCCCTAAAAAATCATTTGGGTACCCGCCATACTAGTCAAGTACCGGCCATGATGCACGTGTCGTTGAATCTCCGCAACTAGAAAGTAATCTGTATTGTTCAATACATATTATTCTTTGATCTAAACTACTCAAAAATGAATAGGGAATTAGATCTTTTTTAACAGATCTAATTAATTCGATTAAATTTAACGTATTTTCTCAAACTATAGATAAATTAGAAGGCCCACAGTCGTTTGTGGATATTTTATTTGGTAAATGTCTTTTCTGAGTGATAAAATATTGAATCTTGTATTTTAACCTTAAATAATTTAGAATACAAAATTATAAAAATCGCATTTTTTGAGAAGTATTATTCATTTTAAACGTCATTTCACATTTTCACGATGCCAAGACGTCATTTAAATAAAGAAACTTTTGATTTAATTGCGTTATTGCATCAGCGAGGGCAATCTGGAGCAGAAATTGCCGCAATTTTTAATGTGTCTCCAAGTATTGTTAGTAGGGCTCTAACAAGATTCCAACAGGTAGGATCTGCAAGGAGAAGACCCGGTAGTGGATCTGAGAGGAAAACGAATCAGAGACAAGACCGCTACATACGAATTCAGACAAGGATGAATCCGTTTAGAAGTGCTTTATGGTTGCAAACACAGTTACGTGCCGCCACTGGAGTTAGAGTTTCGTATCAAACCATCAGAAACCGTCTGAGGGAAATGATCTTCATAGCTGCAGGCCTGTGAGACGCCCAAAATTAACTAATGTCAATAGAATGGCTAGAAGAACTTGGGTTAACCAACGACTAGAAGAAAATTTTCAAAGGGAGCATGGTTTATACACCGATGAATCCAGATTCTGCCTATTTAGTGATAATCGTAGAGTAATGGTCTGGAGAACTCGAGGAGACCGTTATAGACGCGAGTTTACAAAACCTGTGGTGCCTTTTGGCGGCGGTGGTATCATGGTGTGGGCGGGCATTAGTTTGAATGGACGTACGAACCTCCATCTCTTTGAAAACAATGTCAATGGACACATATACAGAGATGACATTATTCAGCAATATGTGGCCGACTTTCTTGAGGCTGTGGATGAAAACATGTTTTTTATTGATGATAATGCAAGACCTCGTCGTGCACAAATTGTAATGCAAACAATAAATGACCTCCATATTAACCATCTACCTTTACCACCAACGTCTCCCGACTTGAATCCAATTGAGCACATTTGGGACAGACTTCAAGAACAGCTCAACGAACATAATCCACCCCCAGTTAACGTGCAACACTTGCGGGAAATTTTACCGCTGTGTTGAAGAGTGTCACAAGAACACATTAATAATTGCATTATGAGTATGCCCCGAAGATGACAGCTGTGAGAGATGTCCATGGCCATTATACACGATTTTAGAATTAATTGTTATAGAAAAATGTTTATTTTAGCTATTGTTAAAAATGTTGCTTATTTCATTTTTGATCATTTCTTAGTAATCTAACGATTTTTCTGAATAAATATACTTGAAAATTTTAAATTGTTGTGTACAATTATGTATCTAATATAATACACTACAAATATTTACCCATATGTACTATCTAAAAAATACAAAAAAGGAAAAATTTCTTATTCATTTTTGAGTAGTTTAATTCACATTAATTCAGCTAATTAATTTCTTGTTCCTCTGGTCAAACATCGCTCTACATATACTTGTCCAAGTATATCTTCGCAGACCACGTGTCCGACCATGTCCGCAACTCAAAGGTAACTCTGTATTGTTCTATACAGAGGATATTTTATATTATTCACATTTAATTTACTGCCCAATTTAATTCGTTTACAGTATATTTTGTGTTAATTTTTAATTACGTACTTACCGCTTCTCCTGTATATATTACTTTTATTCAATTACTTTTAAATATATGAAGTTCAATTTCTTTTATGTAAATAATAAATACAAGCTTTAACGTGTTTTATTTAGTTAATAAGTTGTAATATATTTAACCATTATCGTACACGTCCTGGACTTTTGATTATATTTCACCAGCACCACAATTATTTATTATAGAATAATTTCATTATTATTATCACACAGCAGCCAGTCAACCAGAACGCTTGTGAGTAATAAATGTCGCCCAGACGTACACCTTGTTAGTAATAAGCACAGCCATAACGTAAAAGCCCGTGTTTGTAATTAAAGCTACTTGGCGTAACGTAGATGTTGGATTCTCTGAAACACTGAGGAGAACATAGGAGTATGGGTTCAATTCATTGTCCAGGCTACTTGTATTTACATAAGTTCAAGGTGAGTGTTTTTCTCGATTAACTTCTTACAAAACTTACAATTTTAAACTAGTGTATAACCAGAATTTTATTGCCATATTTGATTTGTAAAATCTTATCCCTATTTTAGAATCGGCATCCTTGATATTTGCCAATAAGTTTTATTATGCTATTTATTGGACCGTTGTTGGTATCTTTGATTTTCTCCGTGCTTTTATTAGAGAATCAGTTCAGTTCATAGTGTAAACTGCTCAGATTTACATAAATTGAAGGTCAGGTTTCTTACATTAATTGCATTAGGTACAATGTTATAATTATAAACCTGGTACTTTAAATTTATACCAAATATTCAATTGGCATAGTTTTAAATTGGATTGTTATACCTTTCCATCGTTTAGAATTGCAGTAGGCACTAACTACTAGGAATCGGTAATTTTATAATTCTCGAGATATGTTGAAACAGCTGTACATCTAATACGGGCCACTTTTATTAGATTTTCAATAGTTTCTTTGCATAATGGTGAACTTAAGTTACTCGCTGTGTTTTGGAACAAGCCCAATCAGTTTCACAGTTTCATCATGATAATATACCTACAATAGTATTACACTAACATCAAGTCAACGTCAATCTCAGCCAAACAATACCATACATCACATCAAGTTAAATCATTTCATCAAAATATAACAGTTCTCCTACAACATTAGAGCGACACAGTTTATTATCTTAAAATTAGTAAGAAAGTTCTGTTCTAAGCAACACAACTACACAGTACGCCTTACATTCCAAGCAACACACACGTATAATAATTCATCAAATAGTACTAGTTTTAGTGTTTGTATATTTACCTGTAATTTATAAATAAAGGTGTTATATTACCACATTTCATTAAAAAACATCACCAAGGTGTAAAGAACTAGTGCTCGTTCACGGTGAAGCAATACACAGGAGCATTTATGCTCATAAAACAGTGGACGTTTACTCCAACAAATGAGTTAAAGCTCGACGTTTACAAAACACGTAGGTAACCTTAAAAATAAACTATGGAAAGAATGAAATTTGAGAACTTTTGTCTAAGCGATATTCCGAGGCTTTGTCTAAATTTAATAACGAAGGAATTTTTATTAGTATTATTTCGCTAAAATTTCCTTTATATTTGTATGTTTTGCAACATCTGGAGGAAACATATATTTTGTCGTAAATATTGAAGTTAGACTGGGCTATGTGGTCTGCTTTTGTTCATCCTCTTACAAGGTTAAATTTAAAGACCGCACGCCGTCATATACTTAACGATATTTTGGATATGTACTGTCGCATCCGGTTCAGTTTGTTCATACTAATTAAAGGGAATCAAATCTAATTAAATAGCATTTACACACAACATAATACATCAAATTTAATTAATTTTGGGAACTTTAACTATCCCTCGAGTTCATGAGGATTTTCCTATAAACCATATCTTAAATTTTGATCTCGAACTTCCGATATATTATAATGCAATCGCTGACAACGACAAGGGCAAACTAGCTACTGTTACACTTCGTATATTAAGAATGTTTTAATTAATTTTAAATTATATTACTTCGCAAATATTTTCGACTTTAAAATATTAATTTAAATTTATTCGTTTCCAAAGAGAAAGACTTCCTTTTGTTATCATACTGGTCAGTTGACCCTTCCAAGATATCTACCTGATTGAACGTTCAACTCATATTCAACGTTAGTTTTGAATTTATCAAATACTTTACATTTTTAAGAATTAGTTATTTAATTAATTACATAATTATGTCATGTCGCATATCATCCTTAAGTTTGTCTCACAAGGAATATTTTAATGATATTTATTAGCTCGCGTCTTCGATTAGTTCATAACTCTTAGACATCATAACTTCAATTTACCCTCTCCAAGCTGGGCCATAAAACACGACCCTTTTCCAAACCACACACACAAAACTAATCCTCCTGTTTCGTCTCAGTTGCCATTCTGTAACCATCGTTTCTTGGTAACAGCTAACTCTTCGTACTCTTCAAGTGGCCCGCCATGACCCTCGTACCCACGTGTCTATGTGTCAAACGTAACTCTGTATTGCTCGATGCTGAGATAATTTTATTTTACTAGCTATCACATTAATTGACTTAATTAATTTCTTTCCAGAGAAATTTTTGCATATCAATTTTTAGTTCATCGCACTTGCGTATATTTCTACCTTTATGTATTCACTTTAAGACATATGAAATCGCGCAATTTCTTATGAAAATATTAAATAAAACTTTAAGGATAGCGTTACTGTGTTTTATTTAGTTAATAATTTATAATATAGTTATTTCAAAAATTCTTTCTTTGGAGACTGCGGTTAAGTAAAAACTTAAAAAAGGTATATAACCCCTTACCGCAATTATTAATCGTATCCTAAATTCGTATTTCGACAACTAAGTTGTCATCATTAGTAGGTAAAACTGTAACAGTCCTCTTATTTTGCTTCACACGATGCTATATTGTAACAGTCCGTGCGTCGAGGGATCCGAGGTTTCTGCTGACAATTGATAACTTTGGCGATAAAAATAGTTACATACCGCAGTTATCAATTATTGAGAATAGATTAATTAGAATATTAAGTAATTAGCTTGTTTAATTACTCTTGTTTGGGCGCCAAGAGGTTGAACCCCCTCTAAGGTATAAATGACTTTAAAGATTGCCGGTTTGCTAAACTTAGCGGAGAGAACAATAAACAGACTCTAGGTAAAGCACGTAAGTCAAGATGTGACTTACGCCTTTCTCTCGCGTGAAAGTAAACTAAGGTGTAAATAACTGAATCCCTCTAAAATACTTAATAAATATCTCAATCAATTCCCTTTGATTGTTATGCTCTTGTGATGGATTTTATATTACAAGAATTGAAACAAAAAACAGATTGTTACAAAATATACCTATATTAATAAATAAAGCTTGCTAATTTTAGAAATTATTAGTTACAAATTTACTTAAGTTTAATCGGACATGTTTAATAAAACTAAACTAAGTAGGGGCGAGATACCGTAATGTTGGTGCCGGTTTAGACTGTTTATTCTGATCAGATTATTACACAGTTCTTATAAAAAACTAACCTTTAGCACGCCGCACTACTGGCCATTGCACTTTGTCGCTGACTTGGCGCTTCTGGGGTGACGCACTACTTCACTATATTAGCACTTTTTCCCCACGTTTCAGGGTGCCTGATATCCAGACGAGAGCCATGATGGCTTAAACGTGGGATTTCACTTTTATATGAAAGACTATGCTTGTAGGCAAGTGAGGCTTCTTGCTATACAATATGTACTTATTGTGCGTCAAGGAGTAGCACGTCGGACTCGCACTACTGACTTGAGTCAAGTGAGTCCCTTTCGGATTCTTGGATGCGTCCTAACTTTTGTTTTCTATCGGTGAATTCCCCAGTTGCCTTCTAAAGTTCTCGATCGCAGGGGTTTTATAGATGATGTAATATAGTGGTCCTTCTGATTCATCTATGTAGCACTAGGTTCTTTTATAGAGTTTATTTTGATATGGCTAACTATACATACTTATTTTAACAAAATGATTATTTAGCATTAAAAGGAACTGATTGAAATAACTACGTAATATTATTGTGAAATGTTTTGCAATATTATTTTATATGGCGGGAAACGTATTAAAATTTATACAGTGTGTCTGTTTTGGTTTAAATAAATTAACTTTTAATAATATTTTTTTCAATTTACTCAAATGGATATGAGTGCTTTGAGATAAGATAACTGTAATTTGTCCCATTGCAAAACCACTAATTAAAAGTCGCACACGGGGCACAGTAAAGCTAGAACACAGCTTTCGCAACAATTACTTTACACGGCGTCCGCGTATAGACTCACCACGTATAGTTATTTCAGTATATTATACATGTCATAGACTTTTGATGCTCATCATCACCACCTTTGAATTATTTAAATATTTTCAATATTGTTAGGACGCTCCAGCTAGCCCGGAAACAATCAACACAAGCCACAAGCGTCCATCTTGTAACAATTTGGCGCTCCCACGTGGTCGAATACATATACAACATATACCCATCAAGTGTTCTCATAACACTAACAAGAGGGTTTAATACGTTTTGTCATCTACGATTAACTATTATCGGGATAAAATAAAACAAATTTTGATGAATTTCACTACTTTTTACTTCACACAATAACGATTGTTTCGCTCCAATCTGAGCTTCGTTAGACATATAACTAACCTATCATCATCTACGATTGGAAAATTAATAAACAAAATGTACCTGGTAGGCTTTCATTGATTGCAAAATTTAATTGTATCCTGATAATGGCCATACAACTTTAATACAGAATATTTATAAGAACATAATTTTAATTTCATAACAAGAAAACTAAAACAATTAAATTGATAAAGTGGTACAAGGAGATTAAACTTCGAACAAACTGCTCAGAATAATGATTTTCCGTTGCAAAGGCTTTCCATTTTTCAATATACGAGGGTGTATTGATGTCTACTTGGCCTAGGCCATTGTTCTTGAACATTGTCCGACTGTTATAGCAAGGTCTAGGGAGTTTTAATAGTTTCACCATATTCTGGAGTTCACTATACGCCCGCTGAAGTATACGAGCATCACGTTACTACACTATCGTTTCGTCAGTCATCATGAACTGTTATTCAGGTGCGGAGCGCGATCATTATTGTTTGTTGTTTCATGAATGGGGATCAGTCACTTCTGTTCAGCGGAAATTCAGGACCAAATATCACAAGCAACCGCCACAACGACCGACAATTATTGCAGGGTATAATCACTTTATTGGAACTGGTTCTGTAGGACACGAGGTAAAAGGTCAGTCTAGACAGGGACACAATAGAACAAGTGCGCGAGACCTACGTTCGTAGCCCAAAGAAATCACTTACATATACCAGCTTATAACTAAACATTCCCCAAACACTAGTGCGGAGTGGCTGTACTCAATCTGTATTAGCAGAATATTACACATTCAATAGAAAAGTTATATTGTTACTATTTATAGAATCTTATTATAATGGCACGAAATGATGACATTTTAAAAGTGTCACTGCATCTTATGTCAAGAAGAACTATTGCTGTGTAGTAAATTTTGAAAGAAAGCATGACAAATACAAATGTGAAAATCGATAAATTGTAGTATCGAGGCATCATCAAACACTTGTATTTAAAGAGGTTAAGTGATAAGGAAATTTATGAAGATATACTTAGCACACTTCACCATCAATGCATGATATTATCATACCATCGAATTGGGCTGAAACATATAGCTGAGGCATTAAAGATCTTATATGAACACGTCCATTTAGATATGAAAAAAATGAGTTCCTAAATACTTGTAACGCCGAACACAAACGAGCAAGAGTTAAATCATCACAGTTAATCTGTAACCGTGTTTTGAAGGAGATCCAGATTTTTTGACCCTTCTTGTGACTATAGATGAAACATAAGGTCCATTTTTACGACCCAGAAACAAAACGGCAATCGATGGAGTGGAAGCATCATGGTTCTCCAAGGCTTAAGAAGCTTCGAGTTTAAAAATCCGCTGGAAAGGTTCTTGCTTCAGTTTTTGGAATATCCGTGGAACAATAATTATTGATTGCTTTCAAAAAAAGGGTCAGACCACCACTGAAGGTTCTTATTCTAAATTTCAAACCATCTTTAGAGAGAAAATTAAGGAAACAAGATGTGGCATGTTAGCGAAAGGTGTGTTGTTTTTGCAAGACAATGCCACTGCACATAAATCGCGCATTACCATGAATACAATTTGGGATCTAGGGTTCGAATTACTGGTACACCCACCCTATTCCCAAGACTTAAAACCCCTCCAGACTGTTGTCTGTTCCCTCGATGGCAAAAATAGTTTAAAAGGACGTCAATTTTGTGTATCGAAGAGGTAATAGAAGCTATTGAGGGCTGATTTGCAGAACAGAAAAATCGTTTTTTTTTAGAAGGATTAAAGGCGTTACAGAATCGCTGTATTAAGTGTATTAATTTAAGAGGTGATCAAGTCGCAACTTTAAATTGTATCAATAGCAGGCTAAGATGTCAATACCCCCTCGTAAAGATTTTTTTGCTTTTAATAATAAAGCAAAAATTACAATAGCGATATTAAATTCATTATCTTCGCTGGCTTATAGCAAGAACTTTCGCTTATATATATTTTTTTAGCTTAGACATTAGTGTCCATAAAGAAGTGAGCAATTGATATAAATACATAATAGTCTCATGGTGATATATGCAGGATGTGGTCGCAACTGTAGTCCAACGAGTTCTTCTAGTTTACAGAAGGCTGTTTAAGGAGTATACATTCTGGCGTTAACCAAAATTTTTTTCGTAAAATTATGTACATCTGACCCAGTTCATCATAGTACAGGTGAGCATTTATCTCTGTATCTTCAGAGATCAGCTCAAAATCGAAAATACCGTCGTGATTCTACTAAGCGCTTAGTATCACCTCCGTTTCGAGGTTTTACTTTTTCCGATAGATATATTAGCAGCGGCACAAAACATATGATATGCTTCGCCTCTGACGGATACATGTTTCGAACTCATCCTAGTTTTCATCAGGAAAACTCAGACGAGTTCGAAATACGTGTCCGTAATTAGTAATTACAAATAAATGTGCAATGTGTATATCCATGTGTACATATACAGACATATTTTTAATATTTTTGTATTATTGTAAAAGATATACAATTAACCTGATCGGGACTATTAATAATATCACTAACGTACAGTGCAAAATTGGCTAGATTAATTATAATAGATCTTCCATGAAGGCATGTTGTCGCGAAGAAATATAAGAGCGGATATTTTGTAATGTGCCACTCTAAATCTTTTTCAAATATTTTAAGGAAATTCGAAACGACAGCAATCGAGCGAGAAGTTGTTATATTGATTTAAGTTTTTTATTTATTGAAGATGGGAACACGCTCGTTTTCATAATCTAAGAAATACTGATTCTCGCTCCACTTCAAGAAAAAAGTATATCAATCTATTGTTTCAGGAAGCTATGATGAAAGTTAAGGAAACATTAGCTGAAAATAATATTTATTTCGTAGTCAATAAAACAACAGACAGTTTTGGGTGCTATCTTACCAACTTATTGGTTGGCATTTTAAATGAAAATTTCGCGACCAATCTTTTTAATTGGTTCAGAAGAATTGGAGCAAACAAATAACTTGACTATAACAAGATTTATAAACTATAGTTTAACGAGGTTTTATTTGCCGAGTGCTGTTCCAAATGACAAGGTATTTTACTGATGTTATTGGATAAATGCGACATATATGGTGAAGTCAGCACAGAATTTGAAGATTTTTTTACCCGAATCTGATGGACGTAAAATATTTGGCCCGTGCTGTTAAGCAGAGTAGCAGAAGAAATACACATTTCCAGATATTAATTCATTGATCGATTTTCCAAAAAAAAGTATTTATTAAAGCAATGCTGAGGGCTTAAACATACAAAAATAAGTTACTCGGTCCAGCACTGCCACCACAACTGATAACAACAAGATGAGGCACGTTGTATTTCGTGCAGATAACTTTGAACAGATAAGAGAATTCATTCTCTCTTTTTCAAACGACTTGATAGCAATTGTAGATTGCTATGATATACTAAATAAACACAAGTGCGCGAAGAGTTAGCTTTTATCAAAGCAAACTATGATTTTATTAGTGAAACACTAAGAAAACTTGAAACTCTTGTGTGGAACTCAGTGCATCGATATAATTAATTCAAAGTTTCAAGAATAAAATTTATAATGTGAGAGGTACCATAGGAGAGAGATTCAAATTTAAATTAACACAAGTTCTAGAGAAAAATTAGGGCTTTAATCAGCTTAGTAGAATATCCAGTGTGTTGCAAGGAAACTACGTTGAAACTATTGAGATGACTCCATCAATGATCTGCAAATATAAGTATGCGCCAATTACATCAGTTAACGTTGAGCGAAGCTTTTCAGCATACAAGCTATTTTTGACGGATCGCAGAAGATTAATTCTAGTTGAGAATTTGGAAAAGCATTTAATTGTAAATATTTAAAATACTATACAAAGGCAAATATAAATATAAAAAGTTACCGAATAATTGAAACATACATGAGTAGGTAAACCCCACCAGTTTTGTATAATACAAAGGTATTTTTAATAATATAAAATATTATTAAAAACCTGGTGTGAAGAACACCCGCCCGGTCTGGATAATTACGGTGATGTGGTGATGTGGTTCTTTTTTGTGAATGTGTCTGGAAATATTCTTTCTCCAGCAGGGGCGTACCGATGAGCCTGTAGAAAGGTGAAATACGTATCTACGTCTCTGGGGAAAGATATTTTCGGACACGTTCACAAAAATATTAATAGTGAACCTGTATTTGTGTTCTTCACACCAGGTTTTTAATAATATTTTATATTATTAAAAATACCTTTGTATTATAAAAAGTTACATTGTTTAGCTTACTTATTCTTATTATTATTGATCATGTATTTTATAAAATTTCGAATAAAATATTGACGCAGTAGATACTTGCGGTATCTCTACATTTATATTGACGCTATCTAATATTTTGACAATACAGTAATACCCCGCTTTATGCGACCCCGTTATGCGTGGTTTCGCTTTAACGCGAATTTCAAATTTCCCGTTAAAATGCCTCGTATTATTACGCGAATTGCTTTATACTTAAGAATATGTATGTATGTATATAATGTAGTCATTGACATCTCTTTGGTCGCGGGAATGCCCGCTTTCTCTGACCATTTTGATTGAAGAATTGAGGATTCCCCATCCTACGACTTTGTTCTATGGGGATTTCCTCGTTTATTTCATTTGTTCCATATGTTTATCTCGGCTGGCAGTCGTGCTTTAACGTTTGATGGTGATACATACATAATTTAACGCTATATTAAAAATGCCGTCTATGAAGAAAAAAGAGCGTAATAGCGTAACTTTGGAATTGAAGATGAAGGTGTTAAGGAGAATGGAAAATGGAGGCAAAGCAACAATTGTTGGCAGAGATTTTGGATTCTCAGAATCGACTGTGAGAACGATTTTTAAAAATCGGGAAAAAATTAATCTTGCCAGCGAAAGTTCAACACCTATAACTGCAACAAAACTCTCTCATTCGAGATCCTCTATCCTAGAAAGAATGGAGAAGTTGCTGGCGATCTGGATCGAAGATTTAAATAAGAACACACCACTGAGTCAAGATCTCATATGCACAAAAGCAAAATCTTTGTGTGAGATGCTAAAGACAGAAGAAGGTGAAGAGAGTTACACTCCGACTTTTACTGCCAGCAGAGGTTGGTTTCATCGGTTCAAGCAGCGTTCCAATCTTCATAATATCCACATAACAGGTGAGGCCGCTAGCGCGGACACTCAAGCTGCAGCTGAGTTTCCAGACAAGTTTCAAGAGTTCGTAGCACGAGAAAAAATTTCTGCTTGTCTCATCCTCAATGTTAATGAGACCAGGCTTTACTTGAAAAAAATGCCATCTCGAACATTCATTTCTAAAGAGGAACGTCAAGCCAGCGGTGTCAAAGCTGCGAAAGATCGACTAACACTTCTGCTGGGTGGTAATGCCACTGCTGATTTTAAACTGAAACCTATACTGGTGTACCATTCAGAAACACTCCGTGCAATGCGAGGTACAGAGAGGATAAGCTGACCAGTCGTGTGGCGGTCTAACAAAAAGGCATCGGTTAAACGGGAAGTTTTCCAAGATTGGTATTTTAATAGTTTTTGTCCGTCAGCCAAATCCTACTGTGACAGAAATGGGCTTGAACGTAAAGTTATATTACTCTTAGTCAATGCCCCAGGACATTCAACCTCACTTGATACGCCGAGAGACTTAAAAGTGTACGTGAAGTTCCTTCCACCAAACACTACGTCAATACTTCAACCTATGGACCAGGGAGCAATAGGAAACTTCAAAGCTTATTACCATCGTCGCGGTTTTAACCAACTAATTCAAGAATCTGACGGGGAAGGAAGACAGTCTATGCAAGAGTGGTGGAAGTCATACAACATCATGAAGGCTATTCACAACATAGACGAGGCTTGGAACGAAGTTAAAAAGAGTTGTATGAACGGGGTGTGGCGTAATCTTTGGCCAGATGTAGTGGAAGTACCTAGAAGAATTGTCCAGATGCAGAAACAAGTGCTTGAAGACATTGCTGCAATGATTGAGGGGTCTAAACTTGAAGATGTCGCGGTAGAAGATCTCGAACAACTTGAAGCAACGTACGACGAACCTCTCAGCAATGAAGATCTGATCGAGTTACAGAATAATCCCATCAACGATGAGGAAGAACAAGTAGAAAAGAGAGTTTGATCTTCATGCGAAATACAAAATGCTTTTTCAAAAATTTGTTCAGGTTTGGACATATTGCAGAGCATAGACAGTGATGATGACCGTGTGTCAAACAATTAAAAACAGCGTTGGGTGTTATGAACGTATTTTACAAGAACGTAAAAGAAACGCTACCCAAAAGACAATAGATGTATTTTTCCGTAAAAAAAAAAACATGTAATACTGCATAAAGTGTTCTTAGAATTAAAGTGATTGATTCAAATGATTTGTATTTTTGTATTAACATTTTACTATGTTTAATCGTAAACCCCGATATACGCGAATTTCACTTAACGCGATTTTTTGCAGAACGTATACCTCGCGTAAAGCGGAGTATTACTGTAATTTAGTTGTGTAACTATTAGCTAAACTTATACTTTTGCATATTTTAATAAAAGTTCTGCGTATTTTTATCGAATTTTGGAAACATATATGCACCTATAATGCAGATATGTGCATATAATTCCCAGCTTTACATATCATTTACAAGAATTTTTTAATTTATTGTCTGCTAATGTTATTAATTGTTAGCATTACTTCCTTATTATTGTTATTAAAATGCTTATTTCTATGCTTTTAAAATCTCCAATAAAAAGCTCAGAAAATTGTCAAAAGGTTACTAATTCTTAAATATTATATATTTTCTTAATTCATAATTGGTTTTCCTTCCTTTAGTACAGTAAAGAAACTCACTTTGTTAAAAGTTTCAGTATTACCAAGGTAATAGTATCTAGGATAATTTTGTTGCGGATCTTTTCTGAGAAAACTTACCAGTATTTTGAAAATCTCTGCTTTCGTATCCACAGACCGCTACTATAAAGAATAACACACGTGCAAGAAATAGTATGTGAAAGTTATAGCGTCCCAATACGCCGATATCATTCCACCACATCACAAAAATTGTTCCCATGTCGCAAGAAACTTAACCCATCACTAATTATGTCCAAACGGTTCTCACAGAAGTTTAAATACAAAGTGATACCGCAAATGTAAGTAAGCAGGCTGTATAATGGGAGAACCACAGCGGAAATGTTAATTACTACGGTTCGAATCTATTCCCTTGAATATTTGCACACCGAAAATTCAGGGAATACAACACGATTTGTCGACTAAAATACATCATCTCGAAGTCGGAACACAACACATGTGTGCGCGAGTTAAGTCAACGAGACTAGATTAAACTAAACTAACCCTACACAGTTAGTTAGAAATACTCCTACTCTTGTCTTATTCTTTCGTTCTTCCTTTTTTTTTCGCTAAATGCCTTTATTTATAGAAACGTTAAACCGTGCCGCTTGTACATCATGTGCGGCAACGGGCAGTTCATATTTCAACCGAGTTTTCGTATAATTCGGGTTGTTTGTTTGGATTGCACAAGTGGTTTAGAAGATTTCCTCTTTTTTTGTTATAATGTTTATTATCTTTATATTCTTTCGAGTGGAAATATTGTATTAATGATTATTTTGCGCAGATACTTCACCTTTCACGTATCAATGAACCAGAAATTGATTAGATAACCTTTCAAGGTAATGACGTATTCTTTTTGCTAGGTTCGGATAATAAAGGACATAATTAACTACTCCCTCTTACTTAAGAAATATCTATTCCTTGAACAGTTTCTGAAGAGAAAAAAAATTTTGAAGAACGAATCTCTATTTGCCGGAGTCATTATTGTATGAACCTCTAAAGCAGGGATGCACAGAATTATAGGGAACAGGGGCCACTCAGGAAAATTATAAGCCAAGGACGGGCCACTACAAAGAATACTTATTAATACAAATATTTTTATTTTTAAATAGTATAAATTACTACAAATCATAAAAATAAAAGAACATTCAAAACTGTTTGTTGCAATTATGTAATCGTAATGTAATCTAATCATTACAATGTAATATTTCGTGTTTTATTATTTTGATGCATGACATTGCATTGACCTAACAATTTGGTTTGCTCCACATTACTTGTCGCCACACGTAAAATTGCTTCCAGATTTTCATTTGCCAGACGATTTCGATTTTTTGTTTTGTTAAGTTTCATCACTGAAAACGTTTGCTCACAAATATATGTCGATCCAAAAAAGCTTGCGCATTTCAATGCATTTATTCGCAACTCTTTATAAGCGGTTTTGTCAACGCAGCGGTAAAAGTTGAGTAAATTACCTTCATTAAACTTGTTTCTAAATTATCATCATTTTGCATGTCTATCAATTCCAGCTGTATTGATTCCGGTGCATTTTCGGGTGAAATGTTGAAAGGATTGCTGAAAATGTCTAATAGAGGTTTAACTTTTTTGAAGTCTAGAAAACGATCATGAAAAGCTTGTATTAAAATATCAATTTTGTCAACATAAGCGAAATTGACATCAGTTTTATTGAATTTCTCCATATTTTTTTGTATTCGGAAAATGACTGTAATTGTCTGAATTGATTTGTGTCCTGAAAAGACACAATTTGCATTTAAAGGACGAAACATAAGAGTATAACTGCGAAATCAATTGATCTTTGCCTTGGAGTCGCGTATTTAAGACATTGAAGTGATTTGTGATGTCTACAAGAAACGCTAAGTCACACAGCCAATCAGGGTTGTTGAGTTCGGAGACGTCCTTTTTCTTTTCCGCAAAAATATTTTGATTTCTTCAATCAGGTTAAGAAATCACTCTAGTGACAACCTACGACTTAGCCACCTTACTTCAGTATCACCATATTCGCTTTCAATATCCTCGAGAAATTGTGTGAATTGTCGGTGATTGAGATCTCGTGATTTTATAAAGTTTACAGTAGGTACTACAACTTTCATCACATTTTCAAATCTCAATAATTTTGAACAGAGGGCCTCTTGAAGTATAATGCAATGAAACTGCATTAATTCCTTGGTATCTATGTTTTTAGTTTGTAAATACTCTTTTAACATAGTTATTATCCCAGATTTACTTATTGAAGGTGCTCCGTCAGTCGTAATTCCAGATAATTTCGTTAAATCCAAATCCATTATAGAACATTTTTCCAGAAGAGCTTTGAGCATGTCACTCCCCTTGGTTTGACTTGTCAAAGAACTCATACCAATCAGTTCTTCACTCACTTCAAAATTTTGCGTTACACCTCGTAAAAATATTAAGAGTTGAGCAGTGGAACTTATATCTGTAGATTCGTCGAGTGCTATAGAAAAATACTCAAATATCAATCAATACTTTTTAATTTCGTAGCTAGTTCCTCTCCAATATTAGCTGCTAATGTGGTAAGTCTTCTTTGAACAGTCATCCGATTTAGTTGAATTTTCTCAAACCTCTTTGCATCTTTCGGACACATTTTTTTTGCGGCGATATCTGAACACTGCTTAACAAACTCACCATCTTTAAAAGGCCGACAAGTTTTCGCTGTTATTCGAGATATTTCAAAGTTAAATTCAGTAGCTGTTTCAGCATCTTGAATTGGTTTTTTAAACATAGCTTGCTGGCCTATTAGTTCCCTTTATAAAGTGGAAATTTTTTGCGTTCGATTTTCGCCAGTTAATTTGGTAAAAGTATGATGCTGGGTTTCATAATGCCTTTTCACATTATATTTCTTCGGAATAGAAACACTACTCTTGCATATTAAACACACACTTTTGTTATGCGATGAAATAAAACAGTATTTTTCGGTCCAAATATCTTGAAACTGTCGATTTTCATCTTCAACCTTACGACTACGTTTTTTTACTGGGGCCTGGTTTATCCCTATCAAAATTGATATTATATTGTTACGTAGGTAGATGCCAATTTCGAACAATATAACGTTCGCTTGTCCGTAGTTAAAACTTAACTGCCCCGATAGCTGGCCATGCGTTGTATTTATACCTAACATCGAGAACCTACCACATTGTTCGGGGCTAATACCGACGTGTTTCGCGAATCTTCGAGTAATCTAGTTGGTTCCACAGATTTCTAGTCTCGTAACAATATGCTTGGAACGACGAGGAGCATATCTGTCCTACGTAGTAAACCTGAACAAGAATGTAGTAAGTACTTAAATATGCATATCTTACTAACAATTACAAAAGGTAGAATAAAATAAAAAGTTATGAAATATTGATTTGAATGGATTTTTATCTACTTTTGTAGTTTTTCGAACAATTTTTAAAATTCGTTGGCGGGCCGTATAAATATCGACAGTGGGCCGCGGTATGTGCATCGTTGCTCTAAAGTCTAGACATGATTTTATATAAAGTAAATGAGATCTAATTAACAAACAAAATAATTAATTCAATTACTGTAAAATGGAGTGGTGTTGAACAGTGAGGTAAAGATTACGAAATGAAAACTCAAGTAATGTTTCAATGCCGAATACTTTTGCTATGGTTATCATTATAATATTTTTACGATAAGAGATCAGTCGCGTCATAGCCAGTAATATCAGCTACAAAAACCTAAGAAATTCAATTTACTAAGGTAGTATATAAAACTTTTCTGAAATCGAAGCTCTCAAAAAACTTATAAGATAAGAATATTAAATCTGTAAAAGCTAAACAAGTAGGTAGCAAAAGGTATTAATTATTTAAAAAGTATTGGCATGGGCAATATATCATTGACTTTTGTTTTGTAGATACATAAATGTACATGCTGGTAGCAATAATAGTTTCGTTCCTGAAGCAGAATTAATCTTTGCAACAAATAGTAAAAGTATGGATTACCACCGTGACATGAATTAAGAGATTTTTTTAGAACGGTTTCGAAAATCAACGGCTTAAAAATTTCGAAAGCCCATCAGTTCTTATTATGGATGATGCGAGCTATCATGCGACAATAATAACTAACTCTCTTACTTCATCTTCAACAAAATACCAAATTCAGGAATGGTGAACTAACAATAAAACTTTGACAAGACAGCTTTAAAAATACAGTTACTGGAATTGGTTAGATTGTTTGTAAATGAAATAATTACTAAATTAAGTTCAAATAGATAATAATTTGTATGTAAATTTAAAAGCGGTCACCTATTTATGAAGCCGATGAATTAGTAGGGCAATATGGCCAGACAGTTCTTCGATTTCGTCCATATCGTTGTAGTTTTAACCATATAGAATTAATTTGGGAAATTTCAAAAAGATATTATTCTAGTAATATATGTAAATATGGTAGGAGTAATGAAACCTGTAAAAGGTTTCAGGCAAGAAGTACTAAGTCAAGTAACTGCTTAAGCGTGTTTTGTTGACAAATTAGAACAACAAATTAGAACAACAATTAGAAGAACTTTTTGACATTTCCTCATGAAATAATTCTTTGCGTGTGAACAAGAGTAAAAATAAAATCTAGAAAAAAGTATAGTAAACGTTTTACAACCTTTTCGCCTTGATTCTTGTCTCTTTCGTCTCCCTGCTTTCCAGGATAAATTTCCAGTTTCTATGCATAGGTAGTTACACTATCACAAATGGCCCAAAATTTTAGTCCATATCGTCCAGGTTTTGATGGGATATATTCTCTAAAGAGACATCGACATCTGCCTGTGAAAGTTACAAGCTGTTCATCAACAGTCATACACAAATTTGGTACATACGCATCTCGCAAATAGGTATTCCATAACTTCCGCTGCAACGTCGAATCTAAGTATACGAAGTATATTTGGAAATCTATTTCGAGCGATAATCTTTCGACCATTGTTTTTACTCCAAAGTTGTGTTACGTCCTCGTTATAAGATTTGTGTGCACCGATTAGTATCAAAACTCCAATAAATTTCTTCAAATCTTGGACATCCATTTTTATCCAATTTTTTCCGAAAACAATGATTCCTTCTTCATTCGTCCACTGGATAATTTCAAGAAGACGTTTACGAAAATAAACCAAAAAAGAAGAAGCAGGTGTATAAATCTCGCGATTTCCAAAACGTGTTTGGACTGAAAGTTCTCGTAAAATATTGTGTCGTTGTTGTCTTCCGTGATGAGGTAAAATAGGATCTTGATACCAAACAACTTGTTTGTTCTTTGATATAATAGAATTAGCTCCAGCCGGATTTCTGTTGTGGTCGTAATCGCTGCTCTCTGCAGATTCTTCGCTATCTGATTCTTCTGCTGTACTTGTATCACTTCCATCGATGAGGCCTTCGTCTGCATCTACTTTTCCATCGTCGTCTTAAGCTTCGTATCCGCTATTGTATTCAAAGTCTCTCATTTCGGCTACTATCGCCTCCAGCTGTTGTTATGTAAAGTATTCCCTATTTCTACGATCCATTTTCCGTAATGAGTAAAACGCAAAGTAGAAAATAGCCGCAATAATAGATTCAGAAATTACTGCCTGACAATTGATAAAAAATTATGCTAAAATATCAAATCGCACATCACAACTGAACAAAATATAAATTTTGTCTTATTCACAGTAACAAAGTAACACTACACAGATTTGGCAAGCACTAATGTATTGTTCACGACCTGCTGCTATAAATATGGTGAAACAGGTAAAGTCCCCAAAATCTACATGATGAAGGGATTTCCCCTTTCTGTATACATCGGAAAATGTCAAAAAAGGTTTATCAGCAGCCGAGAAGTCCGGAATTTATAAGCGAACCACCATCATTGTAAAACACACTCGCTTTACCTACATTTATACAATAAACGACATATGGGTCCAACGGACCTGGTTGGTAAGTCGCGAAAGTATTTTTATACTGCCAAAACCATTCTTTCTAAAATAATTTTCTTGTCAAAGTTTTAAAGCTATAACTCGTACTTAAAAAGTCTATTAATACCAGTAAATTAGCCCAACCATAAGTACGATAAAGCAGAAATCGTTTCGGCTCCATTGGACCCCCTCGGTAGTCCTAGGGTTAAAATTAATTTGCTTCATTAATCGATGTAAAGTTGCTCGGCTCCGATTTAAGATATTATTATCATTCTTTATTCGTGCTAATACTTTGTTGAGTGTTGGAAGTTCATTTTCCCGAAGCAAGTTATGAACTGTTTCACGAATACTAGCCTTTACATTCTCATCAAAAGAATCAATCAAAGAGGGTCTACCAGTTATTTTCTTAGGATCAGTAGTTCTTTCTGTTGTTTTATATTCGTTTTTCGATATACTATTGCTCTTGAAATTCCTAGAAACATGTTTTGTAATATGAAAATATGTGATAAATTAACTACACTAACCTATTACTTCAGCAATTTGTTTTATCATTCCATATTTCTGCTGAACAGGTGTATCGGTTACAATTTTCTTATAAGCATTGATAATGATTTGCTCTCCAGGGATATTCAAATGGCGTGGTTCTTTACGTTTCTTCGGAGGAGAATAAAAATGCGCATCATGACCATGAGCTGTACTTGTACTTGGTCCATCCCTACTTCAAGCTAATTGTAGAATGATTGTTAATGTACGTTTGTATGTTGCTCACCTAATCTGTTCATTAAACAACACCGAGCTCTTAAAAGAAATGATATATACTTTAGAATTGATGAAATAAACTTAATAATCATAAAATAATAGAATGTAAATAAATAGGACGTCTTAATGACAAACACTGTGAGAATATTTGACAGAAAAATGTAATTGCTGGCAGTTTGTACTGTGTAGTTTGGAATTACTTTCAATCAATGAAAATTAACGGTCATTGTAGATTGTTCAGAAATTTGTGTCACTATTTTTAAGACAGAGTATAAATAGAAACAAAACAAAAGAACGACAAGGAAATCAAATAAATCGGGACAAAACTAGAAATCTATATTTAGTATCTTGCCCTAACAATAAAATTCCTAAAAAATAATGACAATCATGAATTTCGTGAAAAATACGTCCTAAACTTTATTGATCGTGCTATTCATAAATTTAACAATATATTCCTGCCTTTATGAACTTGGATATATTAAATTGTAAACATTTTCAATCTCCTCCGTACACACGTGGCCTTTTTAAACTTTACTTCATGAACATTATATTCTTCGACAGCTCTAAATATGTCAGTAGGAACGAGAGTCGAGCACGTATATGTAACATTTGAGAAAAATATCTCAAAGTACTTAAGCACTTGAAATAACATCCGCCCAATATTTTTATTATCGATCAAAGCTTTCGGAAGAATTGGACTAACAATGTCCTTTTGCTTACGGTAGGCGGCTAAAGAAAAGAATATAAGTACACTTTAGTGAGTTGCTTGGAAAAGATATTAACGTGAACAAGTTGTCAAAATATTTTACGAGAGAGTACGAACCTATTTATATATTTCCGCTACTCACAAAATCCTTCATATTATTATATGCTAAATCATTTTTCGACTTTAAAGTAATCTTTTATTTAATTATTATCAAATAATTGATATAAAAACGAATTGTTTGTCAAGCAGATCATGTTGTTTATGTCATTATTGTTTAATTAACCCTACGAGGTTTAACCAGGTCTGTGCGGACCTTTTGCATATAAATGTGTGTATAACTCTTTTGTTTTACGTGTTAGAGATAAGCCCGTCCATGACTTCCTAGAAACGGCTACGGAGAACACAATAAGTATGGAATTATACCACTTATGTGGGTATTTTCGGTTTTATTCCAGTTTACAAGCGAAATGGTTCATACATACCAAGCAGGTCTGTGCAGACCTAGCTTGTTGCTAAGGTAGAGAATGCGAATTGTGTGTAACGGCTGTTATTTTAAAAAGAAGACAGGCAATTTGCCAGTACAGCAGCAGTTTGTTGTGTAAAGATCTGAGTGTTTTAGTTTGAAGTAAGTTTATTTGGGGGTTTTCCCAAAAATATATATAATATATATATAATGTATATATATAATAATAAATATAAATTGGCAATTAGTTCCCTTTGGTTACATGTAGCAAAATGACTTCAGCACCTATTATCGATGATGATATAATGGACGTGGTGAATTGCACCAGAAGATATCAAAATTTATCGGAAGAAGAGAGGAATCAAATGGATAACAAGTTAACCAAATGGATGACTGGTGCGGATGAAGAGGCCGGGGAACTCAATCCATTCGAAGGCGACGACGACATTACGGACCCTGATTATGTTCCACTGTTAGAAGATGCGGCTTCTGATGCTGAGGCAGACATCGTTATAGAAACCGAGAGCACATATGACGATGATGAGGATTTAGAAGATTTCTATGAAGGCGCTACAGCTGCCACCGACGCTCTTGAATTCGTCGATATGGAAATGGAGCCCCGTTCAGCGAACTCGGTTATTAAATACCGTTCAAAAGATGGTAAAATTTGGTCAAGTGCTCCACCGGGTACAGGTAGGCTTCGTACTCAGAACTGCGCCACTATGGGTCGTGAAGGCCCGGCTCTAGGTATTATGCGAAACCCGGTTTCAATATTTAAGTTACTAATAACACCTGAAATCGTAAGTATAATTGTACGTGAAACAAACCGGAAAGCCCAGAGCTATGCCGTCTATGGTGTGTCAATAATCCTGACAAGACACCGCGGTTATGGACGAAACCTGTAGCGGAAAATGAAATATACGCATTTTTTGGCTTAACCTTGTTTGCTGGCATTTTCGGGTCAAATAGTCAGCCTGCTCTTGAGTTGTGGGGCAACAACGGAAACCCTATCTATAAGGCGACGATGTCTGCTCACCGATATAAAGCTATTTTACAATATATTCGATTCGACAACGGCAACACTAGAACTGCTCGGCTATTAGAAAGCAAATCAGCCGCTATCGACGTTTATATGTTCCAGGTGCCCAGATAACTATTGATGAGCAATTGTTCCCGTACCGAGGCCGTACGCGCTTCACTCAATATATACTGTCAAAACCAGCTAAATACGGAATTAAAATCTTTTGGATGTGCGACGCCAATTAGAATTACCCACTTAAGGGATTGATATATGTTGGAAAACAGGCAAATGAAGCGCGTGCGGTAAATCAAGGCGAGAACATCGTTCTAAAATTGGTCGAAAAGTACGCCGGTTCTGGACGAACAATATATGCCGATAATTTCTTCCCTTCTTATGATTTGGCTGCTGTTTTGATGAAGAAAAGATTGGCGTATGTGGGAACCATGCGCAAGAACAAAGCCTGTATACCGAAGGAGATGTTGGATCCTAAACGCGATATGTTAAGCACATTATTCGGTTACCACAATAATAATATTGCGCTTTGCTCATACGTGCCAAAAAAGAAAAAAGTTGTGGTTCTCATTTCGATCGAACATTACAATCCCGACGTCGACTCATCAAAGCTATCGCAGAAGCCATTTCAAATTTTAGATTATAATAAGTATAAATCTGAAGTCGACACCATGGATCAGATGCTTGGTAGTTATACGTGCAAAAGGGGCACAAACCGATGGCCGTTAGCTCTGTTCTATAACATGTTGGACGTGGCGGGCTTGGCTACATTTGTTATTCATGACAAATTGGGTCATGTCAAGAGGAACGATCGAAGACGTGTCTTCCTTATGGAATTGGCACAACAACTAGTGGTCCCACACATGGAGCAAAGAGCAACGAATCCCATTGTACGAGGTATTCAACACGTCAAACACGCAATGGCATTATACGGTGTAGAGGTAAGCATTTCATTTACACATACATTCAATTCAAATTATGAAAAAGATTTTAAATTTTTTTTTGTAGGTAGCGACAGGCCCACCGATAGACGATCAACCAATTCATGCCATTTCCTCTGCAACTCGACCATCGTGCTCGCTGTGCTATAAGTCTGATAAAAAGCAGCAAAAACTCGGTTCCATTGCATGTGTTGCAAGAAACCGGTATGTCTACAACATTCACATGCCAAATACGCGTGCTTTGAATGCCGTGCCTAACTTTTATTTGATTACCTATGATAAATAAAATATGATATATTGTTACCCAAAATATATAAAGATATGTTTTTATGTTTAATTCATATTTGTCCTACCATTAAGCACATTTACATACACTTTTGATACGCCTGCCTATATATTAACATGTAAATTCCATGTAGGTCTGGGCAGACCTAGTTGTACCAGTTAGCGCCCAAAAACCCTTGAACCTCGTAGGGTTAACAATCAAAAAAGTTTTAATAAAATAAAAAATTATTTTCAAAAAAACTTCCAGAAAGAATATACCAATTTCAATGAAATTTTTTATGCTACTCTGTTTGGTCTATGATAAAAATGATAACATGCACAAAAAAAAAATTAGTAGGTGTACAATTTTTTTAATTTTATTCTGTCAACAAATAATGATTTTAAATTTACGTTTCCTTCAGATTGAAGCAATATTTTGCAGCGATTTGTCCTCAATTTATTGAGTCATTATGCCTAGGCGCTGCTTATGAAACAATTACAATTATTTGAGTGAATTCGAAAAGGGACGCATTATTGGTATGAGGAAGCCAGTTCTCCAATAAAACAAATTTCCGACCGCATGAGACCCAGTGTGTCAGCAGTATTCCAGTGTTGGTCTAGGTAGTCTAAAGACGGAATTCATAACCGTCGTTATGGATCTAGATGATCTCGAGTAACTACAACACGGGCCGATCGTTATTTGAAGATTGCGGCTTTACAAGACCGGGTTCCCCAACCCGGTCGATTGGAAATGCTTGGTTGGGAGTTTTGCAATAAAGAATCTTTTGGGTTTCGTTCGTATAGGCCATTTTTATGTCTCCCACTAGCAACTGACACTCCGCCGTCAAACAACAACAGCCCATCCTGAGTACTCCAGGCCATTCACGGCAGAGGAGGTAGTTAAAGTACCGAGTGAGACTAAATCTGGCAATGAACCTGGATTTGACGGAATCCATTCCGAATTCCTCAAGAATTGTGGGAAATGCACAAGGATCTGGATGAGTAAATTCTACTCAGACATCCTATTGACAGAAGATATTTCAACAGAACTCAAGAAATTCAAAATAATTGCTGTCTTAAATCCAAACAAACCCAAGAACTTTCCTGAAAGCTTTCGACCGATAGCTTTATTAAGCTCAAGTTATAAGCTTCTGGAAAGATTGCTATTAAACCGACTTAGCCCATTGATATTGGAGCATGTTCCGTTGAACAGACTGGCTTCAGGCCCAATCGCAATTGTGCTGACCATGTGCTCAGCTTAACAACGCACATTGAGACAGGGTTTCAGAATCAACTGAAGACAACTGTGGTGTATATTGATGACCTGACTGTGGAATATGACATGGACTGGAGAGAAGGCCTTCTTTACAAATTTCTCAACGTAGTACCATGCAGCCCAATAGCATCTTTATTAAACAATATACTTTTTGATAGGTCCTTACAAATAATAGCAGGAAAGAGCAAGAATAAAATGAGACATCTTGATAATGGATTGCTTCAAGGGTTGTGTCTTAGCACCTGTCCTGTTTAATTTGTACACTTGACATGCGACTAGAGAATTCAATTTCGGGATTCCGTAAATCTCGGGACTGTACTTGACTAATCTCGGGATTTTCGGGATTGCCAGTTTGCATTCAGTAATCAGTTGCGCCTTGACAATGACCTTACCTAGATTATATTAAGGGCACCTATTACATAAAGACAAAAAATCAAACTTAGGTGCGCCGTACGATAAAAGAATTACACAGGTACAGCCCAAATAATATGTAACTTAGAAGGGACTTCCCCGCCCGGCATACGTCAATCCAATCCTGTTAAAGTAATTCCCCAACGGCCCAACAGGGGAATCACACGATCACCTCACATGATATATCGTAATATTGTTGCGAGGGATTCCCCAGCGGGGATTCCCTGTACGAAAGTATAAATACGCTTATTAGAATTTACCTTTTACACCCGCTCAGGGTTACGCAGATTACGTCATTAAAATTAAAAAGTCAATTATCTGAAAAAAAATTATTTTAAATGGCGGGAGACTTTGTTCAACATAAAAAAAAACAGTGATACGTCGTCAGCGTGGAGTTATTTTTTAGTTGCCAAAGACCGGAGGAATAGTGCTAAATGTGAGCTATTCTCTGCTATTCTTAAGAGTTTTGTTGGATCGACTAAGGGATTACATACACATTTGTCATCAAAACATAACATTAAGATTTTAGCTGACGTTAATCGTTTAACAGCTTCAACAAGTCAAGATTCTGAAAGTCTGAACACAGCACCACCGCCAGCTAAACGAAAGTTAGAAGATTATTTTACTAAAAGTACTGACGATAGTCTGGATTATCTTTTTGGTAAGAATGATTCAATTAGATGGATTTCCATTCAATGTATTCATAACTTCAGACGATTTGAGATAATTGCTCTTAGCGAAATACACGGATTTACCAAAACCAGCCGTCAGAATTCGAAAGCGTGTTAGTAATTACAGTGAAATAATCAGAAAGCAAGTAACTGCAGAATTAAAACATTTGAAAAGTTCAGGTGAAGAATTCAGTCTATCTTTTGACAAGTGGACATCAACGTCCAATAAACGATACATGATTGTCATCGTTCATTCATATAAAAAAATTTGGAGCTTAGGACTCCTTGCTATTCATGGAAGTATGACGGCTGAAAATTGTCTTCGTATATTGAAAGAGCGTCTAAGTAAATTTGATACTTCCCTGGAAACTGATATCGTGGCTACTGTAACCGATGGACCGAACGTTAGGATAAAGGTAGGACAGCTTGCTTGCACTGAACTACAAATGTGTCTCGCACATGGTATTCATTTGGCCGTCTGTGATGTGCTTTATAAAATAAAGAATTATTTTCAAGACAGGCAATAAAGCCCTCCCTCAACCTCAGATGTTACTATAAATGAACCAGCGGTGACTGCTGATTATATGAACGATAGCGATGATGATGACAATTTAGAAGACTTAGACTGTCCAGAATCAGAATTAGTCTTAATGTCCCAAAATGAATTTGCGCGAGAACACATACTAGAGTTAACGAAAGATGAAAACGTTAATGAGCTAATAAAGAAAATCCGCAAAGTTGTAGTGTATTTCAAAAGATCACCATTGAAAAATGAAACAGTACTTCAAAAATATGTGAAGATTGAACATGAAAAAGAGCTGTCACCCTTTTGGACTGTAAAACCAGGTCTTTTAACCATGCTGTAACGATTTTCTCTTTTAAAAACCTGCATTCAAGAAGCTCTTATAGATCTGAATCATCCAATCCGTTTAGAAGATGCTGATTTTGACTTGGTGAATAAAATTGTTGATGTGCTGACCCAAATTAAATTAACAGTATAAGCAATCTGTCGGCGAGATGCTAATTTATGCACAGCGTATGCCGCTTTGAAGTTTCTTTAAAACATTTTTCTGAAAAAAACTCATCACTCGCCAATAAAATGAAAACATCCTTAGTGGAACGTATAGAGCAACGACGAAATGAAGATTTAGCTGGTGTGTTGAATTATTTACAAAATCCACGAAAAGATGATGAAAATCAGTTATTATCGGGTTTGGAATGGTTTGACTTATTTCCAGATCCTACACAGGCTTTAGTGAGGGCGCAAATAAAGAGTATTATTAAAAGCCTAAATAGTCGAGATGGCACGGAAGAGGAAGAAAGTTCAGGATCACAAACAGATGGTGAGCAAACCTCCCAACCCCAATTGATACTAAAGGAAAAGTTACCGCTGGAAATTTATAAGAGCATGGAATCACCAGATTCTGAATTACAAAATGAATCGGGGTTGGTAAATAGTATTAGACGCGAAATGATCCTTTTCAGAAATGGAGGAGTTCGTGGATATCACTTAGAATTAGCATATAAATATCTATTGTCTATTCCTCCAACCAATGTACAACCTGAGCGAGCGTTTTCAGCTGCTGCTTATGTTGGCAATAAACTACGAAGCAGGCTTGGCAGTCAAACATTGAATGCTTTGATATTTCTGCGATTCTATTTTCGAAATTCTAAATAGTTTTTTGTATTTTCTTTTTTGTTCCTTAGTTTAGTATATTGTGTATTGTGTTGTGCGACAATCTTAATAATTAGTTTTTAAGAAATTACTTAATTTTTTTTCATTTGAGCCCAATTAGAAACCACATAGTCTAATCCCACGATCCCGGGATTAGGCATCAAAAATCCCGTAATCCCGGGATTGAAGAACATGCTCGAGAATGTATTCTTTAGTTCTTAGAAAACAAATGTTCAGTACCAGGGTTAATAATTAAACGGAACTTACTTTATAAATTGTATTGATTGTTTTCTCTACATGCGACACGCAAAGTCAAAAAGTTTGAATATACCGATGACCTGGTTCTTGTATGCCGGAGTAAAACCATAGAGGGAACTAATAGTATACTTTCAGAGGACCTGTCCATACTGGGAAAATACTTCGCCGACCGGAGACTAATCCCGAATATGAATGAAACAGAAGTGTCATGCTTTAACTTCAATAATAAAAAAACGCGTCTAGAGCCATAGGTGTACTTCAATAACAACACTATGTACCCTATATACATTAATATTAAGGTCTTTATTGTAATCTTACGATGTTTTAACTTTTTCACTTTCGTCCGATATATTATCCATGCCGTGTGTGCGATGGTGTAAGGCAGTTCATATTTTGCGCAATATCGTGATATTTTCGTATAAAAGAATCGTGCAAGGGATTTCACTGTCTAACTAAGCCGTTAAAAATTTTTGGCATAACCTTTCGATGATAACACACTTCAGCGTTCAAATTAAGTGTATTTATCCTAAACGGTAAGCAGCCATTTCTATTACGCTTATTGACGTTAGCAAGCTTTACTAATGCCCATTTTATATTGTAACTTAGGGAGCTAATTAGAGAGCTAGTTTGGAGAACTAATTCAGCGAGCATACCTTCTGCAACACCTATTCAGCTGCCCGTTCGAGCGCAGGTGCGGATTGAGTTTGAACTAAGGCCCTTCTACACCTATACCCTTGCAGCTAAGTGTATTGTATAAATCTTTCTTGGCTTGGTTTTCGACGTTATTTAATATTACAAATTTAGTGCGACATTTAAATCTAATTCATATAACATGTTAGTATTTGCGTTTATTATGTGTTTTATTTATAACTTTTCTCGCGAACTATTAATTGTGAGATAAATTTCAAATTTTTCAGGCCCACCTAATGTGTATATTTATAACCCGCGTTTCGCAGAATTCAAGTTAAGTTAGTTTTTAGGCATTCTTAATTCTTTCCATTTCTTACTTTCGGATACATAGGGAGAACGATTTCACCTTTTACAACAGTTCACACATACTTAATTTTCCTAGATGGAAAAACTGCGTTTTTTATTTTTATATTAACCACTGCTACGTTTTATTTTCTTCTTTGGAAACAAATTATTATTATTAAAAAAGCATTCATTCTTGACAGTATATAAACGTAATTTCTTGTCCATTTTAAGAATTTATAAGGCCTTAGCTATATTTATGTGAATGCTACACAGAAGAACTCAACGCAATCCTAATAAAGATACAATCTATTACAAATTATTTTTCATATATATATATCCATCCTCCGTAGTATATTCTTATATATTTCATCGTCTAACAGTCGGTTCATAAGAGATTACCTTACTTGGTGGAACTATTTTTTCGCTAAGTAAGCCCCGACAAGATCGTATTTTCCAATAAAATTCCGGCAATTACTCCGGATTTGATGGTATAGGGCAAGATATCAATGACAAACGATTCATCCTAACGTTCCAAACCGACAACTTCGAGATTTACAGCTAAAGGGGAACGTGTGCCGTCTTTTTTTAATAAAGTGTAAACTTTCCTACATTCTGACCGATCCACGAACTTTCACAGTATAAATTTGGCGAATGCATACGGAATTTCTTGTTTTCCGTACGGTCCAGGAGGATTTATCAATTATCACCGTCATAAATTATATTCTAGTTTGATGTTTCCGTTTGAAATTTACGAGTTTTTCAGTTCTACATTGCGAAAAAGAGGTGTCAGAGGTGTTTTCCGTTTCACTATGTGAGATACATTAAAAGTTAGTAATTTACGTGCATCTAGTGAAATTTCGAATGAATATTATTGTAGTCTCTTGCTAATGAGAAGAGCTTGGAAAATATGCATTAATAAAGTTAAAGGAAATACATGCAAATATGCAAGAAAAACTATTAAATTATGCCCTTAAACATGCGCATGTGTTTTCAAAGATTTCAAAGATAATTTCAAACTTTTACACTCTTGTAATAAGGGTAAAAGGCTTGACTTCTTAGAAATTTTAGAAATAAAAAAAGTCATAAATCTCAACAGACAGGTCACAAACACGCAATTGGATTTTTCAAATACCCCCACAATCGATGCTGTAATAAAACTTTAAAGAAATAAACCATAAATATTGGTAGGAGTATTCTTTTCACTTAGTTTACATGACTCTTTGAGAATGACTGTATAAGTCGAAACATATGTCAGATATATTTTAAATACATTTTGTGAAACAAATATACCAAGTGTTTTATTTAGTAAATTATTAATCATGTTTCACCAAGAGCCAACCGTGAATTCTATACATTATATTAAAAGTGCAAGTAAAGCAAAGTTAACGGTTTTATATAAAAAAACTCTCCTGAAACTGAAAAAGTCCTCCAACCACATATGGCTTAACAAACAGTGCCAAAAAACAGGAACACAACAAAAATTCATAAAATAGTCTGCCACAATCAGTCTCAAGAAGCACAAAAAGCAGTTCGTTTATCAGTACAACTCTGGATTAAAGAAGAAATCAAGAAATGGTACAACAGAAGAGACAATTTAAGTCTACATTTGAAACTCATACACACAGAAATGTTACATACCTTCAACTATATTGAATTCGAAATATTGGATAGACAAATAAGAGAAAATGTCAACTCCGAAGTACAACAACAACACTTCAGACACCTAAAGAAACTGTCACATATAAAATGTAAGTCACACAATTCTATTAACAATCTTGACAAAAACCTAACCCTTACTAGGCCCTTTTATAAGAGAGTTATTAATTTATCACAAACTACCTTCACGAACGATGAACAACTTTTATTAGCAAAAGGTCTGAAATTTTCACCTTATAGTTATAGTAATAAAGATATAGAAACTTTAGCTGCTAACACAGATTTAATTACAAAAGATTTAGATAACCTAGAAAGATACAATATCGCGAAAACAATCATCAATAATATCAACCCAAAAAACAAATCTAAAGATAACAATATCGTAAAACAGGTTAAAAATAAGATTTCCGACAATAGTTTAATTTTATGCAAGGCCGACAAAGGCAACACGGTGACCATTATGTCCGAAGTAAGTTATTCAAACAAAATGTACAATTTACTAGATACAGACGAGTTCTCAGAACTTAAAACCGAACCAACTAACGCATACCAAAAAGAAATCAGACAAGCGCAAAAAGATGTAAAAGATATTTTTCCACTCACTTATTTAACAATTATGATCCCTAGAGCTCCGATATTATATGGCCTTCCAAAGTTACACAAAGAATCGACTCCCTTAAGACCGGTGGTGTCCTACATTAACGCCCCTGCCTATAAATTATGTAAATCATTAAACAAAAATTTACCAGATATAATAAATTTCATTTCGCCTAAAGCAGTAAAAATTCCTTGGAATTAATAGACAAATTAAAGAATATTGAGTTAACCTCTAACATGAAACTAGTGTCCTTTGATATAAAAAGCCTGTTCACTTCTATCCCCTTAGATGAACTAAAAACTATTTTAAAGAGTCACATTCAAAAATCTATTCCGAATATCGAATTACAGGACACTTTATTAAACCTAATTAATATTTGTCTTAAACAAAATTATTTTAAATTTCATGAAAAATTTTATACACAAACCAACGGTTTACCGATGGGTAGCCCTCTTAGCCCGCTACTCGCTGAAATTTATCTAACAGATTTTGAAGATAAACACATTCATAATTTCAACCACAGTCCTTTATTAAAATACATTTCCTTTTGGGGCAGATATGTAGACGATATTTTGTGCTTGTGGTCGGACACTGACAGACAGCTGAACCAATTTCTTAACTACTTAAATTCCTGTAATAAAAAAATACAATTCACAACAGAAAAAAGAGGTAGACGGAACGATTAACTTTTTAGACTTAAAATTAACAAGAGTTGATAAACGATTTGAATTTGATATCTTTAGAAAACCCACTACAACAGATACAGTAATTCCGGCAAATTCCAACCAATCGTGGAATATAAAAATGATAGCTTTTCACAGTTTCATACACAGACTGATTAATTTCCCTCTAAATAATAAGAACTTTGAAAAAGAAGTATATACCATAAAAACGATAGCTAGAAATAATGGGTACAAAACAGAATTCTTAGACAAAATGATTTACAGAAAACAACGCGCTTTCCTTATGAATAATTTTTACTCCGGACATACATACATAAAAACTAACAAAGTGTTTCATACCCTAAACTATATACCTGGGGTTAGCAATAAAGTTTCTAATAAACTAAATAAATTAGGTTTAAATGTCATCCTCGTAAGTAAATGCAATTTAGGAAATATTCTAGTTAACAATAAACGAAAAACAGAATTGCGTGATAAGTCAGGGGTGTATGAATTAACTTGCAGTGATGGTGACGCGGTATACATTGGCCAATCAGGACGCTCTATAAAAGAACGTATCAAAGAGCACAGAAGTCTATTCTACATGGCAATATGACCACGGGATTCGCGGAACACTGTATTCAAAATTCTCATCTGTTTAATGCTAATAATTTCAAACTTTTACACTCTTGTAATAAGGGTAAAAGGCTCGACTTCTTGGAAATTTTAGAAATAAAAAAAGCCATAAATCTCAACAGACAGGTCACAAACACGCAATTGGATTTTTCAAATACCCCCACAATCGATGCTGTAATAAAACTTTCAAAAAATAAGCCATAAATATTGGCAGGAGTATTCTTTTCACTTAGTTTACATGACTCTTTGAGAATGACTGTATAAGTCGAAACATATGTCAGATATATTTTAAATACATTTTGTGAAACAAATATACCAAGTGTTTTATTTAGTAAATTAAAGATTCAATTATTGTACTAAACTTTATAGGTAATAAAATAATTATTATATTAATAACAACAACCTCTAATAATGGGTGCTTCAATAAGAGCGCAAGACTTGAATTTCCCTCCATGTTTGGTAGCCATAATGACACATGATTATGATGTGACAGATCGAAATCTGGCAGATGGGAGATAGTAAACATGGAGCATTACGCAATAGAATAACTCGTATAGATTATTAAACATTATTATCAAAATAGTGAAAGTTTGATTGCCACCATTGGTAAAGTGCGTCCAATATTTGATAGACAGAATGTTCCTAATTCAGCTACAGTGAAAAGAATAATCGAAAAATTCGAAAGGACTGGTGCGGTTAGTGATGTGAAACACACGACACGAGCTCGTAGAGGTCGTTCAGAACAAAACTTCACTGCAGTTCGCGAGAGTGTAGCCGAAAGTTCAGAGACGTCGATTCGTCATCGTGCACAGGAATTGGACATTAGAACAGTCACTCTTCATCATATTCTGACTCAAGTACTCAAACACAACATGTAATGTATTAAATTAGGGAAAAAAATTTCAATTTTCTGCTGCCATATACGAAGCAGCATCAGTTACCATTAGTAATATCCGTAATATGTTTTCTACTAGTATTTTTTGTTATAAAGAGAAACTAGTTGACGTATCATTAACGAAGCTAGCGATGTTTAAATTATTAGGTTTTTACACCAATCAAATAACAGAAAACCATACATATTTATTTGTAATTTCATTTTGGACGGCTTCTATCACGTTTTCAAGGTAATGGTCGACATACTTCATTTTTAAAGTAGATGATGAAGGCACCTTGACATTTTCTTTATAGTAGGGTTTCTTTAAGAAATCTTGGAATAATTTATTGTCCAGATTATAGGTTATAGAAGTGGAATATAACACACAGTAAAAAGATTACGCAGATCTCTTGAATAAATAACTTGTTTACCGTTGTCTCGATTTTGACCCGTTAATTGTTTCTGTACTATTTGAATTGGTCTGCCTTTTTTGAACTGATAGCCTTCGGTACCTAAGTGTTGATCTACTTGGAATTTCTTATCGCATTTTATCTATAAAAATATGTAATACGTTGGTTTAAAAAACAGTTAAAGATAACAATACAATAATTTAATAACTTGAAAATAACTTAATTATAAAAACTATTGTAAACTATATGGTAAATTGCAGATCGTTACAAATTAAGTTATAGTATATACTGCTTAAATTTTTTATATCATTTCTGTTGTTAATTGAATTTTTTTTCTGTTTAATACTAATCATTTCTTTAATTTCTCTTTTCATTGTGTGCTGTTCTTTATCAATTATCTGCGTGTTTTCAAAATCGAAATGGTGATCGCGTTGTAGTTTGTGTGTAGATAGAGCAGTTTTGTCTGTTTTAGAGTATTTGTGGGCTTGTATTCTTTTGTATAAATATTGCTTCGTTTGGCGTATGTAGTAACTATCGCAATCGCGACATGGTATTTTATATATGACATGTGTTTCTCGATTTGTTTCTATTTTAGGTTTAAGTTTTGAAAATAAATGTTTATTAGTATTACTAAATTTATATGTTGTAGCTATATCATATTTTTTTGAAGTGTATTTAATTTTTTCTGATAGTTGTGGAACATATGGAATCGTGATATATATTGTGTCATTGTTCAAATTTTTTTTGGTGTCTGCAGTGTTGTATATTTGGTGTACTCTTTTTTTAATTGTTTAGTCTATAAGTTGTGGTGGATAATTATTATCTGTTAAGATCATAATTATCTTAACATATATATATATATCTTATATATATATATATATATATATATATATATATAAATATAATATTTTCGTGACCTTGGTATGATATGGTAAATTCAATCAGTCGGCGATTAAAGGTCTGGTTTACTTCAAAGTAAGTTGTTTTAAATATATATACTTTGAAGTAAACCAGACCTTTAATCGCCGACTGATTGAATTTACTATATATATATATATATATACATGTTATTTAAAAAAAATGTGTTTTAAAACAGAATAAATCGGTAAGTCTTTATATCATTCAATTATCCTTACTTTATTATTATTTTAATTTTAATATTTAATTCATTCATACAAATGTAAACATATTTTCTTACTTTTCGTTGTATAATTTTTTTTTCTAGTCACTTGAAAAAGACTTAACAATTAAAAGAGTCGAAACGTCGTACAGAAAATTGAAATTCATTAAAGGTCGCTAAACCAATAAAAAAGTCTATTATTTTAATATTAAGACACGGCCAATAAAATAAATATATATATTATCAATACCTTATTTACCGTTAGGTGTTAAGGTTAAATACAAAAATCAAACAATTCCTTAAAGTTATAGTACATTAAATCAGTAAGTGCAGCCTATTAGAATCTATAATTATTATTTTATTCTAATTTCGTTCCGTATATCATCCTTGCCCATTCTTTCTTGTTTATTGCCATTCTTTTCGCCTCTCTCCCTGACATTCCCTTGGCTCTCAATATGTCTTCCACTTGGCTGTCCCACGAATTCCTAGGTCTACCTCTTGGTCTTCTCTGATATCTTCTTGCTTGCCATACTTTTCTTACTGTTCTCTCCTCTCCCATTCTTGTCAAGTGTCCAAACCATCTTAATTGATTTCGTTGTATATCTTCCTTCAGCGCCCGTACTTTAAGTTCTTCCCTTGTTTTGTTATTTCTTACTCTGTCTCTCTTAGTAATTCCCATTATTCCTCTTAAAAACCTCATCTCCATTGCTTGTATTTTGTTTTCCATTCGTTTCGTCAATGTCCAACTTTCGCTTCCGTATGTCAATACGGTCTTAAATATGGTTTTGTAAACTGAGGTCTTAGTTTTCCTTGACACTTCTCTTCTTCTCAGGAACGAATTGTTCAAGGAGTAATAAAGTGCTGATGCTGCATCTAACCTGTCATTCAGTTCTGCCTCCATGGTTCCTGTTTTGTGTATTTTCACCCCTAGGTATTTAAATGTTTCTACTTGTTCTATTTTAGTGTCGTCAAGTTTTATTTGTACTTCATCATCTTTTTTCCCTATTACCATAACTTTGGTTTTCTCTGTGTTTATTTTTAAATTCTTCTTTCGCAACGCCTCTGCCCATATATCTAGATTACGCTGTAGGTTGAGCTCATTTTTTGCATAAATCACCAAATCATCTGCAAATATGCTCTCTGCTATTTCTACCGGTTCCATGTTATAGTATCCCACCTTCATTTTCTTAACTTTCATTTTCGCTTCTTTTGTTACATCATCCATTATTATATTAAATAATACTGGGCTAAGGTTGCCTCCTTGTCTTAATCCCTCCGTCGTTACAAATTCTTCAGATCTTGTGTTCCTGGTTCTAACGTAATTTCTTGTGTTCTTATATACAGCTTTAATACAGTTTATTAATTTTTGCCCGATTCCTCTCCTTCTTAGACTGTTCCAAACTAGTTCCCTTGGCACGCTGTCAAAAGCTTTCTTGAGGTCTATAAAGGCCACATATATATTCTCATTGGTACATTTCTCTATTAATTGTTTCAGTGTGAATATGTGGTCCTGAACTCCTCTCCCTTTCTAAAACCACTTTGTGAATCTTCTAACTGTCTTTCCACTGTTCTTTCTAGTCTTTTGGTCAGTATCCATTCATAGAGTTTGGCCAGCGTGCAAAGCAAAGTAATACCCCTATAATTAGCGCAGTCCCGTTTATTCCCTTTCTTGAATATCGGTATCAATATTCCTATCTCCCAGCCCGTGGTATTTGTTCCTCTCTCCATACTTTGTTTAGTAGCTTTACAATTATTTCCACAGCTTTCGGTCCTAGGTTCATTATCATCTCCGTATATATTCCATCGTGCCCTGCCGCCTTGCCCCTTTTTAATCTTCTCACGGCTTCCGACACTTCTTCTATTGTTATCTCTACGTCTTGTTCATTATTTTCGTTAATATTCTCTTGTTCTTCTTTAGATCCTATGTCATTGTTCTTTTCTATCGTTAAGAGTTCTTCAAAATACTCCTTCCACCTCTTTATAATGTCCTCATCTTCGTCTAGTATTTTCCCTTGTTTATTTTTAATAAGATTCGGCTTATATGTTCTTCCGCGTCGAAGGGTTTTTAGAACTCTATAAAACAACTTTAGGTTTCCGGAATGGTCTCTCTCCATCTTGGCTCCAAATTCTTCCCATGATTCTTGTTTCGCTGATTTTACCATGGTTTTAACTTTATTTCTCTGCTCTTTGTAAATGTCGTATTTTTCATTTGTTTTATCGTTCAGATAATGCATCCATTTCTCTTTCTTAGTTTTTATCTCTGCTTTTATTTCTTCGTTCCACCATCTGGTTTGTTTGATATTTTCTCTAATTTTTGTCATTCCGCAAACTCCCTTGGCTGCTTTAGTTATTAGTTCTTTCATAAGAGTCCACAACTCTTCTACGTTTAATTCATTTACAGTTTCTTTTATTTTATCAATCTCTATTTCTACACGTAATTTATATTCCTTTGCCGTCTCTATATCTTTTAACTTGTACATTTTAATTCTTTCTGTACCTAAATTTATCTTTTCGCAGGTTCTGTCTGGGCGTTTTTGTTGTGTTTGTATCTTAATTTTAGTCACCACCAAATAATGGTCTGAGTAAATTTCAGGTCCTCTTTTTACCCTTGTATCTTTTACTTCCTTTCTATGTTTTTTATTTACTAATACGTAGTCAATTATGGACCTTTCATTTCTACTTTTTACTTCTCTTGTAAATTTGTGTATGTCTTTGTGCTCGAAAAAGGTGTTAGTTATCACTAGGTTATTCAGTATGCAAAAATCTATCAGTCTAGATCCATTGTTGTTTTTATAGTTTTCTCCATGTTTTCCAATTGCTTCTCCTGATTCGTCATTCTTTATACCTACTCTTGCATTTAAGTCTCCTATCAATATCACCCTTCCCCTGTCGTTTTCAATTGTTTCCGACATTAAATCCCAGAAATTCTCTTTCTTTTCAGCCACCTCGTCCTCATTGGGTCCATATGCCACTATTATTGTTGTTTTGGTGTTTTTGTCCATATTCATTTCAATTTTTACAATTCTTTCAGATATTTTTGTCCATTTATGCAGGTATTTCACTTTCTCTTTCCTTATTATACATCCTACTCCCTCCTTCGCTCTTTGTTTCCTGTCTACTCCACTGTAGATTAACAAATGCCCTCCTTCCATTTCCAATTCACCATCTCCCTTTCTTTTCGTTTCCGTTATCCCCAGTATATCCAGCCCTGCTTTGTCGAATTCCTCTTCTAGTTCCTTTTCTTTTCCTGTCAGACTCCGAATATTCCATGTACCTATTTTCCAAATTTCTCCGTCTTTAGCCTCCTCCTTGCTTTTTCTCTCATTTCTATTCTTACTTTTATTAAGTTTCAATTCCGGGTCCACTGCCAATTTCGTCGTCAGATGTCCGTCCGCCGTTTCTTTTAGTTTTTTGGGTCCTCCTTTGATAGTTCTAGTAAGTATTTCTCTCTATTCCATTTCCACACTTTCTTATCTATAATCAATTTTTGATATCCGCTTTTCACTGTTTTACCTCTTTTCCTCTCCTCCTCTGCTTTCATTCTAATTAATTTCTGTATGTCTCTATCTTGTTTTGTCATGTCATTATTTATATATATCCTATCGCTCTTAATTTTTGCTAATTTCGTCTTGTTTTTCATTATTTCCATTTTTTCTTCGAAACTCCCTAATTTTACTAGGTACGATTTTGGTCCTATTCTGTGAGTAGCTTTAATCTTTGTCTCTATTTCAAGTTTTTCTTTCATAAAGTTTTTTATCTCATCAATTAACTCATCTTGGCTGTTTGAATTAAGTGCTAGCCCTTGTATTACTATATTTTCTCTTCTTTTCTCTTTCTCTAAATATTCTAATCTGTCGTTCGTTTCTCGTAACTGCTTTTTAATCTCTACATTATCTTTTATTATCATCTTGTTTTCATTCTTTATTGATTCATTTTCTTTCTTTATTTCTCTTATTTCTTCTTTGTATTTCCTCTGCTCTGTCTTTATTTGGTTTATGTCTACTGTTAACTGTTGTAGCATATCTAATATCTTATCTATTTTGTCATCCTTTTTTTGTTGTTGTTTTGATGGTGATTTGGTTATTTTTTTGCTTTTACTGTAAGCGGTTTCCTCCCCGCTATCTCGATCCTCTCCTCGCTTCCTTTTCTCTCCCTCTGATGATTCATCCGTACTATGCATTTTATTAGTATTTGTTGGTTATCTCACTATTCTATTCCTCCTTAACCTATTTTGAAATTTGCGATGAAATTCTTTCGAAATATAAATATAAAATGTTTTTACATCGTCCTTGAGCTCGGTTATTGTTTATCTCTCTCTGTTGATCGCGCTTGTCGCCCGGATCAACTCCTCGGAGGCAGACCTGCGCCGCGTTACGTTGTGAATTATTCCTAATCTTACTAATCTTGTTAGGGTTATGCTTGTAATTACAATTACTGTGCCGCTACTGATCTTATTTATACTGCTTCTCTTACCTTCTTCTGCTATGTAACTGTGCTGCAACTTTCACCAATATTTAACAATTAATTTCACTTAAATACTCTTATTAACTTTGCTGTGTGACTAAGCCGATACGTCGGTGCTTCGTCGACACTCACACACCCAATAAAATAAATAAGAAATCTAATTCTTATTAACACTAAATATATATATATATATATATATATATATAAGTGATTAGATAGTTTCTTAGCCGTTCATTAAATATAAAAATTGATAAATTATTGGAGGTTTTCGGCTTTTATATGAAATATTTACAAATATCAAGTTAGTATGTATGTAATTGCAAAGTAAGGGGGGATGTAAACATTGCTGTCTACAAATTACAAAGCAAATCATACGAAATTTTTAATTGAAAATATGTCTATGTTGGGACTCGAACCCAAGTCTACAGCTTGCCGGGCTGTCGTCATTACCACTAGACCACAATAGACCCAGGTTCAAGTTATTCAGAAATGCATTTAAAGTAACAGTGTTGATGAATCAGATATCAGTTATTGAATGTAGATGTCAAGTTGTTATATATATATATATATATATATATATATATATATATCTACAAGATTTATAATAACGCTATTTTTTTAATTGAAAATGGTTGGGTTGTATGATAATTATAGCAAAATAATTTGAAACATACATGAGTGGGTAAAAACCACACCAATTTGTATAATACAAAAGTATTTTTAATAATATAAAATATTATTAAAAATGGGGTGTGAAGAACACAATACAAGTTATATATTTGTGAATGTATCTCCTCTCCAGAGACGCAGATACGTATTTCACCTTTCTACAGGATCGTCGGTACGCCCCTGCTGGAGAAGATATACATTCAACCTAACATAACTACCTTGCTATCAACCAGAAATTATTAAGACAGAGCGTGAAAGAATATTCAGCGCTGTCTACATAATAACTGCCGAACTAAGCAACGTGTTTCTCTATAGACGGTAACAACCATATCTATAAAAAACTGTATTATCGTGTCTTCACTACTTGTCGGGCGAACCGAATGCGTATATAACAAAATAATTTGAAACATACATGAGTGGGTAAAAACCACACCAATTTGTATAATACAAAAGTATTTTTAATAATATAAAATATTATTAAAAATGGGGTGTGAAGCACACAATACAAGTTATATATTTGTGAATGTATCTCCTCTCCAGAGACGCAGATACGTATTTCACCTTTCTACAAGATCTTCAGTACGACCCTGCTGGAGAAGAGATACATTCAACCAAACATAACTACCTTGCTATCAACCAGAAATTATTAAGACAGAGCGTGAAAGAATATTCAGCGCTGTCTACATAATAACTGCCGAACTAAGCAACGTGTTTCTCCGTAGACGGTAACAACCACATCTATAAAAAACTGTATTATCGTGTCTTCACTACTTGTCGGGCGAACCGAATGCGTATAAAACAAAATAATTTGAAACATACATGAGTGGGTAAAAACCACACCAATTTGTATAATACAAAAGTATTTTTAATAATATAAAATATTATTAAAAATGGGGTGTGAAGAACACAATACAAGTTATATATTTGTGAATGTATCTCCTCTCCAGAGACGCATATACGTATTTCACCTTTCTACAGGATCGTCGGTACGACCCTGCTGGAGAAGAGATACATTCAACCAAACATAACTACCTTGCTATCAACCAGAAATTATTAAGACAGAGCGTGAAAGAATATTCAGCGCTGTCTACATAATAACTGCCGAACTAAGCAATGTGTTTCTCTGTAGACGGTAACAACCATATCTATAAAAAACTGTATTATCGTGTCTTCACTACTTGTCGGGCGAACCGAATGCGTATAAAACAAAATAATTTGAAACATACATGAGTGGGTTAAAACCACACCAATTTGTATAATACAAAAGTATTTTTAATAATATAAAATATTATTAAAAATGGGGTGTGAAGAACACAATACAAGTTATATATTTGTGAATGTATCTCCTCTCCAGAGACGCAGATACGTATTCCACCTTTCTACAGGATCGTCGGTACGCCCCTGCTGGAGAAGAGATACATTCAACCAAACATAACTACCTTGCTATCAACCAGAAATTATTAAGACAGAGCGTAAAAGAATATTCAGCGCTGTCTACATAATAACTGCCGAACTAAGCAACGTGTTTCTCTATAGACGGTAACAACCATATCTATAAAAAACTGTATTATCGTGTCTTCACTACTTGTCGGGCGTACCGAATGCGTATATAACAAAATAATTTGAAACATACATGAGTGGGTAAGAACCACACCAATTTGTATAATACAAAAGTATTTTTAATAATATATAATATTATTAAAAATGGGACGATCCTGTAGAAAGGTGAAATACGTATCTGCGTCTCTGGAGAGGAGATACATTCACAAATATATAACTTGTATTGTGTTCTTCACACCCCATTTTTAATAATATTTTATATTATTAAAAATACTTTTGTATGTATGATAATTCATGTATTTTTTCGAGGATTTAGGTTTAACAGAAGTACATACTTATGATATCTCTAAATTTATGTTGATATTATTTAATATTTTAACAATAATTTAGTTATGTAACTATCACTTAAATTTTACATATTTTAATAAAAGCTCTGCATATTTTCATCGAACTTTGAAAACACATATGCGCATATAATACAGTTTCCTTGTGCATATAATTCCCAGCTTTAGATATAACACGTAAGGTATAAACTTGGCGTTTGTCTTTAATACAAATTGATTCTTTTGTAGGTTTCTATTTTAAGCATAATACGTTTTTGGTAATCGAAATCCGACATCACGGCGACCGGGAAAATGAAATACGTCTCAAAATACACACATGTTTGAATATTATGTAAAAGTGGAACAGGCGTGACGGGAAAATATGTCGTTACTAATAATAAGACACCGTGTGGATGAGATCCAGAGATTAGAGTTGGCCGAAAAATATATTAGTGCAATAGCATGCTGGTAATAATATTTAGCGGCACTACTACTAGTAGTAAAAGAACAGCTGATTGTCTAATTTTACTACGATTTTTGTGTTACGTGTTTAGTTTAGGTTATTCACATTGTGTACACAGCTCGAAATTTAAATTTAAACAGGATCGACCCACGAAAACGAGATGTTTCTGCATCGGTATTCTAATATTAGTCCAAATCGTATATATAAAATTAATGCATGCGGCCTGAGAATATCTAGAGGCGCATTTCTTATTCCGTGATTAATACAAAAACATCGATGTTCAACAAGCTATACATTTTAGAATCGTATCTGCTTAATAAATAAGCGAGAGCTTTATTATTAAATCTCGAATATTTTGTTTCTGAAAACACGTTTAATTTTAGACACGAAGTATATTTTTAATCTACGTTCAACACGGGAAAAAAGGAATTGCTGTACATTGAATGCCAGAGAATTTTGGTGAAGATATTTCCGCTATGGTTGAAATATCGAAAACATCTTGCGTAAGGTTAACACACAGGGTAGAGATCTACGTAAAAAAACTAAATTTGAATTCATCCTGACTAGATCATGCGCTAAACCACCTTAACTACGAGTGCTATTTATAAAGTAAGTTCCGTTTAATTATTAACCCAGGTACTGAACATTTATTTTCTATGGACTAAAGAATACACTCCCGAGAATGTTTTTGAATCCCGGGATTACGGGATTTTTGAAGCGTAATCCCGGAATATCGGAATTAATCCCGTGGTTTCTAATTGGGCTCAAATGAAAAAAAAACTTAAGTAATTTCTTAAAAGTTATTTATTAATGTTGTTCCACAACACAATACACAATATACTAAAATAAGGAACAAAAAAGACAATATAAAAAACAACTCGCAGAAATATCAAAGCATTCAATGTTTGTCTTCCAAGCCTGCTTCGTAGTTTATTGCCAACATAAGCAGCAGCTGAAAACGCTCACTCAGGTTCTACTCTGGTTGGAGGAATAGGCAATAGATATTTATATGCTAATTCTAAGTGATATCCATGATCTCCTCCATTTTCGAACAAGCTTATTTCGCGTCTAATACTATTTACCAACCCCGATTTATTTTGTACTTCAGGATCTGGGGATTTCATGCTCTTATTAATTTCCAGCTGTAACTTTTCCTTTAGTGTCAATTGGGGTTGGAGGGTTTGTTGCCTTGGCTCATAATCTGTTTGTGATCCTGACCTTTCTTCCTCTTCCGTGTCATCTCGACTATTTAGTCTTTTAACAATACTCTTTAATTAGCGTAATCACTAAAGCCTGTGTAGAAACTGGAAATAAGTCAAGCCATTCCAAAACCGATAATAATTGATTTTCATCTTCTTTTGGTGGATTTTGTAAATAATTCAACACACTAGTTAAATCATCATTTCGTCGTTGCTTTATACGTTCCAATAAGGATGTTTTCATTTTATTGGCGAGTGCTGAGTTCTTGCTAGACAATTGTTTTATAAGATATTTCAAAGCGTCATCAGCTGTGCATAAATTAGTATCTCATCGACAGATTGCTTCTGCTGTTAATTTAATTGGGGTCAGCACATCAACAATTTACCAAGTCAAAATCAGCATCTTCTAAACGGATTGGATGATTGAGATCTATAAGAGCTTTTTGAATGCAGGTTTTTAAAAGAGAAAATCGTTCCAGTATTGTTAAAAGACTATTCCACCTGGTTAAACAGCTAAAATGCTTCATTCGGACGCCACGTACAAAGAAATAATACTTTTATTTGTCAGTGATAGTGCTGCGCGTATATGTTAAAAACAGGCAGACTATTGAAGAAAACATATCCTAATATGCTGCATATTACTTGTGTAGCACATGCTCTCCACAGAATCTGTGAATATATCAGAGACACTTTTCCGGAAATTGATAGACTTGTGTCAGCTTTTAAAAAAGTTTTCAAAAAGGCACCATTGAGAGTAGCTCTTATCAGGGAAAAATTTCCATCTCTGTCACTGCCTCCCACTCCAATAATAACTAGATGGGGAACATGGCTGGAAGCTACTAGTTATTATGCTGAGAATTTCGATAGTATAAAACATTTCGTAACACTGCTAAAGGAGGATGCTAGAAGTATTGGTGAGTGCAAGGAACTCACACAAATCCCAAATTTCAAAAATCAGTTGTACTTTCTTCACGAACACTTTGGAAAATTGCCAAAACTAATCACTTATTTTGAAAATCGAAATCTCAAATTAAATGACGGATTAACCACATTAGATGTGGCTGTTAATAATTTGAAAAGTATTTCAAGTGACTTCGGATGTGGCCTTCGGCAAAAGTTTGAAGCAATTCTTAATAGAAATCCAGATTTAATTACATTTCAGCAATTATGTATGGAGACAATTCCACAAAATCTAACGACTAAATATGAAGAAATAAAAGAATATTTCCAGTATGCACCTATAACCAGTTGCGATGTAGAAAGGACGTTTTCTATTTATAAGGATGTACTTAATTCAAAGAGAACAAAATTGACAGAAGAAAACCTTGAGAAACTATTGCTAGTCAATATTAATACTCCTTTACTCAACTTGAACGACAAAATGAACAAATAAAAATGTTCCAATTATAGAAATAAAATTAAAAACTTTAAAAATACAACTTTTCAACAAACACATATGTATTTCGTAATTTTATAGATCACCACCCGTTCGTTTTTCAATTATATAAATAAAATTAAATATTTTAGAAATACAGCCTTTCGCCAGTACTGCGCTGGGCTTTGCGTCATATGGTAAGCGTGTGCGTTCTCTACTTATAATGAAGTTTTAACAAGTATCTCCTTCGTCAATCAACGATGTAAAGTATAAATTAAAATTTCCTGAAACTTCCAAAAAAGCGTGGAATTATTTAAACCCATACTGATACTAAAACGTCAAGTCCATTTAAATTCAAAATGCAAGTCATTACCGTAATTTTTTTCGCCTTAGTTTACATCAAGCGGAGATTTTAATTGAGATAAAGCAAATTGTTAAAACGTTTTCTTCACGACATTAATCATACTACTTCACAACACACATTTTAAACTTACAGTAATTTATGTATCATGGCAATTATTGCGTTATCCAGAACATAGTTAGTTATATTCCGTCTGTGTTGCATTTTTTCTATGTATAGTACGCATGTGTGTAGTTCTTTACATTTAACATATGATTCTTGTTATTTACAAACATGTCTTTCTAGTTTCATTGTCGTGTTTTTTATATATGTAGCTGCCTATTACTAATGTGCATTTGGATAAAACAAAAAGAGGAAATTCCATTGTAATGTTATCTACTTGATATTTACTTAAATTTTTCTTTGAAGAAATGTTTAGAGGACTGCCACGAAGTTCGTTTTTCATTCGTCTTTTACGCAAGAACTTCATCTGAAAAAAATTAATTTATAACAACAAAACTTTCCATTTTTTAGTATGCCACGTTCGTGTTAGTAATGATTCTAGAATAAGGACTTTTGAACATCTGAAAATACTTAATAGAATAAATTAAGCGATATATTCTCTTATTCGTATTAATAAGAATCGGTTTAATCTGGGTTAGCACGTTAGTGGGATACCCTAATATACTTGGCACAACGAAAAATTTGGTAATAATTCTGGATCTCAACAACCAATAAAGCTTTTTTTAAACGGTTTTTTTTAAATAATCCTCATATACAGGGTCCGGCAACGAAGCGGGGACGGAAGATTACACGCGTATTTGAAAGCTAGTCAAATATTTAGTCATCGGATATCCTTCCATACCATCAAGCGCACGTTTTAAAAATATTTTGTTTTAGACAGGGTGTTCCAGATGGAAATGCCAGACTAAAGTTGCATTTCTTTTAGTGGAACACCCTGTATATTAATAGATAAAATGATCCGCGCTTGAAAGTTGGTTACATCAATATAATGTTGTATGGGTCTAAAGTTGATAGTTTCTGTGTAAATAATTATTTTACTTGATAAATTGATACATTTCAGTAGGCTATTCTGCATAAGGAAAATCAAAAGAACCGAAACCAATAGAATACAATACTTTCTACTAGTATGCACTTTCGTTGCTACGTGAAATAAATTCTGCAACTGCTCGCGTTATACAGGGTGTTCACAATTTCGCAAAATCGAAGAAATATCGTAATTTTTAAATGGAGCACCCTGTATATTTTTAGCTCATTGAAAAGCCCTTTTACTACGATTTCTATTGATACCTCATTTGATGCACCTAGGATGGATCATTTGCTAATTATTTCTTTTTAGATTTGAATTAATGAAAAATGCTTGTGTTTTTAGTAGCTTATTTGCGCTTTTAAACCTTCTGTAAGATCGGATATTCAACAAATTATCCATAAATGGTCTATAACAAGAAGAAACCCCATTAAGTACGAGAAACAGTTGATTTTCACTCAGCGGTGAAAGCAAATTAATATAAAGTAATATAGCATTTTCAATAGATTCACTGCTGATCAAGTTATCTGGTGTCAGTTTTAAGCTTGTATACTTAATAACCAAGTTGTCAAAAATTTCGTTCCATCTTACACAGTATTTCGTTCAATCTGTTAAAAGAAATTGCTATAATGACTAATTTTATTATTCAAGATATGGTGAATATAATATTTATTCTTGGGGAGTGTACAAGAAATTGTCTCCTAGCAAGTAGAGTATATGCAGAGAGATTTCCAAACCTTGAAAGAAAGCCAAGACCGGAAGCATTTGAAAGGTTATTAGAGGGATTTACAGAAACTGGTAGTGTAACCTACAAGAAGAGAGAAATAAATAAGCCGGTAATCAATGAAAAAAGCGAATTTTCCGTATTATTAACAATACAGGAAAATCCACATATAAGTATAGACGGTATTTCAAAGGTAACAGCTATTGAAGATAGGAGCGTAGGAAGAATTTTAAGAAGTCATAAGTATCATCTGTACCATATGGAATTAAATCAGGAATTGCATGGTGATGATTTCATCAAAAGAACAGACTTTTGTGGTTGGTTGTCAAATAAAATGCGAGAATTGCCAAATATTTTAACAAAGATTTTGTTTAACGATGAGGCTACTTTCAAAAGTAATGGAGCGGTAAATAAACATAACATGCATTATTATGCAACAGAAAACGATACGTCATATAGACAATCAGAATAGATGGTCTCTTAACGTCTAAGGAGGTATACTTGGTCCATATATCATTGGGCCGTACTTTTTCGATGGAACCGTTACAGGCGATACGTATTTGGCATTTTTGCAGAACGAACTGCCTAATTTACTTGAGCAAGTGGTTGCTAACACCCGACAAATTTTCTGGTTGCAACACGATGGTGCACCTGCTCATTACAGCCTTAACGTTAGGGAGTTTCTAGGGCGATGGAAGGAAGACAAATGGATAGGACGAGGTGGTCCAATCGCTTGGCCTCCACGAAGTCCAGATCTTACTGTCTTGGACTTCTACTTTTGGGGATATGTCAAGGCTCTAGTTTATGTGGAAGTTCCTACAACAAGGGAAAATATGATGGAACGCATAACAGAGGCATTTAGAAATGTTCGCCAAGAAACATTACAGCATGTTCAACAGAATTTCACGGCGGCTTCATTTATGTATTGAGAGACATGGAAGGACATTTGAAAGTTTTCTTTGATTTATTTGCATTTACTATTTACATTTACTTTATTTTTATTTACTGTGCTACTACTTTTGTTAATTAAATTTGATGTTGTTGTTAATAATTAGTATTTATTTAAAAAGTGCAAACTTTTAATACTACTCGTACTTGATTCTTTCCTTTCGGATCTTTTGATTTTCCTTATGCAGAATAGCCTACTGAAATGTATCAATTTATCAAGTAAAATAATTATTTACACAGAAACTATCAACTTTAGACCCATACAACATTATATAGATGTAAACACCTTTCAAGCGCTGATCATTTTATCTATTAATATATAGGGTGTTCCATTTAAAAAAATGCAACTTTAGTCTGGCATTTCCATCTGGAACACCCTGTATAAAACAAAATATTTTTAAAACGTGCGCTTGATGGTACGGAAGGATATCCTATGACTAAATATTTGACTAACTTTCAAATGCGCGTGTAATCTTCCGTCCCCGCTTCGTTGCCGGACCCTGTATACATTATAATTGACGTCTTATAACGGGCAGATTTATCTGTTTTGCCATTTTAGTCGTAAGGTCGATTAATTAGGAACTGATCTTTATATGGTAGGATTTTCGCAGATAAGTTGTAATTTCGCTATTTGAGGATTTGTAAAATGTTTTTCTTTTGCGAATATTCATTTTATCGTTGTATTGAAATAGGGAATTCCGTTGTAGTAATTTAGCCGTATAATTTTAAATTTAATTAAAATTTCGATATATTTCACGTGGATGATATACATGCAACCGTGTATACATTAAAGTTTGGATTTACTATCGTTCATATGTTATGCTTGTAGATGACGTTTGTATTTTCGATGAATATGATAGGGTTAATATGGTAAACATTTTAATTTGAATACATTGTAACAGTTTTAGTGCGAATCTTTATTTTAAAGTTAATTAGAATGGGTCATAACTTTGTCATTTATGAATTTAGTTAGAATTGTCATAGTATTTTCCTTTAATATCTCCTTTGTGCATTAAAGTGTGAGACACCTCTTGTGTCAATTTTCGGGACAATTGTCTTTTATTAAATGTTCCTTATATAGAAGTAATTAATTAAAGTTCTTAATCAGTGGGTTTTGTGTTTTATTACCTTAATTTTGATGTAGCAAGATGTTTTTCTAAGTACGGAATTCTTATTTAAATTCATCTCTACAACGGCTTCACTTATCGTTTGTTTTTAAGAACTACGTATCTTATCGCATAAGAGCATCGAGTCTGCAAAAATCTCGCTTTCCTGTATTTATAGTCGTTCATTGTAACTCGGAAAAACATCTAGGAATGTTTTTTCCTTATAGGCCATATGCTAAATAACTTAATAACTATGCAATATAATAAGTAAAACAATATCTACAGCCAATTTTAATCCTAGGATTTAAAGTAACTAGATTAGGAGCGTACGTATTGATGAATTATGATTCCTATCTAACATTAGAGTTATCATCATACATATTACAATATAATTGTTTTGTTTGTGATAGATAGTAGTGAAGATAGGATATCAAAAAAAAAAATAATTTCATTCGATCCCCGAATTTTTTTAAACATAATACTGTATGCTCCCGTAATCAAATTATATGAATACTTTCATGGCATGTTGCAATATAGTAAGAATTTCTTTTTGATTGGCGTCTAGAAATGTGATTTTAATTGCTTTAGTAAAGTTTGTTAATTTTTTCGTTTCTTCTTTTTCTTCTTATTTCAACTATTTATATAGACTATATTTCGCATCAATTAATAATATTTTAGTCTACTTCCCAATGCAAAAAAGATATTTGGAACAAGTTTCCCGGAGCGCATAGCGCGTTGCTCAGTTCTGTGTTTAAGTAGTTTCGTATGTAAAGTTTCTAAATATACCCGAACGGTAATGTATGTAGCTACATACCTGTGTACATTGCGCTTAAGTTCCTAAAGTAGTGATGAGATTTATATGATGCACTTTGCTGGGCGAGAAAATTTTAACTTAAAGAAGTGTTAAATTAATGTTGTATGCACTAATATTACTTAGTAGAAAAGCATTACGTGTCAAACGATAAATAACGCTGCTTCTAAAAATAATTAAAACGAATCGCTCGTGCTATATTAAATCTCAGTACATGTCTTTTGGAGTACATAAATCTACAGCAGTGTGCCAAAATGTATGTAACACTATCGTATTTTAATATTGATAGCATCTTCTATGAGATTTTAGAAAAGTTAGTAGAATTCACAATGAAAATGCTGCTTAAATGTACGGGGACAGATTGATGTGTACAGTTCATAAATTATTTCTTACACATTATCATATTTTAATATTTATAACATCTTGTATGAGATTTTAGGAAAGTTAATAGGCTTCACAATGAAAATGCTGCTTAAAGATACCGGGACAGATTGATGTATCATGTATGTAAGTACGCTGTACTCTTGAATTAAATTTAATCGTTTAAAATATAGCAAACCAAATGAGACAGAAATAGCCAAGGATGCTCTTACATTAATTAAATAAACTAATTGAAATGATACTTAAAATTACGTAGTAACAAAACGTAATGAAAAATTGAATATGTATAGAAAAAGACTAAATTTTAATAATTCAACTTATACTCGTATAACTAGATTTAATACTAAATACTAGCTTAAATTATGATTTTATTTTTGTAAATAACGTGCGTAGCATGACAAAAAAGGAACTTAAATTAACTGAAAGGGATATAGATAATTACGAGTATGATAAATCAACTCAAAATTTAAAAAAAACAGAAACTCTTAGCTTAATCGACCGCCTCCTTGGTGGGTAATCAACGTTGGTGGCTCTGTCTAATTGTCTTTGGTCTCAATTTCATGCAAGAGGTCCTACGGCAGGCCGGGAGAACAAACAACGGAGATGTTTCAACGGCCGGAATTACGATTGTCGCACAGGCCAAAAAACCATCTGTTATAAAGATGCACACAAACAAAACGAATAAAAATTAAAGGAAATAAATGAATCTCAAAAATTACGTATCAGAATTTTCCAATGGTTCTTTTTTATTTAGAAGACAACAAAGATCTCTTTATAGGGAGAAACGATACCCTCTCGTCCAAAACAGATCCCCAAGGGGTGATTGATGCTTGTGTTACTAAAAAAAAACCCTGAAGACCGGAGGCTACAAACGATACTCTAGATAAAGAGAATAATTAAACCCTACAATTAGCAAGCACGTGTTGAACGAGAGCGAGGTAACTACACCTAGATATCGGTGTCGATCTTACAACAACTCCGCTGAATCGAATCTTCGCGATCGGCTGACAGAGTAGGGAAAAGAAACGAAAAAACTAATACGTAATCATTTTGGCAGATATAGGAACGTAAGCTGATGAATATACAATTAAATTTCAAAATAAATAGAGCAGAATAAAATAAAGTCACACCCTAAATGGCGACGAAATAATGAACGATTACGAAACGTAACACGGTATTATGAAAAATAAAGGTGAAATAAATGGTTGAATAGTGTGTTAACTTGGAGCAAAGACGCAAGTTTCCGAAGTCGGAAGGATTGACAGTGGATCAAGTCGTCTACAGTTGGTTTTGCAAAGACAGAAATAAAGCAATTCCAGTATCTGGGCTCCTACTTAAACAAAAAACACTGGAGGCAGTAAATCGTTTAAAGTTGGAAAATTTCGCAGCATCAACATTTAAATTAACTTGCGTGAGTCCGCAGAGGTCAATTTAGACGATATAGAGAACTGAAGAACCAAGTTACGGTTGGCCCTATCAGATTACACCAGATAACCTCATGACATCTGACGGACAAAACCGACCACACCGATATTTGTCTGTCAGATGTCATGAGGTTATCTGGTGTCATCTTATAGGGCGAAATTTGCTATATGACCGCGAAGTGTACCTACAGTCGTTTGTCTTCCTTCGTAAACCCATCATTGATAAAGTCGTGAGACAGGAACGCATGCGTCTGGTGGTTGAAGCAAACGCTGGTAAATACGTGCTATGTGTCCATGTATATACAGATACAAATTTGTTTCTATACAGATTTGTATTATTATGTATTGATGTTGATGTTAACATTGACAAATTACCCTTAGAATGAGATTCTAACCAAAAAGCAAACAACAATACGATAAAGTAAAATTAGCGCGTAAAATGGCACAAAATACTAAGTAACACCAAGAGGAACTAATAAACAATGTGGCCACTTTATTAGAGGCGCATATAGTTTCCTTTGAAATGCGTCTGCTTTGGTAGTGATTTTAAAGGCACCATTAACTAAAAGGTGTCTTTATTTAAAAGGTCTCCTTAAAAGCTGTGATTATGAAACCGGCCGTTCGGTTTTGTACAGAGATATTGTTTTTATCGTTGAAACACTGACAGTATTTGCAGCTAAACTGTGTATAGTTTCGTGAATTTTGCCATTAAGGTAATTTCCAATAAGGAATTATTATTCAGAATCTCTACGAAGTAATATTAATTGAACGTCTGCATCTAAGAATTATTCGCAAAGCAAAACGTCCGTACCTGCATTTCACCGCGATACCAATCTGTCACATGTAAGTACCCACCCGTTTGCGCGTATATTCTTGATCACGACGGGCTCATTACATCTTCATTAGTGATCGCGTTGATTACACATATATACTGCGTAACAAGGCAAACTCATGCATACATGAATATCCTATTAACGGACATATTCACGAACGACCGAGGCCCGGACACATTTTAACCACAGTATTGCCATGGAATTTGTTAATTCAGGTAACTGAGTTCTCCTCTATTCATTTTTAATGATAAATATAAATTAATAAACGGGTAAGTAAAGACAACTTTAGAATTCAAGTTGACGTTACACGGCAAACATATGTAAAATATTTAACGGTATCCGTATATGTGGGGATGAAAAATATTTCAGGAAGATTTCGTTCTTAGGATACTAGAAAATTAAGAAACATATTGACATATCTATAATACCAGTAACCATCTTAACTTAACTGAAACTAGATTTATTTAACTGTCCTATAAAAAGCGTAGTACCAATCGAGAAGATATATGGAAAATATTTAAAAAAAGTTATAGGCTAAAGGACAATAGAATTAGTATGAACACTAAAAAGATCCTGAGAAAGAATCCAGAAAGGATTCCTTAACAATTGCATTGTTTAACAGAGCTCTTGGTTCCAGAGTATGTAATTCTATGGAACTTTTCATTATGAATTCAAATTCGCTTTCTGACATTTTCTATCCCAAAAAATTTTTGAAATATATGCACTTGAGTTTCCACTGCGCAGTGTAATAATAACTGCATCAGGTATTTACGTATTAGCGATTACAAATTTTGGAAATGATGTGCATATACGAGGAATGTCTCAGAAGTAATGAGAATGTTTATTTTACGCTCAATGTGACAACATTGCACCTGGCTGGGGACGACTACATGTAAGTGGAAGGTGTAGGTACGCAGCCAGAAAAGGTACAGTAAGATTCAAAGTATTTTAAAATGACTGAAATTAACATTAAGCAGATTATAAGTAAATGCCGAATTTACATGTACTAAACATATCAAAATATGCATGTAAGAAGATATGCTTCTAGGAATATAAAAAATGCATTTAAATAGACAAAATAGGCGTTTGAACGTGGAAAATATGCATTAAAAAGTAAATCTCGTTTTTATTTAAAACTGATGTTAGAAAAAGATATATACATACAGGAGATGAGCTCTAAACATAATTTTAATGTTGATAAAATAAATACAATTTTTATTTAATTATTATTAAAATGGCAAAAAGATATTTTTCCAAAATTTCTGGAGTAAAATTTTGTCTTCTGTCAAACAGAATATTTTTGTAATGTTAAAAAGATTATTCGTTATCACAAGTTGTGATTGGTGCGTATTCGTACTGTGGTAACTTTGTGACGAGGTTTCCTACTTTGCCTGATTGGGCACGTCAAAAATTTACCAGTTTCTCTGTTCCAGCTTAAGTACGTCAAATTGAGACGCAGTCGGTTTGCATCTCTCACTGTCGGTTAATTATAACTAATTATAATTAAAATATCTTACTAACTACTTCATAAATTAACAAGATTTATTTATCGGTTGCTTTGTACTTGAATCGGAGTCGCCTTAATTAAATACATTAATTATAATATTAACTTTCACTTCTTAGTAAGTGAATTAAAATACCAAAAACAAAATTCATGGCAGCGAGTGTACAAGAACCGGTAAATAATATCGTGGCGGCGCTGTTGGTCTTTTGCATCAACAGGGAAATTTTGAATTTTTCATTTTCATAGAGAAACCTTAAATCACAATTAAAATTTATTCGACACTAAGGAATATCGATGTTAAACTAAAAGCATCGTGAGTTTCTTGCACAATTTTGGGTAGTTACAATCGTAGCTGAAAGAGTTCGGTAAATCTTTATTAACTTATTTTAGACGATATATTATAAAATATCTATTTTTCTTTTCTAACAAGTGTGAGTCCTATTCTCAAGCTGTGGGGTCGATTTTTGTGTGTATTAAGAAAAACGCATTGGATCACAATAACAAAAAATGTTTAGTTTATTCTATATATTCTCGTGATATTCTATAAACATAAATCAAATTCATAAATTTATAATAAATTTTTATCTAATAACAAATTCAATAAAATAAAATAATAGTATATTAAAAAACAAGTTTCATAAGGCACAATTTTGCCGCACGAGATCAGTTTAGAAAACGAGCCGCGATAGCGGCGAGTTTTCTAAAGAGCGAGTGCGGCAAAAGGCCTTATGAAACGAGTTTTTTATACTATTTTTTTCTATTTTGCGTTTCTTACATTAATAAATTGCTTAAATTGGAATTATTTAATTTGAAAGTTCAGAGTTTAATTTTTATATAAAGTTGGTCAGTTGGTCACATTGATATTTGACATTTTCAAATTTAAATCATGCTATCCGCGAAGTATATTATATTACATACTATTTATTAATTTTCGTTAACATTACTTGATATTTCATTTAAAAATATAAACATGAGTGACATAGAAACATATGTATGTTGTTGTCAATTGTATACAACATACGTTGTTTGTGTAAAATACGGACATATATCATATCTGTCAAATGTACATAAATTCTTAAAATCAAATGACAGCAATGATATTTATTTCTGTATCCGAACAACGCCAACATTGAAAAATGAAAAAAACCGTATCGAAATGAAGCTCATTTCGATACTGTTTTGGGTTTCATAATGAGTTCATTTCGAACGCAAAATAGAAAAAATATATTTTTAATAACATTAATCTAACAAATTCTTCAAATAATTTACATACGTATGATATTTTCTTCACCCGAAGGATATTTAAAATCGTTGATATTCATATATTTATTAACAAAAAATATATATACAATCTTAATTTAAAGAAAATAATTAACCAAAACGTGTATTTTGAACATTTTAATTGGTCTCGTTATTCTTCGTGGACAAACGAAAAGATTCTATCGTATTGTATTCAAAAAAAACTACTACGGACGTGTTTATTGTTTGAACACAGACTTTTTGAACATTCTGCTGGACGCACGAGAATTCTTATGAATGATTCGCCCGGTCGTGAATATCTTTGGAAAAACGGGTTCAATTGAATTAGAATATACATGAATTCGGCGGACGGTGAGATTCTAAATATTCCTGGGATTATAACTTTACTGCTTTCTAATTACTAGTCGAGAATTCTGATTAGAGAATATTTCGGGGAATATAATAATTAACAATAATTCAGGAATTTATAATATAATAAATTTAATACGGGTTAATTATTAATTAGTAATTCAAAATTTTTAGATAGTTATCTCTGTTACTGGAGTTACTATTATTTCGGGAACTTCTGTGATACGAAACAAATTGCTTTTATTTGCCTTTATTTTTGACAAGAAAAAAAAACATCTACTTTTCAATTACTCAGCTTTCTTTAATACAAAGTTTAATCTTTTTGTTTCCGTGATATTATTAGAGATATATGCTTAGGGTTACTATCCTCTTTCTTCTGACTCGACCTTCCCTTCAGATGCAGAAGACTTCTGAATATAAGGGATGTCACGTTTGTACCGAAAATTAGCGGAAACGGTTCGTACAATGCAACATAAAACGGTGTCAGAATCTTTACTTAGAATAGTGGTCAGCAGACTTATTAGCCAAAGAGCCAAATATGAACATTACAACAATTTAAAAAAAAAATGGGAGCCAAATCTGCTTGTTTAGTAAACTTTTATTACACTAAATAAGTAGTACACTAAATAAAACTAAATTTCATACTTAATAAATATTTATTAATGCGAACAATGTGCTTGCATCTCCTTGGAAAGTTTGAGTAAGTCAGGTTTGTATGTTGTTGTTTTTAATTTTAGGCATGATTCCAAGTTCTCATCAATAAGACGACTTCTCAGTTTACTCTTGATAATGTCCATGCTTGAAAAAGATTGTTCACATATATATGTAGAACCGAAAAGGGAAAGAACATCAAACGCGAGCTTTTTCAGCTGATCGTAAGAGTCAGGAATACTATTCCAAGCGTTGAAAATGATCATGTCTTCCTTCTCCAGGTCATTCAAAGCAGACCACTTGTGTTGTGAACTAAGATCACATTTTTTCTTCTCCAATATTTCAAATTCAACTCAAAGACGTTCGAATTTAGAGCGCCATATCTCCTTGTTTTTTAAATCCAGCAATTGTATTTCAAAGGTACCAATGCCAATTTCAAAAAAAAAAAATTTCAACTCGGTTATCGTAGCATTAAGAGGATTTTTAACAAATATTAAATTTGCTTTGCTGTTTTTAAATTCCTGAAACCTGCTGAGAAATGCTTCCCTCATATTTAAAATTATTGTTTTAAAATTGTGTTTATCAATAGAGAAATTATTTTCTTGGCGATGCTTCAGCAGGCTCGGAAAGTGAAACAATGTTTCCCTTTCAAAATCCTGAGCAAAAATTGATAATTTGTTTTCGAATGTTATTACTTCTTCTAACATCGAAAAAATTAAGTTTACTTTCCCTTGTAGTTTACGATTAAGCTGATTTAGATGAGACGTAACGTCTACCATGAAATAAAAGTTTTGGATCCACTGATCGTCTGTTAGTTCTGGATAGTGAACGCCCTTCTCAAGGAGAAATGCTTTAATTTCCGGAAAAAGGGACGCGAAACGTTTTAAAACGTTCCCTCTTGATAACCGAAGTACCTTGTTATGAAGCAGAAGATCAGCGTACTCACTCTCCATTTCAAATAAAAATTCTTTGAATTGGCGATGATTAAGAGCTTTAGCTAAAATGGAGTTGATAATGGTAATCACTAATTTCATAACTTTACAAATTTCATCCGGAAATGTTTGCGCACAAAGCGCTTCTTGGTGAATGTTACAATGGTAAACAAGTATCTCGTGATTAATTTTTTCTTTCAAAATAGCAACAAACCCTTTTTTTACGCCGGTCATACTTTTGGCCCCATCTGTTGAAATCGACACAATTTTATCCAGGGCAATATGATGTTTATCCATACACTCAATTACAGCATTTGCGATATCTTCTCCACGCGTCTGACCTTTGAGTGGCAATAATCCTAAAATTTCTTCTTTAGGGCCTGAATGAGACATAAATCATACAAATAGTGAAACTTGCGCTGTATCATTTATGTTACAAGACTCGTCAACTGCTATTGATAAAGCCGAAACCAATTTCAGATCTTCGATATGCTGGGTGGTTATATTCGAACACATTTTAATTGTTCTATCTTTAATGGTTTTGGCAGACAATGGTAACTCTTTAATTCTTTTCAGAATATCTGCTTTGTTCTTAAAATCCCGAAATAGCTCTTCGGATGCATTTATAAAACAATTTTTTATGTATTCGCCGTCTGTGTACGGTTTCCCTCTCTTAGCAATCTCTTGGCTAAAAACAAAACTTGCCATATTAATATTGCTGGAAGATTGCATCCAGTTATTAAACACAGAAGTTGACGACTCTTGACTCTTCTGAAGTTCCTCAACTGCTTCCTTCCTTGCATCACCGGTAGGATATTTAGTGATAAATGACGCGTGCTTTCTTGTAAAGTGTCTCTCTAAATTTGACTTCTTGTTATGCGCGAATTTTTCCTTACAAATAAGACATGTCGGAAGTCCATTCAAGTTTTGAATAAACTCAAAATTCTCGGTCCACTCAACTTTAAATTCGCGGTTTTCATCTTCCGTTTTTCTTGGTTTTTTTTTGGTAGCCATGTTAATTGGGGTGCCTATAAAAATATTCCAAATATATTTTTTTCTAAAGCCACCACTACAAAATTATTATCATTACTAAATTGATGAAAATAAAAATTAAAAAAAAATCTATTTAAAAAATACATTTTTATTAATATATGTAACTGCACTAAAAAGAAAAAAATAATTTTTTCCATAATCAGAATAACAAAACTTTTAATATGACCAAAAATGGAAGAAATCTTCCAACATTTGGACAAATAGAAGTTATCGAAAAATCGATTACAAATTTTGTACCGGAACCACAAACATACATAGCAGGTATAATAAATTCGTATAAAAATACCTGTAAGATGTGCAGCTAGATTGAAAAATACAACAACTTTTTAATAAGACAGGACAACGGCAGACACGGTAGATAAGACAAAACTGTTCACACTGCAACTGCTGGTCTGTGATGCCAATTTGTACCCCCACTACTTTAGAAAAAGTATGCGCGCGCATGCTTGTGGTACCTTTGTATCACACCGGAGTACGCCGAAAACATACGAACAATTTCAGCCGGTAGCTTGTACATGGTTTGTGTTTACGTCTACGAAAACTAATAAAATTAAACTCGATGTTCGTTACGTATTTTTACAATATAAAATTTTAATTACCTATCTATCTTTTAACTTAAACAAAAAATTATACATATTCTCGATTTATAGAAGAATTTTAATTTATCAAAATAAGATTTAATTTTTTTCTTACCAAGTTTTTTTTTAAATGAAAATATTATTGCGCCTTCCGTGGATATTTGTGCCAGAGCCGCACTTAAGGAGCCAAAGAGCCACATGCGGCTCTGGAGCCGCACTTTGCCGACCACTGACTTAGAAGAAGGTAGAGTGCGGGGAAAGACCACTAATGTCATCTTCGGAAAATGTAACTCATCTACTTATGCCTCAACTAATGTCACTACAAAAGCAGAAGAGAGACCTCGGATTGACTGGTTGAATAATTGCCTTTTCTGTGTAATTTTGGGCCTTTTATATAGAAAAAATTGAATAAAAACGGTCCTTATTGGAAGGGGTTCCACTTCTAGGAATATTTAGTGGAATATATCCACGTCGGCGCACGTAGGGACAAATAACCGAATTACGACGAAAAAAATGGAATTTCTTATTTTGTTAAATGTAACCACTATTGCACTTAATATGTTCTATATACCAGTACGCAATCAACCTATAAGTATTTATTTATTTAACGCCTCACATTAGTCTGTACGTGCGTTCAAAGTATTATTATCTGTTAAACGCACTTATATCTGTCAGCAGCATCTATAGCGTTTATTGTTGCTACACTCGACAATTTTTGTAAATTTACAGTTTAAAGTTTTTTAAATATATTTTTAAGCATCAGGTATCTAATTTAATTTGCAGTTATTATTAAAATAACAATTATATGTAGTGTAGATATAGTATAATGTTTTTATTATGAAATATATTGAAAAATTTACTTTAGCTATAAAAAAAGTTCCAAACAGTTCCACGACTTTTTCTCATAAGTTAAAAAAAACAACTAGTAATAAGTGTAAAAAAGTCAAGTGGAGGTCCCCCCGTTTCCCCTCTCATTAAATAGAGCATATTTTCCTTAGGTAGTACACCGAATTCTGAAAATCTCACATGCAAATGACATTTTTTTTAATTCGCTTAATTTTTCATTCTGTGCAGTCTCTTCACAAAATACTTGTGTGCACCACTGATGTATACTTAAACTGTTACGAAAAAATATAAAAAGGGGAATTCCGTAACTAAATTGTAACTAACAGAACCGCAATAGCTAAATTTTTCATTCAGTGCAGTCTTCTCACAAAATACTTGTGTGCACGAAAATATATTAGAAAGGGGAATTTCGTAACTACATTGGGTGTACTGAGATCTGTGCTTTAAAGAAGATGAAAATGAAGAAAAAGGAGTTATTTAATGTACTGAAAAACCAACAATTTTATAATTTGTCATCATCAAAGTGTAATGAACAACTATTACAGTATATTTTGGGCAATATTGGTGTTAGTGAGCTTTCTGAAGATTTAATAAAACAAATAAAACAGGAAGTTAAAGTGTTTGTTTCAAAGATGTTTACGAAGTGGCGTGAGTGTAATTATATGTATGAGCGTTTTAACAAGAAGCACATAAACTGGCTTGACGAAAACCTAAAACTCCCGGAGATACAACCACCACTGCTTCCATTATCGGTAGGAACACATTCAGAACAAAAGAAGCGAGACAGACCCAGAAAATCATTTGAAGAAAGTTCTCATCGCAGTAAGCAAAGACATGTAAGAGCAATTGTATCAGATCTTAATTCAGAAAAATTATGTTTGGCTGCAGAAACAAGCTTGGTGAAATCAGGCAACAGAAGTGCAGCTGATGTTGTGAAGTTAGCCATCAATTCTTCACCCAAAAGTTTAAAAAGAATGAAATTGGCACATGATACTTCATCTTCTGCTTCTGTAAAACCTTACAATCCTGAAAAGCTTTAGCTCTTATAGTGGACCTTGGATTGACAAAAGAGGATTATATAACGATGCGACTTGGAGCAATAGAAAGAGGAGCTAATATTTATCCCTCATATCATGTGATAGGAGATCTTCTTCAAGATCTTCTTGCACATACTACGCAACGCCTGGCTCAAGTTCAGACTGATGTGATACTACAGTATATTTCCACTGACTGTGATACAATTGAAGTTTATTATAAATGGGGCTTGGATGGCAGCGGTGGACACAGTATATATAAACAAAATTTTGCGAATAATTCAGCATATGCGTACTCTAATATAATTTTATGTACGATTGTGCCACTACAAATGTGTGATTCTAATAGCAAAAATGACAAAATATTTTGGAAGAACATGTCACCATCATCGACCAAGCATTGTCGACCAATCTCATTCAAGATAAAAAAGGAAAACGTCCAAAATGTGAAAGAAGAGTATAACGAAATCCAAAATCAAGTATTGCAATTGGAGCCCACAACAATCGTACTTGACGGTAAAGAAATAAAATTTAAACATATCCCTATATGTACAATGCTGGATGGAAAGACTGTCAACATTTTGAGTGATACTGCAAGTTCACAAGCGTGTAATGTTTGTAAAACTACTCCCAAAATTTTAAACGATTTAGAAAAATTAAAGAATAGAGTCTGTAATGCAGACACCTTTAAGTATGGGATTTCGGTGCTACATGCACATATTAGATGTTATGAATATTTACTACATATAACATACAAATTGGAACTACAGAAATGGCAAGCAAGAGGTGACAGTGCAAAACAAGAAGTAAAAGAAAAAAAGGGTGAAATAACAACTAAGTTTTATGAACAAATGGGCCTTGTTGTTGACCAGCCGAAACAAAGTGGAGGCAATAGCAATGACGGTAATACTGCACGAAAATTTTTTAAGAATCCTTCGCTCCTTTCAGAAATAACTGGAATTGATAAATACTTAATAGAAAGATTTGCAAATATACTGTCAATAATTTCTTTGGGCATTACATCAAGGAAGAAGTATTTAAAAACTATTGATTTGAAACAGCAGAAATGGCCATTAAGATTTATGGCTGGTACAAAATGAGTGCCACTGTTCATAAAATTTTAATTCATGTAGCTGATATTATAAAATCTTTACCTTTTCCAGTAGGCCAACTGTCAGAAGATGTAATTGAAGCAAGTCATAAAGACTATAAAAATTTAAGACAATATCACTCCAGAAAAACTTCAAGGGCCAATACCAACAGTGACATATTTAACTGGATGCTGGTTTCTTCGGACCCTGTTGTGACCGATAATCGAAAAAAAGGTAAAAAAGGTAAAGCAAAATTTAATGAAACTGTATTAAATATGCTAGGGCTGCCCACTTTCTGTGGCAACGAAGCAGAGAATTATGAACAGGAGTTTGATGACGTCCAAGACTATGAAGATGTTAATATAGAATAAAAAAAAAATTATATTATGTCATCTTGATAATTAAAAAAAAAAGTGAAACAATTAATTATAATTCTTATTATTTTAAGTAGTATCATCACCAGTTGATCAAATTTAAATAAAAACTTTAAAAAAATATAATTATTAATTCCGCTTTTTATAAGTATTCTCATTTTAAGTTTTTAATTAGGTCTAATGTTTTGAAATTTGAATTTTTAATTTTTAAAAACTGACATCAAAAATCCCGTTTTTAAAAATTGTACGCCATATTGGATCCACCATTTTGAATTTTTAAAAACTAACATCAGATTCGTAATCAGCGACCCTAAAAACCTTGAGGTACCTAGTTTTATTAAAATTTATTGAATCCATATGAAGTAAATAATTTTGTCGCACTAAATTTTCAATTTGTCCCTGTGTGCGGCGTGAACATTAAGAAGGGGTCGGATATTTTCGTGTTCACACGAAGCAAGCGTACGAGCCAAGTACAATTACACAATATTCTTAATAAATATATTTACACAAATATACACCGCTCTCCAAACTTAAGACTATTTTGAGCTTTTAATTGCGATTGAATTAAATAAGCGCAAACATTCGCTAATAATCTTAAGTTTGATAGCGAACTTCGTTACAACTTTTCTACTGCTATGGTGCAGTCATTCGAACCAGAGCCATTCAATACTTGGGATATTTCGTACAAAACGGAAAATCCTGGACTCTTGGCTAAAATAGTTTCAAGTTTGGTATAGGTTTTTTTAGCAACCGTATTTGGTGCTTTTCTAAAAGACCCTCGGATGACTGTTATCTTTTCAAAGATTCTTTACGAGTATTTCATCTGATGCTTCCAGTGCTTTAGTTGTCTGGACCAGTATTTTGAAATGAATGGCAATGTACGTTAATTCGTTTTCTATCTTGGTGTTATTAAATCCATATTGTGATTCTTGTAATGCGACTGAATCTGGACCGTTAAAACTATCAACAACATAATATATATATTTATTTTCTATTTTCATATGGGTATATACATACCTCCTTTATAACTATGAAATTTTTTTGATAAAAAAACTGGCTCTAGCCATATGCCCCAACGCGTTAGAACTGGTTCTGGTGGTAGTTTAAGATTTGGACACTTTTTTGCGGACATTTCTCTCCGAAGTGGTGCTTTTAAAAATATCTTTTTCGTGTTTGACATCAATTCATTTATAATGGGATATTCATTTCTCACCACTTCGGCGACTATATTTAACTCATGTGCAAGACAACTAACGTGCAGCAAATCTGGATAAAACACCTTTAAATTGTTAGCAGCTTTTAACATGTAAGCAAGTCCATCCATGCAAAGAATTTTAACTTTTTGTTCATAATCATTACTATTTATAGGCCATAGTACCCCCAAATTAAAATAACGCAATATTTCTAAAACATTCGCCACAATCACAACCACCTAACGGACTAACACATTGAAATATTAACTTATCTTAATTTAAGTGCTTATGTTAGGCGGTTGTGTATATTTATTGAAATTAGAAATCAAACACGTTAACTATACCACAAATCATTAACAAATCTTGTTATGGTGTTAGAATTTGTTCTCTCTAAAACTTTTGTTGCAAGAAGATATGGTTTGCAAAGACAGCAAAAATCAAAGCGCCTATCATAATCCCTTTCTTTCAATGTGTGAATGATTTTTGGTTTGAATGGTTTGTATTTATTTAGTCTCAAAATTTTTGCCACTGTATCTTTACTTACATTTTGTTGCATCAACTATTTCCTTTTGCGCAATAACAGTTTTGGATTTTCTACCACAGACAGCATTACTTCAAACTGCGTATTCTCATCGGTAGCCAGCTTTTGGCATTTTCCAATAAAATTATTTTTAATACTTCCAATACTCTTCAATTTATTTACTATTGAATGATTAATATTTTTATTGGAATGTCTACTATTCAAGATAATAGCTGCTTCTCTATGTGTTTTATAATTTTCTCCCACAATCAAAACAATTTCTATTTTCTCTTCACAAGTTAACGCTAACATTTTTATGTGTCATAAATTCTAACGCGTTTTGAAAGTCGCTGTCAAACATTTATTGCTATCAACAAATCATTTGTATGTCAATGCATCCTAGATTACATGTAACAACAGTTAAATTTGCATTGATATTGTAGACAAAAAAGAAAAAATAATTGTTTCAATATAAATGGATATAATTACATATTTGAACGTATTTTTTAGTTGTGATCAACTTTTCCTTATAACATTTTTCGATATTGTAAAATATAAAGGTACTTTACTCTTGAGTAAAATTAATATATTTCGATAAACCGCGTATACTACTGAAAAAATATAACTTTTTTCCTAAAATTAATAATAAAAAAGTTTTCCATATGGTTCCGAGACAATCTGTTTATGCAATATTGTGCATGTGTCTTCAAGGGTTATCGTACATTTCTTTTAATTTGAAATTAAACTGCTGACTCAGTAAAATTCGTTAATTTTGTTTTTATTTTTCCCTATTTCCTGTAAAATTCAAAATTGGCGCACGAAACGGGAATTCAAAAGCACATTCACTTCCCATCTATAAGCTGTGAAAATTTTGTGAAACGCACGAAAAGGGAGCACCCGAAACGATCACAAATCGGGTTAAACTACTAAGTTTCAAAAAATCTTCCCAGCAGCTTCGCAGAAATGAAGAGAAAAGAAAGGACGTAACTTTTATTCAATGTTATGTCGTACTACCTAGACATTTCACGCATAATTCTGAAAACTAGTACACTCTCAAAGAGAATTAACCGAGTAAATTAACAAAATTTACCTTAAGATACCACTAATCACCGACAATACCCTCAGGGATATAAATTAGGAGCACGTAACATAAGTAATGTGTGGACGTGCTTGTTACTAGAACTAAAGCGTTGTTTGTGTTTTCTAGAAACATGACACATTCTCTCGTATATCTTTCGGAGGGATGGATACAAAAATAACCATGACCATTTGGAGGCGCACGTACGCACTGTGTCACTTTTACGCGGTCCTTAAATTTTATTCCCGTTATGAGACCTGACAGAACTTTCATTTTTGCCCGTACACCCGCTTCGTAGGTTGTGTACGATGTACAGAATTAAGTCCGCTTAAAACGCTATCAAGTGTAATAATCAGGCATTCGTCATTCCGGATCCGCCCTCGTCCGGATGAATTCCGGACGACCTTAATAACGGGTACGTAGATGTATTTTAACGGAGGGACCTTTTCACGATTTACATTCCAAAAGGTCCCGTGTCGTATCTGACGGTGAAATGTATGCGTGTTGTGTTTTAATTAGATACTATCTCGGACACATGTTGTTTTATTTTTTTGTAACACCGAAAGGAAATAAAGGTTAGGAATTCCTTGATTTTCTTATGCTGAACATAAAAATTGTGCGAGTTAATATATTGGAACACAAGCTTAAACGAGATTGCGATCAAAAATGTTTTATATTGCAACTCCTTCCCGTAATTAAGAGCTGAGTTATATAAAATATCGCTTTCTGCAAATGCATTCAAATTCCTATATTATTGTGTGGAACTTATTATACCCCAAAAGGTATGTACAGGTGACCCAAAATGACCGAAGAGGTTTGAGTTCATTATAACTTCTTATTTAAGACATAATTATTAAATTTTTTTAAATTTAAATACAGTATATTAATGGAGAATATTTTTAATTTAATTATGAAAAATTATATCTCGCAAGTGGTGGCCATTTTCTGCTTCGCATATTCGTGCTCTATCCAAAACATTTTCCATAACCTTTCGCAAAACTTCAGGTGTTATGTTGTTGATTTCGTCGCGTATATTATTTTTTAATGGCTGTATGGTTCGAGGCTTATTAATATAGACTTTTCCTTTCAAATAACGACAAAGGAAACAGTCTGAAGCGGTTAAATCCGGTGAACGCGGAGGCCAATTAAAATCGCTTGTACGGGAAATAATTCGTTCACCAAAGATGTCGCGTAAAAGAGCCATTATGTCCCTCGCAGTGTGCGCTGTGGTTCCATCCTGTTGGAACCATACTTGCGGATGGTTTTCCACGGCTGGCTTTAAAAAATTTTCCAACATTGTCCGATATATCAGTGATGAAAACGGCGACACCGTGTTCATTTTCAAAAAAATATGGGCCAATTATCCTTTCCGACGAAACACCGCACCAAACGGTACACTTAAGTGGGTGTAATTCTCGCTGTTGAACTACTCTTGGATTTTCCGTAGCCCATATCCTGCATTTTTGCCTATTAACGAACCCATTTAATTGGAAATGGGCTTCGTCGCTCATAATTAAATTATGAATAAAATCATGATTTTCTTCTGCTTTTTGACGAAAATAAATTGCATAATTAAGTCCTTGCTGGTAATCTGTCGGTTCCAATTGTTGGACAAGCTGAATTTTGTATGAAAACATTCTTATTGTATGCAAAATTCTCTGCAGCGACCCTCTTGAGAGGCCAAGTTGTGTCGAACGTCTCCTGGTTGATGTTTCTCCATCTTCCCGAATACTCTCCTGTCCCCGTTCAATATTGTCATCCGTGTGCACCGTTCGTCATCTGCTGGCACCAGGTAGGTTCCTTACTGCCCCTTGTTCTCGAAAATTTGCAACCAGACGGTTTATTGTTGACTCTGAGGCTCCAACCCGCACACTAAAATAACGACGATATGCACGCTGAGTCAAAACAATGGATCGTTGATTTGAGAAATAAAGTTCAACGATTTTTGCACGTTGTTCAATTGTATACTGTCCCATTTTAAATTCCCCAAGTCTTCTTTACAAAATACTGGAAATAAAAAAAAAATATAATAAAAAGTTATAAGGAATTAAAACCCCTTCGGTCATTTTGGGCCACCCTGTATTACGGAAAGTTTCTAGCGCGAGACCCACAACACCACTTTTCGGGATAAAATCATATCTATTTACATAGTCTCCTAATAACTCTATACATTTCGTCCAACGTTTTTCAAGGACCTATTATTCGATGACAATTGCTTCCCTGCCAACCATTTCTTGAGGTTCGGAAATAGAAAGAAGTCCGAAGGGGCCAAAACTGGCAATTGTTGACTTGTATGATGAGGCATTGCCTTGGTGAAATAAGACTTTTTTATTTGCAATATGAGCCTTTTTGACTTTGATTTCCTCGTTCAATCTGTCTACTAACGACGCATAATACGCTCCTGTAATTGTCGTCCCGTGTTGCAAGTAGTCAATGAAAATTATTTCTCGGGAATTCAAAAGGTGGTAGCCTACACGTTCCCAGCTGGCGGCATCGTCTTTGGAGTTGGAAAATAACGCCACGAAAACTCGATTAAAACACGCCAAATTATAATTAAAGAATTTTTATTTGAAAAAAAATTATATTAGAACAGTATTTGAATAAATAATGGCATTATTCCATACTTTTGCCGGGCCCAATATATTGTAGAAGCCTCTGAAAGGAATGTGGAAGAAATAATTCCACAACAGGATAATGACCCACGTTTAGGCGGCCATAAGATTTAGTAAACTGTACCTACAGGATTACAGATTACAAACACATACGATTATTTGTCTAGGTATATCGATCTATTTTAAAATAATTAACAAATGATTTTTCTTTGATTAATCTAATTTAGGGTACCTTCTAAATCAGAAGGGAAGGATCTCTGTGTATATCGTCAGAAATTTCTAGAAACTGGAAAAATTCATCGTTTTTCTTCAATTCTGGTCCCGAGTGACTTTAGAAGGTCTGGTATTCAAAGAATTGATGAGTCTGGTACCAAAATAGGGTTATTTCTTAGTCTAAAGCAATATTCTATAAATTTTCATTCGGTCAGCAATATAACATTTTTAATTTTAAAATAATGCTTAGGTTGATAATTTATTAAATACATGATTTACTCCGTTCAAATGATTTTCAATTGATAAGTTAAACTTTCCACTATTTTTTCGATATATTTTTAAGTATTTTTAGTCGTTAAAATATTTTTAATCTTTATTCTTAGAAAATGCGGACTACGAAAAATGCTTATGGGCTCTATACCACTACTTTCCAAAAAGACGCCGATAACAAAACTAATAACGTCCCCTTGAAATGTGCTCCACAACATCTCATTGGTTTGTTTCGAATCAACGGAAATGATGCGGAAATTTATAATTTGAATAAATATTTTGTATCAATTACAATTTCCTTCAGAATTAATTACATACTTACAACTAATTACATATTTAAAATTAGATATTGAAACTATTCAAAATACTGTATTTATATTTCCTTTGATTTTTTTTTTGATTATATTTAGTCTTAATTAAATATTTAATTACAATTTTTTAATTTTTCACAATTTCATTTAGTTTTGAATTAACAAAATTCAAATATATTGTTTGAGGTAATTTGCCTCACAACAATATATATGCTAGCTTATAAGTAAATCTAGGATAAAGAATTAAACTATAACATTTCAAATTTTACATATATTCAACATTCATTTTTAAATTTGAACCATTGTATAACATAATTTTATTATTCTATTCAAATTATAAAACTTTCTCTAAATTCTAAGAAATTATACTTGCAAATTTATTTATTACTTTAGGATTTATACCACTCGGTTTATTGCCTAGGATTTTCAGTGAACGAATTCTATAGACGATGTTTGATCTGACATGTTTTGTTAGGATCACGTTTCCTAAGTATGAACACTGGAATTTATCCGGAACTACATACTTAGATTTAAAACACCAACTAATGCTTAATTAGTAATGATATTTCATTGTGTAACACAGTATGAAACATTCTCTACATAACATTCATATAAATCCGGCTGATAGTATAGTGCTAGCGCACTGGTTGTTCATGCCGGCAGTCCCGGGTTGAGATCCGGGGCTGGACTGTTCGGGTAGGTTTTCGTGGCTTTCCATCTTGTTTAACGCGAATGCTGGCAGCTAAACATCCTAAGTCGCTCCACGGGCGCAGACGTAATAATAATTCATAGCTCGCCAATGTCCCGTACAATATCGATCACAGTCTCATACTAGCAAGAAGAGACTGAACAGTATCGTATTAACAATAAGAGACATACAGTCTTAGACAACAGTAAAGAGCTTAAGTTTTAAGTTTACCTTGTTTCATTTGTGAGATTACCTTAATACGTTAGGTTTAAGTGGTTTTCGTTGAAAAAATGAAATATTCAGAGAACACACCAAGCTCTAATATAACTGCCACCAACCAAAAGAAATAACCAGCTTACACGGAAGATACCGTGAGCGGTGGGTCAAGAAACAAAATATGTATGGTCCTTCCGGGTCGAATACAACTAGAGAATACAATCCCTGTATCCCTAATCCCGGGATCTCGGAATCCCGGTGGCGTTTTGTTCCCGTAAATCCCGGGATTGTTCTTGGCTAATCTCGGAATTTTCGGGATTGCCAGTTTTCATTCCGTAATCCGTTGCGCCTTGACAATGACCTTACCTAGATTATATTAAGGGCACTTATTACATAAAGACAAAAAGTCAACCTTAGGTACGCCGTACGATAAAAGAACTACACAGGTACAGCTCAAATAATATGTAACGTAGAAGGGACTTCCCCGCCCGGTATACTTCAATAAAATACTGTTAAAGTAATTCCCCTACGGGCCAACAAAGGAATCACCCGATCACATCTTTCAACGACTGGACATCAACGTTCAATACACGATACATGGCTGTCAACGTTCATTGATATAAAAAAAAATGGAGCTTAGGTCTCGTTCCTATTCATGGAAGTATGACGGCTGAAAATTGTCTTCTTATATTGAAAGAGCGTGTAAGTAAATTTGATATTTCCCTGGAAACTGATATCGTGGCTACTGTAATCGATAGACCGAACGTTATGATAAAGGTGGGACAGCTTGTTTGCACTTAACAACAACTGTGTCTCGCACATGGCATCAATTTGGCCGTCTGTGATGTGCTTTATAAAATAAAGAATTATTTTCAAGACAGGCAAGCCAGACCTACCCCAGACTCAGATAATACTATAAATGATCCAGCTGAACTTGCGCGACAACACAAACCAGAGTTAACAAAAAATGAAAACATTAATGAGCTGGTAAAGAAAATCCCCAAAGTTGTAGTTTATTTCAAACGATCGCCATTGAAAAATTAAACAGTACTTCAAAATGTGAAGATTGAACATGAAAAAGAGCTGTCACTTCTTTTGGACTGTAAAACCAGGTGGAATAGTCTTTCAACAATGCTGGAACGATTTTCTCTTTTAAAAATCTGCATTCAAAGAGCTCTTATAGATTTCAATCATCCAATCCGTTTAAAAGATTTTGACTTGGTAAATAAAGTTGTTGATCTGCTGACGCCAATTAAGTTAACAGTAGAAGCAATCTGTCGACAAGATGCTAATTTATGCACAGCTGATGCCGGTTTGAAATTTCTTATAAAACAATTGTCTAGCAAAAACTCAGCACTCGCCAATAAAATGAAAACATCCTTCGTGAAACGTGAAACGACAAAATGCTCATTTAACTGGTTTGTTGAATTATTTACAAAATCCACGAAATGATTATGAAAATCAGTTATTATCGGATTTGGAATGGCTAGACTTATTTCCAGTTTCTACTAAGGCTTTAGTGAGGGCGCAAATAAAGAGTATTGCTAGAAGACTAAATAGTCGAGATGACGCGGAAGAGGGACAAATGTAAGAATCACAAACAGATGATGAGCCAGGGCAACAAACCTCCCAACACCAATTGACACTAAAGGAAAAGTTACAATTGGAAATTAATAAGAGCATGGAATCCTCAGATCCTGAAATACAAAATGAATCGGGGTTGGTAAATAGTATTAGACGCGAAATGAGCCTGTTCGAAAATGGAGGAGTTCGTGGATATCACTTAGAATTAGCATGTAAGTATTTATTGTCTATTCCTCCAACCAGTGTAGAACCTGGGCTAGCGTTTTCAGTTGCTGCTTATGTTGGCAATAAACTACGAAGCAGGCTTGGAAGTCAAACGTTGGATGCTTTGATATTTTAGCGATTGTATTTTCGAAATTCTAAATAGTTTTTTGTATTGTCTTTTTTGTTACTTATTTTAGTATATTGTGTTGTGCAACAATATTAATAAATAATTTTTAAGAAATTTATTATTTTTTTAAATTTGAGCCCAATTAGAAACCACATGGTCTAATTCCGGGGTTAATCCCGGGATCCCGGGATTACGCTTCAAAAATCCCGTAATCCCGGGATTGAAGAGCATGAACGTGATTGTATTCTCTAAATACAACCCAAGCAAACATGATGCCTCAAAAACTATTAGAGACTAAGACTGAGCGAATATTGAGACGCAGGAGTTGCAGTACAGGTCATGGCAGATTTTTGTAGCATGTGTAATTCCTAATTCTCCAGTATACCGGCGAGATTGGCTCGTCTAAGTTGTAACGTGTCTGTGTTTGCACATGTGAGTTTGATACAGTTTCCCCTGTGCATTTTTGTGACTTACGGAGTTGAATACCCACAGAAGTATAGGCTAAACGGATACTGGAAGGTGATTTAGTATAGTAAAGAACATATTTTTCTAAAGTATGTTTGAATTTCATCGAATTGTTGCTTATTTAGTCTGAAGTAATTTTTGAACGGTGTTTATGTGTTATGTGACGCACATTCTTTATGGAAAATAAAGACAATAAATCCCGAACCACGCCAATAAATCCTTAAATTAATACGTTCTGATTAAAACATACTAAAGTTTATAACTAATTGCAAAATAATAAGTTTAAATGTTTTTCTTTTCTTCCTTGCGAAATGTTGAATTCCCTCCCGGTATTTGCTTAACGAATTGTGATTTATTTATGGCACGGAAAAGGAAAGGATACAATAAACTGTAATAAAAGAAAAACAAATATTAAAGCAAACGTAATCTCGACATAGATAAAATATGCAATGCAAATTCAGGTGGAATTCGCTTCAAACAAAAGAAAGAAAGAATTCCGCAAGTATTCATACAATACCGGATAAAATAAAACAATAAAAGGAATAAAAAGAAGCCTTCCTGGTGCTGTACAGGAACAATATATATGCATATATACTGTAGTACAGAAACCTTTTCCTCTATGTAAATATATTTAGATAATTCCTTACGGTTTGCTAGTAAAAGAACATTAAGATTGAATTATTAAATTCTTAAAAGCGGCTCTCTTTTTTTTTTGTTGTTGGGAATAGGAATTTCCATTACATACATTGTTAATATTATAACTAATTGAATAGGATTACTACAGATGTAGGAGTTTCTTCTGAACTAAACCGAGAGTAGTCTGTGTAATTTAAGAAATTGAATTGATTCGGCATTTACTTGATGAAGAACCATAATTTAAAATAGAAATAAAACTACGGTTCTAACCTTCGCTTTTAATCTTTAATCGTAACACGACAATTGTTTCGCCAGCACAATGGCTTCCTCAGGTGCTATACATTTATACAGGGTGGCCCTAAATGACCGAAGGGGTTTTAATTCCTTATAAATTTTTTATTATAATTTTTTTTTTGTTTTCAGTATTTTGTAAAGAAGACTTGGGGAATTTAAAATGGAACAGTACACAATTGAACAACGTGCCAAAATCGTTGAACTTTATTTCTCAAATCAACGATCCATTGTTTTGACTCAGCATGCATATCGTCGTTATTTTAAAGTGCGGGTTGGACCCTCAGAGTCAGCAATAAACCGTCTGGTTGCAAATTTTCGAGAACAAGGGGCAGTAAGGAACCTTCCTGGTGCCGGCAGACGACGAACGGTGTACACGGATGACAATATTGAACGGGTACAGGAGAGTATTCGGGAATATGGAGAAATATCAACCAGGAGACGTTCGACACAACTTTGCCTCTCAAGATGGTCGCTGCAGAGAATTTTGCATACAATAAGAATGTTTCCATACAAAATTCAGCTTGTCCAACAATTGAAACCGACAGATTACCAGCAACGACTTGATTATGCAATTTATTTTCGTCAAAAAGCAGAAGAAAATCATGATTTTATTCATAATTTAATTATGAGCGACGAAGCCCATTTCCAATTAAATGGGTTCGTTAATAGGCAAAACTGCAGGATATGGGCTACGGAAAATCCAAGAGTAGTTCAACAGCGAGAATTACACCCACTTAAGTGTACCGTTTGGTGCGGTGTTTCGTCGGAAAGGATAATTGGCCCATATTTTTTTGAAAATGAACACGGTGTCGCCGTTTCCATCACTGGTGGTAGATATCGGAAATGTTGAAAAATTTTTTAAAGCCAGCCGTGGAAAACCATCCGCAAGTATGTTTCCAACAGGATGGAGCCACAGCGCATACTGCGAGGGCACAATAGCTCTTTTACGCGACATCTTTGGTGAACGAATTATTTCCCGTACAAGCGATTTTAATTGGCCTCCGCGTTCATCGGATTAAACCGCTTCAGACTGTTTCCTTTGGGGTTATTTGAAAGGAAAAGTCTATAATAATAAGCCTCGAACCATACAGCAATTAAAAAATAATATACGCGACGAAATCAACAACATAACACCTGAAGTTTTGCGAAAGGTTATGGAAAATGTTTTGGAAAGAGCACGAATATGCGAAGTAGAAAATGGCCACCACTTGCGAGATATAATTTTTCATAATTAAATTAAAAATATTCTCCATTAATATACTGTATTTAAAATTTAAAAAATTAATAATTATATCTTAAATAAGAAGTTATAATGAACTCAAACCCCTTCGGTCATTTTGGGCCACTCTGTATTATCGTCTAAAGAGATTTTACCTAAGTAAATAAAATTAATAAAGGCGAGTTATTTAAATCTAATTGGTCATTTAATAAAATTTGTGACTGTTTTAATTTATTGATTTCGAAACTTTCAGTAAATTTAGTTTGTTGCTTTTATTTTCTAAATGCAGAATTTGAAAATCTTTATTGAAAGTTTGGTTTTCTTCTAATAGATGATTCGCAAAAGTGGAATCTTTTTTTTATTTCTAAACGAAGAACAATGCTCGGCAATGCGTTTTTTAAACGATCTTCCTGTTTGACCGACATATATCTTACCGCATCCACACATTAACTTATAGACTCCAGACTTCTTATTTTTGTCTGTTTTATCTGTATTGTTTTTAATATGTTTGGATAAATTATTATTAGTTTTGAAATCCGTGTTAATATTAAGTTTTTTTAAATAACTTGAAATATGCTTATTAGGTACGTTTGTAATCTAAATTTGGAATGTTCCTTATCCTTTATTACAGGATATACCATAGAGATTGCTTTTTTGAAAAGTTTTTTGTCAGCATATTTCCAATTAAAGTATCTGTGTAGCCGTTATTGATAGCTATTTGTTTGAGTAAATTTAATTCTTTTTCATAATTTTCTTTGGATAGTGGATAATTAATTATTCTATATAAAAAACTATGGAAACTCGCTAATTTGTGTTGTATAGGATGTGTTGTCGAATTATGTATAGTTATGTCAGTATGAGATTCTTTATGGTAAATATCAAACTCTAATTTATTGTTGATTTTTTTAATAGTTAGATCCAAAAAATTAATGCTATTGTTTACTTCTTGTTCCATGGTAAATTCCATATTTTTATGAATAGAATTGATGAATTCTAGTAGCAAGTTTAATTGTCTTTGTGTTCCAGTGAAACAAAGTACAATATCGTCTGCATATCTATGTCAAAAGAAAATATGCTGTCTTAGGGGATTATTAAAAATGATGGATTCTAAGTGGTTCATGAAAATTTCTGAAAGTAATGGACTTAAGGGGTTTCCCATAATGAGTCCTTCCTTACAAGTGTATATTGAATTATTAAACTGGAAGTAATTTTGTTCCAGAACTATATTTAACAAGTCTAAAATTTCAGCTTTATTTACCGGATTAGTGTTCTTAGCTATAAGTGAATTTTCAATTAAATTAACGGTTTCGGCTCGAGGGACACTCGGGAATAAGTTTTTAACGTCAAAAGATACCAATTTTGCATTATGAGGTATTGAAATATTTTTGATTTTATTAATTAATTCCTATGAATTTTTTATGCTGTACTGTGTCTTAAAGTTAGTGTATTTAGTAACGATATCAATAAGTATTTTTGATATTTTAACAGAAGGTGCAGTAACATAAGAAACAACAGGTCTGATGGGATCGTTTTGTTTATGTAATTTAATTAAGGAGGTTGAGGGTTCATAATTACTAGACTTCTTTTCTCTTTTTCGTTAATAACAATATTTATATTTTTTAGAATGTTTTTAATAGCTAATTGATATGAGTTTGTAGTGTCTTTGTTAAGTAAGACATACCTATCTGAGTCCTAAAGGTCGTATGTCTTAGATATATAATCCTGTTTATTTAGAGCAATAACTGTTTTACCCTTATCTGCTCTAGTAAAGATGATGTCATTCTGTATAGATTTATTTATAGGAAGCCACTGTGCTGGCGAAACAATTGTCGTGTTACGATTAAAGATTAAAAGTGAAGATTAGAACCGTAGTTTTATTTCTATTTTAATTTAAGAAAGCTCTCTACTTAAATACCTTAGGTGAAATATCCAAAACCTCAGAACTGTCTCACTTGGATGTCTGTTCGGATGTTAACAATACTGTGGCTGAATTTTACGCTACGATAAGCTCGGTTATTGACAAACATGTGTCGAAATATTCGATATAGTCCCATATGGTACAGTTTACTTTAATAATATTTATTTTTCTACATAGTCTCCTAGTGAGTCTATACATTTAATCAAACGTTTTTCAAGACCTTCCATTCCTTCAGAAAAATAAGAACTATCAACACTTTCTAAATGTTCACTTACAGCTTCAATGATTTTATTATTCGATGAGAATTTCTTTCCAGCCAACAATTGCATGAGGTTCGGAAATAGAAAGAATTTCGAATGGGCCATATCTGGTGAATACCGTGTATGTTCAATTAATTGGAATCGGAATTCGTGCAGTTACGCCATCGCAGTTGCCGACTTGTGGGATGAGCCATTGTCTTGGTGAAATAAGGACTTTTTTCTTTGCCATATGAAACCTTTCGACTTTGATTTCTTCCTTCAATCTGTCCAATAACGACGCATAATACGCAATAAACGTTATTCCTTGGGAATACCAAAAGACGGTAACCATCACCTTTCTAGTTGACGGCATCGCCTTGGCCTTTTTTGGAGTTGGTTTACCGCGTACTGTCCACTGCTTTGTATTTTAGTCTCTGGTATAAAGTGGTATAGCCGTCTATGAAACGTGCATCGACGGTTAGAAAACGTCTCAAAAATCTACAAGACTACACTTGAACATGTCTAGACATTGCTGAGAAATGGTCACACGAGCTTGTTTTTGATCATCTGACAGCAAACGCGGCACCCATCTTCCACTGAGCTAATGTTGATGTAAAATATAATGTGCCCGATCATGTGATATGCTTACTGCATCTAATATATCTCTCAAATTTAATCGGCGAACATTCATCACGATTCCCTGAACTTGTCTAATGGTTTCTTCATCGGTAGATGTTTTTGGTCTCCCAGAACGATGCGATGCAACTTCTATGCTTGTTCGACCACGTTTAAATTCACTAATCGAATTCGCAACGGTTGCATACAATGGTCTAGGCTCTCAATGAACTTCATCTAATTCCGTTTGTATTTCTTTAGTATTTAAGCCTTTAAAAAAAAGTTTAATAACTGCACGGAATTCGATTTTATTCATGATTAAGAAAATGCTGGCACTGTTTACTTTGCTTGCTAAAACGGCTTTACTTTACGCACTATCCGTCTAAAATTTAGCACCAGTTATACAAGATGTCCCGTATCGTTATGTTCAAATTTTAAGAGTGTAAAGTAGACTTCATTTCAAGTAACAAAAACGTAAAACTTGTATATTTATTTTTATTTGTTTCAAAGTTACAGATCTATGAATGTGATTGTCAGATCTTGAAAAAAATGTAATCCTAAAGTCAATAAAAACTAATTTTATTTAAAAAAGTTCAATTAATAATATTATCGAAATGTCCACCTCCTTGTTGAATGAAGGCTTGCGCCCGTAAGCCAACCGAAGAACTACTTACTCGAATTTAATACTTGTTTTGTCGGATTTGCTCGGCAGCTAGATGAATACGATCCAACAAATCTTCTCTTGTGTTAGAAACTTGCGCGTAGACTAAATTATTCATGTACCCCCATAAATAAAAGTCAAGGGTACTAAGATTGGATGATCTGGGTGGCCATGCAATAGGACCACCTCGACCAATCCATCTTGGATAATTGACTTTAACCCAATTTCGGACAGCAATTCCGAAATGTGCTGGTGCCCCATCCATGTGAAACCACATATCTCGTCGAACATTCAGCCGGACATCCTCTAAAAGACCTGGCAGATTGTCAATAAGAAATTGAAGGTAATTGTCCGCATTTAACCTACCTGGAAGAACAACAGCACCAATCAACAAGTCATCGATTAGGGCCGCCCAAAATTCATGTTGAAATTTAGATGGCGTATAGCTTTGGGAATTTTTCATGACCGCCTGTGCAGGTTTCTCATATTTGTAACACCACTTCTCGTGAACGTAGATTCATCTGCCTGCAGAAATTAAAATGAAGCCGTCTTAATATCCAGGGAAAATAAACTAGACGAGGATAGTGGTCTGCCTCAAGCAAACCGTGTCCCCTGCGATTGTGATATGGATATAAGCCCTCGCGTTTTAAAATTCGCCAAACTGTTGTTCGTGGCACTCCTAGTTGTCTAGCGATTCGACGTACACTGAGAGTTGGATCACTTGTAACAATAGCTACTGCTTCTTCCTCTAAGCCAGCAAATTTACTCCTCGATCGAAAAGATAATCACGCAGTCCGCATTCCCGAAATTATCTGTGTACTTCCAGAAATATTCTGTAATGAGGAATGCGCCTATCGGGAAACCGATGTCGGCATTCAATAACTGCTTGACGTGCACTGCCGTTACAGTAGCCATACACATAATGCATGTCCGCATACTCTTGAGAAGAAAATCTGTAATTCATTGTTAATAAAGACAACGTGCCCACTCACTAATAAGCTATTGTATGAACTGAAACGTAATGTAATCCTTTGTTAAAAATACAACGTCAACAGTCATCTGAGCATTAGTTTATTGTATGATATTCATGGTTCAGCACTTACGAAATAAGTAAGAACCTTCTTTATCATAAATCAATTTCTATTACTCTTTTTTGTAGATCTCCAAGAAATTACTGTATGCACTACTACACGTGTTTATTTATTTTAGGATAACATTTTATTGTATTTTATTGTATTGACTTTAGGATTATATTTTTTTTCATGATCTGACAATCACATTCATAGATCTGTAACTTTGAAACAAATAAAAATGGATATACAAGTTTTGCGTTTTTGTTACTTGAAATGAAGTCTACTTTAAACTCCTAAAAATTTGAACATAACGACACAGGACAGCTTGTATAATTAATAGAACACTCAAAACACATGACCGATACGCGCGCACAACGCTATCTTCTGGTTCGTTCTAGAAGCTTTCCGATTTCCCGCGTATTACTTATTCGTTTCTTTTATGTTTTGTTTTAATATCGGGTACTAGGTATATCAGTGTTGGATTGTATTTACACGCACCGTAAAAGTACTATAGTATTGTCCTGTTATCTGTTGAACAATAAAAATTATTATTATTAAGTCAACATACCTTTTGTTAATAGTTTGAATTGAACAGCCTGCTGCCTTTCCAATGTGAAGTACGGTCACATGGGTTAATCCTCCTTTCAGGCTAACTCACGAACGTATGGTGCCCATTTGACTCCACTAACGCGTAAATAACAAATACTTCTTCATCATTGATACATAACAAGCCAGCTAATCTCTACATCCACTAATAAAACTGTAGACATTTTAAATTTAGTAAACTATTGGCGATTTCCAAAAGTTTAGTTTGAGTTCTATGTAATGAAATTGAATAGAACACCTAGATTCTTTTTACCTTTTTAAATCAAAATTATTATTTGCTTCTTTGTTCCGCCTTCTATTAACGTTGGTATTATATTTTCTCCAAAAATTTTTTATCTATTAATCGCAATAAAGATATTGAAATTTATCCCTTTGTTGAGCCATTTTATATACAGTCATAGGTGTATAATTCATGATACGTTAACCTTTATAGGCCAATATTCCCACATGGGAACATCTAATCTAAATATTATATTTAAACCTCTCCTCTTCCATTGGCGTAGAAATTCGAAACGTGTAATTATTAGAAAACCCAAGTTCTGCTCCAATGAAATGCTGTTACTTAAAATTTTGATATAGGTTTTTTGTTTCATAAATCGATGTCACCGTTCCAAATTTTAGCAAAATCACATTAGCCATTTCATATTTATAATATAAAAACTATTTCAGAATCATAACTTCAGCCCAAACTAAGCAACTTTGCAAGAAGGTAAGTTGTCTTAAATGGGCTTATTAAATAAGAATATTTTTTTACAATGACATTAACAGCCAACGATACCGAGAACAGTTATTAACACAATTTTTAACTCAAGCGGAATGAGACGAATTCAATTGGTATTACTTTCAGCAATATGGGGCTACTGCATATACAACTCGTGAAAAATTAACGCTTTTAGAATATTACTTCCCTCATTAAGTGATAAGCAGAGGTGTGTGGCCAGTGCGGTCACCAGATCTTATTACATTAGATTTCTCTATTTTCGGATTGCTAAAAAATTAAGTATGTAAGACAAGAATTAATAGTTAATTGACGAAGGAGATACTTGTTAAGACTTCATTATAACGCTAAGAAATATGTAATTAAACTTCTAGTTTCAAAAATTCTTTTATTGTAAATACCACTACAATATTGTTTCGCCATACAATGGCTTCATCAGGTGGATGAAATACTGAATATGTACAATACAAGTTTGAATATTTATGTGAAAATTATTGGGGAAATTGTGGTGGAAAAATTTTTACAATCTTAAATTTAGTAGAGGGGAGTTGTTTAAATCTAGTTGGTCATTTAAAGCTAATCCTAAACTATTGTATCAATTAATTTCTAAGTTTTCTAACAGGTTAAGTTTTTTACTTTTTTCTTGAATGTGTAAAATTTTGAAATCTATATTAAATCTATGATTGATATCTATACAATGACTTGCGAAATTTGAATCTGTTTCTTTCCTTTATAGCTTCTCTCGGGTTCTTTCATCCTAATTTTTAATGTCCACACCGTTTGTCCTATGTATACTTTATTACAATCTTCGCATGTTAACTTATATACACCAGAGTTTGATTCTTTGCCTATTTTATCTTTGTTGTTTTTAATAATGTTCTTTATAGTATTGTCTGTTTTAAATGAAATATGTTCGTTATTAAGTTTTTTAATGAAAGTACCAATTTTTTCCGAAATTTTTCCCAAGTAAGTGACTGAATTATAGGAATTAATTATCTTGTATTTTAATTTTGGATAAACTAAGGAAAGGGTTTTAGATTTTTGTTGGCTATTTAGGATGTTATTGACAATATTTATAGAGTAACCATTGTTTAATTCTATTGTCTATATTCTATTTAGTTCAAGGTCGAAATTACTTTTACTCATAGGTACATGAATTAATCTATATACCATTGATTGGTATGCTGATAATTTGTGTGTTATAGGATGAAAAGAATTAGCGTGTATTGTGGTATCTGTATGTGTTGGTTTATGGTATATAGCGAACTCGTGTTTATTAGTTTTGTGTGATATGATTAAATCTAGAAAATTAATGCTTTTATTTATTTCTGTTTCTATAGTGAAATTTATTTTGGGGTGAATAGTGTTGATATAATTATGTAAAGTTTTTAATTGTCTATCTGAACCGTTAAAGCAAATTAATATGTCATCAACATACCTAAACCAATATACACAATTACCAAACAAGGGATGTGTACTAATTATAGTTTCTAAATTATTCATGAAAATTTCCGCTAATAAGTGGGTTTCCCATTGCTAGACCCTCTGTTTGTTTATAAAATTTCTTTTTAAATTGAAAATAATCTTGTTCCAGGCACGTTTCTAAGAGCTGTAAAATTTCGGTCTTTGTGACAATCTTCGTGTTTCTACGTTCTAGTTGTAAAGTAATTAAATCTATTACCTCCTGGGGTGGGATACTAGTGAACAAATTCGAGACATCAAAAGAAATGAGTTTACATTTGTTTGGTATAAACCATCGGTGCATAAACAGGTTGAAAATAAAATCAAAGCCGAACTGAAAAATAAAAAACTGTGGTGATGTGTGGACTAAACAACTGACAGCAAAAAACAATCTGTAGTTAATGTAATGGCGCGTAATATGGAACCACATCAACCAACGTCTTCAATTTTATTAGCATCCAGACGACTAGAACAATGTAATGCCGAAAAAATTTCAGAGGTGCTATTAGATACTTTGGAAAAATTAAAACTTTCGAAAGACCAAGTATTAATGTTTATGACCGATGGTGCCGCAACCATGTGCTCTGTAGGCCGGTCTCTTAGAAAATATTGTCCTAACTTGTTACATATTACTTGTAAACTCCATGCTCTACACCTTGTGGCAGAACAGGTACGTAGATATTATCCAAAGGTAGATGCTTTAATATCGAGTACAAAGGCAGTATTCCTGAAATCTCCAAAACGTATTCGGAAATTTCACGAATTGTGTCCCCATACCTCTGAGCTACCATAGTCGTTTCTGACACGTTGGGGTGCATGGTGACGGGCGGGATTTTACTATCATGAACATTTTGAAGAAATTAAGGACGTGGTTTTATCATTCGATCCGAAAGAAAGTGCAGCTATCAATACAAGCCAGACAAAATTTCAAGATGCCCAGTATTTGCGAGAATTACTTGGGACTGTGTGCTGTAGAAGACGCAAAAAGTGAAAGTGTTCTAATTAAATTTGAAAGTGTTTTAGACAGAAATGCAGATTTTGACACCTTAACACGTATTTGTGAGGGCACGTCTCGTTTTCCGAATATAAACATAAACATTTTTTCCTCACGGCGGACATATTTTTCAGGATTAACCTTAGAAACGCACCTGATGTTGAAAATATACAATCGAGTTTCTCCAGTTTCTCAACCCTTAGAAGACGCATAAAACGGTAAGTGTTTTTTTAAATCCTCTGTCGTGCACACAATCACTGATTTCATACATTTTATTTATAGGTATAGCAAACGCCAATTAAGTTGGCGCGAGGAGGGGTAAGTTCGCGTAGAATTAAAAGTAGTGGGGAGATTTGTGTTTGGTTTTACATCAAATGTCAGATAATTCTAACCTCTTAGTATGATCCCCTAGCAAAGACATTATATTCCGTCAAACTTCAATGACAAATGTATTCTGACAATTACTTGAGTAGTGGGGGTGAAGGTGTTTAGAAACGGCTTCTACGCACCCCCTCCTCGCGCCAACTTAATAGGCGTTTGCTATACATACAACGCTGCTATAATATGTACTATTCTTATTTTTCGTGTGTTTATGCAGATAACTTTAATAGCAGAAAACCAAATGTATATTTAATTATTTCTGATAGAATAAATGTCTCTCCTTCTATACTTACATCGGTAACAAGCTCATGTTGCGTACCTATTCTATCGCATATTCTAATATATTATGAATTACACTCCCATGCCGGCCTCATGGCGCGCACGGAAACTGTGACTTTTGAACTGTGACTTTTGACTGTGAAAGGAAAATAAATTATATAAACTCTCTTTATTACGTCATAGAGTTACTGTTATAGAGAAACGAAACTCTACAAAGGATCTTGGTGTTACCTTCGACAGTAAATTGACCTTCAACGATCATCTCTTAAACATCACTAGATCTGTTGTTGAGTCTCTAGGCTTTATTATCAGAAAATCTCGAAATTTCAATAATGTTGGTACCATTATATCTTTCTGTTTCGCATATGTCGTTAGTAAGTTGGAATATGCGTCCTCCGTTTGATACTCAATATGATGTATACGTGAATCAAATTGAACGCGTTCGGCGTAAATTTTTAAAGTACTAGTGTTACAGGCTAGACGGTGTCTATTCAGAACGAAATATAGACTACAGGAATTTGATTGTGAGACATGAATTGAAAATGCTAGCGGAGAATCTCATACATAACAGGATCGACTCAGCATTGCTGTTGACGGGAGTAAATTTACTAGTACCACGCATTACTACCAGGTACTACACATGTTTTGTGTTTACAACACCAAGAAGTAATATATTATACATTGGAGCATTCGTCAAGAAACGGAAATGAATTATTTAGCGATGTCTTTATGTTCTTATAGAATTAACTGATTTATTTATGTATTGCTGTATTGTTGCGTAGAGTAAAAACTTTATTGTCCTGTTTGGATTAGCCTGTTGGGCAAAAAATTAATTACAGTAAAACCTCTAATTATGGGCACCTCCGACAATCGGACACCTCTAAAAAATGGACATTTTTTGTGGTACGAAATTTTATAATGGGTTTTCTTAACAATAGTCACTCCTAATATTGGACCCTCCATAAATCGGACGCGGACACCCTTTATTTCACCGAAGCAATAAAACATCTGTAAATATATCTCTTAATTAAGGACAGACAAGACGGGCGGCGCCGAATAAAATTTTGCAATTATGTATGTATGTATGTACTTTTATTGCTGCACACGTGGAAGTATATCTACTCGGGTTTTTCCCATAATACATATATATGTACAAAGTGCACGCGTGGAGGTATATCTACTCGGGTTTTTCCCATAATACAAAGGAACGACGGTTTACCACTGACCTACTCGTCAGGTGATAGGTGGAGTGATATTTTGAATCTGTTTGAACTAGCCTTTGATAGTGTCAACATGGATTCTAGTAAAAGAAAGCGGTTAACAATCTAAGATAAATTTGATATTATTGCGGTTAGTGAACAGCAAAGCTTAAGTGTCCGAAAGCTCGCGGAAAAGTTTGGTGTCGGACAGTCGCAAATTAGTGATATAGTAAAAACAAAAGTGAAATAAAAGAACTTTTCGAGAAAAATGGAAACCTAGCTCAAAAAAGGAAGTTTCCAAAAACTAGTGGTTTAGCAATCGACGGAGCAGTGTTCAACAGGTTCTGTAAGGTGCGAAACAAAAATATTCCCATGTCAGGACCCCTACTCAAAGAAAAGGCGCTGGAAGTAGCACAAAGTTTACAACTCACCGAATTCAAAGCGTCTAATGGTTGGTTGGAGAAATTTTGACATAAAGACATAAAATCATCATTTAAAAGTGTGTGTGGTGAATCTGCCTATGTAAACATGCAAAATGTAGACGATTGGAAAGTCAAGTCGCAATCAATATGCAAAGATTACTCTCCGAAAGATATTTTTAATGCTGATGAAACCGGTTTATTTTTCCGCGCCCTTCCGATAAAAACATTTGCGTTAAGAAGTGATAAATGTGCCGGAGGAAAATCTGAAAAAAAACGACTAACTATATTTTGTGTTCAAATATGGAGGGTGATAAGGAAAGGCCGTTAGTCATCGGTAAAAGTAAGAAACCTAGATGTTTTAAAGGAGCTCATGTGGATAAGTTGCCGATAGGATGGATATCTAACAAAAAAGCGTGGATGACTTTGGATATTATGTCAGCTTGGTTAAAGAATTTTGATAACAAGATGAAGAAAGAAAAAGGCATGTAATTTTGTTTCTTGATAATGCCACTTCTCATCTCCAAATACTACCTCGCATTGTCAACCTATGGACCAGGGTGTGATTCAAAACTTTAAGGTAATTTACCGGAGCATGCTTGTAAAAAGGCTTTTGGCGTTAATGGATACTGAAAATTCACTAGAAATGGTAGAAAAAAACATTACGGTAGTCACTGCATTAATATGGATATCAGCTGGTTGGAAGAAACTCTCGCCTGTGACCGTAAGAAACTGTTTTCAAAAATGCGGATTCAATCAAAGTGACAGTGATCTAAGTGCAGAGTGCGATATAGAAGATAATATACCATTAGCATTTTTATTTCCCAATTTTAACATCACTAATTTCGATTTAAGCACATACGCATTAATTGATAATGAGTTATTTACTGAAAATCCTAATGTTTCCATTATAGATTGTATCGATGAAATTACTGATATCAGTGATGAAATGGAAAATGAGATTGAAAAAGGAATTTGTAACTAGTATATCAAATATTTCAGAAGCCCATCAAAAATTAAAAGATCTTGAGAACTATTTCTTAAGCACTAACAGTTTTAACATTGCTAACAATATTTCTCAAGCTCTTCTTGAATGTGAATCTGGGATATTTAAACATAAAATGAAAAAAGCAAGACAAACAACAATTAATGATTATTTCAAGTAAAATCTAGCATAAAATATGTATGTATGTGTATTAAGTATTGTAAATTTTTTTCGACTTTCGTCTTATTATGTGTGATTAAATTGATATGAGAATGAATATTTTTTTTCGTTTTTTTTTCACCTCCACATTTTGGACACCTCCATATATTGGACATTTTAGGATTCCCCGCCAGTGTCCATTATAAGGAGGTTATACTGTATTATTATTATTTATTTTTTATTTGTTTTATTTTATCTTAATAGTTATAATGGAATTTCATCAAGTAAAGGCCGAAACAATCATATATTATTATTATTATTATTATCCCTTAATTAATGCATTAGAAGGCGAAATATGAAAAAAAAAATTTAAATCTGGATCCGAATTCAGTCTGTACAAGGTTAAGCTCCAATCGAACGATTAAATAATTTAGTAAATTATTACACGTGTTATATACTAGATGAAATGCACGAACGGTTGACATGCTAGCTAATCGTAAATTATTTTATTAGCATCGGATTGAAATGCATCAAATTTCATTATCTCTCTTGAATAATTTAGAGTAATTTGCATGCTAAATGGAAAGTTCGTAGTTGTGGTTACAAATTTACAACTTAAATCGACTTGGCACCCCAATCATTATCTGTGCATGCAAATTTTCCATGTTTATCTATCTTTTACACACGAATACTTTACGTAGACGTAACACATATCAAAACTTACGTTAAAGTTTCCACCTGTCGACTTCAGAAATCAACCAAAATAAGTGCATTTACATTGCATTATAACCAGACGCAAAAAGAAAAAAAGATTCTTTGAACTCGTACACATTATTACGTTTCGGTGGGTCTCGTTTTAAATTGTGGTGAGTGCAATTCGTGCTACGGTATGGTGTCGCTTTATCTAAGCTAACATTACAGTAACGAAACCGAATACGGTTATTGTAGACGGTGAATTAACGCCGAACATATGTGAAATGTTTTGTAAATTTACGGGCCGGCGCTTCACTAGGTATCCTGTTTTATCGTACGAGTTATACCCGCACATATGTAAATTTCTATTAGGCAGACGTATACGTACATACATGCACAAATATACGCTACGTAGGATGCAAGTGCAGCGTATCTCATCTGGAATGTATCGATATACATTTTAAGCGATTATTTCCGTGTTGCAATGCATCGTGTGTGAACGCAGATGCATCCTACAGTCTCTGGTGTGGTGAAATTTCGTAAGCAAATCTGTATAGTGGAAATATATTCCCGATTTCGCTACACACACACTGCTCGATTGCTACAAGTCAAGAAATGTAAACCACATAGTTCTCCGTGAAAATAGTTCCTCTACTTCTGTTTTATTTCAATAAAATGCACATAAAGACTTGAAAAAATTAAAAACGACTTAGTATTATGAACAAATTACAACGAGGATGCTTATCTGGTACAATATCCACTCTTACATAATAATAATAAAGTTTATTCCGTACTACTTCATATATGCATGGAAACCGTCAAAAACAGTAGGATAGAGTAAAAATTAAAATTTACAGTAACCTCTTAGGCTTAAAGGTATTTATTATACAGGGTTAGTTAAAAGTATGGAGACGGCGATTTATTGTCGTTAATATTCATTTTAGGGATTTATGTTCAATATAAAAGTTTGTTAGGATATTTTGATCTACATTTGAGAATATTTGAATTTTTTTTTCTTCAATTGTTTTTTATTTACGCCTGTCCGCGCATTTTTTTTAAATGGGAACTAGTAAATTTTACTCAACCATTCGATAGAGATTTTTTTTCTATTTACAACATTTTTTTCAAAATTCATTTTAATAACTTTTTTATAAGAAAAAGCCTGTTCATGTGTTTAACAGATGTTCGGTACATCGCAGATAGACAGAAGCGTAGCGATAAACAAACTTGAGCGACATAATTTTATCAGTGGTTATTGTGTACGTCAAATCTTTGACAGAAATAATTCATTTGTGCAATTTGTTGCTGTTAATATTAACAATGGCGAGTTAAAGTGAACATGAACGAATTGAAATACTTATGATGTTGGGTTATGGAGATAGACGCAGAAGTTTACAAGACGTTAGTAATTTATTTAATGATACGCATCCAAATAGAAATCCAATTTCTAAATCCGTTATTGGTAAAACTTTAAGAAGCTTTGAACAAACAGGTAGCGTTAAAGATTTGCCAAGGAGTGGTAGACCTAGAACAGCAAAAAGCGATGATAACAAACTGGATATTTTATTGGCTGTATCTGAATATCCCCATTTATCAACCAATCAATTAGCGGCCAATTTCAATATTTCACAGTCATCGATCGTGTCGTTTTTAAAAAGTGAAAAGTATAAACCTTATAAGGTACACCTTGTACACGAATTAACGGAAGATGATTTTGATAGGAGATTACAATTTTCTGAAGAAATATTAAATATTTGCAATAATAAAGAAAATTTTGTAAACAATATTCTTTTCTCAGACGAAGCTACTTTTTACCTTACCGATGAAGTAAACAGACATAACTGCAGAAACTGTTCATCGGAAAATCCCTCTTGGTTTTTGGAGCACCATACGGAGCACCCCCAAAAGCTTAATGTTTGGGTTGGCATTCTAGGCGGTCATATTATCGGTTCGTTTTTCATCAATGGCAATTTAACTTCGGCTCTGTATTTGCAGTTATTGCAAAATGAAATAATACCTGCTAGTGCTACGCTCTATCCTCATGAAAGCAATGAACACCTGCCCAATGACAGTATCTGGTTCCAGCAAGATGGCGCCCCACCACATTATGGTGTAAATGTTCGTCAATATCTGGACATCGTTTTTCCCCACAGATGGATTGGAAGACGAGGAACCATTGAATGGCCAGCCCGTTCGCCAGATTTAAGTCCATTAGATTTTTTTCTTTGGGGATACGTAAAAAACAAAGTTTACAAAGATAAGCCCGATAACGTCGAAGATTCACAAATCCGAATTACCAGAACGATACAAGAAATTCCCCGAGATTTTTTACAGAACTCTGTTCGGGGTTTTGTAAATCGATTGGGTCATTGTCAAATTACTAATGGACGACAATTTGAACACTTACTTTAATTTACTTTGTTATTAATTTGTTTAATTTTTCTTGTAAAAAAGTTATTAAAATGAATTTAAAAAAAACAAAAATATTATTGTAAAGATAAAAAAAAACTCTATCGAATGGTAGAGTAAAATTTACTAGTTCCCATTTAAAAAAAATGCGCGGACAGGCGTAACTAAAAAAGAATTGAAAAAAAAATTCAAATATTCTCAAATGTACATAGATCAAAATATCTTAACAAACTTTTATATTGAACATAAATCCCTAAAATGAATATTAACGACAATAAATCGCCGTTTCCATACTTTTAACTAACCATGTATATGATACCGCAGGTTTTTAATTTTTATTGTTCGGGTGAACGTAGAATTCGCCTGCCCGTGCAGGGTATCACATTTAATCCTCCTAGGTACGTCCGCAAAAAATTCTACAAAATCATGCGTTGGCACTTAATCTCACCATAAGTGTTTCGGTAGTAAATCGGCGTGTTTGACACAGTTATGGCAAATGTAATGAAAGTATTACAATATATGAGGGGCAATCTACAATTATTGAGAATAGAAAGATTGATACATGGTTTCAGAATTTGTATTTTAAATATGTTCAAAGAAATTGCCATTAACAATAATACACTTAACCATTCTTTCCTTTCATAGTTCAAAAGTGTTCAGCCAGCTGTATTTAGGGGTACTATCAAAAAAAGCACTTAATGGTGATATCAATCTCTTCTTCTGACTGGAACCTTTTCCCTCTCAAATGTTTTTTGAGCTCAAAAAATAGCCAGAAGTCACTCATTGCCAAATCCGGTGACTAAGGGGGATGTTCGATAACTTTGATTTTGTTTTCAACTAAATACTGAACAGTTATCCCTGCTGTATGGGACGACCAAAATTCCTTTCTTAGCACTTTACTCAACACAGTAGGCAAATAATTTTCAGCATACCATTTAGCGGTAACTGTCTTCTGATCTAATTTAATTACGGCCACCAAACCCGTACTTCTAAAATATATTGCGTACATTACTTTTTTCATTGCTCGCTGTTTTTTCACCATCATAACGGTTTCCTAATCTTGACGTATCCATATACGGCTTTCTTGGCCAGTGGGCACAACAAAAAGCGGTACCTACGTTTCACCGCCAGTTACAATTTTAGAAATAATTTGATCGCCTCCAGTATCTAAAGTTTGTTGACAAATTCTAACACGTTCTGCTTTTTGCAAATCTGTTAGATGACGAGGTACAAACCGAGCTACAACCTTTCTCAAATGTAAATGTTCGTACAATATTGATTTCACTTGCGAGGATCCAATCTTCAGTTTAGACTCTATCATTGCATAGGTAATGCGGTTGTCCTCTTCCACTGTCTTCTTCACTGCAGCAATATTTTTGGAATCAATAACAGTTGAAGGAGGGCCAGCCCCTTTTCTGTGTACAACCGAGTTACAACCTCATTCAAATTCTTTATACCGTCTATAAACATTAGCCAATGATGGTGTGAGGTCCCCAAATGCCAATTTTAAACTTTCCTCGCATTTATACGCGCCCAAGCCTTTCTTGAAATCATAGTAAATCATTATCCGAAAGTTCTCTCGTGATAATTTCATTTTTTCGATAACAGAAGCGTAATCAATAGGCTATTTCTCAGACACTATTCAACCAAATTACATAAACTAAACTGCATTTGACAGATTAAATAATGCACTATTTTATAAACAACCATTTTTTTTATAGGTAACTAGATTTTTCTATTCTCAATAATTGTAGCTTCTGTCTCGTATCACGTCTCCTTGTATTCAGTGATTGAATAGATGCTCTAGATTACTTCTCATGAGAAGCACAAAACATTTACGATGTCAAACGAAACAAGTACGTTTTTTATTCATGGTATCATAGACGATACCTTGGGAATTTGTGGATACATAGAATTTACAAATATTTTTTTTAATTGAAGGTGCTCTCACTCAAAAGGAGTTTGAGGAAATTCCCGATAACATTAATTTGGTTGAGTCTGATTTAGACGAGAACTTATTAGACCTAGGTAACGAAAGCGAGGAAATTTGTGAGGAAAATGAAAATAAACCCCAAAAAGAGCATGAAACTCAAGAGGACTTTGATTCTTCGGGTGATGAACCACTTGCCAATTTACGCCCACCTCCAAGCAGAAAATAGAAGCGTGATACTTTTCACCTCTATTTTTTTTGTATCAGCCAGCAGAAGTTACTAGTGTGAGTAATATTGAAAAATCCTTTGTTTACTTCAGCAAATTTCTCAACTGCGATTTCTTCGATTCGATGGCACTTTTTACCATCATGAACCAAGTGAAACTAACAGTAAAATCTCTCGATACTTCTGCTGATGCACTAAGAAAATTTTTTGGATGAAGCGTGTTAATTGGTATTTATAACTTACCTACGTTGAAAATGCTCGTGCGTGTGTTTAGTTGACCGGTCGCTTAAATATAGAGAGATCGGATAACCAGCCGTTGCGCAGGGCCGCTGACGCTTTCCCGACAACTTCTTTACTTTTCCGTGCAGTACTTCGACGGCCCGACCCACGCCCCATCGAGGCAAGGCGCAGACCAGCGAAGCGCACCCTGCACGGGTTTGCTCGTCGCCAACCGAGGGAACACTCTTAGCGGCTGCTTCGGTCGACGACGGTCACACTTTGTGCCATCTTAACGTTTTCCGCCAATGCGGGGGCACTGCATACACGTCGAACGTGTGTGTGCTGTTAACGGCAGCCTAGCCAGGTTGCCGCCCAGGACCGGTCCTAGTGGTGTGTGCACTGTATACATATATACAGTAAGAATAAATAACTAAATATTTTCTTTATTTTGTTAGTCAAGGCTTAAATATATTACTTTCTTAATTTTTTTTATTTATATTTATATACATTTTTCTGATCGTGAATATACGAATTAATTGTTCCTTTGACGCTTCCCTTAAAAGATTTCGTTCAGGTATCTTGTGCAGCACTTTGATAATAGTACGTAGTAAGTATATGCGTGAGATTTGAGTAGTTTGTATGCGCATGCGCCGAAGGTCGTGCAATCACTTTTCTCAGTTTTCAGTGTGAGTTTCCTTAAGCAAAACTGAGTACGATACAACTACGGTTTCGTTAGTTATAGACCATCTTCAGACGCCATCGCTGCGCCTTCTGCTCGCGTGTGTAGCACACTGCGTTGGAGAAATTAACAGAAAAAGTGGAACAAATAGCCATCTTCTCCGACAACCTAGCAATGTTGAAGGCACTATATTCGGCGCAACTTCATTGATCACAACTGACTTAAATTAGCCTGAGTCCCAGAGAATGAAGGCTATGGGTGTAATAAAAAGCAAACCAATTGGCTCCACAGATTTACTTTAGAGGCTTCATTGGGCCCAAGCCTATCTTTGGCATTATAACAACAATTATTAAATCTGCCATAAAAAAAAGTTTGGAGAAATCTAGGGCAAGGCCGAAAAACTCCTCACATCAGAGGCGGACAAAACAATTCTTTAAAGAACAATCGCTAAGTTTACAACGGACCTACTAAGTAGTAATCTAAAGTCGGCTAAGATGGTATTAGGTCTATTAACGAGGTACTGTAACCTCAACTAACAAATGGATACTATTGGATCGACAGAAGAAACAGTATTTAGATTAGGCCAATGGAAAGAAGAAACCACGGTTAAACTGCTATGCCAATGCGAAAGTTTGACGTGGACGTGGTTCCTACAAATGGGAATTCAATATCCTATAGTGGAAGTATATTTCTATATATCTCTCGAAGCTCTCACTGCGATCTCTGATATGGCAGCATCGTAGTTGAGAGCACCGACGACGATACGTCGTCAAAGCGAACCCGGAAGCAATGGCCGAACGATATATTACAACCACTATTACCAACTTAGCTCTGAAACCCAGCTTTAAAAGAAGATGTACTCCGCAGCAACGTGAGGACGCGGAAACTATCATAAATCAAACCACGGAGGAAGAAGATATTCAAAATCTCTTAAAAAAAATCACCGCAAATATTCATCGTAGATCCCGACGAACCCACGGTAAAAATAGAAATATTAGAATCGCCCAAAGAAGAATCAAGCCCGGTAAACCCGCCCAATATCAACCCGGAACACAATTTCACCATCGAACTCCAAAACTGTTTTACAAATCCGAAGAAGACAACGAAAAAACAGAAAATCGAACACGCAAGTACACCAATCGAAATAAAAAACTCCTACAGTGTCCTCGGAAAAACTAACGCAAAGGAAAAGATGGAACAAGACACAAACGAACTCACTCCACAACCGTCAACTTCAAACAACAGCACTCCCAGGGTAAGTGATAAGACAAACACTACACAAAACACAAAAACCGAAACACGCAATACACAACACAAAATCGCACCAATAATAATAACAGAAAAAGACAAATGGGCACATATACGACACATACTTAAAACACACAACATTAACACTGTACAAAACAAACTTGTCAAACCAGGCATACACATCGAACCGAAAACTGACGAAGACTACCGTACACTTAAACATATACTCGACACAGAACACATTGAATTCTACACTTTTCAATTAATTCAAGAAGCGAAAACACACTAAAGGTAGTTATGCGTGGCATTCCTACCTTTGTCACCGGCACTGACATTACAGACGACTTGACTGACAAAGGCTACCCGACATTAAAAATCAAAAGAATAAACGGTAAACACGGCATACCGGCACCACTGGTATTAATCGAACTAACGAGACAGTACCAATCTATTTATAACATACACGACTGCTGCGGACTCGCAATTAAAATAGAACCATTAAACAAACGGACAGACATAATACAATGCCACAAATGCCAGACTTTTGGACACCATCAAAAAAACAGCAACGTTAACTACAAATGCATGAAATGCGGAGACGAACACTCGACACACTTATGTACAAAGACGAAAACAACCCCACCAAAGTGTGCAAACTGCGGTGGTCCTCACCTATCCACATTCATAAACTGTCCTAACAACCCAAACAAGCCTGCAAACAAAACCACACCCAAACCTAAATACATACCAGCACCACGCCCAACAACTAATTCCTGGACACAAAAACAAAAAAACACAACACCTAACACAATTGACGAATTAGCACTTGCCTTAGGCAATATGCTAATAACATTACACTCGACAAACGCAACAAAAGAACAGATACAATACTTCGTAACACAAACACAGACAATAATAACACTTTACAACAATAAACATTAAACACACAAAACTGAAACGCAAAAAAAAATGATGATGACCAGTAAACGAACACATATGACTTAAACGCAAAAAAGCGACGAACACAGACTACACACACAACACAGGACCGCACAAAAACACAACAACACGCGATTAATTATTAATCAGACTCAAACACGTCACAACCCTGGGAGATACGAAACAATGGAGTGGAAATGGAGGCAACTTCGACCACGAAACAAAATTCAAAGACTCATGAAAAAGCTACTAAGCTTTATTAAAAGAGCAGTTCTAGAGGAAGTAACGAGGCATGGATCCACAATAGATCTAAAAAGTGACATTGGAATAAGCTTTTCAGCAACTTCAATTAATCTAATTTAATCTAATCTAATTTATTAACTAAACATCCGACTTTAACAATCCAGTCGTATCCTATCTTAATTTACTTAAGTAAATTATGTTTGTAATGTACACGTGTAAAATCTACATGGGCAAATCTCTGAAACTGCACGTGCCCATTTAAGTACATACCGCCTCATAAATGTTAAAATACCACTTGCAGCGCGAAACGTAACATTACAATATTGCGAATGTATTCATAATATAGGTGTTGCGCAAACTTCGTTGATATCTACTAAAACTGCCATAAATTACAGACATGGCATTGTTAAATTACAGGAATTAGATCATTAACGTCGAGATTATTCACACGAGAGGTCACAGAAAATGACTTAACAATAAACGAAACAACCTAGACGACAACTAATTTATATAAATTAATAGTGACTCGCTTAATTATGAAACTTTCAAGGCGATGCGGTAAATGTTTTTTCATGAACCCGCGAACTTTTACCCGGACTAAATGGTCGAGATAAAAAAATACTTGAACGCTCGTAAATGAGTTCGAATCGGTCAATAAATTGTCGCACACTTGTTCGTGTGCAATAAGGGCCGCCGTCCGTTTAAACTTGCATGAGCGAACATGAAACATTTATACTCCAGCGTTAGGAAAAAAAAAGAAAAAAACCTAACACATTGAGTCACTGGGTCTCTTTATTGAGCTTAAAGGAGATATTTAATTATCTTTGTTGAAACAGACCTAGATTTCTGTGCCGGGAATGTATAAATATATGAGCTTATGTGTTATAAAGAGTGGTTTAAACGCCAACTCTGGCAATTAAATTTAGTTCCAATACACGCTCCAAACATGTGTATAATTTCGTTTTATACAGTTTCTAGTGCTCTCCTTTTTTTAATTCAATCATTCAACGGTGCTTGTTCAAATAGCTTTTATTCAGTGAGTTTTCGATTCGATGGCTTCAAATAGAGTAATGGACAATCGTGTAGAGTGTAGAGTAGTTTTTTTATCGGTCGCGAAATGCGCAAATGTTGAAAACCCAACTACCCAACTATCGAATACATATTTTATGCATTTCACGCCAATAGCCGTGAAAAGGTATTTCAATGTTTGTTCGACTTAATTGATATTGAATTGTTTTGATTGCTTCATTCGACTTTAAAAATTAATTTACTGGACTTCATTTATTGGACAAATTAACGATTTTAATTAAAAAATATTAATGGAATATTGATTTTGAGTTTAAGCAATCACTAAATTTAAAGCTCGCTAAAGTATATAATGCACTCCATGAGTACAATAAAAGGGTTTCTTTAAGGAGAAGCATTGTCAGCGGTACTATGGAATCTAGTTGGGGATAATCCCATCAAGACATTAAATGACCAGGTAATATGGACGCAGTGGTTCTCCGATGATATTGTCAATGTGTCCCAGGGGAAATTCCCTAGGACAGTGGCGAACAGCATGCGAAATGGTTTGCGGATTGTGGAGAGATGGTGCGTTGAAGAGCAATTAACTGTCAATTAACAAAAAAACAAGTTGGTAGCTTTTACCAACAAGAGAAAACTAAATGATCTGGGTAGCGTATGCTGTTCGGATAAGACTTAGAACTAACCCGTGAAGTATCTAGGAATTACAGTATTAGGAATTACTTGATGCAAAACTGAACTGGGGAAGGCACTTAGTCAAAATCGCGGACAGGACGATGTAGCTCTTCTGGAGATGTAAAAAATCTGCTGGTAAGACTCTGGGACTAAAACCAAGTGTGTTACACTGGTTGTACACAGTAGTAGTAAGACAAACGATTGCACCGGCCAACACGATTTTTGCTGACTTGTAAGCGAGACTTGTTTTTTTAATAATTCGGGAGTGCTGAATCCGAAAATTATATTAGTTTTTACGTATCATGTCAAAATTAAACTGTATACTGTACTATGCTCTTTGAACAGTCACTAATGCGGCTAAGTAGTTACTTACACAAGACATGCTACGATATAAAGAAAGTATAAAATTTAATAATTTATTTATTTATTTCAATACAATATTAGTCACGAGTATAGTGCAAGTATTTACACAATAATCATTAAAAAATTGCAAGAGTATTTGTAAAAGGAAAAACAACAATCAGGGAATTAATTTTCGTTTATAGCACTTTCTGCTGTGTATTTCGGTTTGGCAGTCCCTTTGAACACTCCAAGAGTAGTCGGCCATCATATGAGAATACAATCTTCTTTGGTACCAAGTTTCCATGATTTTTAAATCTTAATGAAGTCTCTCGCTTTGTTCATCGCTTACATAATCTAAATTTTGGGAAAGCTATCAACATGACAATGAAGGAAATGAAGTTTTATGCTCATGTTAAAGCCTAGGAGGTGAAATTTTTTAAGCATTGATTACACTAGATCTTTATAATTGCAAGCTTTTTTGTTTCCAAGAAAATTGGTCGCAACCATCGTGAATAAAGCCCAGGTTTCTTTCTCGCTCAGGCTCTACACTGGTTGGAGGAATAGACAATAGATATTTATATGCTCATTCTAAGTGATATTCACGAACTCCTCCATTTTCGAACAGGCTAATTTCGCGTCTAATACTATTTACCAACCCCGATTCATTTTGTACTTCTGGATCTGGGGATTCCATGCTCATATTAATTTCCAGCTGTAACTTTCCTTTAGTGTCAATTGGGGTTGGGAGGTTTGTTGCATTGGCTCATCTTCTGTTTGCGATCTTGACCATTCTTCCTCTTCAGTGTCATCTCGACTATTTAGTCTTTTAACAATACTCTTTATTTGCGCCCTCACGAAAGCCTGTGCAGGAACTGGAAATAAGTCAAGCCACTCCAAATACGATAATAACTGATTTTCATAATCTTTTCGTGGATTTAGTAAATAATTCAACACACCAGTTAAATCGTCCTTTCGTCGTTGCTTTATACGCTCCACTAAGGATATTTTCATTTTATTGGCGAGTGCTGAGTTTTTGTTAGACAATTGTTTTATAAGAAATTTCAAAGCGGCACCAAATGTGCATAAATTAGCATCTCGTCGACAGGTTGCTTCTACTGTTAATTTAATTGGGGTCAGCACATCAACAATTTTATGTACCACGTCTTCTAAACGGATTGGATGATTGAGATCTATAAGAGCTTCTTGAATGCAAGTTTAAAAAAAAAAATCGTTCCAGCATGGTTAAAAGACTATTCCAGCTGGTTTTACAGTCCAAAAGAAGTGACAGCTCCTTTTCATGTTCAATTCTCACATATTTTTGAAGTACTGTTTCATTTGTCAATGGTAATCTTTTGAAATACACTACAACTTTGCGGATTTTTTTTATTAGCTCGTTATTGTTTTCGTCTATTTGTCTTATTAAACATACCTCTATTTGAAAAATTTGTTTCGTCACTCCATAAAATACACTGTGCTCCTTTCAAATTTTCATCACAAAAACTAACAAACTAATGGCAGAAAGCTAATCTCCTGGCTGTAATGTTTGAGAGATTCTGAACTTAAAGGGGATATACTTAGGCTTTTTGAAAATTCTTTGAACTGATGAATAACTTAATGCCAATTCCTTACTAGCATCCCTAATGGAAAATTCGCGATGGGCTTCAAAATATGCTAACACTGTAATTTCTACTTCTTCGTTGACGACGATATTTTTCTTTGTTCTTTTCTTTCTAAATAAGCAATCATGAAGTCTAAACTGATTGTAAAGTTTTCGAAAGTAACGACGATCTGGCTGCTGTCGTAAAGGATAGTGTTCAGCATAATATTCGCTAGTCCTTATTGAATTTTTACGACATAAAATGTATGCTTCCATACATATCGCATTTCTCCAAATGAGGAAATACCATAGTGAAATATTGTCAAACACTAAGCAACGAAAGTAAAACCAAAATGTTTAGAAAAATAAATAGAGAACTAATGAACACAATACAAAATTAAAAAAAAAATTTTTAATAACTAAACGTGCGAAAGATTTATATTCAGTACGTTATTGACATTTACAAAGGGCATATTATTTGTTCTGTTTAAAGTGAAAGAAGCCTACTGCTGATTTTACAGAATGAAAGAGTATCTTTGACATCAACTAAATTCCACCGTAAATACTTTGTATTCGTTTTAGGACAATAGTGTATTGAAACTTTTATATTACAAAGAACATTATCATTCAGAATTTTAAAAAATATACAGGCTGTTCCATTTAAAAAAATTATAAATTTCAAAATTTCTCGAAAATGCGTTATTCGATTTTTTTTTCATGAATTGCATGCTAATCAATGTCAAAAACACTAATACTTTGCTAATTTAACCTACTTTCTAGAATCAATAATAGCAGAGATAGCAATAGTGCGCACTTAATTTGAATCAGCCTGTATAGGTATATAGCGGTAGATTCAATTAGTTGGCGATTTAAGGTCTCGTTTTACCTCAATATGTATATATTTAAAACAATCTTACATGTGCCGGCATATGACGCCTTTTAAAAAAAAAATTGAAATATAAATGACAGTATAATAATGAATCTACCATAACATACTAAGGTCAAGAAATAATTATATGTATATACAGGCTGATTCATTTTCGGCCCTCACCATGGGGATCTCGCTTATTATTGGAGATAGAGTATGTGTTTAAATTTGGCAAAGTTGTTAAATTTTGTGTTTGTTATAAATCCGTAAAGAAAATAGAGCTGTGACAAATGACCTTCGTTATTAAAAAAAAAAACGCGAAAACCCCATTTTCTTCTTTTACCTGTAGCACCGACATTTGGCCTTGTAGAGAAAAAATAAAAACACATCCTTGTGGCCATTTCTAAACCTCTATCCAGTGGTGTACTCTAAATTTTTATACGACGTTTCGTTTCTTTCTGGCCATCATCAACTATATAATTTCTAATAGGCGCCATATTGGATATAGACATCTTCAGAAAGAGTTTTTTTTTCTGATTTCAACCATGTACCACATGCTGACTAAAGTTTTTGACATTAGGTTTTATTTGAAAGAATAAATTATAAGATTAAATAAGGCAGCCATGGAATTTCAATCTGTCATACATTTCATTTATTGTTCATTAATAATACAAAAATGTCATACACTAACGAATAGAAACGAGATATGATAAGTATTTTTTATTCTTCGAACCGAAATTCAACAGTAGCGAGTACAAGATATCTACAATTATATCCAGAACGACAACAGCCTCATCGTACCATTTTTCTAGATCTCGACAGAAATTTGGTCGAGAATGGATCGTTTACTAAGCCGCGTAATGGTCAAGGCAACAGGAATTTAAATGAAAATCGACAAGATATTTTACAAATTGTAAATTAAAAGCGTGTTTTCAAATTTCATGTTAATCTTGTATTTTTATAGATAAATAATAATCCATCAATTTCTATACGCGAAGTAGCGTCAGAATTAAATTTGTGCCAGTCCAGAGTTTGGATAACTTTACATAAAAGTAGGTTTAAACCATACAGGATCCATGTTAGTCACTCTTTACTGCCTGGAGATAATTTGAGAAGGCTAGAATATTGTAATTGGTTAATGGGAAGGATAGAAAATGACGAAAATTTTTTAAGCAAAATCATCTGGTCAGATGAAACAAAATCTACAAATTCTGGAATGTTCAACAGAAATACGGAGCACTATTGGGTAGTACAAAAAACTCCGACAAAACAGGGCTAGAAGACCACAACATCGTTTCGGAATAAACGTTTGGATGGGTATTTTGGCAAATCGTCTCTTAGGACCAGTTATGTATGAAGAACATTTAAATGGAGAAAGATATTTAAACATTTTACGTACATACGTATCTGACTATCTTGACGACAATATCCCATTAAATCAATTACAATATTTATGGTGGCAACAAGATGGCGCACCAGCACACAATGCACAATGTTGTTAGAAATTTCTTAAATCAAGAGTTTGCAAACCGTTGGATTGGAAATAGGGGAGTTGTTGAATGGCCTGCGAGATCACCTGATTTAAGTCCGCTAGATTTTTTTTTATGGGGATATGTTAAAAATAATATTTATAAAGTAGATGCGCCACAAAACATTGAAGAATTACGAGACAGACTTCAGAATGCCTTCGATGCAGTTCCTAGAAGAACTATACAAAGGGCAGTACAAAATGCCAGAAGGCGTGCCCAATTGTGCATTACCGTAGATGGCCAGATAATTGAACATTTACTGTAATTGTTTATTGTTTACTTTTCTATGTATTTTTAATAATGTTTTTGTTATCTTGTACTCACTACTGTTGAATTTCGTTTCGAAGAATAAAAAATACTTATCATATCTCGTTTCTCTTCGTTAGTGTATGACATTTTTGTATTATTAATGAACAATAAAAGAAATGTTTGACAGATTGAAATTCCAAAGGCTGCCTTATTTAATATTATAATTTATTCTTTCAAATAAAACCTAATGTCAAAAACTTTAGTAAGCATGTGGTACATGGTTGAAATCAGAAAAAAAACCCTTTCTGAAGATGTCTAAATCCAATATGGCGCCTATAAGAAATTAGGTAGTTGATGATGGCCAGAAAGAAACGAAACGTCGTATAAAAATTGGGAGTACACCACTGGATAGAGGTTTAGAAATGGCCACAAGGATGTGTTTTTATTTTTTCTCTACAAGGCCAAATGTCGGTGCTACAGGTAAGAGAAGAAAATGGGGTTTTCGCGATTTTTTCTTAAATAACGAAGGTCATTTGTCACAGGTCTATTTTCTTTACGGATTTATAACAAACACAAAATTTAACATCTTTGCCAAATTTAAACATATACTCTATCTCCAATAATAAGAGAGTTCCCCATGGTGAGGGCCGAAAATGAATCAGCCTGTATATGTATATATATATATATATATATACCGCCTGATTCTGAGCAAACGCAACGGCCTGAATGTACGAATATTTCTCCCGCTCCGAATAAAAATCCCCTGAACGCGTTAAGCCAATCACAAAACAGTCTGTTGCTAAACCCCCTCCTCGCGCCAACTTAATTGGCGCTTGCTATATGTATGACATCGATGTTAAGCCAATCACAAAACAGTCTGTTGCTAAACCCCCTCCTCGCGCCAACTTAATTGGCGCTTGCTATATGTATGACATCGATGCTGACGCGTCTACAGCATTCAGGGGAATTGTATTCGAAGCGGGAGAAATATTCATACATTCGGATCGTTGCGTTTACTCAGAATTAGGCGGTATATATATATATATATATATATATATATATTGTTATAATGCGGAAGGCTGAAAAATAATAAAAGGAAAATAAAAAAAAAACAAAGAAAGAAAAACTAGCTCAGAAATGATAATTTAAAACTTAATAAAATAATATGCAGAAAATTCTTAATCTCAGGGTTACTAGCGGGATCCGAATATACAGACAGCAACACAGATATACATAAAATAAAACGATTAGGTAAAATTAAATAACAAATAAATTTATTAAACACTATAGTTACGACAGTACAAAATACAATTACGTTTAATATGTTGAGTTACAAATGTTTACGTATGCAACCTTCTATATTGCTATACACATTAGGTTGCCTACATCAATAATATGTATATTATTATATTGATAAATGGATCGTGTCAAAATTTTGAATGAAAACAAGGTAAGAACAACAATAAATTGATAAATATGTTCAGTAGAATATTATCATTGAAATAACGTGAGTATTATAATTTAGAAATATTAGATCGCAAGAAATGTTATATCTTTAATTTTTTATTACAGGAATAAATTTTCTATAGAATACCTGATACATGTGACCGTTATGGTAGTATCTAAATTACGTGTTCTCTGGAAGTAGAATATTCTGTAAAATTCCAACAGGTTCAGCAAGTCCGAATGTAATGAATCAGTCTGTTTCCTCCGATAGATGTTCAAACCGCAAATCTGCATACGTTCCTTGATGCTTGTAGAACTCTGCTAGGTTATGTCCACATATGATAACCGGAAGAAAGCGTAATTTATCCAAATATAACCAAGAAAAGGTTCCAGTAGCTTCTTATATAAAGCTGCTTAAACGTAAAATTGCTTTTAGATTAATTGGAAATACAAAATGTTGATGATAAGGAATCCTAGTATCTCCACACTCGAAGTATGTTTCTCGCAAGGTATTTATAATATGTAAAATAATGAATTCACTTTCTTGTTATTAGAAATATAGCCGTAGATAATTTTATTTAAATAATTTCGAAGAAGTAAATGAATATTAATCTTTTCTTTACCACCGCATGCAAAAATCTCTTAATTAATAAACATCTTCTTTTTTTTTCCATCGTCTTGACTACATATCATATTTTGTAGAAACATAAATCAAATTTTCATAGAAAACTTATACAATGAATTTCAAAATTATAAAAGATAATTTAGTCAGAATAGAAAGAAATAATTTTAAATATGAATTTCTTAAATATGACTGAGATGAAAATATCTCTGACAATCTATAAATGTGATAATATATCCAACTCACGTAATTCCAAATGCACATTATAAAGTGATGTTATTAAAAATGATAATAAAAATCAGAGTTTACAGTAATTTGAACATACATGAAATAATCATAGTCAGTTTTAGAAATCTAGAATTCTCGCGAACATAAATAAGATGAATTTAATTAAAGGGCGAAATATAAAGATTGACTAAATATAACATATCATATTAATCGGTAACATGATTTTTAAAACCAATTATGATTTTACATCTTTAAAATACAAAATTCTATCTATAAAGTAATGTTTCACAAATCTGATTATTCCAGATATAACATTCTTGGAATTGATATTTAATAAGAAGAAGAATACATAATGAAGAGTACTGACCCACATCATTATCCCCATTACAAAATAATACAAATCTGTATAAAAACAAATTTGTATCTGTATATGCATGGACACACAGTACGTATTTACCAGCTTTTGCTTCAACTACCAGACGCATGCGTTTCTGTGTAACCACTTTGTCAATGATAGATTTACGAAGCAAAAGACTGTAGTACACTTGCGGTCATGTAGTAAGTTTTGTCCTATCCGAAGACAACAGATTACCTCTTGCCATCTGACGGACAAAACCGACCACGTCGGTGCAAAGTGTTCTTCTCGAATAGCGATGCTATTACTGATAAAGAAGAAAAATACGCATATTACTGTGAGTCCATTAACTCGTCGCCAGGTGGCGCAGTATAGCAAAAAATAGATTGCATGTCGATGCGATAATTCACATCAAGCTTTGATACAAAATAATACAAATCTGTATAAAAACAAATTTGTATCTGTATATGCATGGACACACAGTACGTATTTACCAGCTTTTGCTTCAACTACCAGACGCATGCGTTTCTGTGTAACCACTTTGTCAATGATAGATTTACGAAGCAAAAGACTGTAGTACACTTGCGGTCATGTAGTAAGTTTTGTCCTATCCGAAGACAACAGATTACCTCTTGCCATCTGACGGACAAAACCGACCACGTCGGTGCAAAGTGTTCTTCTCGAATAGCGATGCTATTACTGATAAAGAAGAAAAATACGCATATTACTGTGAGTCCATTAACTCGTCGCCAGGTGGCGCAGTATAGCAAAAAATAGATTGCATGTCGATGCGATAATTCACATCAAGCTTTGATACAAAATAATACAAATCTGTATAAAAACAAATTTGTATCTGTATATACTTGTATATATATTGTATATATGTGTATATATGTATATTTGTATCTGTATATATGCTATACTGCGCCACCTGGCGACGAGTTAATGAACTCACAGTAATATGCGTATTTTTCTTCTTTATCAGTAATAGCATCGCTATTCGAGAAGAACACTTTGCACCGACGTGGTCGGTTTTGTCCGTCAGATGGCAAGAGGTAATCTGTTGTCTTCGGATAGGACAAAACTTACTACATGACCGCAAGTGTACTACAGTCTTTTGCTTCGTAAATCTATCATTGACAAAGTGGTTACACAGAAACGCATGCGTCTGGTAGTTGAAGCAAAAGCTGGTAAATACGTACTGTGTGTCCATGCATATACAGATACAAATTTGTTTTTATACAGATTTGTATTATTTTGTATCAAAGCTTGATGTGAATTATCGCATCGACATGCAATCTATTTTTTGCTATACTGCGCCACCTGGCGACGAGTTAATGGACTCACAGTAATATGCGTATTTTTCTTCTTTATCAGTAATAGCATCGCTATTCGAGAAGAACACTTTGCACCGACGTGGTCAGTTTTGTCCGTCAGATGGCAAGAGGTAATCTGTTGTCTTCGGATAGGACAAAACTTACTACATGACCGCAAGTGTACTACAGTCTTTTGCTTCGTAAATCTATCATTGACAAAGTGGTTACACAGAAACGCATGCGTCTGGTAGTTGAAGCAAAAGCTGGTAAATACGTACTGTGTGTCCATGCATATACAGATACAAATTTGTTTTTATACAGATTTGTATTATTTTGTATCAAAGCTTGATGTGAATTATCGCATCGACATGCAATCTATTTTTTTATTATCCCCATTGCTCACGAAAAAAAAAAAACCAAGAAGTATTTTTTTTTTTTTTGAAAATTAAGTACAAAAATAGAAGGCAAAGAAAATGTGTATAAACGAAGATTGTATCTTGTAATAATATTTTTTAATACTGTCTCTCTAAGTACTATTTTAAATAGATATAAGAATAAATGAAAACTGATCAAATTAATTCACACAAACTAGCAAACTAAACTTTATATTAATTATCTATAGAAAGTTATAGAACCATGTTATTATATTATAAAACAAATAGGTTACATTTAAAAGAAAATTATTAAATAAATAAATCTTACATATATTATAACTATTGAAAGAAACTCAAATTCATTATATAAAGTAAAAACATTAACGTAAAATGTTTAATCTTTCAGGATAACATGTGCTAAACAAATTATAGAGAAAATGTGTCAAAGTTATAATATTTCAATTGTCATTATCATATTGTCATATCTGAAATTAAAGAAATTATTCGTAAAGATTTTTGTAAGATATTAATTGGAAAAATTGAATATTAAACTATAACTAATGTATTAAAATATTATTTCGAACTGTAGATATTTATTTAGATTAGTAGTTGTATATTAAATATAAGTTATATAAAATTATATCCTTTCAACCTGTAAATATTTATTTAGATTAGTAGTAGTATATTTAATATGAGTTTTATACATAATTATATTCTTTCGACCTGTAAATATTTATTTAGATTAGTAGTAGTATATTTAAAATGAGTTTTATACATAATTATATTCTTTCGACCTGTAAATATTTATTTAGATTAGTAGTAGTATATTTAAAATGAGTTTTATACATAATTATATTCTTTCGACCTGTAACATACCTGACTAACAGCTAAATATCTAACCCCTTTTCATATTAATCCATGTGTATATAAATTCATTCATTTAAAGAATGTAGATAACTATCATGCAACTTTATTTTGGAAAAATAATAAATTAGACTTATTATCGTAACATATATGAAGCTGGTATTTAAATTCAATTCTCCTTTGCTAAATGGTCCTGTAACATTGAAATGTGATATCTACCCTTAATAAAATTAGTTTCATCTTCGATTAATTCATATGTATTGTTGCCAAAAATTCGATTAATTTTATAAGGTCCTTGATATGGTCTCAATAACTTTGCCATGATCTTGTTCTTACGGTCAGTTACACGCAATCTTTTAACTACAACATAGTCACCTAATTGGTATGTTTTGTACTTTCGTTGAACTAGCATCCTATTGCGTTCCCACTTATCTTTCCTTTCCCTAAGTCTATCTCTAACCTCCTGTAATCGTTCTGAAAAAACAAAAAGTTCCTTATTATCCCAAGGTCTTCCAGGAAGTTCTCCAGTGAAAACTGTTATAGGAGAGTAATTATGTACAGTGCTCGGCGTATTATTCATGACGAATTCAATTTGAGGTAAATACTTGGCCCATCTATTATGCTTATCCACTAACAAAATCCTTAGATACTTAAGAGTTTCTCGGATATATCTCTCAGTCGAGTTACCTTGAGGATATCTAATCGAAGTATAATAAGATTTAACATTATAGCTGTGAAGAAAATTTAGATACCTATCGTTTGTAAAATAGGTGGCATGATCCGACAATAAAGCTCTTGGTACACCATAATGCAAGAAATAATCCTGTAAGGCTTGTAACACAGATTCGGTATTACAACGTTGCGTAGGAATTAATTTAACAAATTTAGAGAAAATATCACAAATTACCAGAATATTCTTATAACCCTTGGTACTTGGAATCAGGTTAGATAAGAAATCGATGGATACAAGATCAAGTTTATCATATGAAAGAATATTATGGCTAATATTCTTATGTGTAAAATTTTTATCTTTCTCTAATTCGCAGACTTGACAATTTCTAGTCACGCTCTTAATTATGCGCTCGTCATTAATACAAAAGAAAGCTTCACGGAACATTAACCAACATTTCCGTGCTCCTATATGTAAATACCTAGTGTGTAAATAATGTGCAATTATCCTTGTATGTAACTCATTAAGAACATAAACTTCATTTTTGCCAATTAACTTAAGTAGAAACCCGTCTTTAATCTTCATCCCCTTGTAATTTTCAACTTCCTTTAACAATTCTTTAATTTGTAAAAATTCCTGTGAAGATTGTACCTGTCTAATTTGCGTAAAAGAGAAAATACCGTGTTTCTGTAATTCTACCAGATTAATCATAATATTCTGTTTCTTAACATCACCATCCTTCCTTGTTAAGACATCCGCAGTGATCATCTCCCTACCTGGCCTATATTTAATATCAATCTCGTATGTTTGTATAAGCAAAGTCCATCTATAAATCCGGTTATTATTGAGTTTAGTACTCATGATGTTTATAAGAGCCTTGTGATCTGTCTCTAAAGTGAATCTTTTACCAATCAAATAATATTTTAATTTGGTTAACGCAAACACAATTGCCAGCATCTCCTTTTCAGAAATCGTATACCTGATCTCACATGGTTTCAATGTTCTTGATATGAAATAGATTGGTATTTCCTGACCCATTTTAATCTGCACCAATTCAGCAGCAATAGTTTGATGTGAAGCATCTGTTCGCACTATAAAAGGTAAATTAAAGTCGGGATGATGTAACTTTAGGTTGTCCACGAAGTTCTCCTTCAACTTAATAAAACATGATTCGCACTCTGGAGACCAATTCCATTTAACAGCTTTCTTAAGTAAATTCAACAAAGGTAAAGTTTGTTGACTATAATTAGATACAAATTTCCTATAATAATTTAGAATACCAAGAAATCCTCTCAAGGTTCTTAAGTTCTTCGGACTTCGGACGAGGAAAATTCCTGATCTCATCTAAACGTTGAGGATCTAATAAAACATTCTTTTCATTGATTATATAACCTAAATAATTTACTTCCTCCCTGAAAAATTGACATTTACTTAAGTTCAATTTCATTCCTTCCTCTCTTAAGGTATTTAAGATAATCGACAGATGTTGAAAATGTTCCTGTATACTGTTCGAAAAAATTATAATATCATCAAGGTAATGTAAAGTAAAATCTTCGTACTTATCTAATATCTGATGTAAAAATCGTATTAATGCAGCAGGCGAAGTTTTTAAACCAAAAGGGCAAACTCGAAATTGATATACCACTCCATTTATAATGAAACCACAATATTTACGTGAATTCTTTTCTAGATTAATTAGCCAAAAAGCATTTTTCAAGTCTAACTTACTATATATTTTCTTATTACCACATTTCGTAAGAAGCACATCAATATTTTGAGGCATTTCAAATTCTGGTTTAATTCTAAGATTCAAGGCACGTGCATCTAAGCATATTCTTAAAGAATCATCTTTCTTTTTCACTATAACAATAGGATTTATGAAATATGTGTTAGATCTTTCTATTATACCAGTATCTTCTAATCGTTTCAATTCCTTATTTATTCTATCCTGGTAATAATAAGGAATCGGATAGTTCTTACTAACTAACGGATCTTCTTTATCAATTCTAATTATATGTTCATAATTTTTAGCAAACACTATATCATCATTAATCAGTTGCAAGTTATAATATAAAATATCAATTAATCTACGGGAAACATGATCATCTTTAATATTTTGTATCTTTATTAAATCTTCTATTTCTTTTAAATTATTGACTGTATTACCAACCTTCACTTCTTCTCGCACCTCCAAAACATCATCTTCTTCATAATTATTCATTCCTAATCCTACTAACCTATTTTCCACTCCATTATAATCATTATTTATATTTATATATGCATTATTTAAACCTTCAACCATATTACCACACGTAAATCCCTTCTTCATATTCATATTCAACCTATACATAACATTATTTATCTCATCATTTAACTTTTCTTCTTTAAATTTTAAATAAACTGCTTTTTCCTCCTCAGTCAACGTATTATCCAAATTAATTACATTATCTTTAATACTAATTTTCCCTTCTTCAAAATCCATTACCATTCCTAAAGATTTAATATTATCGATACCAATAATAGCATCGTATTGTAGTTTTCCTATTATATAAAACGGTATAATATATTTATGTTTATTAATAATGATGTCCGTAGTAATTCTCTGATTAATTGTCCCTATCCGTTTCCTATTTGCGGCGACTATATCCGTGCCTTTGATTTTAATAATTTTGTCCTTGAAGTTATTAATTAATTTAGCCTTGTCCTCTTTTATCAAAGAAATTTCCGCACCTGTATCAATCAAGCAATTATAAATTCCTCCATCTATTATAATATTAATGATGGGTAGATTATATGTATCTAATAAAATATTTTCATTATCATAAATATTAATAAATTCTTCGGGGTTTTGGTAGAAAGAAATATTATAAAGTTTGCAGGGTATGTTACAGTCGATTATATTTAGTTGTTTGTCGTGCTGGTGCTGGGTCTTGGGTTTTCGTAAAGATCCAGTTTCTCCAACGAAGTTTTATTTTTGCCAAAATCGGGTTCTGGTATCCTTGGTGATAATGACCTATGTCTACGATAATTGTTAATAATTTGTCCACGTCCTCTTGTATTAACATTATTATTATTAAATCTACTGTTTCTTGTGAAATGATTGTTCCTAGAATTATGGCCGAAATTGTTATTTGTATTATAATTAAGTGAACGATTAAAGTTATTATTGTTATTATAAAAAGGTCTATTATTTGACGGCTGTGGAAAACTTGAATTTTGTCGAAAAACATTATTAAAAGAATTTTGAGGACGTGAGTTGATATTCCTATTATAAACATTAAATGGTGCACTATTATTATTATGTCGAAATTTATCCATATTATAATTGTTGGACCGATCATTATTAAGTACGGATTGATTATTTGTTCGGTTAATATTAAAGGGTTTATAAGTGTTATAATTCCTATCTAGCATACTCCTGAAATTGTTATTCCCACCTATATACTGATTGTTCTCGGAATAATCATCCAATCTCCTAAGTATGTCAATCAGCGAGTCCATGTCATTCACCCTTTGACATATAATCGCGTGCGTATCCGTGTGTATAAAATGATTCAATAGCTGACGCGCTATTGAAGCTTCGTCCAAATCAGGAACATATTTACAATTATTATAAATCTTCGAAGCGTATGCCTCTCGTGATGTTGGTCCCATTTTATACTTTCCTGTAAGTAAGCGAATCTTGGCACGATTCTGCTGAGTTTCGTCCCAGAAATTCCTCTTGAAAAGGTCTGCAAATTTATTAAGATCAGAACAATGCTCTTCTATCCGCATAAACCAATCTAAAGCGCTATTCTTAAGAGTGGCTCTCAGTATATACATCCGCTGTTTCTGATCTGCTATATCTTCTAAATACTTTACCATTGAAGTTAAATAGGTCATCGGATGTTCTATGTTCATGTCGCCATTAAAAGTAATTAAATTCTCAACTCTTTGCAGCGGTAGACCATAAGATTGATAGTTTGTTGAAACTAACTTTTGATTGATAGAATTCCTTATACTCCTTATTTCGGTGTCAATAGAATCCTTGTTGCTACACTGATCCTTCATCAAATCCTGTAAATTATTCTTCACCGCGTTGATCTCTTTATTATACATGTCTTCGTACTCCAATGATCTCTGATTGACTGTATTAAAGTTCTGCAGACATTTCTCCTGATGTGATACTATCTGTTCCCCCAGAATGTCTTTATTCGTGTTAATGATTGAAGTAACCTCTTCTTTTTGTAAAGACAATTTTACTTCCACACTTGCCTGAATACGTTCTTCGGAATCCTTCAAAAGTAGTCCCCATTGCCTGTTTTGTGAATTTATAGTATCTTCTAGTTTAGCGTTAATATTTTGCTCTAGCTTTTCATTCATACTCTTCATATCTTCTTTAAGAGTATGTTGATTCTGATCTATTTTCTCGTTCATTTCTTGTTGATTTTTCTCAAGTTTAATCATTATCGCTTCCAACATGATCTTCATCTGGTCTGATGTCGTTTCTTCCTGTACCGCATGAATCTCTGTACTAGTGGACCTCTCTCCTTCACCTTTATCTTGTCCATCTTCTGTTATCTCCATTCTTGATCCAGAACGGGAACGTGTTTCCATAGTTGATAAAATATATTAATAAGTAAGTAAGATGAATGTAGGTAATTATAAGGATAATTTTATATGTAATATATCATATAGTGTTCTGTTTAAGGTATAAATATTCTGTTTAAGGTATAAATATTCTGTTTTTCTTTAATAATACAATTTTCCCACAAAAATTACGTTGTTTGTTAATATTGGAAGATATTAAATCATCTTCTATTTTATGTATCCTATAATATTTGTCTGTATATTCGTTAAATTGCCCGACGTTGCTGGCGTCAATTAATGTTATAATGCGGAAGGCTGAAAAATAATAAAAGGAAAATAAAAAAAAACAAAGAAAGAAAAACTAGCTCAGAAATGATAATTTAAAACTTAATAAAATAATATGCAGAAAATTCTTAATCTCAGGGTTACTAGCGGGATCCGAATATACAGACAGCAACACAGATATACATAAAATAAAACGATTAGGTAAAATTAAATAACAAATAAATTTATTAAACACTATAGTTACGACAGTACAAAATACAATTACGTTTAATATGTTGAGTTACAAATGTTTACGTATGCAACCTTCTATATTGCTATACACATTAGGTTGCCTACATCAATAATATGTATATTATTATATTGATAAATGGATCGTGTCAAAATTTTGAATGAAAACAAGGTAAGAACAACAATAAATTGATAAATATGTTCAGTAGAATATTATCATTGAAATAACGTGAGTATTATAATTTAGAAATATTAGATCGCAAGAAATGTTATATCTTTAATTTTTTATTACAGGAATAAATTTTCTATAGAATACCTGATACATGTGACCGTTATGGTAGTATCTAAATTACGTGTTCTCTGGAAGTAGAATATTCTGTAAAATTCCAACAGGTTCAGCAAGTCCGAATGTAATGAATCAGTCTGTTTCCTCCGATAGATGTTCAAACCGCAAATCTGCATACGTTCCTTGATGCTTGTAGAACTCTGCTAGGTTATGTCCACATATGATAACCGGAAGAAAGCGTAATTTATCCAAATATAACCAAGAAAAGGTTCCAGTAGCTTCTTATATAAAGCTGCTTAAACGTAAAATTGCTTTTAGATTAATTGGAAATACAAAATGTTGATGATAAGGAATCCTAGTATCTCCACACTCGAAGTATGTTTCTCGCAAGGTATTTATAATATGTAAAATAATGAATTCACTTTCTTGTTATTAGAAATATAGCCGTAGATAATTTTATTTAAATAATTTCGAAGAAGTAAATGAATATTAATCTTTTCTTTACCACCGCATGCAAAAATCTCTTAATTAATAAACATCTTCTTTTTTTTTCCATCGTCTTGACTACATATCATATTTTGTAGAAACATAAATCAAATTTTCATAGAAAACTTATACAATGAATTTCAAAATTATAAAAGATAATTTAGTCAGAATAGAAAGAAATAATTTTAAATATGAATTTCTTAAATATGACTGAGATGAAAATATCTCTGACAATCTATAAATGTGATAATATATCCAACTCACGTAATTCCAAATGCACATTATAAAGTGATGTTATTAAAAATGATAATAAAAATCAGAGTTTACAGTAATTTGAACATACATGAAATAATCATAGTCAGTTTTAGAAATCTAGAATTCTCGCGAACATAAATAAGATGAATTTAATTAAAGGGCGAAATATAAAGATTGACTAAATATAACATATCATATTAATCGGTAACATGATTTTTAAAACCAATTATGATTTTACATCTTTAAAATACAAAATTCTATCTATAAAGTAATGTTTCACAAATCTGATTATTCCAGATATAACATTCTTGGAATTGATATTTAATAAGAAGAAGAATACATAATGAAGAGTACTGACCCACATCAATATATATATATATATATATATATATATATATATATATATATATTTATTTAGTGTTTAAAGAATTTTGTTTTTCTTTTTTATTTTATTTACCGTGTTTTAATATTAAAAATAATAGATTTTTATTGGTTTTAGCGACCTTTTATTGAATTTAGATGTTTGTTTGCGACGTTTCGACTTTTATCAATTCAGTCTTTTTCAAGCATCTGGAAACAAGAATCATTACAATGAACATGAGAACTGTGTTTGTTTTGTGTGACATAACAATTGAATTAACCATTTTAAATTTAACATTATATTAAGAAATGAATTACGAATTAGGTTAGTGTTTTACGTTGAAACTTAAATAACATTAAATTAAAATAGCTTAGAATGGTAGGGGGACATTTATGTGATTAATATCTGTATGAATTAATTGGAGACTTAACAAATATTAACAATTTTTAAGTTTAAAATTAGATTAAAGATGATTACAAATTGAGTTAACATTTAACGTTGAAACTTACATAAAATAAAAATAAGAATGGCTAAAATGAACAGGTAGGGAGACATTTAGGTGATTAAAAGTATGACTGATTGGAAAGTTGAATTACAATACAATACGTAAAGAGAACAAAGAAAAGTCAAATAAAACTCACATTTGTTGTTTGTTCTACACGGGTACGCATTCATGTGCCACATGTGTTTGGACATCCGGGACCAATTTTCTTAGAACGAACATGCTTGTGCGGATTTTGTAAGTGAACTAATGCTTTAGTTTGCGGGGGTTTAATTTCTGTTTTTTGGAATGAGCATGGTAGTCAGGACCGTATTTAGGGGTATAAGTTAACATTGTTATTTCTAATGGGAGATATTTTTTTTTTTTTCCCCGTTTTTATCTTGTGCGTGCAGGGGGGTTTTTTGATTTTTCTATTGTTTTATGAGAGGGTAATAAAGTTTTGAAAGCCCATCGATTTCGTTCCTGTCGTTGATTGTTTTGCTATTTTTGAAAATGAAAATCACAGAAAAATGGGACTCCATCAAAAATTTCACAGACTTACCACTAATAGATTTCCTAGAAGCAATAGAACTAACTTTAACTTCCACATATTTTCAATTCGACAACAAATTTTTCAAACAAATTGAAGGACTAGCAATGGGAGCACCTATATCCAGCGTAGTAGCCCAATTAGTACTAGAACACATCGAAGAAAATGTTATAAAATCCCTGAAAACAAAACCAACCTTTTTCAAAAGATATGTCGATGATTGCATAATGTTACTACCAGAAAATGAAATAAACAATATACAAAATAGTTTCAACAATTTCCACCCAAATTTAAAGTTTACCATTGAAATAGAAAAAAACAACTCCATAAACTACCTAGACCTAACACTGACAAGAACAAAAAACAACATACAAACAAAATGGTACACTAAACCAACCGCTTCCGGCAGATATGTAAACTTTTTTTCTAACCAACCCCTAGCCCACAAAAAAATGTAGTAACAGCGTTAGTAGACAGAGCCTTAAATCTCACAAACCCAATTTTCAGACCAACAGTACTAAATAAAGTTAAAACAATTTTGTCAGAAAACAACTATCCACCACAATTCATACAAAAAATTATAAAACTTAGACTCAATAAAATTTATAACAAAACAAACAACCAAAATAATAACAAAAAAACCAATGAATTCACATATATCCCCACACCCTATATAACTGGATTATCCGAAAAATTAGACAACATATTCAAACCATTTAATTTTAAAATAGCACACCAAAGCGGTAAAAACCTAAAATTCCTACACACCAAACTTAAAGACTCAACACCTACACTAAATCACAATCACAATCACACACAATATACAACATACCCTGCAAAGACTGTGACAAAATATACATAGGCCAAACAAAACAGTTACTACAAGAAAGCAAAAATCAAACTGCTTTAAAAAAACACCAATTGACACTAAAACATAATTTTGATTTTGAAAACACCAAAGTAATAACACAAAAAAAGAACACAAAAGCTAGAGAGGTCTTAGAAATGATACACATTTTCAAAAATAGCAAAACAATCAACGACAGGAACGAAATCGATGGGTTTTCAAAACTTTATTACCCTCTCATAAAACAATAGAAAAATAAAAAAAAAACCCCTGCACGCACAAGACAAAAACGGGGAAAAAAAAAAAAAAAAAAAAAAAATATCCCATTAGAAATAACAATGTTAACTTATACCCCTAAATACGGTCCTGACTACCATGCTCATTCCAAAAAACAGAAAAGAAAACAGAAAAAACCCCCGCAAACTAAAGCATTAGTTCACTTACAAAATCCGCACAAGCATGTTCGTTCTAAGAAAATTGGTCCCGGATGTCCAAACACATGTGGCACATGAATGCGTACCCGTGTAGAACAAACAACAAATGTGAGTTTTATTTGACTTTTCTTTGTTCTCTTTACGTATTGTATTGTAATTCAACTTTCCAATCAGTCATACTTTTGATCACCTAAATGTCTCCCTACCTGTTCATTTTAGCCATTCTTATTTTTATTTTATGTAAGTTTCAACGTTAAATGTTAACTCAATTTGTAATCATCTTTAATCTAATTTTAAACTTAAAAATTGTTAATATTTGTTAAGTCTCCAATTAATTCATACAAATATTAATCACATAAATGTTCCCCTACCATTCTAAGCTATTTTAATTTAATGTTATTTAAGTTTCAACGTAAAACACTAACCTAATTCGTAATTCATTTCTTAATATAATGTTAAATTTAAAATGGTTAATTCAATTGTTATATCACACAAAACAAACACAGTTCTCATGTTCATTTTAATGATTCTTGTTTCCAGATGCTTGAAAAAGACTGAATTGATAGAAGTCGAAACGTCGCAAACAAACATCTAAATTCAATAAAAGGTCGCTAAAACCAATAAAAATCTATTATTTTTAATATATATATATATATATACATATAATTATTACATTACAATTATATACATTCAACAGTAAGTAAACATAGGCTTGCATACAATTCTAAAAAAAATCATTTTATTTTTCTATCGGCTCCGTTTCAACGAAAAGTGGGATCTGAAGATGGCGTCGGGACCTGTCACATTGAAAGGCGCCTCATTAAAACTTATTTCTATATTTTAGACAGGCATTTCCTCTGTAACAACGGACGAAACATCTATTTGCGTTCACATACTTTTAAAACTCCATTAAATATGAATCACCCAATTGTACACGACGTGCACAATTCTAATAGAGTTTGTGTGTTTTACGTGGAATTTTTTAAAGTAGAATTAACCTACTTAATTCTTTATTGCGGCAACAATTAAAAAAAATACACGTACTAAACTCGACTTAATAGAACTCAATAACTATGCGAAATTTACTTCAAATAAGGTGTAAATACAATAAGCATAAAGGTAGGTATATAGTTATAAGTAATGTTTTCTCTGCCACTATTAACTTTAAATAATTAAAATGCGCCATTCTATCAAGCACGAGTATATATGAATTTGGAGCTATCGTCTCATATTTTGATAAACCACGTAATATTGAGGCCTTTCTCCTTCAGTTCTACGTATTCGTAATTGGTTGCGTGGGAATATAAATTTGCGGTTTTTGTCATTTTGACGATGACGCCTTTTTTCCTTTATTCTGAGTTGTTTTTTTTTTCGTAACAAACAAGAAACTCTCCGAACGGTCGTACACATAATACCCTTGTCAACGTGTTGAAACATTGTTTTTTTCCTGGTTATACTTATACACACATATGCGTTTGTTGACGGATATATGCTGTTCAGTTTGCGTGGTGCGCCATACGGAGTAATTATTATTTTCGATGTAAAAATGAATACACATGTAGGGGTATTATTTTACATGAATTCAGTATAATTTTAGATTGTCTTCTAAATTAATTGTTAACATCAATATGCCTGAATTTCGAATATTATCTACTTAACCCATTAACTTCCAAATTTTTATGATCGACATTTTTTGTAAATTTAAATTAAAAATAGGATTATATTAAAGGTAATAGGTCAATTTATTCGTTGGCAAATAAATATACGCCATTTAAAAAAAAAAAATTAAAGTCCCATTTGGGACCCATGGCACTTGTCGTTACAAAAATTAAAAAAAAACTGAACCAACATCTCAAAGTAAAAAAAAATATTTATAATTTATGCCAATTAGGAAAACATACCATATGCAGTCCAATATTGCATTTTTTACACTGTTTGCGAACGTTTGTGTCACATATGGCACATTTTCTTTGTTTTCCATCAATCGTTCGCTCCAAAACATGTCCAATGGGATCAAATCTAACATCGTCAGGCACGCGGCTTTTCCTCATCTTACTAGAACTTGGTCTTCCAACAAATTTAGGATCGGATAATGATTCTTTCTTCAGATAAGTTCTGGCAATAATGCGTCTAAAATCTAATAATGGGATGCTTCCATTTACTGCAGTATAAAGAGCGTGGGCGTTAACAACCGCAACGTCCATCGTATTTGTGAAAAGAGGGAAATACCATTTCTTACCTCTAAATTTGATTCGATACTTTTGCACATTCCAGTCTAACTTGTCAACCCCTCCCATATGTTTATTGTATTGTCCGACAATGTTTGGTCTATCGACATGGCATTCTTTTTTTTCTTTCTTACAATATCTTTGCACTTTTTTCTATAGGTTGCAATCCTAAGTAATTCGATAGCATTTTAACACAGCTATTGTCATTCCAAATCAACGCAAATATTTTATTTTTTTCATCATAACGTAATCATATGCCCCGCGTTCCTCTCTTTTTATGATTTTATCAGATTTCAAAGGACACTTGTTCATTCTATTATAGCGTACTGTTCCAGCCGCCCTTATATTTAGTTCTCTCAACTTCAACAATAAATCAAAGCTAGTGAAAAAGTTATCAAAAAATATTTCCTATTCTGAGGGGTCATCTTCATTATCACAGAAGCTCCAACACCACTTACAAGTTGAACTTCTTGGCTCTTTCCTTCATAAATATCCATATGAAAACAATAGCCAGATTTAGAGCAGCACATAGCCCATTGTTTGAATCCAAATCTTATTGGTTTTCCCCTAATAAACTGTTTCAGGTAATGGTGGCCATAGTAACGCACCATTTGCTCATCTATTGAAAGTTTTTGTGCAAATATACTGAACTTTTTGAAATTTGTGTTCAATTTGTTTATCAAAGGACGGATTTTAAATAGTTTGTCTTGTTTATCGCTGGTGGATATGAGACGATTGTCGTTTAAATGCAGGTTTTTTTTTATTTCCAAACACCTGTGCTTAGGGATGCAGTTTCTAACGCATGTAAGATTTATATCTTCATCCTCCGACCAATATAACTGCTCTTGGGGCAACGAATGGTACCCTGATAGCAAAAAAATTCCAATAAACTTTTTAAGACAATTTGTGGAAAGTTCAAAGTTATGTCTGTTGTTTTGTCTAGCGCACTTTGGATAGCTATATGGTTTAGTAAATCTTCGTCGAAAAGTTCTTCAAATATCCGAACCGGTGATTTACCTTTCAAGTTTTGAATAATCTGTGATTTCAATTCAGATACATTGTTGCTTTCAAATGATGTATTAGTCAAATTTATGTCCTGCTTTTTCCACTGACTTTTTGGCAAGAATTTGCCTTTTGATTTTACTATAGATGCTTGATTTTGATCAACATTAAGAGCGCTGGAATGGATTTCTAGTTGTCCACGAACGTCTTGTGGAACAGTTTATGGCAAAAATTTACCTTTCGATTTTACTATAGATGCTTGATTTTGATCAAAATTCAGAGCGCTGGAATGGATTTCTAGTCGTCCAGGAACGTCTTGTGAAACAGTGTCTTCTAAAATATTATCGTCAAATTCTTCGCAATCTGATATAACATCGATATTATCGTGCGGCAGTTCGACTATATCAATAACTTCTTGTTCCAGATCAGCAAAAAATGCATCATCTTCCAATATTTCTTCAAGTTCTGCGATAGTAAGGAATTTTCTAGAACCCATACTGAATTGGAAACAAAAAAAAAAAAGCAACTGTGAATAAAACTAACATAACGCTCTCCATATGATTTTTTTACATAGTAAATTCCATGATCCCCAAATGGGGATCAAGGTGTTTTGTACTATATTTTTTATAATAAATATTATATTTGCTCACCTGTTATTCTAATATCAACTAAGGGAATGTATTATTACTTGAATTCACAAAACTGGCACAAAATTAATCAAATAAGCACAAAAAATATTATTAGAAATAATGTAAATATTCGACCATCAACTTTTGTGTATAGGTTATAAAATAACGCGCATAACATGCTTACAGGGTTGCCAACACTAAAATATAAAATTCTTCTAGAAAGTACAGAGTATTCATGTTCAGTTAGTATACATTACACTAAAGATAATAACATTTTAAAATATGTTAAAAAATAAAATTCGCGAATCCCCATTTATGGATCAGGGAAGCTAATGGGTTAATATGGTAATGGAATCAGTAACATTAATAATAAAGATCGACATGATTTTTCTAACATTAATGAAGATGTTCTTCTTTGGTTTCATTTAAGCAGATATTACCCCTCCTTTTCTCAGAAATGGCTACCATGTTTAATTTACCTGTACTTGTTTGTCCCTTACATTATGGGATAATTGACATTATTTATACCTGGCTTTAGACAATGTAGGTGGAATTGCAACGAGAAGTAAACATTAAGAGCATTTTTATATTTCACTAAAGTTTGGTTTAATTCTATATCACGTAGTACAATTAATTTTTTTGTCGTATTTTTCATAAAATGGAAAGTTCTACTAGTCGATGTTGCAAAAATCAAGGGTATAAGGATTGTTCTGCCAGGTGCTTTTTTATCATTACACATACGTCGCCGTATGTGTAAAGCTAAAAACAGAAAAATCAATGGGTTGGTGGCACAGTAGGCAACCAGTTACACACCACTGATGTATTTTTCTAATTGTTAAATATTTCTGATTTTTCATTCATATTTAAATCTTAAATTAAATACATTTTATTGAAAAGTAGATCATTTATTTAAAACAGTTAATTGCCCTAACAGGCACATACCTTGTGCGAAGATAATTTAAATATTTTTAACAAATTCAGGAAGACGGTAGTTGTTATACTTCAAATTCCACCCTCGCACAACAGCTATATATTATTGCTATATATTATGCACCGTAAATGTGATTTTAGAGTCACATGATCATAGAAATTGCATCTGGTGCGTTCACTTATTTCTGCATGGTCATTTTGTTCTATAATTTAATAAACGTTGTTTTAATTTAGTATTCCTAATTAAATGGAACCCTAGGTAATTATGAGAATTTCCTAGGATGTTGGTTATGGCTTTTAATTTGCATTTCGTATGGGATTTGAAAATTAGTGACATCTATACGTACTCATTGGTGATAGAGTCCGTTTTGTTAATTAGGCAAATTTTGCTTTCATTAGTTGAAATTTAAAAGGAAAGAGGTTGCAAATGAGTATTATATTTACTTTGCGATTGATTTCTTTCCTGAAATTAATTAAATGTGGGATAATTGGAATACTCTTTCGAATATGTTTTTTTCTATTATTACGTATTTCCAGCTTCATATAAAACTGGACATGGAGTAATCTTAGATCTCATTTATTGTGCTCTTGTTGTAAAGTCTAAGTGACTGTTCCATGGGGTAATGTTGAAGAATCACCTTAATAGTTAGAATTTACTAAAACAGGGATTTTGTTCGCAATAGCGGGTTTGCAATTCTAACTAATTTATAGAAAGTAACGAGGCATTATATCATCGTTATTTTGTCGTGTGAATACACGGATTAAAGTAGACGAAAATATCTATATCATGCGGATATTTTTGTTTTTTGCTCTCTTTCTTATATAACAGAGCAAATTGAATAGGGCAAAAAAATATTGGATAGGGGAAAAGAAATTGGATAGGGCAAAAAATGGATAGGACAAAAACATCCCCACGAAAATTGAATATAACCCGATTCTGCACATAATTGACATAACGGTATGCTTAGAATTTTCACTTTGAACGAATATACTGTGGACCACGAGGTAGATGGTTCGTTTTTTTCTTCCTTCCTGCAGAAGCATCATAAGGTAGCATCCATTTTGCGTATAATTCTGGAAGAATCTTACCCGCTTGTGTAAAGTCACCAACGAGGTGCAAAGTAACACTGCGCTACGATATTATGAAACCGAGCGTTCGGTTAGTTATCAATATTTTGAAAATTTTTATTTAGGCACATTTTCAAATTAATATTTTTCGGATTTAGTCTTGCACACATTTGTTTTATTATTAAACGAGCTGTACTAAACACTCTTTCACTTTCTGCTGAACTTGCTGGAATACAGAAGTATTTCCTAGCACATTATTCTAAGGGTTTCAGCTCCATTCCTATTATCTAAAAGAAAATCCAAATAAAAAGTACAATTGCCCTTTTTTTTAAACTTACCTTACAAAATAGAAGATTAACCTCCTGATTTGAATTTAATCGTTCGAGGTATTAGTTATGATTATATCAGGTGCAATTGATTTTACTTCCTCTTATTCTTTTGATGTGTACTAATGTATATTTAATTACCGGCATTTGTTCTATATTTTCAGTCTATTTTCTTCATAATATTAAACATTTCTTGCTCTGGGAAAGAAGCAGCTCCAGTAGCATTTTCAGTACTACAAAAATCTTCTCGTTCAAATCGAGGGTCTAAAACAGTTGTTCATCTAGTAGCTGATCGTCCTTCATATGAAAATAGTCTTGCTTTAATAGATTCCAAAAGTTTGTTGCATAATGCATAATAATCTTTAATTGCAGTAGTGATTCTGTCAGATAATTGTACAATCCAAAAATTATTTTGATTATTAAAGAAATAGTAACATATTTATTACTACAAGAATTTTCCACTACTGCTTTTTAAAATAAATTTCTCCATTTTATAAAACCAGTTATTGATATGATACCACGAGGTGTTATTTGTTTTTATCGTGTTACTGAAATGCTCCCAATATAAGGGTTACGTTCGATAACACAGGCCTGAATTTTTCAACTCTTTGAATGTTGATTTAAAGATTTTAACAGTTTTCTAGTAATTGGGTAGCGCTGATTTCAAATCTGCTTTTATTTTTTTTTTGTATCACGTAAGGTTATTTTTAAAACCAGTAAAATCAAAAAATATAGAAAAAACGATTTTTTTCATTTATAAGCTAGTTTTATATTATATTTAAAAAATACAAAAATATATACACATAGAAACTATTAGAAATAGTTATTTATTCTTTATGCTTCTTAAAAAACCGTTTTCGTTTTTCAGAAAAGCTTCGTTTGGTTGTTTTTCTGTCATATTCAGCTAAAGGAAGATCTGAAGGTAGTTTCTGGGGCAAGCAAATTTTTTTTGTTTCAACCTAGACCTCAGTACTTCAGAAAGATCTTTTGAAAGTCCCAAATCTCTTACTAAATCATTCAGTTCGGCTTGTGAAAATAGCTGAGGTTGGTTTTGACCTGAGATTGATGGTTCAAAATCACCATCCATCTGTACGGAGCCGGAAGTTGAAGAGGTTTCAATATCTTCCTGTAGTACTTTGGGGGATTAGGTATAGGTATATGATCACTGTGAGGAACTGGTCTGATAGCTGATTTAATATTGTGTGGGTACAAAATATGTTTCAAAGTTTTTCTATTATGCTCCTTAATATCAAAGACAAAAGTAGCAATCTTCATGATGATTTTGCGGATCTCTCCAAACCATCGGTATTGAAAAGGAAGGCTTTTTCTATTCCCTTTGGTCCAATGCCTTAAACCTTCTTCACATACCTTACAAACAACGTGCGATGCCCAATCCTTATCTTGATCTCCTAATTTGATTTTGAAATAAGCATATACATATATATAATCCAAAAATCCCTATTTACCATAACAATGGTGTAGGGCGTTTATCTTCTTCTAGCTTTTTATAAACGTTTTCCATTCATTTCTATTCCTTGTCATGTTCTTCGCTTCTGTCCATGTTTTGCCTTTCCTTCCCAGTATTTCTGCTATGACATCATTCCATGTTGTCCTTGGCCTTCCTCTTCTTTTATTTTTCATTATCCTTGCTTCCCATATCCTTCTTGTTTGTCTTGTATTTTCCATTCTATATAAATGTCCCTACCATCCTAGCTGTCTTTGTTCAATGTATTCTAGCACTGACTGCATTTTCAAATCTTTTCGTATTTCCAAGTTTCTTATTCTGTCCATCCTTGTAACTCCTCTAAAATACTTCATTTCTACTGCCTGTAATTTATTCTTTTGTCTTCTATTTAATATCCAGGATGTTAATATCGGTCGGTAAATTGCCTTATATACTTTTAGTTTTGTTTCTCGGGATATCTCTTTTTTGTTAATGAAATTATTCCTCATGCTGTAGTACAGCTTTGTTGTTTTTTCTATTCTTTGATTAATCTCAGCGTCCTGGGTCCCTTTTCCATCAATTCGTACTCCCAAGTACTGGAACGTTCTCACTTGTTCTATTTCAGTTCCTTCTATTACGATTTTCGTATCTACCTGTTCATCTCCCACTACCATTACTTTAGTTTTGCTCTTACTCATCGTCATTCCACTGTCTTTTAGTGTCATATTCCATGTTGTTAAGTTACGTTTCAGATCTTCCTCATTGTCGGCTATAACTACTATGTCGTCTGCGAATGCCCCTTCCGAAACTTCGACTGCATTCAAGTTAAGGTGTCCAACCCTGAACTTTTTACTTTTCCATGTACACTGTTTGATAATGTCATCCATATAAACAATGAACAGCATTGGGCTCAAACTTCCCCCTTGGCGCAGTCCCTTATTATATATTTTCTGTATTAATCGTCTTATTTTGCCATTGACACCTCTTTCTCTTAATACATTCCACAATCTTTCTCTTGGTACTTTATCGAATGCTTTTTCCAAGTCTATAAATGCTAAGAACACTTTCTTCTGTTCTCTAGAGGCTTTTTGTATTATTTGTTTCACAGAGAATATTTGGTCTTGTGTTCTCCTTCCTCTTCTAAACCCACTTTGTGACTCATGTAACGTATTTTCGAGTTTTGTTCTTAGTCTTCTATCTATTATTTGCTCGAGAATCTTCATTACAGTACTTAGAAGGGATATTCCTCTGTAATTATTGCATTCTTTCTTATTTCCTTTATTCTTGTATATTGGTACTATCAATGACTTCTTCCAATCGTTTGGTATTTCCTCTTCTCTCCATATTCCGTTATATATTTTCAACATTAATTCTCTTCCTCTTTGTCCTATATATTTTATCATTTCTGCTGTTATTTTGTCACAGCCTGGCGCTTTTCCATTTTTCTGTTTTTGTATTGCTTCTTCCAGTTCGTCCATGGTAATTGTTTCTTCTGTCTCTTCTTCTCCTATTATTTGTTGTTCACTAGCATTCTCGTTTTCCACTCCTCCGCTTAACAATTCCTGAAAGTATTCTTTCCACCTTTCTATTATCTTCATTCTATCGCTTAGTATCTCTCCCTTCTTATTTTGTATATAATGTGTAGATTGTGACCTTTATTCATTCCTTACTGATTTCAAGACTCTATAAAATAGTTTTTGGTTCTCTTTACTGTTTTTTTTCCATCTTTTCCCCAAATTCTTTCCATGTCTCCTTTTTTGCTTGTACTACTAAATGTTTCACTTTTTTTCTTTCTTCTTTATATATATCGTATTTTTCCACTGTTTGTTCTGCTAAGTATGTTTTCCATGCTTTTTTCTTTATCTTAATTTGATGTCTTATTTCATTTGTCCACCATTTTGTTTGTTTTTTCTTTTTATTGAAATAAGCATAATATGCATTTTTCACAAATTCACCAATTGGTCTCTTAAACTTTTTCAAGACGAAATATCCACAAATATAACAGAAATCATCTGGTTTGTTTTTGCAACACCGGCTAGACATATTTTTAAGCAATGTTTATTTATCAAATACCACGCACAACACTAAAGACAAATTAATTTTACTTGTTTACTGATCGACACTCAGAGCTATAATGAAGTAAATCACATTAATATATACATTTTGTTTGGAGTGATAAACTTGAAATCCTTCTTCGCAGTACTAATAAAGTGAAAGCATAATAAATAGGATTTAGCAGGTAAAAATTCCCGGAAATCTTGTCCAAAATTAATACATGTAATAAAAGATTTACATCAGGTAATGAGAGCCTATTTAACAAATTTCTTTAAAACCACAACAGAAAATCATTTTTGGGTTAATACCTAGAATTTGAAGTAGTACATTCATTTTAAAATGTATTAAAACGCCTATTATAAGATTTTTTTTATATTTTTTTCTTTTTCTTTTGTGCAAAAAAAAATCTGTGGGGTGGTAGAGACCAACTGTATTTTAATTAGTTATTGCTATATAAAAACTGAGCTAAACAAACAAAAATCACCTCATCACAAATTTTATGCAGGCCTGTGTAATTCATTAGAAGTAAAGTGAGAGCGTTCTACAACATCATAAAATGGTAAAATCTATTTGTACTTTTTTGTTATCAACGCTTTCATATTTTCTACCTTTTTTAATACACCAATTTTACTGTCGTAGATATATTTCATCCTTAAAGAAATACTATTGATCTTCTTTGAATTTGTGAAAATACAGCAGTACCTAAATGTTAAACAACGATAACTGAAAATCTACACGAACAGTGGATTAATTAGAAAAATACAATTTTATTAAAAAGAATATACCTGAATCCCTTGTATACATATAACGTATTTATTTCGTGCTTTTATTACATAAATCCTATGAAGTTTTAAATTATTTAAAATTGAAGTATCAAGTCCTCTGAAGTTTTGATTCAGCAATGTTCAACACAAACTTCTCAAGTTTCATTTCCGTTGGTACTCATTGAACATTCAAATGCACAACATAGTTTATTAAAATAAATTACGTTTGTTACGTTAGTTTGTACTACTTCCAAGATATATCGGCAACCCACATGCTTTTTAAGTCATACGTCTTAAACACGCACACGTAATTGAAAGCATTACATGTCTCATTTGCATTTATTACACTCCATTAGACTAAATCAAAGAGCGTCATGTTAGTAGCTCGAGTGTCACAGTGTTAAAAAGGATTAATGTATTTAACGGCTTGTGATGGGGAAGTAATAAATTTTGGATAAGGATATGATAACTTAACAAGAATTGTTTAAATATATTGCATTGTTAATAAAATCTAAGTTTATAAAGAAGAAATAAAGTTAATTTAATTGAAAACGAACTAACTGCTTTAATACGAATTGTAATATATACAGGCTGATTCAAATTAAGTGGGCACTATTGCTGTCTTTGTTATTATTGATTCTAGAAAGTAGGTTAAATTAGCAACGTATTAGTGTTTTTAACATTGATTAGCATGCAGTTCATGACAAAAAAATGGCTGCTGTCGTAAAGGATAGTGTTCAGCATAATATTCGCTAGTCCTTATTGAATTTTTACGACATATAATGTATGCTTAAAACATATCGCAATTCTCCAAATGAGGAAATACCATAGTGAAATATTGTCAAACACTAAGCAACGAAAGTAAAACCAAAATGTTTAGAAAAATAAATAGAGAACTAATGAACACAATAAAAAATAAAAAAAAAATATTTTTAATAACTAAACGTGCTAAAGTTTATATTCAGTACGTTATTGATAGAGAACGGACGCAATTTCCATAAAACGCAATCGGCAATTGGAATTGTGTATAACGTCGCTCAGTACATCCCGGCGTAATTCAATGAAGTATTTGTTTGACTTACTCGGACACCTGCCGCGATAACAATGGACAAGTCAGCTATTGTATTCGGAGAATATTTTTTTTTTAAAGTGTTTTCATGAGCGTAGATAGAAGCGGGGTTTTTATAATGTATTTTATTTATTAGTTTATATTTCATAAGATAAATAAAGCGCTGTGAGTAAGTTTCTTGTTTTCATAGTTTTAACTGTTAATTACACCGTAATTGTTGTGATAGATCCTGTTTAATATCGTTTGATTGAATCTATTTCTACCAATTATTTCGACGTAAGAGTGTGCATTGAATTTCGTTCAGTTTCAATAACTTACGCACACATTTTTAGTTTTCATTTATTTAGATCTAGAGCATTGTTTAAGTTACTTTTTCAGACATGAAATGGAAGAATGTCGAGAACGGCATTGTAAAACAATGGCGAGTTGGATTGACAGTCATACTGATTGTATGTCCATTGTCAGTGATTCCGAAATTTATTACAAAATCCGTAAAATATCGTCAAAAATTCATCACTTAGGATCGCAAACACATTTGAACTCTGTAAAACTTTTATGGCGGCTAATATTCCGTTAAATAAACTTAGCAATCCCACTTTAAAAATATTTCTGAAAAAATATACTGGTCGAAATGTTCCTGATGAATCAACTTACGCAAATATTATGTTTCTAGGTGCTATACGAGAACAGTAGAACGCATCTTTTAATGCAATACATATGGATAAGCGCCGACGAAACGGTGGATATGTTAGGACGCTGTGTGGTAAATGTTGTAGCTGGTGTACTACATCCAACTATTCTCTATAACTCATATGTAATAGCAACAAGTGTTATAAATAGAGTTGATGTGGAAACAGTTGCTGAAACCATTAAGGAGAATATGCAAAAAATGCTTCATTCGGACGCCACGTACAAAGAAAAAATACTTTATTTGCCAGTGATTGTGCTGCGTATAGGTTAAAAACAGGCAGACTATTGAAAAAAACATATCCTAATATGCTGCATACTACTTGTGTAGCACATGCTCTCCACAGAATCTGTGAACATATCAGAGACACTTTTCCGGAAGTTGATAGACTTGTATAAGCTTTTAAAAAAGTTTTCAGTAAAGCACCATTGAGAGTAGCTCTTTTCAGGGAAAAATTTCCATCTCTGTCACTGCCTCACACTCCAGTAATAACAAGATGGGGAACATGGCTGGAAGCTACTAGTTATTATGCTGAGAATTCCGATAGTCTAAAACATTTCGTAACACTGCTAAAGGAGGATGCTGGAAGTATTGGTGAGTGCAAGGAGCTCACACAAATCCCAAATTTAAAAAATCAGTTGTACTTTCTTCACGAACACTTTGGAAAATTGCCAAAACTAATCACTTATTTTGAAAATCGAAATCTCAAATTAAATGACGGATTAACCACATTAGATGTGGCTGTTAATAATTTTAAAAGTATTCCAAGTGACTTCGGATGTGGCCTTCGGCAAAAGTTTGAAGCAATTCTTAATAAAAATCCAGATTTAATTACATTGCAGTAATTATGTATGGAGACAATGCCACAAAATCTAACGGCTAAATATGAAGAAATAAAAGAATATTTCCAGTATGCACCTATAACCAGTTGCGATGTAGAAAGGACGTTTTCTATTTATAAGGATGTACTTAATTCAAAGAGAACAAAATTGACAGAAGAAAACCTTGAGAAACTATTGCTAGTCAATATTAATACTCCTTTACTCAACTTGAACGACAAAATGAACAAATAAAAATGTTCCAATTATAGAAATAAAATTAAAAACTTTAAAAATACAACTTTTCAACAATCACATATGTATTTCGTAATTTTATAGATCACCACCCGTTTGTTTTTCAATTATATAAATAAAATTAAAAACTTTATAAATACAACTTTTCAACAAATAAATATGTATTTCGTAATTTTATACATCACCACCCGTTCGTTTTCCAATTATATAAATAAAATTAAATATTTTAGAAATACAGCCTTTCGCCAGTACTGCACTGGGTGGTAAGCGTGTCCGTTCTCTAGTTATTGACATTTACAAAGAGCATACTATTTGTTCTGTTTAAAGTGAAAGAAGCCTACTACTGATTTTAGAGAATGAAAGAGTATCTTTGACATCAACTAAATTCCACCGTAAATACTTTATTATTCGTTTTAGGACAATTGGGAATTTAAACTTTTGTATTGCAAAGAACTTAGCATCCAGAATTATAGAAAGATTACAGAAAAATTAAATTTCTAAATTTCTTGAAAATGCGTTATTCAATTTTTTTTCATGAACTGCATGCTAATCAATACTACAAACACTAATACTTTACTAATTTAACCTACTTTCTAGAATCAATAATAACAGAGATAGCAATAGTGCGCACTTAATTTAAATCAGCCTGTATATGTATATGTAAATATACACATAAATAAATAATTATTTCTTGACCTTTGTATATTATAGTAGATTTAGATATTCCGCGATTTAAGGTCTGTTTTACTATCTCTTACATGTGCCGGCAATTTTGCCTTTTTCAAAGAATTTTAAATTATAAATGACAGTATATTAATGTCACGCGTAACAAAAACGCAAAACTTGTATATCTATTTTTATTTGTTTCAAAGTTACAGATCTATGAATGTGACTGACTGTCTGATAATGAAAAAAATGTAATCCTAAAGTCAATAAAAACTGATTTTATTTAAAAAAGTTAAATTAATAATATTTTCGAAATATCCACCTCCTTTCTGAATGCAGGCTTGTGCCCGTAAGCCAACAGAAGAAGTATTTATCCGAATTTCATATTTGTTTTGTCGAATTTGCTCGGCAGCCAGGTGAATACGATCCAACAACTCTTCTCTTGGGTTCGAAACTTGCGCGTAGATTAAATTTTTCATGTATCCCCAATGTCTGACAGCAATTTCGAAATGTGGTGGTGCCCCATCCATGTGAAACCACATGTCTCATCGAACATTCACTGGGACATCCTCTAAAAGACCTGACAGTTCGTCAATAAGAAATTGAAGGTAATTGTCCGCATTTAATCTCCTAGGAAGAATGTCAGGACCAATCAACAAGTCATCGTTTAGGGCCGCCCAAACGTTAATAGAAAATTATTTTGATATTTAGATTGGCGTATAACTTTGGGATTTTCTGTTGACCACCTGTGCAAGTTTGTCAGATTTATAACACCATTTCTCGTGAACGTAGATTCATCTGTCCAGAGGACTGGTCTGTAGAAATTAAAATGAAGCCGTGACTGTCTTTTAATATCCAGATAGAATAAACTAGACGAGCATAGTGGTCTGCCTCAAGCAAACCGTGTCCCCTGCGACAGTGATATGGATATAAGCCCTCACGTTTTAAAATTCACCAAACTATCGTTCGTGGCACTCCTAGTTGTCTAGCTATTCGACATACACTGAGAGTTGTAACAATAGCTACTGTTTCTTCCTCTAAGTCTACCGGCAAATTTACTCCTCGGTCGAAAAGATAATCACGCAGTCCGAATTCCCGAAATTGTCTGTGTACTTCCAGAAACGTTCTGTAATGAGGAATGCGCCTATCGAGAAACCGATGTCGGTATTCAATAACTGCTTAACGTGCACTGCCGTTACAGTAACCAGACACAGAATGCATGTCCGCATACTCTTGAGAAGAAAATAGGTAAGACATTTTGAATAAAGAAAACGTGTCCACTCACTACACTAGTAATAAGCTGTTGTATGAACTGAAACGTAATGTAGTCCTTTATTAAAAAAATGAAACGTTAACACTCATCTGAAAATTTGTATATTGTATGATATTCATGGTTCAGCACTTACGAAATAAGTAAGAACCTTCTTTATCATAAATCAATTTCCAGTACTCTTTTTTGTAGATCTACAAAAAATTACTGTATGCACTACGGCACGTGTTTATTTATTTTAGGATAACATTTTATTATGCGACGTTAACAATCACGTTATTGAATCGTATAACTTTTTTTAAATAAAATCAGTTTATATTGACTTTAGGATTACATTTTTTTTTCATGATCTGACAATCACATTCATAGATCTGTAGCTTTGAAGCAAATAAAATTGGATATACAAATTTTGTGTTTTTGTTACTTGAAATGAAGTGTACTTTACACTCCTAAAATTTGAAACATAACGATACGGGACACTTGTATATATTATAGCGTTCCGTACATTTGTAGTATGCTTTGAACAATGTAATTTATGATGATAATGCTTGATAAGGTGAAATTGTGTTAAAATTTAAATTTGAATTTACGCGCCTTCAAAAGATTGGCGTAATGCCAATAACCGTTAACCGGTCGAATAAATAACAGTGTGTAAATTAAAGATGGTGTCTAGATTTATACAGTCGGAGATGAACATGAATTCTTTAATTATTCTCAGAGTCTGGATTCCTGTTCGCAAGCAGGTAAATGTATTTATTAAAATACCTTATCTAATTGGCAATAAGTATGAATAAATTTAAACTAAGTTATTGTATAACTCAAACAACTTTATATTTGTATGAAAATTTGTTTATTTTGATGTTTCTCTCAAGATTAAGCATTCAACATTAATTAAGATCATTTAAGTTAACGACATGTTTAAGTATACCTCTTATTATTATAGAAACATTTAACTATTATCGAAATCAAATAAAACAAAATTTTAATGAATTCCACTACTTTTTACTTTACACAGTAACAATTGTTTCGCTCCCATCTGAGCTTCGACAGACATATAACAAACTTATGGATATATTTTTGCACAAATGTACCGTAACAAACACATGTTTTGTTTTGAATGGTTCAAGGAATGGGTACTTTTTATTACTTAAATGTCTATGCATAAAACTTTCACTACGGTTTATACAGGCTGGCCCAAAATGACCGAAGGGGTGTGAGTTCATTATAACTTCTTATTTAAGACATAATTATTACATTTTTTTAATTTTAAATACAGTATGTTAATGGAGAATATTTTTAATTAATTATGAAAAATTATATCTCGCAAGTGGTGGCCATTTTCTGCTTCGCATATTCGTGCTCTTTCCAAAATATTTTCCATAACCTATCGCAAAACTTCAGGTGTTATGTTGTTGATTTCGTCGCGTATATTATTTTTTAATTGCTGTATTGTTCGAGGCTTATTAATGTAGACTTTTCCTTTCAAATAACCCCAAAGGAAACAGTCTGGATCGGTTAAATCCGGTGAACGCGGAGGCCAATTAAAATCGCTTGTACGGGAAATAATTCGTTCACCAAAGATGTCGCGTAAAAGAGCCATTGTGTCACTCGCAGTGTGCGTTGTGGCTCAATCCTGTTGGAACCATACTTGCGGATAGTTTTCCACGGCTGGCCTTAAAAAATTTTCCAACATTGTCCGATATCTAACACCAGTGATGGAAACGGCGACACCGTGTTCATTTTCAAAAAAATATGGGCCAATTATCCTTTCCGACGAAACACCGCACCAAACGGTGCACTTAAGTGGGTGTAATTCTCGCTGTTGAACTTCTCTTGGGTTTTCCGTAGCCCATATCCTGCAGTTTTGCCTATTAACGAACCCATTTAATTGGAAATGGGCTTCGTCGCTCATAATTAAATTATGAATAAAATGATGATTTTCTTCTGCTTTTTGACGAAAATAAATTGCATAATCAAGTCGTTGCTGGTAATCTGTCGGTTTCAATTGTTGGACAAGCTGAATTTTGTATGGAAACATTCTTATTGCATGCAAAAATCTCTGCAGCGACCCTCTTGAGAGGCCAAGTTGTGTCGAACGTCTCCTGGTTGATGTTTCTCCATCTTCCCGAATACTCTCCTGTACCCATTCAATATTGTCATCCGTGTGCACCGTTCGTCGTCTGCCGGCACCAGGAAGGTTCCTTACTGCCCCTTGTTCTCGAAAATTTGCAACCAGACGGTTTATTGTTGATTCTGAGGGTCCAACTCGCACATTAAAATAACGACGATATGCACGTTGAGTCAAAACAATGGATCGCCGATTTGAGAAATAAAGTTCAACGATTTTGGCACGTTGTTCAATTGTGTACTGTTCCATTTTAAATTCCCCAAGTCTTCTTAAAAAAAAAACTGAAAAAAAAAAAATTATAATAAAAAATTTATAAGGAATTAAAAGCCCTTCGGTCATTTTGGGCCAGCCTATACAATACTGTTCTTAAAGTGATAAAACTGAGGGTCTACATTATGTTAAAGGGAGGTAAAGAAGCGCTATGGAAAAATAAAATATATTAGCCTCAACGTGAGAATTTGGCAACAATGTTTAATGTGATGTCATCTCCAGGGAGTGACAATCATGCATCGCTTCAAGAATTCTACTATACATTAATAGTACAAATAAGTGAACTTCAGTTTGCGAGTGAAATGAATCTTAATCGAGAAGAATTCGAATCAAAATCATAAGACTTATTGGGATGCAAATATGCTCATCAAACCCCTTATTTGCATTTAATTAATTTTGAAAAGTCTTATTAAAATCTAAGTAGTAATATCAAAGATATTCGAATGGATCCGTACATTTGCCTAACCCTGTATAATTTACTGCCTCAAATAAACTACCATGTAATTATCGTTGCTAATGCAGAAAAGTATCTTTAAAATCTAAAAGCAACAAGAAATTCCTTTACGATATTCTTTTATATACATTTTACTTGTTAGTGTCTATAAATACTAATTTCAGCATAAGAAAACACATGAATTGAAAATGTTCTTGAAATTCTTTTAAATTAAGGTATAATTTTGTTAATTAAGTTAATGCTATTATAACTTTTGGTTGCTCTACCGCATTTAAAATAAAGGATATCTGATGTAAGACAAACTAATTTAAAAAGTTTTTAAGTCCCAAGGCAACGAGTACTAGAAACGAATAAGCTGGTTGTTCTATTTAAGTTTCAAAATAAAACGTTACGTACGAAACTAGTCTACTTAAATCATAACAGCTACTTCGAAGATTCTGTTATAGTAAATTAGTAGACAAAACAAAACTTTCGTTATAACAGTTTATTCAGGACAAAGTTTCCCGTTAGGGTTTCTGTTTATTCCAGCAAAGTTCATTTATTGTATACTTAACAATATATAATGTTAACGTGAATATTAAAATATGCTTCTTCTTGTTTACTCGTAGAAAGAAAGTAGATAAGTGTTACAAGCCAGTCTTTTCTTGCTCTAATTGTTACGCTTCGCAAAGATTAAGAAATTTTCAATCGCATTTTTAAATAGAATTATTTACTAATATATTGAGTGAGCCACGAAAAAGTTTTCAGAGTATGCCATGGATTAAATCAGTTAAGTCTTAGATTGATTAAGTGATTTAACCTACGTGTTGTAGTATCAGTAATAGGTTCAATCATTAAATAAAAGTTGGCAAGTGACATTCATTAAGCTAACCTAATATTCTAATAACCTAATAGTCTACGGAATAATTGAATTTCAGCGAAAAGACGGTTGTTTGAAAGTTTCAATCGCTGAAATGTGTAAATTACAACGGTTTATTATAAGACATATAGCTTTTTTGTAGTGCTATCTATTTTAAAATGAAAAATAGCGAAAAATAAAATTTGAAAACTAAATATTATGCATGTAAAATCTCATAATATTCAGAATAAAGATGAATTAATAATTAAAGTAACTACAGCAATTTATTAATGCAGTATCCAAAACAAGCAAGTATGACATTGAAGCAATCATTAAATTTTTCTTTTAACACAAATGTGTTGGTTCTGAAGAGAAACGTTTTTTTATTGGAGAAATTAATCTTCGTCATCTGTGATGTCATCCATTGGAGTTTGTCGTACGGGATTTTGATGGCCACCGTCTTCATCTCTACAGCGTAAAGATCTTCGCTTAACCCTAGGACTACCAGGAACAGCCTATCGCTACTTACCTCGCGGGTCCATTGAACCCGTATTACTATATGTTGGGTTTGAGCTGATATTCGGCGATTATTTCGAATTCAATATAGCGTAAGCATTATACTTGACTGTCATTCAACATAAGAAAAAATCATTAGACTAAACCAAAGCAGTAATAATAATACATAAATATTGTAAAATAATGACTTACAAAAAAGTAAAAGTGGATTAAACACATTTCTTACATATTCACCGCACACATTGGTTTTACAACGTGCACAACTTGTTCTTGTTTTTCTATCATTTGAAGATGGATAAACATCGCATCTCTTCCTCTTTCTTGGAATCTCAGAACTAGTAGATGCTTCAGCTTCTTCTTCTGCTTCTGGTTTTTCGTGGTCCTTGTATTCTGCTAACTCCTATCCTAGCTCAATTAGAAAGAGTCTTCTCTTTTTCAAATCAAAAGCTGAATTAGGCTTCAAGAGCTTCGATAGTATGTATGCGTTCTTGACGCTGATGTTTATCATGTTATAAAAAAACTACAAGAGGCCATCTCTTCGTCATCCTTTTCACGGTGTATGATCGTGTCATTTTGTCCATGTTGTCTACGCCACCTTTTGTTTTATTGTAGTCCAGGATTACCTGAGGCTTCTTTTTTGGCCATTATCAACTTTTTTCTAACTGTGCAGGGTACTCAGCAACGTTACAAGCTTGCGTTTCTTTGAGCAATACAAAGTAAGCATCGCATTGTCTGTAAAACCAAATTGTGTGGAAAACACTTGACGATTTTTTGGACCTACAAATGAAGATGGCAATTCAGGCATATTTTTACGGACCGTAGCAACTTATGTTAGGTTTTTTGATAGCAAATACTTTAAATGGTCGCAGGTGACATTCGTTCCAGAGTTTTCAATTTCTTCTATTAAACGTTTTACAACCTTTTCACCTTGATTCTTGTCTCTTTCCCCTCCTTGATTTCAAGGATAAATTTCCAGTTTCCATGCATAGGTTGTTACACTATCACAAATGACCCAAAATTATATTTCATATCGTCAAGGTTTTGATGGAATATATTTTCTAAAGGGACATCTGCCTTTGAAAGTTACAAGCTGTTTACCAACCGTCGTACACTAATTTATTACATACGCATCTCGCAAACAAGTATTCCATAACTCAAAGCATTCCCGTATTGGTGCTATTTTGTAGTCACTCCTTTGTCTTCGTCATTCCTCTGCATCGTCGAATCTAAGTACACGAAGTATATTTTGAAATCTATTTCGAGCGATAATAGTACCAAAGATTTTTCGACATTTCTTTTTGCTTCAAGGATGTGTTACGTCTTCGTTATAAGATTTGTATACACCTATTACTATCAAAACTCCAATAAATTTCTTCAGTTCTTACACATCCGTTTTTATCCAATTTTTGCAGAAAACAGTCTCTCCTTCTTCATTCGTCCACTTTAGGATAATTTCAAGAAGAGGTTTACGAATATAAATCAAAAAAGAAGAAGCAGATGTATCGATCTTGCGATTTCCAAAACGTGTTGGGCCTGAACGTTCTCATAAAATATTGTGTCATGGTTGTCATCCGTGATGAGTAGAGTGGACCAATTCGGAGCGAAAGCAGAGGCGTGACTAACGAATTGGTTCCCGCATGCGAAACATTATTAATATCTAGAGATATACTATCACGAACGGTGCTGTTATTATGTTTGATACGAAAAAAAAATGTAAGACGGTTTTTCTAGATTATGAAACGTTTTCGATGATACGTATAAAAAATAAAATCTAAAATGTATGTAATTAGATGATTAAAAAAAAACTTACCGTCTTATGCGTTTTCCGTGACTTGAAAATCTGGAGAAGCGCGATGACATATTGTTAATATAAGGTGCGTCTCCAAAGTTATTTCTCGAAAACGCGTCCGCCGTGAGGAAAATATGTGCTTGTATAAAGAAAACGATCGCTCCACATCTAGTGATGTGACGTTTGCATAATTAAAATAATCTTTGAAACAACTTAACACATCTGTAGACGAACCTTCACAAATTTGTCTAAGTCTGGCAAAATCTAAATCTTTATATAAAACACTTTCAAACTTACTTAAAATACACTCATTTCTTGCATCTTCTATCGAACATAGCTGTGCGTGTGTATCTTTCACAACTAGCACTGATTCCTGTAACGATAGCGAAGAATTTTGTAGGTTTTCTAATGCTTGCACTATTCCGAAGTAATTGTTGTGAATAGTTGTAAATCACTTTTAATCTGACTATTTTGAAATTTTTTTCGACTTTCTTCGATAGCGGCACTATCTTTCGGATTTAATAATAAAACCACTTTTTTTACATCCTCAAAATATTTATGATAGTAAAATGCCGCTCGTAGCTATGTTCGCCATCGTGTCAGAATCGGCTGTGGTGGCTCAGGGGTATGGGGACACAATTCGTGAAATTTCCGAATACGTTTTGGAGATTTCAGGAATACTGCCTTTGTACTCGATGTTAACGCATCTACATTTGGGTAATATTTACGGATCCGTTCTGCTACAAGATGTAGGGTATGGATTTTACATGTAATATGTAAAAAGTTACCACACTGTTCCTTAAGAGACCGACCAACAGAAAGCATGGTGGCGGCACCATCTGTCACAAACATTAGAAATTGATCTCTGGAAATTTCAAATTTTTCCAATGTACTTAACACCACTTTTGAAATTACCCGCGCAGTACATTCTTCTATTTGTCTGCTAGCTAATAAAATTGAGGATGGCGATTGATTTGGTTCCATTTTACCGCACCATAACATTAAGTACAGATCTTTTTTTGCTATCAGTTGTTTCATCCACACTCAACCACACTTTTTTATTTTTCAGATCAGCCTTAATTTTATTTTCTAAATGTACACGATCAGATTTTAAATAACGTCGTAAGTGGGTGCAGCTCGGTAATTCTACATTGCCATATTTTTCAAGAAATGAAATAAACGAATCATTGCGTAACAAAGTAAACAGCAAATTACACACAACCATCATTGTACACAAATCAAATAAGAACACTTCGTATTTTGTATCGGCACCAGTGTCTCTATCTTTATGTCTTGCGCTATGCACGTGGCTTTGCAAATTTGATTTTGTTAAATGGTTTATATATATTGCACACTAAACATTTTACATTTACCCCATTGTAAGATAAACTAGGATGGTTCTCAATAAACCTATTGACTAACTTTGATGATAGCGGTTTCTTTTACTGTACGCTCCTTCAACATTATTAAATACACAGAATACACTTTCCTGCTGCTATTATACGTATACACGATGACCGTGAACAACATACTAAGTAATCGTGTGTGCCATGGGGCACGCGGGACCCAATTCGTTAGTCACGCCTCTGCTTTCGCTCCGGATTGGTCCACTCTAGTGATGAGGTAAAGTAAGATCTTGGTACCAAACAACTTTTTTGATCTTTGATATAAAAGAATTAGCTACAGTCGGATTTCTGTTGCGGTCATCGTCGTTTTCCGTAATAAGTAAAACGCAAAGTAGGAAATAGCCGCAATAAAAGATTCAGAAATAACTACCTGACAATTGATAAAAACTGATGCTAGAATATCAAATCGCGCATTACAACTGAACAAAATATAAATTTTGTCTTATTCACAGTAACAAAGTGACACTATACAGTTTCGGAGAGCACTAATGTATTGTTCAAAACGTGCGGCTATAAATATTCTGAAACACGTAAAGTTCCCAAAATCCGCATGATAAAGGGATTTCCCCTTTCTGTATACATCGGGGAATGCCAAGACAGGCTTATCAGCAAGCAGGGAAGCCCGGAATTTATAAGCAAACCACTATCATTGTAAAACACACTCACTTTACCTACATTTATACAGTAAACGACATATGGGTCCAACGGACCCGGTTGGGAAATCAGGAAATTACTTTTATACTCCCAAAACCATTCTTTCTAAAATAATTTTTTTGTCGAAATTTTAAAGCTATAACTCGGACTTAAAAAGTCTATTAATAAAACCTCATCAATTGCACAATACTCATGAGGCTTATAGTACACGGTACAATGAGAAATTAGTGAAGATTAAAGGTGCCGAATTGAGGCAAATTTATCCTGAGGATCTCAAGTTGTCCTGTCGTCAAAGCGCAAACGTTATCAGATACTGAAAACGTGCTTTGGCCATGTTGCATTTGTATATTTATTGTCCGAAAACAGCCCACATTTCAGCAATACTGAGATGGTCACCCTTCCGGCAGCCGGAATTGTATGGGAGACCAAGAAGCGCATGTATTTCTAAGTTATTTGTAGGCCCAACATACCTTCATTTGTCATTATAATTTCTTTTTCGTACATCAATTTCTGTCTTAGTATAAAATACAATAGCAATAGCAAAGAGCAATCTCCAACCGTCCGATTCTATTCCAGGGATACGAAGTACAATATTTCTCTGAAGACTATATGATCTGGAGGTTGATTCTTTGGACCACTAATATCGATTTTTTGTTTTACAGACTAAAGTACAGGAAGAAGCTGAGAGTGAATAATCAGCAGTTTCTTCATCACAAATGAACGTTTCTATATCAAGTTTAAAATGCACAAGCACATTGTCTTCGTAATCAGATATTTAATTTTCAAGGTCAGAATGCATAGAAACATTATCTTCTTAATCACTACCACCATCGCCGGAATTTTAGTCATTATTTTCGTCTTCTTCCAGCCATCCTAGCAAAACCTAAATTACTTAGAATGACGACGCCAATAAGAAACAATCACAAACATCTTCGAACTCAGGATCTGTGGGCCCTACTAATGTTCTTATGCGTTTGGGAAGTGGAGGGTCATCAACTGTGAATGTTTTATCGTTTTTTTAAACACCATATAAATAAACAGTATAAATCAAAATTAACTGAATTTTGAAGTCATACAGCGAAACTTATTCACGGACGACACTAACATGGGATTACGCGTCACCCCAAAAGCAACTAATGGCTAATATCAACGACCGATAAAAAGAACTGATAGGTAGAATATAACGTCAAATAAGATTACACGAAAGCACATAGATGATAGTGTACGCGAAATTAAATTGTGGCAATTTTAAAAAAGTGTTTGGGGTTACGCGTAAGTCCGGTTAGTATTCTAAGGTTGAAGTTAGACATTTTGTGTAATAGTGTTCCACATCTTTATAATGTTTCACTGCTTCATCTGATGGCGTAAATGAGAACCAATGAGTGTACTCATTGATTCTCTGTCAAAGTAAGTTCATTATACTAATTATATATACGCGAAGTATGGAAGTGAAAAGTCATGTCTATCTAGGATACTGTGTGTGTGGACAAACTCCGATAAATCCATACATTCCGGGCTAGCTGTGACTTTTCACGAATTTTTCAAGAATAAAATAAATTCTCATATACTAGGATGTTTTAGACGAGAGTTGAAATATAAGTAATGTACGAAAATGAAGAAAAATTGGAATTAAATACAGAAAGTGGACGAGGATAAATGTGTTTTCAAGAAATGTTAAGAGCACCGTGTGTATATAAGAGGGAACCAGCGTCAAAAGGATTTGTTCTCATTTTGTTACTTGATTCATTCGTATTCTAAAACTCGCAACGGTTTGAATAGATATAAAAGCTATTAAGAAATATAAGCATTTATTTTACATATACTACATTTATAATTTGAAGCAGTTTTTAATTTTGAGTATATTTTCCTTATATAGTTGTGTTAATCGGTAATTGTATTTAAAATCTATTTAAATAATAAATCACGAAGAATAGGAACAAGATCAGTGTAAGTAGAACAACGCACTAATTGATTTGAAATCTATAAAAATTAAACCAAATATTTTAAGGCATATATGGATTATTAGTTTCAACTAACTAACAGTGTTTACGCCACAGTGAAAGTATATTTATGTAGGATACCTCAGCAAATGCGTAGGAATAAAAATTCCCCAAATGACCTTACGAAATCTGCGTAATTAAATTGTTAATCAAAGATTCATTGATAAGGGATAAAATAAAACTATATGCAGTGTGAGGATAGACGTTTTGTTTTGTAGGAACTCACTTCTACTAGATAAACGTTGAATATTTCTTAGAAACAAATATATCAATAGTCAAATCAGATACCTTGAGCCTCGGTTAAGGTTTGGAGGGTACATCCTCCCCAGGTTAAGTTAAATACTCGAGCGTGATATTTTTGAATGATTTAATAAAATCTAAAGAAGACAAAAATATTTGTATTTTAAACAATTCTTATAAAACTTTATCATGGTAATTAGGTTTTCGGTTTAAATAATGAGATATTTTAAGATTTAGAATACATGACTTGTAAAATCACAGATATACAATAATATAATTTTTAACAAATACATAATTTTAGTAATATTTCTTTAAAATTACACTGGATGCTAGGCTTAGTTAAGTAGAACCCGAAAAATATAACCCTTAGATACGCAAACAATATTTATGAATCTATAGAGAAGTATACTTGAGTTATTGCCTATGTGACAATCACATATTTCACTTGTACCAAGTAAAACTCACAGCGATATATTTTAGAAAACGTATCAAATAAATCAAACAATAGACTAACGAGCCATATTCTAATTTAATTCTTACAAATGTATTGAAAAGAATTCACTCTATATTTCTTTCTGAATCCTGATTGTGATACATAAACTACGATACATTTTACTTATGTGAGAAACAAAATCTAATTTCCTATCGAATTTAATTCTCTAATAGTTTTTGGTTGAACAGTGACCTAGTATAATGTCCAACATTTTATATTCCAGCTATATAATTGATAATTTCCTTGAGTACCTCTATAAGTATACATACACAAGTTTCATCGTACAGTCGGTGTATTAATCCAAATTTCGATAATTAAACTGTCAACTTCTTTAGGATTTGTTATCAATTCTCTAATTCACTTCGTTGTCGTTCATCTTGACATTAAAACTTAATGCTAATTGATGCCCAAACTTTATGCTTCACTAAGCCAGGAGGAACTTTCAAAGAAACTCCACTAGAGATTGTATTATTTATTACTGATGCCGACCGTAAATGCGTGCGAAGTTTTAATACTTGAGTATGTTCTTCATAAAAAACAAGTTATCGGAGCAATACTGTTAAAAATGAATATTCATGTAAAGTTTTTAACTATCTACTTTTTATCTAGCCATTCAATCAATTAAATTTACCCTAAAGGACATCTAACGGAAATAATGTGATTGACGAATTTTCAATTAAATACAGGATGTTGCGCGCGGACGAAAGGCATACTAAACGGCTTCGACCAGATAGATATCAAAGAGACGGGAAGTTCTCACGAGGAAGTTAAAAGCGTATCACATATCTACTGCAGTGTTCCCCGGGCGAAGCAGCAGTCAGTCATCCATCACCACCCTTGATGTATTATGTGATTAACTCCACCACGTGCTATACTAAAATTGCATTTTACCGTCACATGAAAGTGAGTTGTTCTAGGCGATGATAGAACCTTGACGCGGGGATGATTTTTGGTATGCCGTTCCACAAACTAATTGTGATTTGACAATTGAGTTGCATGATATAATATTAACCTATCTTTAAGCGATCTGAGAAAAATATAATCGAAAAATCAATATTGTTGATATTTACAATTTAAGGACAAGGAACAAGCATTAAATATATCTGAAATAAGTGAGGTCTCTCTCTCTGTTCTCTGTAGCATTCCATTTAAATTTCAAATTATGGGTATACGAGGTGTGATCCAGACGTACCTGGACTGATGCTGTAGCACATGAACCCACAGTAATATTGGCGCACGCTGACAAAATATATTGCCACGATCATTATAATAGATGAAATCATGAACAACGCGCGTCCATTAAATTTTGTTTTAAATTCGGAAAACTGCTACTGAAGCATTTGGAATAATTCAGCAAGCATTCGATGATTAATCAATCAGCCCTGGATAAACTGTTAAGTGATTTGCGCGTTGTGAGGTCGGTAGAACGTCCATGAATGACGATGAAGAAACTGGGAGACCTCTGAAGTCTACCCACGCCCGAAAATATATAACAGTTCGAGACATCTGCGATAAACTTGTAATCGAATTTTTTTACATTTCAGAGAATTATTACTGAAGAGTTGGTCGTACACCGCATTGCGCGAAATTTGCTCTGAGACTTCTGACTTACGATCAAAGACAGACGGAACATGAAAATTTTTGTCAAGAGTGATTACTGGCGACAAGGCCTCGATTTATGGTTTTGATCCAGAAAGTAAACAACAATCAAGTCAGTGGAAGAGTTTCAACTCGCCTAGATCCAAGATATGCTGACAATTGAAGAGCATGTTAATTTTTTTTGACATGGCATATTGCACAGAGAATTCATTCCAGCTGGTCGGACGGTTAATTCCAAGTACTATTTCAATTTGACATGGCATATTGCACAGAGAATGCATTCCAGTTGGTCAGACGCACACGATTCCAAGCACTATTTCAATGTTTTGGGGAGGATCCTTGAGGTTATCAAAACCAAGCGGTACCAACACAATTTGAGAATTTTTAATCGCAGAGTTACTCTCACCTGTGTATTGTTTGAGCGTATTAGATAAATATTTGACTAATTTGTAGGTGGGTCTTTCGATAGCGCTGACAATGGGGCGAAGAGGCACGTTGAGTTTGTGAATTTTAGGTAATCCATATAATCTCGGCGGCTTGGAGTGTCTTGGGGTAAGAGATTTTTGTATGTCTCCGGGGATAGTTGATCGTTTGATGAAATCTGTTACAGAACGTTCTATCCGGACCGTAGGATCTCGCTTCAAGAGGCGATAAGAATCATCTTGGAGTGGAACAGTGGACGAAACTTTGGCAATTACGCCTAACTCGACGCGGCTCCAACCCGTAAACCGAGATCTACATGTGTTACAATTATAAATATATACTTATATATGACCAAGTGGACAAAAAGTACTTAGTTTTAGTAACATATAGATTGTTTCATTGGAAACAGCCTACTAAAGTCACTTTGTTATAGTATCAAGCTAATAGATTATTTCTCTTGTGTAGATTTATAAATAAAGGGAGTCCAAGAGCATCTGTACATAATATATATTCAATGACTGAATAAATTTTGTGTTGACTTAATTTAATTTAAAATCTTAGTTAATAAGTTTCAATATTCTCGTTCTATTTTCTCCTAGATCGATCTGCAGTGTCTTGTTCCGTACCTTACACTTGCCACATCATCTTTGCAAGTCTTGTTACTTACTTTCTGATCATATGACCAAACTATCTATCTGATTCACTTCTCCATTGATTCGAAATCTAGTTTCTCTCTTCCAGTTTCACATTTCACCTTGTTTGTTGATTCAACTAGCAAAAAATTAACCAATGAAATTGCATTCCACTTTATGCAAAAGATGTACAAATAATAGACAAAATGCTACTTACTTTACAGGGATTTTTCTTCTGCTTATCTTTGAATGCTTCTCAATGCGTTTCAGATTCTCAAAAGATGCCATAAATGAGTAAATACATATACAATAAGCATTGCAATAACTAGAATTCTGTTTAGTCTGTATAACTTAAACTAAATTATACTGATTTCTAAAATAGACGAACCATTCCAACATGACACTGTTTGACTGTTTTCCTAAATTGCCAACAGTTTTACTTGTTGTTTTGATATACTTGTATGTATATTACAATCAACAGACTGCAAACAAATATATGGTAGCTAAAGACAAAAAAACCGGGCGCGAATAATAATATGTGACAGGATAAAACAATATCAATCCACCCTACATTAAGTTGTCGCGTTACCATATCTTCACATAAAATTGTTTAAGTTGTATGCACTTCCTTTTCAATGTACATAATAAATTAAACTTGTATTTAAATAAGCATTTTACGTACCTAACGAAAATGCGAAAGGTCAATGACTTAATGAACTTGTATAAAATAACTTCTTGATAAATTTAGCTCTTCCTGAAACTTAGAAAAGTCAGCTGGAATACTCTGGACGCAAGTTGCCGAAAGTAACCGCCGATTTCATTAAATCGTTCTCCCCCTTTTACCATACGAATTTACGAAATAAACTTCGTTCTAATGAGGTTAATGTCCACGTTCATCAAATACAACAATTTTATTTGGAGCATCAAAACTTATCTCTCACTCTTGGAGATATTGTAGTAAATATTTGTTTTGGAAATAAACAGTTTGTCGTTAATTATGCCTTTAATTAAACATTCGAAACAACTGCCAGCTTAATGAGTAAATTGTTTGGAGCAAATCTGTTTTGGGATTTTCTTTCTTCTTGGATTACGATTGTGAGTGTTCTAATTTCAAACATTATTTAAGCTGGTCATATTCGTTAACGTATTTTCATCCAAATTTATGACCTGAAAATATTTTACAAAATTAATCTTTTGATTTTTATGTAAGCGCTACCAAATAATAAGTTAGAGCAGTGTTTTGTTGATACATACGAGGGTGACTTGGCTACAGGTGACTTTTAATAATAGTAATAATAATTCACGCCTTGGCATCTCTCAACAGTTGACGCCAATTACAGGGGGCATTGCCAGGCCATGCGTCATTATTATTACGCTCGCGCCCGTGGAGCGACTTAAGACGTTCAACTGTCGGCATTCGCCTTCTACGAGCAGGAAAATGAAGACCTACTCGGACAGCCCAGTTCCGGATCCGAACCCGGGTCTGCCGATATGATAAGCTAATAAGTTACCACTGGGCTATCAGCCAAGCAGAAAAGAAACACTTTCTCCATGATACGTATACTGATTTGAGCTGCATTTTAGGAGCATGCTGTCTAATTTTTTCTCAAATCTGTCAGATAGACAAGTCTTAAGGAACTATTTGTTTCTTTTGTGTTAATGCAGAGGAAAAATAATTAAACCATTTTTATGTGGAAAACCACTAGCGGGACATTGTGATGCATCTGCTGCTTCCCATGTAATGATTTGTTAGTGGTTCATTGCCAACTAATGTGATCATCTGAGCACATTCTACTTAATGAACATGGTTCGTTTCGTTCATTTATTCTAATTTAACTAAATAGCAGGTAAGTACTTTTACAGTACCCATGCGACGAAGGCTTAATGAAACGTAAATGCATCTAAGATGTGAACTGTTCCTTACTTTAATAGCCAGAGTGATATTAAATAAATTGTTCCTAAGTAAATGAACTTAATTTGTTTATTTATATTAGTTCTGGGAATTAAATTTAATAATAATCGCTTATCATTGTATAATTAAAATGGTGTTACAGCTTAACATTTCTTAATTTTAAGTAGTACAGCGCACATAAATCTTCGTTAGTAGCAGAATATAAATAGTAAAGTGAGGAAGCATATATTTTATTTTAAGAAAATGTGTAGACCTTGGGACAAAGACAGTGATGGTGATAGTCATAAAAATACCGAAATGGATGTCTCTAGAACTAAAATATTGATGAACATTACAGCGAAATAATTTCCGATTTAGAACAGTAGACAAATGACTATGTGTATAATGTTATAGGTAACTTAATTATATATGTTTTATTGTATATGTTATAGATATATAATATTTTTATTGTTAATATTAGCTTTTAAATAAGGAAGATGATCACGTTTGTACGTTTCCATATTTAGATGAATATTATCGCTTATTTGGTTGACCTAAGCTTTCGCGAGAAAGTATTCTCATAATAAGAAATTTTCGAATTAATGTGATGCGGTATCCTCAACAATACTTTCAACTTGCAACAATTTAGAATAAATTCTACAAATATTACATAGATATTCTATACAAGTACAGCAATTAAACCCTAACTAATATGTTAACATTTTTGAAAGGGAATTATTGCGTACATACAGCCGAATGCGAATGACCTGAAATGTTAATGCATTACAGAGTGGAGCTTACATAAAAGCATTCCGACATGAATCAAGCGATTATAGAGGTTGTACAGAGGACCCAGAAATGGGTACAGAGTTTGAAGATGATCGCATTACCTCGCCTAATGATACCCTCCTCTGGTAGACACGGCTACCGTCGTCCCCATCACGCATAATCCCGCAAAACTCGTTCGGGAAAGGCAGGAGACCCTACGCCCTGAATGAGAATGGATCCTGTTCGGTCAGGGAAAACGAACAACCTTCAGTAAGTCGAAACTAAACCTACACAATTGGCGATTTCTATGTAAAACAGCTTGATTTTATTGCGCGTTCCCGTGATTGAGATTGGAAGCAAAAGGGATGATTGAAAACAAATGTTAACTAATTGTTAGAAAGACATGTTCTGCGTAACATATCTAGCATACGTACAGACTTCTAAGCGTATTAAACGCAATGTGACTTATTTACATATGCAGATGAACTGGTAGACTAACATAGAAAAAACAACAAATATCCAATTACAGAGTAGAAAATTATATAATAGATAAAACTAAAAATTAATGATTAATACAGTACAACTCCAAATAAGGAAAATATTAAAAATAATAACTAAATTACAGACACTAAAACTAAGACTCAGACATAAAACTAAAATAAAAATAAAAATTAAAAAGGTAACTATTTTCTCCAGAACAGATCGGGATACAACCTATTAGCATTGTGGCACATATGCAATAGCGGTGCCTTGTGAACGACCTTCGTACGCGATGTAGATACAAAGAACGTATCTGATGACCTGACGTTATACTTCGACACCAGACATTTTATTTTGTCGAATCAGTGAGGGTGAATTAAGATCACTGTTAACAAGTTTAATCAGGAACTTGCCGCTTGCTTCGTCTATTCCTTGGTTTAGGGAAGTGAAATCGTGTCTATTCAGCAAGCTCTACAAGTCAGTGCCACGAAATAGATATATGCCATTCAATTTATAAGATAAGTACTTCAGGTATCGTTTTTGGACATGTTCGAGTGACATATATCAAGGGTACGAAACTACAGACGCATACACTAGCTCACTTCTATCAAAGGAGTAGAGCAAAATGGTTAATGTGTAATTGCAAATAAAACCTAGAGACTTGGATGCTGATGAACAAGGGCTAGTAGTATGTGGACTGAAAGACAAATGAGAATTAAAGAGCATGCCAAGATTTCGAAACTGTGAAACCCTGGCGGAGAAGTGTTGTTATGAAAGATTTTTGTCATCTGCATACGTGAGAACTTTACATTCTAGAAGCGTCGAGAGATCGTTAATATATATTGTAAAGTTTGTCTTTTCGAGTTCTTAAATAAAACTAACGGTAACGTAGACACACTATATTAATAATAAAAACGAATAACAATTTAAAAACTAATTACTAACAATAAGCACATTTATGTATTTTTATTTATGTAAGTTCACTCGGCGATGATTTGGTATCGAATAAATCCTCAATCCCTTCCTCGACGGCTTATATATCGGCTGTTGAACCTCTTATCGATTGTTCTATATCCATCGACGCCAGAGGTATGATAGGTGACGTATCGTTGGATGAGTCATCACATTGCCCCCTTCTTAAAAATGAAGTTTCATCCCGAAACATGTCTTGCTTTGGTTTCCTCAAACGATGGCGAAATCGACAGGTAGGGCCTTTGTTACATTGTGACGTCATATCGAAATAACAGTCCACGGTCTTATCTTGCCTAGGTGTACAGGAATATTCAAGCCAGTAACTGCATAACAGAATTTCCATACCAGTATGTTGAAATATTATTTCTAACATGTCCCTTACAATTCTCCAGTCCAGGCGGTCCAATTCACAACCCAATTTTGGAATTGCTAATTTCAAAATGTCTTGTTGTAACATTTGTTCGCGTGAGTGGGCCAGGGCCTCCCATAAGACAATAAGAAACGATAGGTTGGCTTCAGGCTTGACAGTTCTTGCATGACAAAATAAAATATTGGCTGTTCTTCATTTGTTATTTGGAGACTCTTCCCAATTGCTGGTCTCTGCTGCCTTAATTTTTCGATTCCGCCAAATCTCTCTTTAAATTCTCTGGCAATTCCTTTGGCCATTCGCAGATCTCGAGCTACGCAATGAGCAAGCGCGTAGTATGACGGCACCGTAAACAAATCTTGCTGTTTCTCGATGGTTACCCCACACCTGACACCACTGTAAAGGTTGTCTTTTCGGATTCTTAAATAAAACTAATGGTAACGTAGACACACACTATATTAATAATACAAACGAATAACAATTTAAAAACTAATTATTAATAATAAGCACATTTATGTATTTATATTTATGTATGTTCACTCGGCGATGATTTGGTATCAAATGAATTCTCAATTCCTTCCTCTAAGGCTTATATATCAGCTGTTGAACCTCTTCTCGAGCAGTCTATATCCATAGAGAAGGCGCCAGAAGTATGATACGTGACGTATCGTGGGATGAGTCATCGCATTATGTTGAAGAGCAGCGGGCCTAGATTGGCGTCTTGGGGAACGCCAGTGGTAGCGGTAAACATATTGGAATTATATTTTTTATATTATACAATGTATGATCTATTTAATAAATAGAGAGTGGTCAATTATATCGAAGGCTTTACTGAAATCGATATAAATAACATCCATTTGCTTCCGTGTATCCAAAGCTTCACCTATATACTGCGTAAATTCCACCAAGTTAGTGACAATAGATTTGCCTCTAACAAAACCATGTTTATTGATTGAAAGAAAAGACTTAATGCTGCCATATAATTTGTCAGAGAGTGCATACTCAAACACCCTTGCAAAATTACAAATAATATTAATAGGTCTGTAGCTACAGATAATATCACAGTTGCCTTTCTTAAACACAGGAGTAATTCTACTTATCTTCCAGTAGTCTGGGAAAGTAAACGTATCAAGTAATAGATTAAATATTGCAGTAAGAGGGTGACAGAGTACAGATGCACAATCCCGAAGAATAAAGCCAGGTAAACCGTCATCACCAGAAGTCATATTAGATTTAAGCTTCCTGATTCCACGCAATACTTCTTTCACTAAGAAACTCCCAACATCAAAAGAAACGGCACTCAGATCCATATGAAGCTGATCAGGTTGTGAAGGGATAGGAGAGTTATAGATATTAGAAAAAATATCAGCAAAAGCTTCAACGATATCCACTGGTCGCTCAAAAGTCACATTTCTCAATGTTAAAGATCCTGAAATTCTAGAGGAGCGGCGTCTATTATTCACTAAATTTCAAGAAAGTTGCGGATCAAGTGCGATGTTAAATTCAAGTCGAGCTTGATATTCCTCATATGCAGCTTTAATCTCCACTTCAAGCAATTACCGTATCCTTGAAAACTCGGAATGGTAATGTGCAGAGCCTGTGCGTTTCTACTTAGCAAAGTAATATTCTTTGAGCTTCAGATGTTTTTTAATGAGAGCAGTAAACCATGGAGGATATCTGCGATGTGAGGTATTATATTGTGGGACTAACAAATTAATTGTTGCATATATTGTATTATTATATGGTAAAGGCAGGAGATAGAAGAACACATCTAGATTTCTGGCGGAATAGAACTATTTTACGTTATATTCTTAATAAAATTAAAGGATAGCAAAAACAAATTGCATGTCGATGCGACAATTCACATCAAGCTTTGATACAAAATAATACAAATCTGTATAAAAACAAATTTGTATCTGTATATGTGTGTGTGTGTCCATGTATATACAGATACAAATTTGTTTTTATACAGATTTGTATTATTTTGTATCAAAGCTTGTTGTGAATTGTCGCATCGACATGCAATTTGTTTTTGCTATACTACGCCACCTGGCGACGAGTTAATGGACTCACAGTAATATGCGTATTTTTTCTTTTCCTGCAATAGCTTAGCTATTCGAGAAGAAACACTTTGCACCGGCGTGGTCGGTTTTGACCGTCAGATGGAATGAGGTTATCTGGTGTCATCGGAGAGGACAAAATTTGCTACATGACCACGAAGTGTACCTACAGTCGTTTGTCTTCGTAAACCCATCATTGACAAAGTGGTTATACAGAAACACATGCGTCTGCTGGTTGAAGCAAACGCTGGTAAATACGTACTGTGTGTCCATGTATATATAGATACAAATTTGTTTTTATACAGATTTGTAATATTTTGTAAATTAAAGGATAATTAAAAATTCGTGAAAAGCCATATCTATCCCGAAACGCGTGGATGCATTTCGTTCTTTTTAGAGCTCGTCAGCTCAACGATATCCTGCATCCACACGTTCCGGAATAGATCTGGCATTTCACGAATTTTTAATTATCCCAACAACCAGGACGGTTGACGTCGCGACATATTACGTTCTGCTTTCAAGTAAAAACTTAATTTCTCAAATCGTTGTAATTAACGCAACACATTAGGCGACACATACGTGTGGAAATGAAATTTAATAGTCATTAATTCTCATTTGCAATAAGTTCAAAATGTTAACTATATATACACGAAATCTATAATTGTAGAGAATGTCTGTCTCCAATATATAGTTGTGCTGACGAACTCTAATAAGAGCGAAATGTATACACACGTTCCGGGATAGATATGGCTTTTCAGAAATTTATAATTATCTTAACAGCCGGGAAAGTTGACGTCCCGACATGTTATGTACTGCATACTGGTGCAAACTTAGTTTGTCAAATTGTAGTAATCAACGTAACACTTTAAGCGACATTTGCTAGTGGAAATGTGATTTAATAGTAATTCATTCTCATTTGCAGTAGGTTTAAAATACACAGTTAGTTATAAATCGAAATTATAGAAATCCATTACCTTCACTTTTAAGTGTACCTAATCATCTATGAGTGAGTGTGCAACAGTATTACGACATTATTATTATGTAACCAACATGGGCTTATGCGTAAGAGATCCGCGATTACGAATCTTGTAACTTCGTGTCAAGACTTATGTGAAGCAATTGACGGTGGAAGTAAGTTTGTGTTATTTACAGCGATTTCTCACATAGATTTAACACTATAAATCAACAATATTGATTTTTCAGGCTCGCTATCACGAAATTTTATTACTCATCGATGTACAGTAGATCTATCGACAGCATCTTCAACATAAACATCCTTCGGTGGACGATGAATCTCACTTGGAGTCACATTTTCAGCAGTCAAAAATTTGATAATAACGCGTTGTTTAACTCGCGTTGACATAGTACTAGAACACATCTCCATACTTCCGCTTCTCTAAATACACTGGATGGATTCAACGACCTACCTGTATATGCGTATAGAGGCGGAACGTCACTTCCACGTTCCACCTGGTGTACTTCTGAAGGTCATTTTGTTCGCTCTGTACAAGCATGTGGGCATTAGATTTCAGCCTACCCTTGTATTTATCTATCTAGTATCTAATTCTTTGAGATTGGGCGCTAGTAAATCAAGGTATTTGAGCACAGTGCTCAAGTACCATTTCAAATAAATATCTCAGTTCCACTCTGTTAGTCTTGTGTCCTCGATAAAAGCCACTATACTCCTCAGGGGAAATTTGAGTACCCTCGTAGGATCCAGCAAATCTATTCCCAAATGTTTCTGCCTGAGTCCCGTCAATTACACAGACGTTCATATTATATGAGGGCTAGTTTCCTCCTGTTTTTAGCATGTCTTATACCAGAGCTCCCTAACTAAGCCTATGTCTCACAGATACTTCTCTAAAGGACACCGTCCGATTATTAAGCTGGTCATAGTTTTGTTTTGGTTTCTGAAGTCACATGAATCTCCATTACCAAGAGAATCTCTGTAGGCTCCTCAGGTTTTGAATTATCTTAAAACTCTATCTTTTGAGTTTATTTTTTCCGTGAAGTTTTAATACGATTAGAGATGCACACGTCACAAATAAGTACGAAACATGGGATCGAAAAGAAAATCAAAATACGAAAGACATCTAATAAACGACGAGTAAATAGCTGCAAGTCTAAATAAGCTAATTAGGTCAAAATAGAAAAATTCGTTGAAATCAAGAAGGAAAGCAAATTTAAACTTGAAATAAAAATACAAAACACATAAATTACCACAAATGAGAGTTTATCTAAGCAAAATAACTTCAGGCAAAGAAAGAAAAAACAAATCTGCATATAGTGGGTGGATTAATACTAGGGTAAGAATGGAAAAATCCATGAATTAAAATAAAAATCGGAAATAAATATGAAAAATGGGAGGGAAAAGAGGAGTATCTTCCAAGAAAAAAAACAACACCGTACAAAAGGGCCAAAACGGCGTCAGAAGAGGATTCATTCGACATTTTTAACTCAGCGTACATTCAATATTTCAACATTAAACATTCATTGCACGGTGTAAATAACCTTATAGATTTCTATTAAGAAAGTTTTCTATAATTTATTATATATGTACGTTTATAATTAGAAGCATTTTTAATGTATAATTATGAATATAGTACTCGATATTTTCTTTGTACAATTAGTTTAAAGATTTGAGTAAATAAAGCACTATATTATTTGGAGTCTGTAAAATAAAAATATTTTAAGATATTAATGGATTATTAATTTGAAGAAAGTAACCATAAATACGATAAATAAGTTAGAGTGTAAGAGAACTCGACCACGAAGAAGTTATCGTAGCGATTAAAAAGCTCAAGAACAAAAAGGCTGTCGCAATGGATGAAATATGCCCAGAACTAATTAAATATGGAGGAGATGAACTATACCAAAAGATCTATGTATTTATAGTGCGGATACGGTGGGACGAAAACATACCAGAGGAATGGAGAAGTATTATCAGACTAATACCAAAAAAGTGACCTGGCGCAATGTAGGAACTACAGAGGCATCACACTGCTGAACGCGGCATATAAGATATTATCGAACATACTGCGATGTTAGCCTGGAGAAGCACACAGAAAAAAGAATAGAAAACTACAAGTGTGGTTTCAGGAAAGGGCGGTCAACGGTGGATGCCATACACATTTTAAGGCAAATTATTGAAAAGACATATTAACATAACCTAGTAACACATATCATTTTCAACCAGGCCTTTAATAAAATAGATAGAGAACAAATTGTGGAAGACCTAAAAGACATCGAAGTACAAATAAAGATTAGAAAATTGATAAGAATAACGAAAGATATAAAAATAGGAATACGAGTAAGACAAGGATATGCTCTATCTGCACTACTTTTCATAATCGCACTGGATGCCATAATAAGGAAAGTTGGCAACCATGACAATTTAAATAAATATCTTGTGCAAATTGTTGCATATGTGAACGATGTTGCAATAATATCCAGGAAGAGAGAAGAACTGTGGAATAATTGTGTACGAGGCAAGGAGAAGAGACCTGGAGATAAATTAGCAAAAAACAAAATATATGTGTTGTAGCGGAAATGTCAGAGAGATGAGGAGTTAGAGCTATAGAAGTTACAGTTTTCAAGAGGTGAGAGAAGTAAAGTTCACAGGGAGTCATAATCAATAGGCAGAATGAGGCGGTTGACATAAAAGAAAAAATCCAGAAAGGATATAGAGCCTACTATTGTAATAAAAACCTGCTGAAAGACAAAAAATTATGTATGAAGAACAAACTGGGATTATATAAGACCCTAATTGGGCCAGAAGTAATATACGCCGCGGAGACGGCATCGTGCGGCAATGGGAGAAGAAGAAAAGCTAAAAAATTTTGAAAGCCGTGTAATAAGAAAAATAGTAGGTGCAAAAAAGGCGGAAAATAACGAATATAGAACTTTGGTGAACCATGCGATCCATAAACTATTAGTACAGGAAAACATAGTGAGAGCAATCAAAGCATAATGAGAAGAGAGAGAGAGGTTCACCGATAAGAGAAGTAACAACACGGTAACTAACACAAAGTAGATTCAGAGGGCGACGGTGAAGCAGATGGAAGCAATAGGCAGAAGAAATCTTAAAAACGCTAAATGTAGAGGAATGAATACAATAAGTGGCAGACAGGAAGAAGTGGAAGAAAATAGTCGAGCTGGCAAGTCACCAAAGTCTTTGAGAAAAAGAATGGAGAATGTGGACTAATCCATCACATGGAGTAGGATTCATCTAGGAGTTCCTTAAAAGGAATAGCTACAATTTCACACCGAAATGTTTTAGCTTTAATAATAATAATAATAGTAACGATAAATGCACCACTGTGAGTGTAAATTTATGATGATATCTGAGCAAACAAGTAGGAAGCTAGATTTCCACGAGTTTTCTCATGATAACTGTGTAATTGAATTGTTGCGATCAAACATCCAGTGACAGGCATATAATAAATACTTATATGCAGATGACGTGTTGTTCTGTAGGAACTAGTCTTCCACTTAAATAACCGCCAAATAATACACTTAATTTTAAAAAATAGCAAATTAGCCGTCACGGGACGCCTAGCAGATGGGAAACATCGAAATCAATTGTTATTGGAAAAAGGGGATATAAAGTAAGGTAAAGAAGTGTTTTGAGTTTATAAAAAAAATATATTTTCTTATTGTTATATAATATACAGGAAAAAATATAATAAAACAGTATATACTAATATATACTTTTTTAGATTGTCTTTAACACTCTTAGTTTCGCTATCACTCATATTTAAAATCAATAAAAAGTTGCAACGTATTCGGTTGGAAATACTTTGTTATGCTCGAAAGAACGCTCCAACTGATATGAAGACTTGAGATGATGCCGTGAACACAAGTAAAGCGACTATAGCGCTCACAGATTGACATACATACACGTAAAAGCAGCGAACGCCTAGTGAATAACTTGTAGGGATAGCAGTCGTCCCATGATCCCGTGATGCAATCAAGAGCCGAGTTTACCCCCGTTGCGTGCCATTGAATTTTTAACATCAACATGATACCAGTAGAATTAAGAAATTCATATTTAAAGAATCAAATAGACACCTTTAGACCTAGCTTGACATTCCGAGGGAAAATACCCACTCGGTTAAGTGATATATTCAAGTGTGGTATTTTTGAAAGATTCTGAACAAGGACTTCTATGTATGGGTTTAATAAACAATTTATGTAAAACTCTCTAATGATAAATAGGTTTTTAGTTTAAGTAATGAGAATTAAGATAATTAAGTTTAAAAAAATGACTTGCGAAAATACAAAGAGATACAATAAAAGAATTTTAACAATTTACATTTTGTTGTATTATTTCTTTACATTTACATTAGATGCTAGGCCTAGTTAAGTAGAACCCGAAAAATATAAAACCCTAGATATAAAAGCAATATACAGCGTCCAAAGAAATATATACCCGCACAACAATCATTTACTTCATTTTTCATTTACTCAACAAGTCAAACTCACAGCAATATGTGTTCTTAATTATTTAAACAGATAAAAACAAATTACTCATAATGATGTTACAAATAGTCCTACGCCTACGATTTAAACCAATTTAAATCAAAATATTGCAAAACTGTATAGACTAAATACAGTGTGGTCATAAAGTTTGGAACCAAGCTTATAACCGCATTATTTTACATTTTTTGGAAAGACGCTCGGACAGGTAAATTTTCTTTTTTAAAACGCCATCTTTTGACATACAATTTTTTTCTATGACGTCATTGGTTTTAGAGTGATGACGTTATCAACACTTTCTTTAAATAGCAACTATATTATTTTTTTCTCGTTTTTGGTAGATCTTTATATCCACCAAATAGTGATATAAAACAATTGGTATGTTACATCACAATTTTTTTGAAAAAATGATATAAATTTAGAAAAAAACACGAAAATTTTATTTTTGTACGTACAAAATTAAAATTAAATTAAAAAAAGAATCTGAACTTAAATTTATTGTAACAGTTAACGTAAATTTTCAAAATGGACCCCACCAACCAACTGACACTGTCCCAGCCGAGTGTAAATGCTTTGCGATCAATAGTAATCTGCGTTATTCGCTCCAGGTCAAAAGAAATTCTTCCCAATCGGCCAATTACTTATTAAAAAATCTTATTTAACATTAAATAGTTTCACAAAAAAGGGCCAAAGTAGTTTAATTTATTTAAAAAATTGACATGATGTGGCAGACCATTTCATAATTAAAATTATCGCCCAAAAATTGAAGATTTCAAAAACTAATTAAGCTTACAAAATTTACAGAAATATGTAAGTAAGTTTTTTTCACAGTTCTGTCTTGTGTGAGGGCTTAAATATTCTTCTTGAACAAACCGGATCGTCAAAAGCACATGTACTCATGTTACTATGCAAAAAATTTACAAAAACAAAAACACGCACTTTTTTGCAAGATATTTCTTTATGACATTCTTGATTCTTTTTATACAATTTATGTACAAAAATTTTAGTTTGAAATTGTTTCTATGGCGACAACATTGTTGAATTATTTACTTCTATTTTTGACGTTAAATTTTTGAGAAGAAAAAAGGCATCCTGTTTCCACCAGACAACTTGCGTTAGCCAATCAGGTGGCTCACTCATTTGTCGTCAACTTATTTAAAAAAGAACACTATCGTCCTTACAAAGTTCAACTTGTACAGGAATTACATGAGGATGACGAAGATCGTCGACTGTAGTTCTGTGAAGACATAATGTTACGTTGTGACCAAAATCCAAATTTCTTGGAAAACATCGTCTTCTCAGATGAAGCTACGTTCTGCCTAAATGGATCTGTTCACCGCCATAATTGCAGATATTGGTCGCAGAACAATCCGCATTGGACTCAAGCGTGTCATACTCAGCGCAGAGGAAAAGTTAACGTATGGGTTGGAATGATTGGACGACGCATTTTAGGACCACATTTTTTTGAAGGAAATTTGACTTCTGTGCAATATTTAGAATTTTTAAGATTTGATCTGGTTCCAGCGCTCGCTGTTATTTTCCAAAATCAAGAGGATGGTGATGTACCCCATCCAAATATTTGGTGTCAACAAGATGGGGCGCCTCCCCATTATGATGTAGAGGTTCGCCATTATCTTGACGAAATATTTCCCAATAAATGGATTGGACGGAGAGGCGCCATAGAATGGCCACCTCGTTCTCCTGACCTGACTCCGTTAGACTTTTTTTTGTGGGGTTATTTGAAATCGAAAGTGTATTTTAACAAACCGAACAATTTAGAAGATTTAAAAGAACGAATTCGCGTAGAACTTACACAAATATCCCCAGACATAATTGAGGCGAGTATACGAAGTGTTTACACTCGGCTGGGACAGTGTCAGTTGGTTGGTGGGGTCCATTTTGAAAATTTACGTTAACTGTTAAAATAAATTTAAGTTCAGATGTATTTTTTTTTAATTAAATTTTAATTTTGTACAAAAATAAAATTTTCGTATTTTTTTCTAAATTTATAAAAATTTTTCAAAAAAATTGTGATGCAACATACCAATTGTTTTATATCACTATTTGGTGGATATAAAGATCTACCAAAAACGAGAAAAAAATAATATGGTTGCCATTTAAAGAAAGTGTTGATAACGTCATCACTCGAAAACCAATGACGTCATAGAAAAAAATTGTATGTCAAAAGATGGCGTTTTAAAAAAGAAAATTTACCTGTACGAGCGTTATTCCTAAAAATGTAAAATAATGCGGTTATAAGCTTGGTTCCAAACTTTATGATCACACTGTATACATTTTCTCATCTGTTATCATATTATTGCAGAACATTTTATCAAGAAGATTGAGCGTTTGTAGAGCTTATAGCTGCATACTACTAATTTTTACTTTACTAGAAATTTAAATAAAGCATTTTTATATGAAACGCAAAGCCAATAATCTGAGCTTAATTTAGCAAACCATAAATCGACAACAATGAAATAATCAAAACGGCATTTAGGTCTAGACAATCCAGGGTTGCAGACCTTTTTGCCATTGGTCTGTAAGTGCCTGCTAGTCCGTTTAATCCTCTGAGCGTTTATATTCTAATTTATTTGTGTCGCCTCCGAACAATAGCTGTACCGAGAAAAGTTCCACAGTCACGATGCAGCTTCGCAAACCACCGCGAGTGCCGCTGGCCCCCTATTCCCCACCCCCGGCATCGATTTATCCTTTTACACGTCAGACTCTTTTCCACTTTCGAGGATTTCAAGTGGTTGGCGAGAGATGGTAGATGAGAACGTGGGAAGTCAAACACGGAACCCCCTGTTCCACATTAGCGCATAAATTTTCAAACCCGGCTTTTCGTTTGTAATTTATCCAATTTAAGTCGCCCGGATGTGTTTTATGCAGGTTATACTTTGTAATTGTGTTTTTAATATATGAACTCAAGATTATAGGCCGTCGTGATGCCGTATAAATTGGGCTCTCTCCAGAAAGGAAACGTGGTTCCTATTGGGGAATACTGTACAATGCGACTACCATCACACTGTTACCAACGCCGTTTGCAATTACTTGAAATTGAGACATTAAAAAATGATAATTTTATTTGTTTTTAAATTGCTTAATTTTTGTTATCATTCGTTCCTATTTAACGTTATCTTTTCCCCCAGAATTTCTTAGCTGGAAAACAGACAATAGAGTCATTTCGGTCTTACGACTAAAAATTTATATTCTTCGATATAATATTTCAAAATAATGATAGTAATATATGGCTGATACAACGAAAACATTAAAAAGTTTATAAGAATTCTACAGTCCGTAATAGTCACATATTAACATAACAATTAATATACTGATTTACATAATAATAGCAATAATAATTATGTTTTTAAATTTTATCAAGGAATCGTGGACTCTTAATAATAGGAAAGTGAATAATAATAGAATCGACAGGAGAAATCTCAACTAGCTTACACAATTCACTGGAAAAATTAGAACTTCCGACAATATTTTATCTAGAATTGCAGAAAGCAACCCTTAAGAACCTGCAGGAAACATATAAGAAACATTACAAATGAAAAACATGCATTACACACATTTGTATCTGTACACAAGGACATACACCTTGTAACCTTGGAAAATACAAGGTGTATGTTCATTTGTAGAGATACAGAAGTGTGTAGGGTCAGGTGGGGTAATTGTGAATTCGGGGTTATTATGAACGCAGTTCTAAAATTTTTATCGAGGGAAATATCGATACTCTAGTGATCATATACTGTTTATACATCCCTACTCTCCACGGAGCTACCACAACTTGCGCGTTTATACTGTTACTGGAGGCGACTGCAGCACTAGTTTTGTCAGTGCGCAATAAAGATACACCTTCGTTTCAGTAAATATATGGAAATTTGTTCGGAAGTGATATCAAAGGTGAGTGCCTGTGGCTTTTTTTGTTTTCGTCGGTAACAATTTGAAGTAGGGAAATGTATTTCGTTCTCATAACCTCAAAAATACGCATGAAAAATGTGAGGTGTTCATATTTACCCCGGCATTATATACCCATGGGGCAAATATGAACATACATTTGGAGTATTTGTGAATGATAATTTCTGATGCATATGTTCCATTGGAATTTCAGAAAAGAGCTATTGACGATGCCTCGTCGATATATTAAGAAGACTGTTGAAAGATACACAATTCACGATCTACAGCAGGCTGTGAGTGATGTGAGAAACCACAATCGCACCTATAGACAAGCCTCAGAGCATTACAACATTCCAGTAGGAGTAATCTTTAACAGAATAAAACAGACTGTGCCAGACAAGAAAAAAGGTGGTGGTCGTCCGACTTATTTAAATGCTGAGGTAGAAGAACAAATTATTGAGTGTCTGAAAGCTCGCACTCGTATGGGATATCCGTGCAACAAAGAAGAACTGTGTGACTTAGTAGCAATATATGTCAAAGAGAAACAGCTTAAGACGGCATTTGAAGACGGGCGTCCTGGAATCGACTGGTATTACAACTTCATGAAAAGACACCCAGTTTTATCCTTTAAAAAGCCAGAACACCTCCAGAAATCGAGAAAAATTCAGCGAAAGCCAGAAATCATTTACAGTTTTTATAAATAATTGGAAGAAATCGTTAAGGAAAGGAAGATAAATAATCCCTCATTTGCATTTAATGCAGACGAAAGTGGCTTCGGGAACGACCCTTGCAGAATAAAAGCTATTGGAGAAAGGGGCAAGGCGCTGTCAAGAGTATCCGGAGGCTCTGGACGAGATTCCACAAGTGTTCTGGCCTGTGTAGCAGCCGATGGATCATTTTTGCCGCCTTTAATTATCTTCAAAGGAGCTGCGGTACAGGCAAGATGGACTTCCACAGAAGCTTATCCCGGTACGGTATATGCTGCCTCCATGAATTGGTGGATGGAGGAACCACAATTTTACAACTGGTTTGGTACAGCCTTTGTACCCTGGCTAAACAATTTGCGAGTTAAAAACGACCTAATGGATCAAGAGGCATTAATGTTGTTCGACGGCCATAAAAGTCATATTAGCTTGAGAATAATTGAGTGTGCACTAAAAAATTGAATAATTTTAATGAAATTTCCAAGCCACTTAACTGACAAACTTCAACCTTTGGATAAGTGTGTGTTCGGTCCGGTAAAAACTTGTTGGGAGAAAAAGCTCATTGCCTATGGAAAGCAGCATATGGGACAAGGTATAGGACGACTCAAGAAAAATGAATTTTCTGAACTTTTGGGTGAAGTCTGGAGGGAAGCTTTCGCCGAAGACAACATAAAAAGTGGGTTTATTACAACTGGAATTTTTCCAGTAGACTGTCAAAAATTTCCAGAAAACGAGTTTCACCCGAATGATTTGAAGCGATACAGAGAAAAGGAACAACACATTGAGAGTCAGACCGATACACAAGATAATCAAGATGAAGCGGTAAATCAAGACGTCCCTGACGATATGGGGAGGTTCTCACAACTACGGAGGTTCTAGAACGTCTGAAGAATGCTGAACGTTTAAAGGAAGAGACGAATAAACAAAGACCACGCAAAGAAGGGAATTCTGAACAGAAACAAAAAAAGAAGAAGAGTAAGAAGACAGTGAATTTTGTCCCAGATTCCGACGACGACATTTCCTTAGAGATGACTGAGGAAGAAATCGCCGAAGAAATTATTGTAAACAGTTACCCGGAGGTTGAATATACCCAACCGCAATGGGACTTGATTAAGCCGGGTGTATTTTTATTGGTAAAGTTTCTTGGAGGGCCTAGAAAATCTGAAACTTATAAATATGTGTGTCGTGTCCGAAAAATAGACGAGGAAAATGGAGAAGTTGAAGTTATAGGATTCAGGTGCAACAACAATTATGCAAGTGAATATGTTGAAGTTGCTAATGACGTGTCCTTTATTGAGTTTCACATGATTGAAGCTATTTTAGACAACCCCGAAATGGTAATGAGAGCAAGAAAAGCCGTTTTTATTTTTCCAGGAACAGTGAGTGTTTTTGAAAAGGCATAGGAAGTATGTGTTTGTTTTCAATATTGCTCGTATCGTTTGTATCCCATTTGACGAGTTTCTGTTTATATTTTTATACTTGAAGAACGACATATTTATTTTTATAATAATATGCTAACTCTAAATAAAGCGACAAGTGCAATAACTTTGTTTCATTTGTTCATAAAACCGACATTAAGGTGACAGTTAGGGCAATTGTGAACATGCGTTCAAAATGTACGCCAAGGTTTATATATCTACATATATACCGTTCTGATTCGATTTACCCCGTCAGAATTCACATATCAACGTCCTAAAGAGCAAAACAATGTTCATATTTACACCTACGTTTCAAAATTTTCATTTTTTCGTAGGGTAAATATGAACAGCCTACATCTCATTTAAAATTTATGGAAAACTGCTGCGACTTGGAGAAAGCATTGAAAAGCCTCCAAATTTAATGTATTTGAATTAAAAAATATTGCTAAGTAGTTAGAAACGAAATACTTACTACGAAAAGTTGAACATGCAACTATCATTATAATTACCCCACCTGACCCTAATGCATATCTGTTTCATTTGTAACAAATGCGTAGTGTGTGCTTAACTTATTTATGTACTCAAATTTAATACAGAAATAAGAAAAACACCCTAACCACAATATATAACAATAAATACTATGTACGTATTTCGGCAACTAAGTTGCCATCTTCAGTAAAATAACCTTCAAAACTGAAAAAAGTGTTAAACGTAGCGTTTTTGGCTAAGGTAAACCTTAGAAGATATGCTCTTCACCAAATCGCCAGTGGGATAACACTGAAATTTCTTTTAACTCAAATTTCTTTGGTATATTTGCTGCCATCTGGTATCGTGATAATCGACTTACACCTATATATGCATTTTTTCACTTCTGTACTGGCACAGCTGGATGAGAGAAAAATCGTTATTTTCGACGTAGTCTCTTTTGTCCGTCAAATGTCACTAATTTGTCTGGTACCACCGGATAGGACAAAATTTGCTATACCTATAAGGCGTTCCGTCGAACTTTTCTTCACTAGCCAAACTGACGAAGTCTTATTGTGTGACAGAGACACGTGTCTTTGGCAGAGGTAAATGATGAAAAATACAGGGTGTATGTCCATGTGTACAGATACAGATGTTTGTAATGCATATCTGTTTCCTTTTTAAGAAATTCGTAGTACATGCTTAACGTGTTGATGTACTCAAATTTCTTTGGTATATTTGCTGCCATCTGGCATCGTGTTAATCGACTTACACCAATATATGTATTTTGTTTCCTTCTGTAGCGGCATAGCTAGACTAGAGAAAATCATTACTTTCGACATAGTCTCCTTTGTCCGTCAGATGTCACCAAATTCTCTGGTACCACCTGATAGGACAATATTATTTCTACCTATGTGACGTTTCATCAAACTTTACTGCACTAGCCAAACTGACGAAGTCTTATTCCATGGATTCACATCGATGTGAGGATATAAAATGGTTATCAAATATGATTCCAAGATCGGTAATTTGAGTCACTCTAAATTGCCGAATGTATGACAAGATCGTTTGCGATAACACTATAAAAAACTTGTGCGTTTATTGCCGCAATATTCATCATACTGAAAAGCACAGCAAGTGGCCAACGTTTGGTATTACGTGCTAAGTTACAACTGGATGTCATTTCATCTAAGACATCAACTCTTGACTTGGTGCTGTTATAAAATATTATTATTTCTGGTAGCGTCATTTCTCCGTTAGATTCATCATTGTGCATACTGAAAACAAATAATACCATTTTCCCTTTCTTCGGAACGTATGAAACTAATATCATACTTTCACTATATCCAAAAATACAGCTGTACTGTTTCCGATTGCTTGGAGATACAAATAATGATGGTAATTCGTTAAATCTTTTCTTTTTTATTTCTTCTACTAATGGCACGCTGGTAAACCAGTTGCCTGCCGTAATATTGCGTCCGGTATTGTAAGTAAGTTCAACTAATATCATGTCCACATCAGTAGGTTTATTGCTTTTTGCAAACGGTCCTTCAGGTTGCTTTCCAGCATAGATCTCTAAGTTGTAGGTATAATACATTTGAGCATCAACGAGCGCAAAAATCTTTATACCGTACCTCGCTGGTTTTGAAGGTACGAGGGATACTGCTAAAATTCGCGGAATCAAGTACTCCTTGAATTGGCAGCATTCCACAATTCCAAGGTGTATGCCCATGCGTACAGATGCAGATGTGTATAATGCATATCTGTTTCTGTTTAAACTAATGCGCCTCCATAAAAATATGCAATACACCATGATACTTGTAGTAAGATATCATTACATGGGGTATAAAACACCGGTCTCATATTCACAGATATGTGTGTTGAGTAAACTGTTTTCTGGCCGCAGGGTGAGGAAATGCAAGATAACTCGACGCCATAATAATAATAATAACAATAATAATAATTTTTATATAATATAAATCATTTTTTGGATCGAATTAGCCTTTACTTGATGGAAATTCATAATTAATGAAATAAAAATAAAAAACAATATTATTTAATTTCCTCTTTATTAAGCTAAAATCCCACTACAATTGTTGTATTAGACTATCAAATAAAGTGGAAATTAAGTAATATTGCTTTTTCATTTTTCAAAAATTATAAAAATTATACAAAAGGTCAACCAAATGAAGGAATTGAAAAGGTGGCTGATGGAGAACTTGTAATGAAAGCTGCAGTTGCAATATATGCAAGAAACCGTAGGGAACAATTAATGATAAATATCACGGTCGACGCGATAGAAAGTTAGGTGGTCAATGGATCTTTTCGCAACAAGAAGAAAGAGCTATTTTAGCTTTTTAGCGCCTGAACTGAGATGTGCCGATTGAGGCTTTCATCTTGATTTGATGGAAATACGAATGTCAGCAAAAAATTACTTAGACATAAAAGGAAGGATGGTACAAAAATTTACAAATAATTTTCCTGGTAAACATTGAGTGTCTTCTTATACGACACAAAACTGACGTAGCACAACCTGTCTCTCGTAACTAGAGAATACAATCCCGAGCATGTTTTTCAATCCCGGAATTACGGGATTTTTGGAGCGTAATCCCGGAATCCCGGGATTAGACTATGTGTTTTCTAATTGGGCTCAAATGAAAAAAAAATACTTAAGTAATTTCTCAAAAATTACACTAGTTTACAAAATGAAATTTTTTTCATGTACATTTGATGAGAGATAGATTTCCTTATGTATTTTCTTCCGCTGAATTCTAAAATAAAGGTTAAATTTTTTTTTATGGAACAGTTTTTGAGATATTGTAATTTTTTCATTTTTTCGACCTTTTTTCACTTGACAAATCATATCTCGAGCCAGAAATGTCCGATTGGGCCGTTCTTGGTACCCAAATGCAACGTATTGATATGACGAACAAATATGTATAATCGCATCTTTGATTGGTAAAGCGGTTCAAAATATATCGATGAAAATAGGGCACATTTTCAAAAAAATCATATTTTACAGTGATTCTGTGCCGACAGAAAAGTACAAATCGTTCAAAAAAAACGTCTGGTTTCTGTTCATGTACGTAAAGATGATACTTTTACGTAAGAATTAAGACCAACCAGAAGAAAATCGACCGAAAAATGACAAAGTTATAAGCAATTGAGTGAATAAATCCAAATCCCATATTTTCCGAATATTTTATTTTTTTCGACAATTTATGAGTTCGGTTGCTCACACGCAAATATATTGAATTTATTATTTGTTATTTTTATGTATTTTGACTTTCTTATTACTATTATAATAATAATTATTATTCGTACCAATAAACAGCTGACTCTTGCTATATCATGATATTTATATGTCTTTGGTATAGGAACATGATTTTATATCGATAGCCTGTTGGTATATTGGCAACGTATATTAGTTCTCACGTTGACGCTAGAGTTCTTAGATTTTATTCCAAACAAAACAACAACACATCACATTTAGGAACCTTAGAACCCTGACATTTTGTTTTGACATCTTCTATAAAACGTAGTGTCGGTTGTTCTTATATTATAGGAACTCACAAATTTGATTGAAATTATATTTCATTGTGTTCACCAAAATGCCTAAAAGAAAACGAGAATTTAAGTGCGTAAACAATCCAAATAATTTCTGTTACGTGTGTGGCAATTTTGTCCCCCAACCAAATAGACGTAGATTCACCGATTCATTACAACATAATTATCTGCAATATTTTGGAATAGCACCTGCAACTTTTCATGAGCAATGGACACCAATTAATGTTTGTTTATCGTGCCATATAACTCTTGCCGCGTGGGCTTCTGGTTCATCACAGTAAGATTAAATTTATATATACAAATGAATTAATAATAAAGTGAATTTTTATTCCAAATTAGACGATACATGAAATTCGGTGTACCGATGATATGGAGAGAGCCGCTCTGCCATTCGGTTGATTGTTACTTTTGCCTGAGCAAATCCACTGGTTTTGGAAAGAGAGCCAAATGGGTTTATGCGACAGTAGCATCTGTTTCGCTTCCAGTGCCACATTCAAGTGAATTTCCCATCCAAAGTGCCCCGATTCAACGATTGAATTTTTCGAATCATCACTACAGACAGACACAAGCAGTAATAATGAATTTCAACAGGAGTCGCAATTGCAACATTTTACGCAGCCTGAACTGAATGATTTGGTGAGAGATCTCGAGCTGTTAAAGGAAAAAGCGGAGTTACTTGCATCTCGCCTGAAGCAACGGAACTGTTTGGCTCCGGGAGTAAATGGAACATTTTACAGAAACCGTGATAAACCTTACGCACAACATTTTAAGTAGGAAAACGACATATGCTACTGCAACGGCATTCCTGCATTGTTTGAACAACTCGGAGAGCCTTATGATCCAAATGAGTAGCGCTTGTTCATTGACGGTAGTAAGGAGAGTTTGAGAGCAGTCCTACTGCATATTGGAAATGAAAAACCTTCTATCCCCATCGCTCATGCCATCAACACTAAAGAATCATACGCCACAATGGCCAGTTTGCTAAAATACATTCAATATGAGCATCACAACTGGAAAATATGTTCCGATTTCAAAGTCGTCGGCATGTTGTGTGGAATGCAAGGTGGATATACAAAATATTGCTGCTTTCTTTGTCTCTGGGATAGTCGTGCTCGTGAACATCATTATAGAAGAAAAGACAATATTAAATACGTGCCTCTTGTCAAAAAAGAAAATATAATCCTTCCAGCGTTGCACATTAAACTTGGCCTCATTCAAAATTTTGTGAAGGCCTTAGAAAAGAAAGGCCAAGTATTTTCCTATTTGAAAACCCTTTTCCCGCAGCTTTCTTTATCAAAAATCAAGGAAGGCGTCTTCGATGGTCCACACATAAAGAAATTGGTAAAAAGCACAGATTTTCCAAAATATTTAACACCCGTTGAAAACGAGGCCTGGAATTCATTTCAGCGGGTTGTTACCAATTTTCTTGGGAACAATAAAAGCCCTAACTACGAGGGAATTATTACCGATTTGCTGAAGAACTACAACAAGATGTGTACTGAATGCCATTATTTAATTTCATTCCTGGTTGTTTTCTATTGTATTGTTTTTACCATTATATTTATTTCTTACAGGTGTAAATATGTCTCTAAAAATCTATTTCTTGCATTCGCATTTGAATTTCTTTCCGGACAATCTTGGTGACGTAAGTGACGAAAACGGCGAGAGATTTCACAAACAAATTAAGACCATTGAACGGCGCTATCAAGGATTTTGGAATGAAGCAATGTTGGGAGACTATGTATGGTTTCTCACTAGAGAAACGGATCCCAAAAGCAACCGAAGACAAAGCAAGAGCCACAACTATTTCTAACACACAAAAATGTCAAGAATGTATTGCAAGCGTTTAAACCCAATAAATTGTCGAAAAAACTAAAATATTCGGAAAATATGGGATTTGGATTTATTCACTCAATTGCTTATAACTTTGTCATTTGTCGGTCGATTTTCTTCTGGTTGGTCCCAGTTCCTACGTAAAAGTAGCATCTTTACGTACATGAACAGAAACCAGACGGTTTTTTAACAATTTGTACTTTTCTGTCGGCACAGAAGCACTGTAAAATATGATTTTTTTGAAAATGTGCTCTATTTTGATCGATATATTTTGAACCGCTTTACCAATCAAAGATCCGATTATACATATTTGTTCGTCATCTCAATACTTTGCATTTGGGTACCAAGAACGACCCAACCGGGCATTTCTAGCTCGAGATATGATTTCTCAAGTGAAAAAAGGTCGAAAAAATGAAAAAATTACAATATCTCAAAAACTGTTCCATAAAAAAAAATTTTACATTGATTTTAGAATTCAGCGGAAGAAAATACATAAGGAAATCAATCTCTCATCAAATGTACATTTTCGGTGTAAACTAGTGTTATTTATTAATATTGTTGCACAACACAATACACAATCTACTAAAATAAGGAACAAAAAAGACAACACAAAAAACTATTTAGAACTTCGAAAATACAATCGCAGAAATATCAAAGCATCCACTGTTTGACTTCCAAGCCTGTTTCGTAGTTTAATGCCAACATAAGCAGCAGCTGAAAACGCTCGCTCAGGTTCTTCACTGGTTGGAGGAATAGACAATAGATACTTATATGCTAATTCTAAGTGATATCCACGAACTCCTCCATTTTCGAACAGGCTCATTTCGCGTCTAATACTATTTACCAACCTCGATTCATTTTTTACTTCAGGATCTGGGGATTCGATGCTCTTATTAATTTCTAGCTGTAACTTTTCCTTTAGTGTCAATTGGGGTTGGGAGGTTTGTTGCCTTGGCTCATCATCTGTTTGTGATCCTGACCTTTCTTCCTCTTCCGTGTCATCTCGACTATTTAGTCTTTTAACAATACTCTTCATTTGCGCCCTCAATAAAGCCTGTATGCGAACTGGAAATAAGCCATTCCAAATCCGAAAATAACTGATTTTAATCATCTTTCGTGGATTTTGTAAATAATTCAACACACAAGTTAACTCATCATTTTGTCGTTACTAAGGATGTCTTCATTTTATTGGCGAGTGCTGAGTTTTTGCTAGAAAATTGTTTTATAATAAATTTCAAAGCGGCATCAGCTGTGCGTAAATTAGCATCTCGTCGACAGATTGCTTCTACTGTTAATTTAATTGGGGTCAGCACATTAACAATTTTATTTACCAAGTCAAAATAAGCATTTTATTAATGGATTGGATGATTTTACATCTATAAGAGCTTTTTGAATGCAGGTTTCTAAAAGAGAAAATCGTTCCAGCATGGTTAAAAGACTATTCCACTTGGTTTTACAGTCCAAAAGAAGTGACAGCTCTTTTTCATGTTCAATCTTCACATATTTTTGAAGTACTGTTTAATTTTTCAATGGTGACCTTTTGAAATACACTTTGCGGATTTTCTTTATCAGCTCATTAATTTAAAAAAGGTATATAACCCCTTACCACAATTATTAGTCGTATCCTAAATACGTATTTCGACAACTAAGTTGTCATCATCAGTAGGTAAAAACTACTAATTAAAAGTCGCACATGGGGCACAGTTAAACAAGAGAAGCGCTTCCGCACAACTATTATACACTGCAACCCTGCATAGACTCGTTTCTATGCAGAGTCTATGCAGGGTTGCAGTGTATAATAGTTGTGCGGAAGCGTTTCTCTTGTTTAACTGTGCCCCATGTGCGACTTTTAATTAGTAGTTTTTACCTACTGATGATGACAACTTAGTTGTCGAAATACGTATTTAGGATACGACTAATAATTGTGGTAAGGGGTTATATACCTTTTTTAAATTTTTATTTAACCACAGTCTCCATTGAAAGAAAGCTCATTAATGTTTTCATGTTTCGTTAACTCTGGTATGTGTTCTCGCGCAAATTAATTTTGTGACATTAAGATTAAACCTGATTCTTGACAGTCTAAGTCTTCGAACACAGGCGACCAAATTAATACCATGTGCGAGACACAGTTGTTGTTCAGTGCAAACAAGCTGTCCCAACTTTATCATAACGTTCAGTCCATCGGTTACAGTAGCCACGATATCATTTTCCGGTGAAATATTAAATTTACTTAGACGCTCTTTCAATATACGAATACAGTTTTCAGCCGTCATACTTCCATGAATAGGAACGAGTTCTGGGCCCCAAATTTCTATATGTGAATGAACATTGACAGCCTAGTATCGTTTATTGGACGTTGATGTTATGAAAGTCACCTCACATGAAAAAAAAAATTAAGAGACAAAATCGTCAGAACCCGTTTCAAAATGGGGAGTATTTGACGCATGTATAGTACTAACATTTCATTTAAAAACTTTCAGAGCATTGATCAAAGACGCCCCATTTCTAGTGTAAACTTGATCGGGTGGTTTTTCTTTTGTTGCTATTAATTAAAATTCTTTAAAAGTGATGGAATTAGTCTATTCTCTGAGAAGTGTTGTTTAGTCACTAAGGTCGCACCATGTCGAATATGATACTTTGAGAAGTTAAATATTTTTTGTATTGCTTCAATTGTGTTCACGTACTTTGTACCAATCCGGGAAAAACATTGCCCCATCTCGTGTATGAATTTTTTTTTTATATATTATTTTGTTTCTACTGTTGAATAATCAGTTATTATTAAAGCCTGAACGCATCAGACTGAAATTACGATGGACCATATAAATAGTCTATAACATCGCTAAGTACAACACGCTGCGTTATTGAATAGCACATTCGGTTAACCGCACATCTGTTTTTTTTCGTTGAATTGTGACGTAATTACTCCAATATTATAGTTAAATCCCTTTTGTTCATGGGCGTAGATAGAAGCGGGAGGATTTTTTATAATTGATTTTATATTTCGTGAGACAAATAAAGTTCGGTGAATTAGTTTCTTTTTTACATTGTTTTAACTTTAAGTGTGCAGCGAATTTCGTTGTTTCAATAACTTACGCATACGGCTGAAGGCCAACGACGTATAGTGTCCTAATAAGGTTATAGGGAGCCATACAGATCACACGAACTATACTGGAAGAGCCGATATTTCCGGCGGACAGTAACTGAAATTATGTTTACAGCTAAGCTGAACATATATATACCGACCAGGGAACAGGTAAAAAGTCGCTCGATCGATTGTGGTGCCGGCACCTGGTACACTGATGGATCACAATCTAGTCAGGCGGCAGGTGCAGGTATATGCGGAATGTGCCTTGGAAGGAAGACATCGATATGTCTGGGGAAACATACTACGGTTTTCCAGGCCGAATTGTTTGCAGTCGCAGCCTGCGCCGAGGAAATTCGAAAAACCGGCTGCGCAAACAAAAAAATTAACATAATGACTGATAGTCAGGCGGCTATTAAAGCCATTATGAATCCATCTATCAGGTCTAAGCTGGTGAAATATTGTAAACAGGTCATAAATGAATTGGCACAAGACAATACAGTGTCGCTGATATGGGTGTCAGGACATGAGGGAATTAAAGGCAATGAGACAAACTGGCCAAAGAAGGTACTAATAGGAACTTCATAAGACCAGAACCTGTATGTGGAATCACTAAGGAGTCCGCTAAAAGGGAGATCTGGTTATGGCTAGAAAAAGAACATAAAAACAAATGGAGGTTAACGGAAGGTCAACTCCATACCAAAACACTAGTAAGGGAGCTGGACGGGAAGTTTTCAGCCAACCTAATTCGTAGTAACAAAAAAGAAATTAAAATAATTATCGGGTTAATAACCGGACATTGTCCTATAAGGAAGAATTTGTACAGCATGGGCTTGGTTAGCGAGCCCTGGTGTAGAAGATGTGAAAAACAGGAGGAAACTAGCTTTCATGTAATATGCACGTGTGAGAAACTGATGGAACTCAGACAGAAATATTTCGGGAGAGATCTATTGGATCCTTCGAGTGTATTCAAACGTCCCCTGAGGAGGAAAGTGGCTTTTATCGAGGACACAAGACTAACAGATTGGAACTGAAGATTTATTTGAAGTGGTACTTGAGTACTGTGCTCACATACTTTACCTTACTAGCCCCCTACCCCAAAGAATTAAATACTAGATAGATAGACACAAGAGTAGGCTCAAAGCTAATGCATACATGCGCTTGTACAGCGCGAACAAAATGACCTTCAGAAGCGCACCAGGTGGAACGTGGAAGTGACATTCCGCCTCTATAAGCATATACAGGTAGGTCGTTGAATTCATCCAGTGTATTTAGAGAAGCGGAAGTATGGAGATGTGTTCTAGTACTATGTCAGCGCGTTACTTTCTCAGATATAATATGAAACAGGGTCGAGAATGGCATCGCGAAACAATGGCGGGTTGGATTAAGGGTCACACTGTAAAATATTGTTAAAAAATTCCAAGAAAGCTCACGTAAAACGTCACTTAGTATCGCAAACACATACACAGATACTAAACCCGTTGGAATCTGACAATTTTAACGAAGAACTCTGTGAAACTTCAATGGCGGCAAATATTCCATTAAATAAACTTAACAATCCCACCTTCAAAACATTTCTCCAAAAATATGTAGGTCTGAATGTTCCTGATGAATCCACCTTACGCAAATATTATGTTTCTAAGTGCTACACGAAAGCAGTAGAACGCATTAGAAGCCATGTTTCAAATCTGTTTCTATGGATAAGTGTCAAGGAAACCGTCGATATTTAAAGACGCAATGTTGTAAATGCTGGTGTACTACATCCAACTATTTCATATAACGCATATATAACAGCAACAAAAGTTATAAATACAGTTGATGCGGAAGCGGTACTGAAACCATTTACGAGAATATGCACGAAATGCTTCATGCGGACGATAGGTACATAGAAAAAATACTTTTATTTGTCGGTGACAGTGCTGCATATATGTTAAAATCAGGCAGACTATTAAAGGATAAACATATCCTAATATGCTGAACTTTACTTGTATAGCACATACTGTCCACAGAATCTATGAACATAGCAGAGACACCTTTCCGGAATTGATAGACTTGCATCCGTTTTTAAAAAAGTTTTTGGAAAAGCACCATTGAGAGTAGCTCTTTACAGGGAAAAACTTCCGTCTTTGTCACGGCCTCCCTCTCCAGTAATAACTAGATGGGGAACATGGTTGGATGCTACTAGTTTTATGCAGAGAATTTCGATAGTTTACAAAATTCCGTTACATGTTTAAATGACAATGCTCGAAGTATTTCTGATTGCAAGAAACTAATACAAATTCCAAATTAAAAAAATCAGTTGTACTTTCAGGAACACTTTGGAAATTTGCCAAAATGAATCGCTGATTTTGAAAATCAAAATTTCAAATTAGATGATGAATCAACAACATTAGATGTGGCTATTAATAATTTGAAAAATATTCCAAGTGACTTCGGAGGTGGCCTTCGGCAAGAGTTAGATGCAGTTTTTAATAGAAATACAGAGTTAATAACATTGCGACAATTATGTACGGGGACAATGCCTTAAAATCTAACTGCTAAACACGCTGAAATAAACGAATATTTTCAGTATGCACATATAACCAGTTGCGATGTAGGAAGGACGTTTTCTATCTACAACGATGTATTTCATTCAAAGAGAACAAATTTTACAGAAGAAAACCCTGAGAAAGTATTGCTAGTTAATATTAGTACTCTTTTACTTAACTTGAACTACAAAATGAACAATTAAAAATGTATTTCGTATTTTATAGGTCACCACCCGTTTGTTTTCAAATTATGTAAATAAAATTAAAAACTCTTGAAAAATATAAATTTTCAATAGTACGCCCGTGGGCGATGAGTCATGGGCCTCTCGTGTCCGATCCCTAGTTATAATTACTATATTATTAAGTATCTTATTAATTTCTGAACATTTTGTTTTACTTATCAACAAAAGTTGCATGCTTTCACAGTGCATGCTCATTTTTCTTTTAACTTAGTTTATTAGCGAACGCGGCGAATTTAATTTTGCTTGCTTTCCTGCATTGTAAGAAACAAAGCGGATAAAATAATTGTAGTACTTCAACAACTTCCTCGTCCTTTTTCTCTATCACAATTTGGTTGATCCGTCGACGATACGGCACGGACAACTTCGCCTGGCTTGTCTTTACCGAGGTACGACAACACTAAAAGTGGATTCTCTGTTGGAGGGTAAACCGGTGTAACAATGGCGTCACGCTTTCGCGATAAAAAGCTCACTCATTCTCCAACCGACTAAATGACAAAAAGTAAGCGGCTTTGTATTTTCATAATAATTGAATTTGCGTAGAACAGGGGCTCTCGAGAATTAATTAATTACTCACGCCGCCATGATCAAAAGCCATATTTATAACGGTATTGTACATTTTTCAATATTTTAAAATCATTATTAAATTCTGCGAAAGCCCGAAACGGTGAATTCGTTTATGTGAGATAAAATACTCACAGGAGTGTCCAAGCACAACCAAAATTCTCCTCGCAAAGCTTGACTTCTATTGTTATAATTCGTTGAATCAAAGGGAATTTCATGCAAATTATAATTTGTATGCTGCATCGAAAACCCGAATTACACGATAACAAAACTGCGGTCCATATTATTTACCCAAAATAATAATGGTACTGAAAATCAGACACAATATCTACGAGGGGGAGTCAATATATAAGTCGCAAAACGGGATAGAGGCAATAATAATCTAACTAACTTTCACTTTTTTACACGATCACCCTATACATTCAGACTTATCCCATCTCTTGAAGCCCTTGAAAGCCGGCGGCGAAGGAGTCTTTTTGTTGCTATCGTAACCAAGGAGTATCCTCTTAGACTAGGACATCATCAGTTTCAAAATGATGGCCACCCAAACGATTTTCTAGGGTCCCGAACAGATGAAATTCACTGGGGGCGATGTCGGGACTCTACGGTGGATGTTCCAAGCGATCCTGACGAAACGTTCGTAATAGCTCCTGCGTTACTCCTGTAATGTGGGCGTTTTAAGCCCTAAGGCAGAATCGCCTTACGTCTGGATCGTCCATGTAATGTGCTATGTAACTGGGGGATCGCTATGTAATGTGGGCCGTTTGTGCGGCCACATTGTTGTGCAGGTTCGAGGCTGAGCGGAGAATTAAATGATACACATTCGAAGTTCGGTTTACATACTATAATTAATCAACGCTTATAAAATGAATAACAATACTATTTACAAGATATACACATTATACTTAGTTCAGCTAAGACAGGGTAGAACGTGGTTATTAAGATGTACCCACAGTTCGTACCACTGACTGGTTGTTACTATCCCTATGACTTAAACTATCGCCTATATATATCAGAGAAAGATCCTTGTCTTACTTACATTTGTTTCTAGAACAAATGTACAACCCTGATACATAGTCTTGTGTATGCAACAAATACGGAGTAAGGTCGTGTTTGGATAACACGTTAATGTTTTGTATTACAGGCGAGGCTGTCGCCTTGCCAAAGTGTTACGCATACACATGACCGTATATCGAGTTAATACACTCCTGCTGCGTAAGGGCGGGCTTTGTCATCCAGAAGAAGCACTCCATTTGTCAGGCGCTTGCAGCCAATGGTCTGTCGAAGTTCCCGCAGAATGGTGCCGTACGACATGGCATTAGCAGTCTCACCGTAAGGTAGGAATTTCCTCAGTAGGACACTCTGCATTTCCCAAAGCACAGTGAGCATAAGCCCACGGACAGGGTTCAAAATTTCAAAATTAGACAGAACTAAATCAAGCATTCGTTCTCTATTATTTGTTATTGTATTAAATTGTTTAAGATCCATAAAATTCAAAAAGCTTGACATTGATTGGGATTTAGTATCTCTAATAGTTGGATCGTTGAAATGAGTGATACTAAAATCGCCAACAATTATTAAATTGTTCGAACGAGATGTGGAAATTTCCTCAAACAAAATTAGGAATTGTTCAAACTCAATATGAGAAATATAGAGTGGTACATAAAGAACATAGATACACAAATTTGCGGAATCCAACCTAACAGTACAACCAACTATGTCAATGGTGGGGTATGCATTGCTTAATCTAGAAACATCAATAGGTTGGAAGCAAAAATTCGAACTCACAGCAATCATAACACCTCCACCCTTGCTTTTATTAATAATTTCGAACTTACGATCCACACGTAGCACTGAATAGGTAGGAGGGAATAATTCACCACTAGAAATATCACTTGATAGCAAACTCTTAGTAATACAAACTTCTAATCAAACGAACAGTCAGAAACACCAGCAAAAAATTCAAGTGTTTTAGTTCTAAATCCACGAACATTCTGGTAATATATGGATAATTCTCTGTTGGGCTTTATTAGTTTAAAGACATTTATTTAGGATAGAAGCACCACCAGTAATTCTGGAGTTGAGTTCAGCCTTGATTTTCTTATAATATTAGATTTGCCTGGGCGTTCTATCAAACGAGACAATTACACGCCTTACAATTTGTTAATTTTCATTTGGATGGCGTTGTTAACACAGAGAATTTTGCATTCGGAACTGAAAATTGTATTCATGTTGATGAAGGCCATTCAGAAGACATGATTTTTAAATAATGAAGAAAAGTTTAAGTTAATTATAAATCCAAGAGAATTTAGAGACATTAGCGTATTAAAAGATTTGTTTACTCTACTTAGAAGGATTTTATTCGAAATATAAAATGGATAGTAATATGAGAACCCAGTATATAGCATCTGCGCCTATTTCTAGATTGAGTTGATGCTGAAGCTGCTTCGTCCAGAATAATCGCTGTAGCTAATTTAATTTTTTCAACAACTTCCCTTTTATTATAGGAAGGTTCTGTGATGCAAGTCATACGATGGCCTAAGCGATGACGTTATGACATACGAGAGTCATTCAACCAGCGCCTGTCGTGTTAATATCGAAGTTATAAATATGAATATAAATATTGTTATTATAATTAAGTGTTATTTAGTATATTCTTTGTGTATTAATATAGTTATCATTATTATACAATGTGTTTTATTGAAACGAACCAAAAAGAGGATTATCACAGTGGTGTCAGAAGTAAGATTAATAAATAATGGACTAAGTGGACAATTGTGAGTTAATTAAACTTTCGTATTAAATAAACGTACGGTGTGGAAAAGATTTATTGTAAATATCGCGATGGGAAATAAAATAACACTCTCCAACTTAAAAATAGCTGATCTGAAACGTGAACTAGAGAAAAGAGCTAAAGATATGTCTCTTAAGAGGCCATCGCTATAGCGGCGACTTCCATATGCGTTGACCAAGGAAGGCGAGGCTTTAGAGAATTATTTCCAAGAGAAGTTCCAAGTGGGGACGATGCCGTGAATTCGCTATTAATAAAAATATCACTTACAGCTTGCAACTATAAGTGTTTAAATTGCAGGCGTTCTCTTAAGTTACTCCATAGCGTTGTTTAGAGAATGATTAATTCTAAGATGTGAAAATGATTTCTTTGGGCTACAAACGTGGATCTCGCGCACTTGTTCGTCTGTCTCTGCTACAACTCGATGCCTACCCTGACCTTTTGCCCTGTAACCTACACAGTCATTTTCAATAAACTTAATGAACCATGTAATAATTGTTGATCGGCTTGGTGGTTGCTTGTGACATTTGGTCCTGAATTTTCATTGAACAGAATTGACTCAACCTGATTTCTAGTACAATGAATAACTACCAGCGCGCTCTGCACCTGAATATGACTCCATGATGATTGACTAAATTATGGCGTAGTAATGTGACACACGCTTACTCTAATGACCTATATCGAACTTGGGGATATGGCGGAACTATTAAAACTCACTAGACCTTGCTACTACAGCCGGTTCCACAGCTGTAGTGGTATACTATTGTATAACTAATTTAGAAAGATCCTGTATAACCCATTGTGGTATGACATGATACTAATTATTCATAAACATAATACGTAAATTGGAAAACTAAAGTTAAATTAACAAAAAAGAAAATATTAAAAATTATAACGACAAAGGTTCATTTCAATGAAGGCTTTAGACGATGCCTGCCTAGTCAGTTTGCCCGCCACAGAACTAATTACAGCGAAGTATCTTAAAAAAAAAAAAACTAGAAAATAAGAAAAACAAAAGTAGTTGACAATCTTTAAAAAAATTAAATTTCTCAAAAAATTTGCTTAGTATATATGCACATCTATATATATAAAAGAGAGTGGCGTTAGTTACTACGCTTATAACTCAAGAACGCCTGGACCGATTTCGAAGATTCGCACCAATTCGGACTGGTCTCCGGCCAAACAAGAAGAATACCCAAGAAAATTCCCGAATTATCCCGAAAAAAAAAATTATCAAGAAAATTCATTTTCCCATACATTTTGTAGGGAGTGATTTTACTATGTTTATAACTCAAGAACGCCTGGACCGATTTCGAAGATTCGTACCAATTCGGATTGGTCTCCGGCCAAACAAGAATAATACCCAAGAAAATTCCCGAATTATCGCGGAAAAAAAATTATCAAGAAAATTAATTTTCCCATACATTTTGTAGAGAGTGATTTTACTACGCTTATAACTCAAGAACGCCTGGACCGATTTCGAAGATTCGCACCAATTCGAACTGGTCGGACTGGTCTCCGGCCAAACAAGAAGAATACCCAAGAAAATTCCCGAATTATCCCGGAAAAAAAAATTATCAAGAAAATTCATTTTCCCATACATTTTGTAGGGAGTGATTTTACTACGCTTATAACTCAAGAACGTCTGGACCGATTTCGAAAATTCGCACAAATTCGGATTGGTCTCCGGCCAAACAAGAATAATACTCAAGAAAATTCCCGAATTATCCCGGAAAAAAAAATTATCAAGAAAATTCATTTTCCCATATATTTTGTAGGGAGTGATTTTACTACGCTTATAACACAAGAACGCCTGGACCGATTTCGAAGATTCGCACCAATTCGGATTGGTCTCCGGCCAAACAAGAATAATACCCAAGAAAATTCCCGAATTATCGCGGAAAAAAAAATTATCAAGAAAATTCATTTTCCCATACATTTTGTAGGGAGTGATTTTACTACGCCATCTTCATGATATATGACGAAGTCTGCCGTGTCAGCTATTTAAATATAAATAAAATTTGAAGGCAAAACAACGTTTGCCGGGTCAGCTAGTATTTTATATTTAACTAAATCTTAGTTTCTAATATCATAATTAAATAGTTAATTGACGAAGGAGATACTTGTTGAAACTTCATTATAACGCTAAGAAATAAGTAATTTACTTCTATTTTCAAAAATTCTTTTATTGTAAATCCAGTATTTCATCCACCTGATGAAGCCATTGTATGACGAAACAATATTGTAGTGGATTTACAATAAAAGAATTTTTGAAACTAGAAGTTAATTATTTATTTCTTAGCGTTAATATCATAATTTGTGGAATTGCTTAAGTGAATGCGAACAATTATCAGAGACGTGCGTGTGAATAATGAAACAAGGCCTAGTTGGATCTAACTTTCAGTCGAAATACCCATAATATTTGGTTGTTCCCAACGTCCGGTGCGATACAAGTTCGGAAACTAATACAATCCGTTTGCGAAATTAATTTGACAGTTTAGTCAAACAAATTTGCGACTTACGGGATACAAAGCCCGTGTAAACATTATTATCTAGGCCGTAAGTTAATTACAAACGAAACTATATATTAGTTGGACGAGTTTGGTTATATAACCGATGATGGTGTGAGATGATATTAATTATATTGTATATAATATGGAAATTTGAAAATTATATCGGTATTAAAGGTGAAACGTTAAGAAAAAATAAAATATTAAAAATCATAATACTTGCAGAGATGGGATGTTGACTAGCTTGCGTTCGTGGCAGAATGCTATACGTACACCCTGGGTAATGCTAAATGCGTTAGGGCAAACTTCGGCAGCCTGATAATATCTTCTGATCTTTTGGCTATTGTTCATGGTTCTAAGTACTTCAAAGTTTCTCAATCATGAACCTTTTCAGAACCAAACGATAAAAAAATCTGTGAGAAACAATGCTATCGGAAAATAACTAAACTGGCTTCTGATACTTTTGAATATACTGCTGAAACACAGCAGAACTCTAAAGACTTACCTAGGTGGGAGGGTTTATGGTATAAATACAATCTAACTAGCCAGTACCCGGGCTAAATTCATTGAAGACGATGAGGCTCTTATTAAAACGTGTCTGACTATAATAAAAGATAAAAAAGGCACCACCGTGAATTACAATTGAATTATAACTAGAATTGATACGTCGCACGGATGGGATGTGTTCTATAACTTACCCGCAAGGCGTAATATGTACAAAAGGTATCTAAATACAAACACAAATCAGTAATAGCACAAATAAATAATATTATAGCAAAATTTATTGAATACGTTTTCCCCAAAATATCAACAAATATCAAATGATCAAATATAAAAATATGAATGGACCTGTATTTAAAAAAGTCAGGTTAAATCTTAAAAGGTTAACAGTCCTGAACGGAAATAAATGTTGTCGGAGATCTCTGCTAACGTACGTACTAAATTTACAGTAACAAATGTGAATGAACACTTAAGTTTACGTTAAAACTTATAAATAAAATATTAAATGCGGAATATTAAAATACTGGGTCCTGCAAAAATATGGAATAATTCCATTATATATTTAAATACTGTTTTAATCTAAATTTTCCTCAAATAATAGTTATTTATGATACAAGTGTGTGAAGTAAGGCTTTTATGCACGAATTGCGAAGTTTAAAGCACGAGCCGAAGGCGAGTGTTTTAATCGCAAGGAGTGCATAAAAGCCTTTCACACACGTGTGTCATACAATATTTTATCTACGACCTAGTTAAAAAAAAATTTATTCAGTCAACTTTTTCAAATTTACATTAATTGTCAAATTTGTACAGTTATTAATGTTACTAATTATTACATTTGGAATATTTTCTTTTCTTTCTTGGTGCACTACTACTTCTCTTGTAATAGTGTGTGTTTGAGATGTCGATGGCTGAAGTTGTTGATTTCCTATTCCAAAGATTTTTCTCGATGTTTCTTTTTTATTTTCTAGGGAATTTTCAACATAACCTAAATAACCTCTCTAAATAATCAAAATGTGTGTTTAAATACCATTGAATTCGCAATAAATTAGTTGTTTCTCACCGTTAGGACTGAAAAATTGTAATTTACAGACTGCACAATAGACAAAATCACTTTTGTTTTGTTTGTTGTCGCTTGGTGTCGTTGTCAACAGAAATCATTTAATAATGATAGTCCCATTTAGTTTACATTGGGTTTTTACGAATGATTTAATTCATTTACGCACGATTTATTTAATGTAGCTCTTTACACATAAAAACTTATTAAATAAATTGTTAATTATAGGATGGTCGTAGATAAAAGTTCTTTAAATTATAATTGTCGTGTTTTGGTCGAGTTTTCGTGGCGTTATTTTCTACGCTGTCGCTGCTATGGCAACCAACTTTTGTTTTTTAAACAGTGACGTATCCACGCATACTTATACATTCGCCTCTATAAAATCTGTAGTGCATTACATAACAAAAAATTCAATAAAATTAATAGTTTCTAATATCAAAATGACAGCAATAATACACAATTATAACCATGAATACAAATCAACGTTTCTAATTAAGAACAACAACTGAATATAAATTAAAATTAATTTAGTGGTTCAATGTGTTGTCCATTTTTCTGTATGTACATCTCTAGTCTCTCCTGGAAGGAGCGCCTGACATTTCCAAACACATTATTCTCTACTACCCCCATTTCACGTATAATTCTAATTCGGTGTTCTTCTAAATTGTTCGGCCGCTCCCTATAAACTTATTTTTTTATGGAACCCCATAGGAAAAAGTCAAAAGGGTTGAAGTTTGGAGATCTGGTCGGCCGCTCTATTCGGGAAAACATTATTCAGATAATTTCTGACATCTAAACCAAAGTGTGGAGGAGCCCCGTCATGTTGAAACCACAGGTTACTGTTATTAGGGTAAATGGCTTGTAATGTCGGAACCACGTTTTGAGTCAATAAATTTTAATATTTCTTCATTATTATCGTGCCATCTATTAAAAATTGTCCAATAATATTATCATTGATAATTCCTGCGCAAACACTTACTTTTTTGGGGTCGTTAAGTGTGTTAACTTCTATTAGCCATTTAGGATTTTTCTGAGCCCTATATAGAGAATTACGTCTGTTAACATATTCATTTAACATAAATGTGGCTTCGTCAGAAAACAAAATTAGCCACTTTGTCAGATACGGCTTATTGCTGCGAAGCTTGCGCCAAGGTTACTCAACATCGAACATCGAACATCGAACATCGAACATCGAACATCGAACATCGAACATCGAACAGAGCTGAAAGAAACAGTTGAAAAGGATACGGTCTTCAGTACCAGAATAATTACTGGTGACTAATCATAGGTATATGGATATGATCTCGAAGCAAAGCAACAGTCATCGTAGTGGACGACGCCATTGTCACCACGACCGATGAAAGCACGTCGAGTTCGAAGAAACGTCAAGTTGATGATCATTTGTTTCTTTGACGTTGATGGCATTATGTACAAATAATTTCTGCCACCAGATGGAACCGTTCATTTCACTGCGGCGTTCTTCGGCCAAAATATTCCTACATTCCACAACATTACACCCACCCACAATTCTTGTGCGTCAGTTTCTAGCTTCAATGAAGACAGCAGTACTACTTCAACCACACTACTCCCCAGAGCTTGCCACTTGTGACTTCTTCCTATTTGCGAAGATGAAACTGACGCGCAAGGAACAATGTTTTGAGTCGATTGAGGATGTGAATCGCTGGCAGTGTTGAACACGTTAATACGCGAAGACCTTCAGCACTGCTTCCAGTAGCTGGGATCGGTGTATTTATGCGGAAAGAGACTATTTTGAAGGGGATGGTAGTGAATAAGTTATAAGAACAATGTATTGTTTTTTATTCAGATTTCAGGAATTTCGTAGAGCCTCGAATACAACTAAATCAATTATTTAGATATGACATCAATTTGACCAAAGCTAGAGAAAATCGAAAACTGGTCAAATTTTTCGCAAGTATTGAGGGCTCAATGCCGACAAAAGCTCTCTCTGCAGATTACATCAATTCGCAAACGATTGTCCAAAGCTTTACATACATATTGTTTCCACAAAATTTGTTATACGAGGGACAAGCTAGAATTATTGAGAATAAAGAACACGGTTAATATTTTCAAGGGTTTTACTTTAAACATGCCCAAAGTAATTACCTTGAGCAATGGTACACTTTACCATTCTTTCTTTCCACTGTTTAAAAGCTCCCAACTAATATTCTTTCAGAACACCTTCAAAATAAGCGTGAACGTAATAATCTCTTCTTCGGAAAAAAACCTTCTACCCCGCAAATTGCGTTTAAGCACAAGAAATAGCCAAAAGCACACACTGCTAAATCTGGTGAGTACGGTGGATTTTTTTTTTACTTTTATATTTTTTTCAGCCAAATACTAAAGAATTAAAACTGCCGTATGGGACGATTCATTATCATGCTGAAACATAAATCCCTTGTCTGGAACTCTACTGGACACTTAAAGCAAATATTTTTCAGTGTAACATTTAACTGTAACTATCTCTTGTCAATCTAGCTTAATTGCATTTTCTAAGCTGGTACTTCTGAAGAATACGGCATACACAACCTTGTTCTTAGTTCGTTGCATCTTAGTCATTGTGGGAGCTTCCTCATCTTTCTGAATCCATACACGACTCTCTAGACGTGTACAAAGGTCGAAAAATGAATATAAGTTTCGTCACCTGTCACTATTTATGAAAAAATTTAGTGCCCGACATTTTTTAAGAAATTTAAAATTTCTTGGTAAATTCTTACACGCTCTGATTTTTGGAAGTCAGAAAGGTGGTGCGGTATAAAACGACTAACCACCTTTTAACAGCCGAGGACTCAATCTTGAGTTGATGCTCTAGTACCGCATAAGTGGCTTTATTGTATTCTTCAATTATTTTTTTAATGGCGGCAATGTTTCTGTCAGTAACAGCCGTAGGAGGACACCCTGCTTGTCCTTGATGCTGAATTCCTTATACCATCCGCAAATTGTAGCCAAGGAAGGTACTTGTTCATTAAAAGCAATCTAAACTCACTCATAAGCGCTTAAACCTCTTTTAAAATCATAATAAATTATGATTCGGAAGTGCTCTGTGGTTAAATTCATTTATCTTTATTTTTAAAAGATAAGTAGCTTGGTTATGATGAACGTATCTTCAACAACAAATGTCAAATGACAGAAAAAGAGTTGCTCTAAATAAATTCTATATGATTTCACAGTCTACTAAATTTTCTTATTCTTAATAAATTCAGCTTATCCCTCGTAGTAGAAATGTAGTAAATAAATAACCAGACATTGAGTTTAATCATCAGCTTTTAATTTTATATTTGAATAAGTAATTTAAATGAATTTTTAGGACCGAAGAAGCGGAAGACGCATGAACAAAAAGCAATTATTATACAAGTGTCCCGTATCGTTATGTTCAAATTTTAGGAGTGTAATGTAGACTTTATTTCAAGTAACAAAAACGCAAAACTTGTATATCCATTTTTATTTATATCAAAGTTACAGATCTATAAATGTGATTGTAAGATCATGAAAAAAAATGTAATCCTAAAGTCAATACAAACTGATTTTATTTAAAAAAAGTTATACGATTCAATAACAGGCCTGTGATTGTTAACGTTGCATAATAAAATCTTATCCTAAAATACAGTACTGGAAATTGATTTATGATAAAGAAGGTTCTTACTTATTTCGTAAGTGCTGAACCATGAATATCATACAATAAACAAATGTTCAGATGACTGTTAACGTTGCATTTTTTAATAAAGATTTACATTACGTTTCAGTTCATATAACAGCTTATTAGTGAGTGGACACGTTTTCTTTATTCAAAATGCCTTACCGATTTTCTTCTCAAGAGTATGCGGACATACATTTTGTGCATGACTACTGTAACGGCAGTGCACGTCAAGCAGTTATTGAATACCGACATCGGTTTCCCGATAGGCGCATTCTTCACTCCAGAACGTTTCTGGAAGTACTCAGACAATTTCGGGAATGCAGACGGCGTGATTATCTTTTCGACCGAGGAGTAAATTTGCCAACAGACTTAGAGAAAGAAGCAGTAGCTATTGTTGCACGGGATCCAACTCTCAGTGTACGTCGAATCGCTAGACAACTAGGAGTGCCACGAACGACAGTTTGGCGAATTTTAAAGTGAGGGCTTGTACCCATATCACTATCGGAGAGGACACGGTTTGCCACTATGCTCGTCTAGTTTATTCTACCTGGATATTAAGACAGTCACGGCTTCATTTTAATTTCTGCAGAACAGTCTTCTGGACAAATGAATCTACGTTCACGAGAAGTGGTGTTACAAACTGAGAAACCTGTACAGGTGGTCATCAGAAAATCCCAAAGCTATACGCCCATCTAAATTTCAACATGAATTTTCTATTAACGTTTGGGCGGCCCTAATCGATGGCTTGTTGATTGGTCCTGTCGTTCTTCCTGGGAGGTTAAATGCGGACAATTACCTTCAATTTCCTACTGACGAACTGCCAGGTCTTTTAGAGGATGTCCCACTGAATGTTCGACGAGACATGTGGTTTCACATGGATGGGGGCACCGCCACATTTCGGAATTGCCGTCCGATATTGGGTTAACGTCAATTATCCAAGATCTATTGGTCGAGGTGGTCCTGTTGCATGGCCACCCAGATCACACGATCTTAATCCCCTTGACTTTTATTTATGGGGGTATATGAAAAATTTAATCTACGCGCAAGTTTCGAACACAAGAGAAGAGTTGGATCGTATTCACCTGGCTGCCGAGCAAATCCGACAAAGCAAAAGTATGAAATTCGGATAAGTACTTCTTCTGTTGGCTTACGGGCACAAGGCTGCATTCAACAAGGAGGTGGACATTTCGAAAATATTATTAATTGAAATTTTTTAAATAAAATCAGTTTTTATTGACTTTAGGATTACATTTTATTTCATGATCTGACAATCACATTCATAGATCTGTAACTTTGAAACAATATATACAAGTTTTGCGTTTTTGCTACTTGAAATGAAGTTTACTTTACACTCCTAAAATTTGAACATAACGATACGGGACACTTGTATAATAAACTCTTATATCTAAACACAATATATATTTTTTCTATTTTGGGTGCCAAACTCATTAGGAGACTCAAGATAGTATGATGATATTTATTTTGATACGCTTTTTCCATTTTTCAATGTTGGCATTGGTCGAACACGGAAATAAAGTCATTTGATTTTAAGAATTTAATTAAATTTCACAGAAATAATACACGTAGAAAAGAAAAATGCTAAATAAACAATGTATATTGTGTGAAGTACAAGATATATTAGTTTCTACGTCATTTATGTTTATGTTTTTAAATAAAATATTAAATATTGTTAACGCAAATTAATTAAAATATTTCGGGGATAGCGATATTTCAAAATGTCATGCATCAATGTAACCAACTTCATACTTTTTAAAGAAATAAAACTCTAAGCTTTCTAATTAAATAATTTCAATTTATTAGCGTAGAGAGTGCAAAATAGAAAAAATAATATGAATAACTCTTTTCATAAGTCCTTTTGTCGCACTCGTTCTTTAGAAAAGAACATAAAACATGAAATCGTGTGACAAAATGGTGCCTTATGAAACTTGTGTTTTAGTATACTATTTAAAAAATCAAAAATATCTATATTAAATTGATTTATTTCAATTTAAAAAATATAATCGATATATTATTGCCATCTTCTCGCGATAAGCTGAACTAATATTTTTAGAGGCAGGAATATCCTAGAAGGAATCTGTACGCAGTCTCTGGAAGTCAATGCCTAAAACTAGTAGTCTGTTATTTCGTTAAGAGATGACTCTCTCATCCTCGATTCATGATATATTTTTATAACATAAAACAAAAATATATTAGTGAAAACTATAATATAATACATTGATACTACCGACAGTGATTCTATTTTAATTTCTTTTTACCCAATTACAATTACAACTAGATCCTAATATGATAATAAAAACAGTTTCAAAAGTAAACATCGTTATACCTACTCAAAGATTAATCTAAGTTTTATAACTTAGAAAATAAAATGCTATTTACTTCCAGGAAATCAATCATGAGTAATAGAAACCGGAAAAGTTTCCTCGAAGTAAAAGTTTCATTTCATCCCCTCAGACCTCGTTAAATATTTAAGTTGATTTAATGAAATTACATTAATCTTTCGTATTTCGTAGTTTGTTGTTTCTACCGTTGCGCTGTTTTGCCGTCAGCAATTGAGGAAATATGTTTGCGCTGTGTTTATCGAAAATTGATAGAAGTAATTATATTGAGTGTATATCGTATTCGTCCCGTGTGCCCCACATTACGGCGTTTTAACCTTAGAAGTTCAATAAAGCTATTAGACAGAATGTCTAGCGACGTCACGTCCTCCTAAACTCTCACGAGAATGGAATTTCTAGTGTCAGTAACATCTGCTTGTGGACTCAAGTCATGTACTAGGTAATTACAATATAATTATTATCCAATAATCTTGTCCTTTTGATGTTATATATATTCTGCGGATATTTTTCTACATAAATCGTTGACTTGGTTCTTAAAGGACAGTTATTTGCATATTTGAAATGTGTCATTATCAGAGAGCGGACTCGAGCGATTGATGATACATTGCCCATAGGCGTCTGCCTTGTATTCGTAATAGGTTTGTTTCTGTAAGCGAGCAATTTTATAAGTATGGTCAGCTGCATAAGTGGCACATACCTACATATTGCCATGGATTTTTCCCCGAAGAAAGAAATTAAAAGAAACTATAAAAGACTATATATTTATGTACATTTTATTCCAGAAAGATAATTATAAAGATTTGATATTTTATGTATATTTTATTTTAATGTATATTTCTGTCCACGACTGTAGATCGTTCGTGACGGTCGGAGGTTTGCAGTTCCCGCCACTTTGGAAGTTATAATATTTTGCATGTTGTAGCTCTTTTGATTTTTATGTTAGGTAGGGCTGTTATGCTGTTTCCGGGAGGAAGGAGATTTTATCGCAGTTGTACAGATAGGTCGAAGTTTTTGTTGTCTCTGAATAAACTTCTTTTATTCAGTTATAATTTTGTATCAATTCGGTTTGTATTTTGTGTAGTGATTTTGTTGTGTTTTCAGGTTAATTCTCGATTTATTACGAGTTTCTATTACTTGTAATTTTGATTAATATGACCTACCTGAAAATCTCTCGTTTTTTGTGAAGTGGCTACATTAATTAATGTATGTATATTTCTGTTAATATTATATTTATGTATTTAGAAGTAATTCTATAACATTGATGAGCCCAGTAAAATCATTAGATTCTAGTTTATAATATTTTTGTAATCAGAGAAGTGTATTTTTTTTCAAATAAAATATTCTAGAAGGTTAGAAGTAGGGAAAATCTATTTGCTTCATGTTATTTGTGCGCATGAATTAATTTTGGTTGCGTGCGAAAATAGATAGATTTCTATTTGACGTTTGATATTGGGATAACGTAATTGATGATATCTGTTAGTTTTTTTTTTGTATATTTAATTAGGAGTTTGCTCGCGGTAATTTTTGTGAGGTTTTTAGCCTAGTGTATCAGTCATATTTTACACAAGTTTTCCTCACTTGATAGATGTTTCAATACAACTTTATACTTTGTAAAGTTTAAATTTTCTTTTTTTTTCATTTTTATGAAGTAAATAATTTGGGGGGATGAAGTTTGTTTCTGTTCCTAATTCCTGTTGTCTTACTTATATTTCACGTACCAATGAGGGTAAACTCTGAAGATTGAAGAGTCTCTAGAAGGCGACCCGATTGAGGTAGACCGGCAAAGCTACTGTGCATTGTGAATTAAAGTTAAATAAGCAATCAACATCAAAATTCACTGCAATATGCACAACAGAGCGAATGTAATAAACGGCAGCAACCACTGCTGAAACAAAGGTAATGCTGACAAGCGAATTGCGTATCGAATTTTGAATAAAAATAATTTACAAAGAACAAAACCCAAAACTATGTATTTTCTGTGAAACATTGAAAATGTAAAACATTACTATGAACAACTAAAATTTATTCAAGGTGTTCCTGTGTTAACTCGTTTAGATGTTAAAACGTCTCTAAAAATAGAAAATGTCCGTTCCACATCATAACTGGTGATGGGTGCGTAATTAAAATACTGCTTTCTTCTTCTTCTTCTTCTTCTTCTTCTTCTTCTTCTTCTTCTTCTTCTTCCCCCCCCCTCCCCGTTCTCCTCCTCCTCCTCCTCCTTTGAGTTGGACACCAACACGTCTGGGCACTTGAGCACACTGCTCTTTGTACAATCCCCAATATATCTCTCAGTTCCACTCTGTTAGTCTTGTGTCCTCGATAAAAGCCACTATCCTCCTCAGGGGAAGTTTGAGTACCCTTCTAGAATCCAATGGTTCTCTTCCGAAATTTTCATGTCTGAGTCCCTTCAGTTCCTCACACGTGCGTATTACATGAAGGCTAGTTTCCTCCTGTTTTTCACATCTCCTACACCAGGAGTCGCTAACCAAGCCCATGCTGTACAGATGCTTCCTCAAAGGACAATGTCCGATTATTAAGCCGGCAATTATTTCAATATCTTTTTTGTTACTACGAATTAGGTTATCCGAAAACCTTCTCTCCTGCTTCCTTAGTAGTGTTTTAGTATTGAGTTGACTTTCCGATAACCTCGATTTCTTTTTATGTTCTCTTTCTAGCCATAACCAGATCTCCCTTTTAGCGGAATCCTTAGCGATTCCACATATATATATATATAAAAGTTCCGGTTCTATGAAGTTGCTATTAGTAGCTTCTTTCTCATTGCTTTAATTCCCTCATGTCATGGCAACCATATCAGCAACACAGTATTGTCTCGTGCCAGTTCATCGAGGACCTGTTTGCAATATTTCACAAGTTTAAACCTGGTAGATGGATTCATAATGGCTTTAGTAACTGCCTGACTATCAGCCATTATGTTGATTTTTTTGTTTGCGCAGCCGACTTCCGAATTTCCTCGGCGCAAGCAGTGACTGAAAACAATTCGGCCTGGAAAACAATCGTATGTTTTCCCAGAGATGTCGATATCTTCCTTCAAGGACATATTCCGCATTTTCCTGCACTTGTTCGCTGATTGGATTGTAATTCATCCAGGCACCAGACGCCTGTTACCCCCTGGTCGGTATAAATCTGTTCAAGTTAGCTATAAACAGCATCTCAAGTGCCATACTGTTCGCCTGCATTTGAAATATAGGCTCTTCCAGTATAGCTCCTGTGATAACTGTATGCCCCCCTACAAGCTCACTAGGACACCATACGTCATTGGCCTTCAGCCTCAGGATCGCAGCCATGACCTCCGCTTTTACAAATAGTTCCAGCGGAGGGAGATCCACGATGGCCTCCATGGGTGCGGTTCCTGTGATGTTCATAGCTCCTGTGTTTTCCCAACAGAGCCCGTCGCTGGAAAGTCGTGTAGAGTCCCACCGACGACATCAGCTCCGTATTTCTCCACCAGACAACTGTCCCACAGGTAATCGCTAGTCTAACTACTTCTATATACAACCAGTGTAACACATTTGGTTTTAGTCCCCAGGTTTGCCAACAGCTCTTCTGCATCTCCAGAAGTTTTATAACTTAGAAAATAAAATGCTATTTACTTCCAGGAAATCAATCATGAGTAATAGAAACCGGAAAAGTTTCCTCGAAGTAAAAGTTTCATTTCATCCCCTCAGACCTCGTTAAATATTTAAGTTGATTTAATGAAATTACATTAATCTTTCGTATTTCGTAGTTTGTTGTTTCTACCGTTGCGCTGTTTTGCCGTCAGCAATTGAGGAAATATGTTTGCGCTGTGTTTATCGAAAATTGATAGAAGTAATTATATTGAGTGTATATCGTATTCGTCCCGTGTGCCCCACATTACGGCGTTTTAACCTTAGAAGTTCAATAAAGCTATTAGACAGAATGTCTAGCGACGTCACGTCCTCCTAAACTCTCACGAGAATGGAATTTCTAGTGTCAGTAACATCTGCTTGTGGACTCAAGTCATGTACTAGGTAATTACAATATAATTATTATCCAATAATCTTGTCCTTTTGATGTTATATATATTCTGCGGATATTTTTCTACATAAATCGTTGACTTGGTTCTTAAAGGACAGTTATTTGCATATTTGAAATGTGTCATTATCAGAGAGCGGACTCGAGCGATTGATGATACATTGCCCATAGGCGTCTGCCTTGTATTCGTAATAGGTTTGTTTCTGTAAGCGAGCAATTTTATAAGTATGGTCAGCTGCATAAGTGGCACATACCTACATATTGCCATGGATTTTTCCCCGAAGAAAGAAATTAAAAGAAACTATAAAAGACTATATATTTATGTACATTTTATTCCAGAAAGATAATTATAAAGATTTGATATTTTATGTATATTTTATTTTAATGTATATTTCTGTCCACGACTGTAGATCGTTCGTGACGGTCGGAGGTTTGCAGTTCCCGCCACTTTGGAAGTTATAATATTTTGCATGTTGTAGCTCTTTTGATTTTTATGTTAGGTAGGGCTGTTATGCTGTTTCCGGGAGGAAGGAGATTTTATCGCAGTTGTACAGATAGGTCGAAGTTTTTGTTGTCTCTGAATAAACTTCTTTTATTCAGTTATAATTTTGTATCAATTCGGTTTGTATTTTGTGTAGTGATTTTGTTGTGTTTTCAGGTTAATTCTCGATTTATTACGAGTTTCTATTACTTGTAATTTTGATTAATATGACCTACCTGAAAATCTCTCGTTTTTTGTGAAGTGGCTACATTAATTAATGTATGTATATTTCTGTTAATATTATATTTATGTATTTAGAAGTAATTCTATAACATTGATGAGCCCAGTAAAATCATTAGATTCTAGTTTATAATATTTTTGTAATCAGAGAAGTGTATTTTTTTTCAAATAAAATATTCTAGAAGGTTAGAAGTAGGGAAAATCTATTTGCTTCATGTTATTTGTGCGCATGAATTAATTTTGGTTGCGTGCGAAAATAGATAGATTTCTATTTGACGTTTGATATTGGGATAACGTAATTGATGATATCTGTTAGTTTTTTTTTTGTATATTTAATTAGGAGTTTGCTCGCGGTAATTTTTGTGAGGTTTTTAGCCTAGTGTATCAGTCATATTTTACACAAGTTTTCCTCACTTGATAGATGTTTCAATACAACTTTATACTTTGTAAAGTTTAAATTTTCTTTTTTTTTCATTTTTATGAAGTAAATAATTTGGGGGGATGAAGTTTGTTTCTGTTCCTAATTCCTGTTGTCTTACTTATATTTCACGTACCAATGAGGGTAAACTCTGAAGATTGAAGAGTCTCTAGAAGGCGACCCGATTGAGGTAGACCGGCAAAGCTACTGTGCATTGTGAATTAAAGTTAAATAAGCAATCAACATCAAAATTCACTGCAATATGCACAACAGAGCGAATGTAATAAACGGCAGCAACCACTGCTGAAACAAAGGTAATGCTGACAAGCGAATTGCGTATCGAATTTTGAATAAAAATAATTTACAAAGAACAAAACCCAAAACTATGTATTTTCTGTGAAACATTGAAAATGTAAAACATTACTATGAACAACTAAAATTTATTCAAGGTGTTCCTGTGTTAACTCGTTTAGATGTTAAAACGTCTCTAAAAATAGAAAATGTCCGTTCCACATCATAACTGGTGATGGGTGCGTAATTAAAATACTGCTTTCTTCTTCTTCTTCTTCTTCTTCTTCTTCTTCTTCTTCTTCTTCTTCTTCCCCCCCCCTCCCCGTTCTCCTCCTCCTCCTCCTCCTTTGAGTTGGACACCAACACGTCTGGGCACTTGAGCACACTGCTCTTTGTACAATCCCCAATATATCTCTCAGTTCCACTCTGTTAGTCTTGTGTCCTCGATAAAAGCCACTATCCTCCTCAGGGGAAGTTTGAGTACCCTTCTAGAATCCAATGGTTCTCTTCCGAAATTTTCATGTCTGAGTCCCTTCAGTTCCTCACACGTGCGTATTACATGAAGGCTAGTTTCCTCCTGTTTTTCACATCTCCTACACCAGGAGTCGCTAACCAAGCCCATGCTGTACAGATGCTTCCTCAAAGGACAATGTCCGATTATTAAGCCGGCAATTATTTCAATATCTTTTTTGTTACTACGAATTAGGTTATCCGAAAGCCTTCTCTCCTGCTTCCTTAGTAGTGTTTTAGTATTGAGTTGACTTTCCGATAACCTCGATTTCTTTTTATGTTCTCTTTCTAGCCATAACCAGATCTCCCTTTTAGCGGAATCCTTAGCGATTCCACATATATATATATATAAAAGTTCCGGTTCTATGAAGTTGCTATTAGTAGCTTCTTTCTCATTGCTTTAATTCCCTCATGTCATGGCAACCATATCAGCAACACAGTATTGTCTCGTGCCAGTTCATCGAGGACCTGTTTGCAATATTTCACAAGTTTAAACCTGGTAGATGGATTCATAATGGCTTTAGTAACTGCCTGACTATCAGCCATTATGTTGATTTTTTTGTTTGCGCAGCCGACTTCCGAATTTCCTCGGCGCAAGCAGTGACTGAAAACAATTCGGCCTGGAAAACAATCGTATGTTTTCCCAGAGATGTCGATATCTTCCTTCAAGGACATATTCCGCATTTTCCTGCACTTGTTCGCTGATTGGATTGTAATTCATCCAGGCACCAGACGCCTGTTACCCCCTGGTCGGTATAAATCTGTTCAAGTTAGCTATAAACAGCATCTCAAGTGCCATACTGTTCGCCTGCATTTGAAATATAGGCTCTTCCAGTATAGCTCCTGTGATAACTGTATGCCCCCCTACAAGCTCACTAGGACACCATACGTCATTGGCCTTCAGCCTCAGGATCGCAGCCATGACCTCCGCTTTTACAAATAGTTCCAGCGGAGGGAGATCCACGATGGCCTCCATGGGTGCGGTTCCTGTGATGTTCATAGCTCCTGTGTTTTCCCAACAGAGCCCGTCGCTGGAAAGTCGTGTAGAGTCCCACCGACGACATCAGCTCCGTATTTCTCCACCAGACAACTGTCCCACAGGTAATCGCTAGTCTAACTACTTCTATATACAACCAGTGTAACACATTTGGTTTTAGTCCCCAGGTTTGCCAACAGCTCTTCTGCATCTCCAGAAGGGTGCGTGTGCGTTATCCTGTCTGCCACTTTGACTAGGTGTCTGGTCCAATTCAGTTTCGCATCACGTGTTATGCCTAGATACTTTACTTCATCGGTTAGTTCTAACTCTTATCCGAACAGCCTTACGATCCCCAGATCACTTAGCTTTCTCATGTTGGTTAAGGCTACCAATTTGTTTTTTGAGGATTAACAGTTAATCCCTCTTCAAAGCACCATCTTTCTGAAATTCGCAGAACATTTCGCATTATACTTGCCACAGTCCCCGGGAATTTCCCTAGGGACACAATGACAATATCATCGGCGAACCCCTGCGTCCATATTCCCTGGTCATTTATGTCCTGGTGAGATTATCAACTAAATCCAAAGTATTTGATAGAGTATAATAGTTTTGTATAGTAAAATTACTATACAAAAAATGCAGGAACTGGAGACTGATAACATTGCTAGTTGCGGCAAGGGGATTTATAGCAAAAATAATATAATCAACCAAGAATTACGAAAAGAAAAAGATAGACTTGAGATCTAATAAAACTTGTATTGACCACATATACACCCACATGGGGTACCAATACCCTATTTCGGCTTGTTCGCCTTTCATAGGTAGCGTAGGTGGTTTGGCCCATCAATCAAAATTATTTATTTTTAAATATCGCGGTACACAAAAGAGGAAAAGATTGAATTGGTAAGCCTAATCCATAATTGAAATGGTTTTCAAAGAATTAGTGATTTATTTGCTGCAAAATACCGCAATGGATCAATTCCATCCTACGCAAAGGTTCTTAATTTAATAAAAAATGCAACGAAAACAGATCTATCGAAAATGTAAAAAAAAAATCGTATCCCACGAACTATCTACATTAATAACGGGTGTTCAGAAACATTCGAAGTCAAAGTAGTCCTTGAAAATATGAAGTCATGTCTGATATAGATTGATACACTTACTTAATACAATTTTATAGGTTATTATACACGCAAATGTCAGTTTATGTCGAAATATATTACCTTAATATGCCATATTAATTAATATAAACTAGTAAAATAATGATTTTAGAAGGTAACAGTAATTAATTTGCAAATTTCAAATTAAGTATTTTGATATTTTAGAGAATTCTTGCTGAACAATAGCACCTCTTAATGCGATAACTGGAAAAAACTACATAATCCAATTAATATCCTATTCATTCTTGTGTAATAAAGCTCATCTAATCTGTAGTAACATGTAAAAAGACAATGCAGAATTAAGAGGAAATAACTTTACAAGTAAAGGTTTTATTCATCTTATAGTGACAATAGTATCCAGTTATCGTACTAGTTTAATATATTAACATCCAATAAATTATTGTAAGAAATGGCTTAAAATAAATTTGAAACAATTAAATTGTTTGTAGAGTCCTTAGATTACAACCTTATAATAAATATCATAAATTGTAGTTATATAAATTACCAACAATAATAACCATAATTATAAAAGATGTTGAAAATGTCCACCACCTTCTTCCAATCATTTTACGCACCTCCTCCGAAGCTACTAAATACATTTTGCAGTATGGGACTATTTCTAATTTCACTAATTTTATTTATAATTCTGTCTTGGAGATCTATATAATCTTGCACTGGTACTTGATAAATTGAATTTTTTTAAAAAGGCCATAAATAGTAATCACACGGTGTAAGATCACAAGATCTTGGAGGAAATTCATGATCGCTGTTCAAACTAATTAAACGATTTCCAAACACTTCTTGTAACATATTCATTGTTTCCCCCGTTGTATGAGCTCTAGCACCATCTTGTTGAAAGTATCCCAAAGCTAGTTCATCATCACGAAGTTGATTAAAGAAAGGCAATAATATTTCCTGTCGATATCCTTTTGCAGTCAAGGTACCATTAAAAAAAAATTGGACCAATAATCCTTCTTCTACTTATAGCGCACCAAACACCAACTTTCTGAGGATGTAAAGGAGCTTCAACATAAAGATTATTGGGCTTTGTATCACTCCACATTCTGTTTTGCGAGTTAGCATATCCACTAACATGAAACCATGCTTCGTCTGAAAAGAAAGTTTTGTCTAGGACATCGTCATTAAAATTATTTGTTAACCATTCGAAAAATGCTACTCGTCGCGGATAATCAATATCGAGGATTTCTTGCAAACAAGTTATACGATATGGGAACAACTGTAAATCTTCTTTTAAAACTTTATGTCAAGAACCAACTGACAACCCGGTTTGTTGAGCAAGAGTTCTTACTGAAGTTTTAGGGGCATCAGTCATTATTTCTCTAACATTCCCCATCACTTCTTCTGTCCGGACTTTTGGTCGCCCACCACCCTCTTGGCGTCCCACACTACCAGTTTGTCGAAAAACTGGAACAATTCTGATTAGTGTACACTGAAAAGTATTATAATCAAAAGCAAGGTTGGGAAATTCATCTCGAAATTCTTCCAAACAAGCTTGAATTGAATACTTCCACTGGCCATCGATCTTTTGACCATGTCGAAAATATGCTTTAACCATGAATGCTTTGTGTACGTTAGTAAATACCATTTTCAAAATTAAAAAATATAAATTAGTATCTTCGATATTAGATTCTGACAATTTTTGACAGACAACCGTTGACATTTAATAATTATTACAAATCAGATACTTAAGTAAAGATATACGATTTTTTGTTCAGAGCCCACTTGACTTCGAATGTTTCTGAACACCCGTTATATGCTTTTACAGGAAACTGTTCTACCTTGTATCCGTGGCCTGTTGCTATAGATTTAGGGTACATTATTCTGCATTGAAAGCCCTTAAAAATAACGGTTATAATATTTACAAGTTATTGAAACATCAATAATTACTTCCAGGAGAATCTTGTTTTGTTAATATGTGATAGAAAAACATCGGAATGATGATAACTTTGTCAAAAACATATTATGTATTTCCAAATGCTTCGTCGTTCCATTTAAGTAAACAACACAATCCTCCCACTGTTAGATAATGGGCGAAGCAAACTGAACACCGAAGTTTATAGTTGAATACTCAATATTGGCGAAAGTTCAATGTGTGATGCGGTTACATCCATGTAATAGGTACTTTTCTTTATTAACGACACAACAGGGAATATATATCTTGAATTACTCAGGCCTCAAATTCTACCGACAATTCGCTGGCAATACAGTTTCAACAAGATGGATATTCTAGGAATCTTCTCCATCATTCTGTACAATTATACTTTAATAAGTTAAATATGACAGTACAGAGCGATCCGTCAATTAGGCTGTTTTTTGACAGAACTCCAAAGTAAATGTCTCAGGAAAAAACTGAGTCGAGAGCAGTGATAAAAGCTTAACACCAAGCTAAATCAAAGCAGAGCTGGATTTAACACTATTAGAATTCGCTCCTTTGTTTTCAATGGTTAAAAACTGGGTTACCGAATTTAATCTTGGTCGTATGAACTCCGTACTGGACGTTTAAAAACTGTTACTATTCCGGATATGATTGAAAAAGTCCACCTCATTGTCTTGGATGACGATCAAGAAAGAGTGCAGAAATTGTAGGTATCTCAAATGAAAATGTACACAGAATTTTAACTGAAGAAATTGAAATCCAATAATATTCTGCGCGTCGGGTGCCGCGGTTACTCACACCGGAACAAAAACTGAATCGTTTGAGTGTTTGTCTTGACCTTTTGGCACGTTTTCTCCTCAATCAGATGGGCTTTTACGCAGTTTCATTACTAGAGTCGGCAAAGCGGCGCAATTTCCAGTGCAGTGCCGAGAGCAACGTAGAGGGGAGAAGCGCGCGGCACGGAAGCTCAAGCGTCCATATCAAAGCAAACTTGTTCAGTATTATTCCACTGGTCGTTGTGTGTGCATGTCAGTACACACATACTTAAAAAATGTCGTCTTAAGGTACGTTTTGAAAACGGCTTATTTCGAGGAAACTAGAAAAAATTATAGCGAGTATGCCGGATTTAGAATACGAAGGCGATAGAATTAAATGACTATGGTTCGACGACTATTTGACGTGGTGGAAGTGTGAACGCCACCTAAAAAGTATAAAACACTGTTCTGCAATCCGTGGCAAACGATACAGTGAACAATTAACATTTGATGTAGGTGTTTGTTTTATTATATGTAATCTACCGTTCACTTTACTAGACAAAAAAGTATTGTGGTTATGTGTTGACAAAACAACCGATCGGCAAAAGAATTCTGTGGTGAATGTGATGGTACGTACAATGGAGGAATTTGAACGTTCATCCTCTATCTTACTTGCTTCCGAAAGAGTTGCAAAATGTACTACCAATGAAATTTTGAAAGTGGTGTTGAGCGCATTGAACAAATTTCAAATTTCAACAAACCAACTTTTAGTGCTTGTGAGTGACGGTGCTGCTAACATGCTTTCCTTAGGCCGATCTCTTAAGGAAGAGAGTGGCGATCTGTTATATGTAACATGTAAAATCCATGCTTTAAATTTGTGACGCAATTGATACCGAACTGTTATCCACGAGTAAATGGTTTAATAGCCCATACAAAGGCAGTGTTTCTAAAATCTCCAAAACGTACAAAAAAATTTTACGAATTGCGTGCCAAAGTGCCTGAATCACCACAGCCGATTACTACGCGTTGGGGAACATGGTTAGAGGCAGCGTCTTAGTACTGCGAACATTTTGATGATGTAAAGAAGGTAGTTTTACAATTCGATCCGAGATACGCCGAAGATATCAAGAAAACCCAGAAAATGTTTCAAGATAGTCAGGTAAAAAGTGATTTAGAATCTATTCGCAAGAACTACTATGGACTAAAGGAGGGAATTGAAAAATTACACAATGATTCTATGTCGTTTGTGGATTCTGTTCAAATTGAGGATGATTTTCACTCATACCTATGCGCGACAGAAGACGAAAAAAATAACGAACAGCTAAATTAAAAGATTGTAATATACAAAAGACAGAAATCCTGGTATCATTTGATTTTTCCAACATGTTTTCAAAAATACCACATAAGGAATGCTTAAGGTTAATAGAAAACATATTAGTAAAGAAAAATACAAACCCGGTTGTTATACACGAAATCATATCTCTAAGGGAGTCAGTCACCAACCCAAGTTACTTTACATTTAACAACAAATTCTACAAACAAACAGAAGGTCTGGCAATGGGCTCACCTCTAAGTCCTCTATTAGCTGAAATTTTCATGAAGCATATTACAGAAAAAATTATGTCATCACAACTAGGTAAAGAACATATTAAATTTTAGTATCGGTATGTAGACGACATCCTAGCTTGCTTTAAGGGTACTCATAGACAACGCTTTAAGGGTACTCATAGACAACTACAAACATTTCTGAACTACCTAAATTCAATCCATTCTAATATCAATTTTACAGTAGAAATAGAAGAGAATAACAGTATTAACTTCCTGGATTTAAAATTAAACAAATTAGATCAGAGCTTAAAATTTGATATATATCGTAAACCTACTTTCACTGATTGCATTATTCCCAAAGATTCACTACAGCCTAAGACACACAAACATTCATTTTTTAATTCTATGATACATAGAGCATTAAATATTCCTTTGTCTAATGTATCTTTTGTTCTTGAAATCAATACTATAAAACAAATAGCGGTAAACAATAGTTATAAAAGTAGCGTAATTGACAGAATACTAAAGAAAAAACAGATACAAGTGGCCCTTAGTATAGTATATCCTAAAAATAGTGCTAATTTGAAACAATTTGTCTCGTTAACTTACTTCGGTAAAATAAGCGAGCTAATTGGAAATACAATTTCGAAAAATAATAGCAATGTTAGTATAGCTTACAAACCATATGTAAAAACAAGTAATTTCATTTTTAACGCAAAACCAAAAACAGATATCAATAATAAATCAGGAGTGTACAAATTATATTGTAATGATTGTAAAAGTGTATATATTGGACAAACTGGTCGAAGTTTTATTATACGGGTAAAAGAACACATGAGGTCATATAAACTAAAAAAGACAGATTCTACATTCGCAAACCATCTTATTACAAAAAGACATACATTTGGTCATTATAAAATGTTGCATTTGGCCGAGAAAGGTCGTAAATTAAATCTTTTAGAGTCACTTGAAATTTTTAAAAGCGGAAACAACACAATAGATATCGTTCTTAATGACCAGTTGGATCTTATATATATACATCTTTTCCAATGTTGTATATAATAGTTAAGTATATAGTAGTAATTTTAAATAACATCATAAACCACCCCCATATATTTTTGTGTCATTTATAAGATCTATGTAGGCCTGTAACTTTTGCAGTTTGATAATGACATTGTATGTCGAAACCGCGGTCACTATTACATGTGAATAAAGTGGTATAACAAAGTTATTGTTTTATTTTATTTTATTATTTTCAAAATGAATTACCACAAAGTTACGGCTACCAGTATTAATTTTCTTAAAATTAAGTATTTTAGTTTACCACTGTGGTAATAGTAACAAATTATTTTTTCTCGTTTAATTAAATTAATAAATTCTATTGATAAATGGACTGCTAAACGACCAAATAAGACACTCTCAGATTCACAAAATTGCTGTTCCAATTTTCCGCAATATCATTTTGAATGCAGGCAAATTTCCAAGTTTTGAAAAGTTTCAATGGAAATTTTGGTATAAGAAATTCTGTTTACAATGAAGTTCCACATTAGTATGCATGAGCTGACGCGAAGTTATTAAGAAGTATTTTCCTCTTGACTAGCGTGCTTTAAATTCATTTACAGATATTATATTTTATAATACACTTAATGATAAATTGAGACTGATTACATACCCACGAAAGTTATTTGATTTATATTGCCACAAATTAAAAAAGAAATTAATGCACGAATAGATAATAAATGGGAATTCTCATTTTTTACTAAATTAAACGAACAAGTAAAATTTGAACGTTAAGAAAAATAACAAATAACTAATCTATAGTTTTAAGTATTTTTAAAACTAGGTCCTAGATTTAGATCTCGGTTTCCGGGTTGGAACCGCGTCGAGTTAGGCGTAATTGCCAACGTTTCGTCCACTGTTTCAAGGGACATCTTCAAGGCTGTACGTAGATGTTCGTCGTTTCGTTGTTGTAGACGATAATTTTGTCATCTGGCCGCATGGGTGGCAGTCTTTAGATGAATTCTTACTTTTTCTAAACTCCCAGCACCGTGACACTCGCTTTACCATGGAGGTGGAATCAGACGGAAGTCTCCCATTTTTAGACGTTTTAGTGACCCGCAATATCAATGGCAAACTGGACCACACGGTTTACAGGAAACCGACTCATACGGACCGATATCTGAACGGATTTTCCCATCATCACCCGCCACACAAACAAGCGGTCATCAATACTCTTGTACATCGTGCGTTTTCTATCACAGAACCTAGGGCACTACCCTCCGAACTTAAGCATGTTTTTAACACCCTACTCCAGAATAATTATAACTCCCACGACATACACCGTACTATAGTGAGACATCGTAACCCCAAACCTCGAAGTGAACCCGATCTTAACACTAGCACCGCCTTCTTACCGTATATTCAAGATATCACCGATCATATAGGAAAGGTTCTACATAGAAATAAAATCAAAACTGTCTTCAGACTCCATTCTAAAGTTTCGCATCTCTTACCCTCGGTTAAAGACAAAATATCTTCGCTCCAAGCACAAGGAGTGTATCGCATTCCGTGTTCTTGTGGCAGTATGTACCTTGGCGAAACTAAGCGGCCAGTCGGTGTGCGTGTGTCCGAACATGAACGTTGTACTAGACTGTTACATATAGCCGGTTCAGCGCTGGCAGAACACAAACTCAACTCCGGTCATCAAATTCTATTCAAAGATGTGAAGCTTCTGTCCCGCGAATCGCATTATTTCCCTAGGAAAATCCGTGAATCTATTGAAATGTACAAACATCCCCGCAATCTCAATAGAGACGATGGCTATACGTTACATCTGACATGGCAAACTCTACTCAACTCTACTAAGAATTACCACGCCCATACGACGCATGCCATTGGCTCATTGTCCCCAGCCAATAGCAGGCCACCATCTGACCCGGTCCCCCTATATAAGTTGTGCCGATCTCTGTCATACCATTCTTCAAGCTACTGCGAAACGATGAACATCTACGTACAGCCCTGAAGATGTCCCTTGAAACAGTGGACGAAATGTTGGCAATTACTCCTAACTCGACGCGGTACCAACCCGGAAACCGAGATCTACATCTAGAGAACGACCGCGGAAACCTACACCTACATTTAGGTCCTAGATTTATTATTTATTTCTTAGCTCTTTCGGGTCCGGTGACTCAAAATTTTACCCACCAATTTGCACACTATTTTTGTACGCTGGAGCAAAATTTAACACACCTATAGCAAACGCCAATTAAGTTGGCGCGAGGAGGGGTAAGTTCGCGCAAGATTAGAAGAAGTGGGGAGATTTGTATTTGGTTTTACATCAAATGTCAGATCATTCTAACCTCTGAGCGTGTATCACTTTATGATCGCCTAGCAAAAACATTATGTTCCGTCAAACGTCAATGACAAATGTATTCTGACAATTACTTGAGTAGTGGGGGTGGACGTTTCTAAAAACGGCTTCTGCGCACCCCCTCCTCGCGCTAACTTAATTGGCGCTTGCTATACTTAAATATTTTTTCTATTGAGACTATCGGTTTAATTTATGTCCCATTGGTATAGAATGCATGCGATAGATATAGCCAATGAATACTGAGTCACGTGTCTCTCCTATATGCGCATTGCTTTCTGCAAATGGTTAGTATATAGGCGCTAACAAACACGCGTGAAAAACAAAGTTATTTAGCAAGTAACTGGGGTTTGTTGTCAGTTCACAAAACAGTGAGTACATTAGTTTGTAGTAAATTAGTAGAAATGGTTATATTTTTGAGGATACAAAATGTAACCCACCACACCGATCCGATCATGAATTGTAAAAAATCTGAAGAACTCCCTGTCAATTTAGTGGGTATGAGCGTGGAAGAGTTATCGCAGAAATTGATAGACTTGATGAAGAATGCGTGTCTTTACCATCTAATTCAAAATAATAACGATTTTTTTACTGGACCATTACTATTGCCTATATTTGAGAGTTCTGAAAGCGAATGGGAACTAGAAGATCTTGTTTCATTGGCAACATTGGTATGTACTATTCCTAAACAAACAGTATGGACTTGAAGTGAACATAATATCCCATCACCAGAAGAGTTCAAAAGTAAATGCCCGTGTTACTTCTTTTATAGATAATTGTGCAGCATACACCTTTTGATTTATTCAATGTTTTATTGGATGATGACTATGACATAGTAAATTACATAGTATTTCAAACTAATCTGTATGCCCAACAAGAATACTTAAAAACAAGAAAGATATGTCACTAATATTCAGGAGATGAAAGCGTTCTTTGGAATAACTATTCCAATGGTTATAAGACAGTATCCAAGTTATAGAGACCATTGGAGCACTTCTCCTGATTGGCATGATTCGCATATCTTAAAAATGATGCCTATGCATAGATCTGGATGGCGGCTAAGCAATTTACACATCAATGATAACATCATTATGCCACAGCGAGGTGATTATAAATATGACAAACTTTACAAGGTGCGACCGGTAATAGATATGTTGTAGATTAATTTTCAAAATTCTTTGAATCTTCACAAAAAATAGCAATTGACGAGTCGATGATAAAATTCAAAGGAGGCTCTACACTGAAGCAGTATTTAATTGACGAGTCGATAATAAAATTCAAAGGAGGCTCTACACTGAAGCAGTATTTAATTGACGAGTCGATGATAAAATTCAAAGGAGGCTCTACACTGAAGCAGTATTTGCCAAACAAAAACAATAAAAAGGGGTTGGTTATAAAGTATGGATATTGGCTGATGAAACCGGATACTGCTGGGATTTTAACATTTACACAGATCGAAGTGAAAGCGATGTTAAAAAAAATTAGGCTCAAGGATTGTGAAAACATTGACTGGGGGGGGGGGGGAAATCATCCCCCATATTTTGACAATTTTTTTCCTCGGTTGAGCTTATGGAAGATCTCTTCAAAGATAAAATATATGCCTGTGGAACTGTCAATGTTACTAGAAGGAATTTACCACAATTTTCAGTTGATAAGGATTTGAAGCGAGGTGATTACGATTGGTCGGAAAGTATCAATGGTTAATCAGCTATCAAACGGCGTGATGAAAGATGCGTTCATGTCCTTTCCAATTACCATAATCCACGTGACACAACAATTTTAAATCGGAAAAATAATGATGGTTCAGTTTCAGAAGTTGTCTGTCCTATCATGGTAACAGATTACAATAAAAACATGAACTTTGTGGATAAATTCGATGAAATTTATACAGATAGAAAAAGCGAAAATAGTGGTGGCATAGGATATTATTTTTTCTAATAGATACTTACGTTGTGAAAGCATATATACTTTATGAACTTTTTCCCGAAAATAACAAGATCTCAATCAAACAATTTCGTCGTAAAATAGTACAATTTCTAGTAGCTGATATAATTGTTCCAGAAATTAATACCATACTGCAACACTTGTCTACCCCCATCAGCAATAGAAAACCCTGCCAGCCAAACTCCATACGCCTTTCACAAAGTTCCCATCAACCAATTCGTACATCGAGACGCAGATGTGGATATTGTAGCTCAAAAGCAATTAAATCAGAACAAACTGGGAGTGTTCAGTATGTAAAATACCGTTATGTTTATTAAAAAACAAAAGTTGTTTCCAAACATATCATATTTAATGAGTACGGTGGTACAAAAAATAACCCACCAATTTTTTGCTTTTTGCTTGTAAAACATTGACTTTATATTTTTATTAATTACGTTTTATAATTTGAGTATGTGCTATAAATAAGTATATACTAAAGTAGTTAAAATTTTTTACTTAAATGAATCCTGTACTTCTAGAACTTTGTTTAAAGTGAAATTTCCGGACCTGAAATAGTTAAGTAGATACGCTACGTAGGTTCATTTTGCGTATTTGGGGGTTGTGGTGGGGGAAGGTAAGTTGGGGTGAACTTATAATTTTATGTGGGGGTGAGTTTTCAAGTAACTAGGGGTGAGTTAGGTAATCGATGTCTCATGATGGGTTGAAGTGCCAGGGCCTGCAAAGTACCCTCCTAACGTGGGGATACCAGGGGTTTGCAAGGGGGATACCTTGGGCCTGCAAGGGGGTCCAGAATGGGCCGTTAGGTCTGCAGCAGTGCTAGGAGCCTACATGGGGGTTATAAGAGCCTGCAAGGAAGCACCAGAGGTCCTGGTAATGGTCCTGGGGGCCTGCAAGAGGTGTACCAGGCTCCTGTAAGGGGATTGTCAAGGTTGCGAGATACGTCCTCGATTTAGAAGTGATTCACAGTCGGTTACAGTTTCTTACAGGGCCACCGCGAGACCCCGGAAGGAGTCAGATGTTATGTTTAACGAATTTTATCTGTAAAATCAGGGGTGCTCAGACTTTTAGGGATTGCGATCTGCCAAAAAGTAATGTTGACAGAGACAGCCTAGAGTTGCCTCAAATTTGTGGAGTAATTAATTTTTTATTTTTTCGCGATCGACCGTTTGTGCACGTGTGTGAAAAATGTATACCATGCTTACTTTGGTGTAAAAATTGGCGACCAAGACAAGTCCTGGGCTCCTCATACTGTTTGTTCCGTTTGCGTTGAAGCATTAAGAAACTGGCAAAAAGGTAGGAAGAAATGTTTAAGCTTTGGTGTTCCTATGGTATGGCGAGAGCCTAGAAATCACAGTGATGATTGTTATTTTTGTTCGTGTAATGTTCAAGGATTCAACAGAAAAATAAGAAACAAATTGTGTATCCCAATCTTGACTCTGCTATTCGACCAGTTCCTCATGGACCAGATGTACCGATACCTACCGCCCCAAAAGCACTAGAAAACGTCATATCGTCAGAATCAGAGGAACCTAATTTTGACCCAGATGACTCAGATTTCACACTAGATTTCAGAGAGCCCGAAGTGTTTAACCAGAGCGAACTAAATGATTTAATTAGAGATTTGCACCTTCGAAAGGATGCATCCGAATTGTTAGCCTTCCGACTTCGTGAGAAACATTTACTGGCACCTGGCGTCACATCTAGCTTTTACCGGGATCGTGAAAAAGAGTTATGTCAATATTTTACTCAAGTGTATTGCAATAATATTCCTGACTTAATTTCAAAATTAGGAAATGTGCCGTATGTAAAAGAAGAATGGGGCCTGTTTATTGACTCAAGTAAGCGTAGTTTAAAAGGCGTTTTATTGCACAATGGTAATGAGCTGGCCTCGGTTCCCATTGCCCATTCAGTACATTTAATGGAAACGTATGAAAATTTTGAACTTCTTTTAAAGAAAATAAACTACCAAGAACATCAGTGGATGCTTTGTGGTGACCTTAAAGTGCTGTGCATGCTACTAGGACAACAAGGAGGTTATACAAAATTTCCATGCTTTATTTGTGAGTGGGATAGTCGAGCAAGGGATAGACATTGGACTCAAATGGAATGGCCCTCTAGAACAAGCCTTACACCTGGTAGCAAAAATGTATTAAGAGATAGCTTAGTTGACCCCAAAAAAGTTTTACTGCCTCCTCTCCATATCAAACTTGGCTAGTTTGTTAAAGCCCTAGACAAAAATGGACAGTGTTTTAGATATTTGTGCGAGACATTTCCAGCCTTATCCGATGCCAAGTTAAAAGAAGGTATTTTTGTTGGGCCGCAGATAAGAACATTATGCAAAAACAAGGATTTTCAAAACACAATGACCAATCTCGAGAAAAACGCCAGGGTTTCATTTAGAGAAGTAATTGATAAGTTTCTTGAGAACTCTAAGGACGAAAACTACGAAAATATTGTTCAAAATATGTTACAACACTTTCATCGTCTAGGTTGTAATATGAGTTTGAAAGTGCATTTCCTGTTTTCACACTTGAACTATTTTCCTGAAAATCTTGGAGCAGTTAGCGAAGAACAGGGAGAGAGGTTTCACCAAAACATTAAGGAAATGAAACGGCGATACCAAGGCAGATGGAGCATAACGATGATGGCGGACTATTGCTGGATGTTAAAACGGGATATGCCCTTAAAAACATACAACCGAATGTCCGGACAACGCACCTTTCTGGCAAAAAGACAAAGATTTCACTTAAAAAAGACTGAGTAAAGTATTTTTTTCCACTTTTTTAACTTGTATTCCACCTTTTTACTCAATAAACAAACAAATTTTTTTAGAAATATGGTTTTTTTTAATTTAATATTTACAAAAAACCTTACGTGATACAAATAAATTCATAGAATTTTTGAAATCGGACTACCAAAATTATATAAAATCAGTTTTCAAAATAAAAACATCTGTCAAAAAGTTTAATTTTGTAGACCTGTGTTATCAGAGTTTAAATTCCAATTTCGAGAACTACGGAACAGCGTTGGCTATGTGCAAACTCATCTAGATATTTCCCTGAGATTGGAATTAGGCCCTCCATTAAAAGTTGAGACTTTGTAATTTGGTTAACACGTGGTTGAGATCATAACGAATTCTATTTGACAATGATCCTTAAATGATCACTACTTTTTTGTAATCCAAGGATAATAAAAGACAAATACTATTTTGTTTGCGTACACTGCTGGTTTCCATCATACACGATAAGGCTTACTTATAACTCAATTTTAGGCATTAATATTAGCACTGATTACCACACGAAACGACCGTATTAAAGATATATTGTACGTGTGTTGTGTGATCGATTGTTATAATATATTTACGTAGGTAAATATTAGATACAATACACAAACTAAACATTCTAAACAGGTACTTTCACTCTCGCAAGTTTGATTAAGTGTGCCACTGGTGCTTCATATAATTTAAGAATTTATGTCAGCCATCGATCGAAGAGGCAATAAAGCAAGGCTGGTTGAAAGTATAAAGGTGTATGCATACCTTTCCATCACAGACACGTATACATGCAGAAACCCCCTTCACACACACACACACGTAACTTCGAAGATGAGAAATCACTACCGGGAGATACAAGCCGAACCAAGCGGAGAATAGGAAAAGGCATTCCGATGTACGGTGGTGTATGTTTTAAAGTAATTTTGTATATACGGGGCCCCTTTCGCTTTTATATGTCTCGAGCGGTTTCCTGTAGTATACCCTAATAAAATGAACATTTTCAGGTAGGACATAAACAAAGGTAACTGCCATACATTATTCACGGAGAAAACACTGCGACTTTTATATTCTGTTGACGGTCGGTCGTTTTAAATATGTAACATGTTGATATATGCGTTTCGCTTGGAAACTCACTGGAATAGTTGTTATTGATTCCACTAATACAAAAAAAAAAAGAACATCCATTGAGAATTGTAGTATTTTGTTGTACGAGGGATGTGCTCTTAACGATCAGTCTAAGAGAGTGAAACATAATATTTTGTTTTAAATGTTTTATTACCTCTGTTCTAAATAGCAGGGATATTTCAGGGAATGTGACTTTTAAATGGAAGACTATTGTTGGTACAATAAAGTTTTATTTTTTTACATAATCACCTTTCAAATTTATACGCTTAGACCAGAAATATTCTACATTTTTTATACCTTCTAAAAGTAGTATTTTTTATCTTCTTCCCGTGAACTTAATAGTCTTTCTGCACTGCTACCTGCCTTGTGCAAGTAACAAAACTCGCGAGAACTAGTCCTTCTAAATCTTACTTAAATTCAATAGTCCTCCTTGCCTCCAGCCGATCAGTACCACGGCTACAACTCAGTGAAGAGGAGTGGGTTTGTTATCGAAAGAAACGTTGTTAACTTTACTGATCTAAATTTAAGTAGGTTGTTTATATACGTGAATATATGTTACGCGGGGCGTACATGCGATAACGCACCCACCCTTGATCTGGTTGTATCTACGGAAGCTAAATATGTCAAAAGAAAACGAACAACCAAATAAGAAGTAACAATATGTAGTACAAGCGTTTACTTTGAAAAATAATGTACCGGGTTTTTCTTTTGTCATTACACATAGGTATAATGCATTGACTGATTTATTTTCATTTCCAATTACACATAGGAATAAATAAATGATGGCATAGGCGACCAATTATACACCAGTCACATTTTCAAACTGTCAAAAATTTATGTTTTTTGTCCATACGTAAATCTCAAATTAAATACATTTGATTGAAAAATACATCATTTAAAACAGTTAATTATCCCAACAGCCGCATAACATGTGCGAAGACAATTTTAAATATTTTATCAAATTCAAAGATGATGGATAGTATTTCTTTAAGGTTGAAATGCCTATATCTAAGATAGTAAAATTACTATATCAAAAAAGGTAGAAAATATAACAAAAATTCTTGTAGGCAATAAATATGTTATCTACTATTTCTTTAATAATTACAATAACATTTGGACTGTACAATTATTTGACAGCATCGCTACTGGAATTAAAGATTTAGGGAGGATAGCAATGCTATTTTTATATGAAGAAGGATCAGTTACTAGAGTAGCAACTGTTTGAGAACCTCGATTTAAAGAGAAAGTTTTCGTAGTACTGAAAATGTTACCGGGGTTACTTCTTTTCTAGATCAAGAAATGTTTAATATTATGAAGAAAGTAGATCCTGAAAATAAAGAACAAATACCTGAAATTCCAACAGAAATTAGTCCCATCAAAAGCCACTTTCATTATATGGATTTATGCAAGAAAGAATACGAGAAAGTAAAATCTATTACAACCGATGTAATAACAACTATAAGGCAATACCTCGAAAGGCCAAATTCAAATCAGGACGTAGATCCTCTTTTATTTTGGAAGGCAAGTTTTAAGAAGAAAGGGTAAATACATTTTTTATTTGGATTTTCTTTTAGGTAACAAGAATGGAGCTGAAACCCTTAAAACAATGTGCTAGGAAATACTTCTGTATTCGAGCCAGTTCAGCAGAAAGTGAGAGTGTATAGTACAGCTCGTTTAATAATAGAAAAAAAGTGTGTAAGACTAAAACCGAAAAATATTAATATATCGTTTCTAAATAAAAATATTAATAAGTAAACTAAGTATTTATTTTATTAAAATTACACCCAAACTTTTCCTATTAGCTAAAGATATAACTCAATGACTTTCATCTTTCTACTTTCTAACTATTAAAGATATGAATGTTTAAGCATTCATAGGGAAATTATTTAGATTGCCATACAGAACGTACATGAAACTATTTAATCTATTTCAAAACTTAAAATTTATAGCGAAAGTATTCTAAAATCTAGTTTGGCAATAATACTTATACTGGCAACAGTGGGTAATACTAAAGAAAATAAAGCCACAAAGAATTTGGTTATGTTTTTAGAAAAGAAAGAAAATCTCAGTTTGAATGAGAAAATTAATTTATTCTAACGATTACAAAGCGTTTATAGCAAATTTTCGAAATGTCCTCCTTGTCTTTCAAAAGGCAATAAGCAAGGCGATTTTGAAAGCAACGCAGGGTATTCAGAATAAATTCTGGATTTACTCCATCACGTGCAGTAAGTATACGTTCTTTCAATTCATTCAAGTTATGAATTTGCAAGTTATTATAAATTTTGCTTATTAGGTAACCCTAAAGAAAGAAATCATTTGGAGATAAATCAGCTGATCTTGGGGGCCATGATATGGAGCCAAACCTGCCAATCCACCGTTTTTGAAATGTGTTACTTAAAAAATTCCTGAATACGTGAGTAGAATATGCCGGAGCCCCATCCATTTGGAACCAAAGTTGATCAACATTTAGTATCTCAATTGTTGAAATGATGTGGTTTCGTAAGAGATTTAAATATTTTTCTGCAGTGAGGTTACCGTCAATAAAAAATGGGCCAATAAGTCTATCGTTAATTATTCCAACCCAGACATTGACTTTTTGAGGGTACTGTGTTTGGATTAGGTTTTGGGCATGAGGATTTGTAGGGGACCAATACCTAATGGATTAATGGAAAGGAAATTTCGTATTTTTCAATGGATAAATATAGGATACAAACCGGAAATTCTGAGAGTTGACTTCACCATTTATGGTAATTGTAGCTTCATCAGTAAAAATTATTTTATTTAAAATTGCTTTGTTTTCATTTAACATATTAAGCATTTTTTCATAAAAATCAGTTCCTTTTACTTTATCTTCCTCGAAAAGCTCCTGATGGTTTGAAACCGTGTATGGCTTATATTTAAATTCTTTCAGGTTTCTCTACAACGAACTGTAAGAGACTCCAAAATGCCTGGCTACATCTAAAAGCGATCCTACATTCTTCTACATAACAGAGGATATTCAGCATCATGTCTTTTGTTAACACATGATTGATCTTATTTTTTTTGTGTGTGAATTTAGAAAACAACCATCTTTGAATCTATTATAAGTATTTAAAATTGCCTTTGCACAAGCTATAGGCCTATAGGATAATTAACGGCAAACATCTCTCTGACCGTCCTTAAACTGTTATTCTTTTGATACCACATTGCCATTGATAGTTTTTCGTCTTTGCTATACGTGTTCATGATTTAAATAAATTATCTAGTTTTCAATAAAATATATTTAATTTAAGATTTTTGTAATTAATAAAAATTCAGAAATATGTGACATTAAAAAATTTTTGTTTGCTCTCCATGGCTATCTATTTAATTAATGTATTGTTTTAGGTTGATTTTGGTGTATAACTGGTTGCCTACGCCACCATATATTTATGCCTATTTGTAATTGGAAATGAAAATAAGTGAGTCAATGCATTATACCTATGTGTAATGACAAAAAAACCCTATCAAGCGTCAAAAATATAATGAAGAGTGAAGCCCTGCTTATGTATTTAAATTATGAATAAGGTAAATGTATCATTTACCGACCCCTTAACAGATTGGTCAACAGAAATCAATATATTAAGGATTTACTAAATAAAACACTTGGAATTATTAATTATTAATCATGTTTCACCAAGAGCCAACCGTGAATTCTATACATTATAATATATTAAGGTATTTGTCTTACTAATTTTTGTATTTTATTTTTTCACATAAGGAATAGATAATGTAGTTTGTAAATTATAACGGATAATTTGTTAATATATAACGAATTAATGGCAAGAACGATATAAATCATTTAAAGGAATGTTGTGACGTTGTACCTATTACCGGCCATATTTTTCAAATGTTCTTATTACCGACCTTCTGTGTACCCATTACCGACTATACGATAAACCTACTACGTACCAGTAATTTATTGAAAAGCATAACTTTGCTTTTGTTTAAATAGGTACAAAAACTAATAGATGCAAAACCATACCGACCTGATATTATATTTTTGGGGATAAATGACATGTCCCAAACGATAGAGAACAGTTCCCCAAACACTAGTTTGGTTATAGCTCTCTTTGTAGCGAGCCCAATATAAAAGTACTTCATCATTCCAATGATGCTCGATTTGAATACAGCCTTGTCCATTGGGTGCAGCCGATGCATCATATTACTCGGGAGGCATAGAAGGGTGATTTCATAAGAGTCTGCAGTGTCAACAATAGAATGATCTAGATGGCAAGATGCGCCACCCAAAATTAGAAGGCAATTGCCTGGTAGCTTATATTTTGCAAAGTGCTTTATCCATTCATTAAATGTTTCAATTGTCATGCTTGCTTTCTTCATCATGATGGCCAGAGTTCCTGGGGGCAATTTGTCACACCATTCGCGTTTCATCCTTTTGCTTTTGAATAAAATTGCTGGGGGAATTCTTCCCCCACTGGCGTTGCCACAAGCAACGACCCAAAAAAAAAGATTTTTTCTATGAAAAATTCGAATAAAATAGCGCCGTAAAGTGTAGAAAACATATCTACATTTACATTACTTCGCGAAAATGCAATAAATTTGTATAAATGCCATACTACGGGCAAGATATATGTCATCTCTTTCATTGATGTAGCTCAAGGCATTCCCACAAATGTTTCGAATTCACGCCTTTAATAGCTTAGTGGTAGAGCAATGGTCCGGCAAGCTAGAGGTCGTGGGTTCGAATCCTACTTCAGGGCGATTTATCTATGAAAGATTTGAATAAAATAGCGTCGTAAAGGGTAGAAAGCATATTTACATAATGACATCAATTTTTGAGGCGCATAAGGAGTCCTAATGATTGATTATATTCCAAAGGTACAAACAATAAACCTTCCGAAAGTGCAGTTGCACAAAAAGTTATTCTGGAAAGATCATATCAAGCTATAGATTAGTTGAATTATCACTAGTTTTAGTAAGTAATTTATTAAGAAAAAACATTAGGTTCGGTCAATCCAAATTATTTTCTGTCATACGACGTTTTTATATTGTATTTTTTTCATGAATAGTAATTACTAGAGCAGACCAATTTCTGTGCGCGCCATAAGCGCCGGTATGGGAGTGTAATTCGTAATATATTAGAATATGCGATAGAATAGGGACGCAACATGAGCTTGTTACGGATAGAAGTATAGAAGTAGAGACATTTATTCTATCAGAAATAATTAAATATACATTTAGTTTTCTGCTATTAAAGTACTATCCATAAACACACGAAAAATAAGAATACTAGGGGAGGGTGGTGTATACTGGGACGATTTTTTTAAAATGTAATTTAGAAGCATACTTTTGGTATTAGGGAATCAATTTTTTTTCTGTGGGAAGAATGTGATATATATTATTGACCCGAAAAATCAGTGTTCCAAATGTTAAAAAACAAAGTAGAAAAAAAATTTGTCCCTTTATAGACCACCGTCCCTGCATGGACCACTCCCTGGTTTATACTGGGACACAGGAAAATATGAGTGTGGCATATAAAGGGACATTTTTTTAATAAAAAAGTGTTGACACATAGATGAAAATTTTTATTTCAAACAAAAGGAAAATTAATTCTAAATATAAAAAAATGCATTTGAGTATTTAAAGCAACAAAAGGGAATATTACTGCACATTGTAATGTGTAAAATCAAATTTAAATCTGAGCTGCTTAACTGCTCTCTTTGTACCTCCAATTAGGGTAGGTTTAGGAAGTTTACAGACGATGTCATTATAGTCTATGATATCATTATCTGTCCTATCTGGAAAGATAAATGTCGCGTTTAATGTCTTTTTCATAAAATTAACAAAATATCTATCATCGGTTATTTTATCGATTTGCCCTACATAATGTCTTACGCTCCTTTTAAGAGGATATGTCACCAAAATAAAATCGTTTATTTCCAACACTGAACTGTTGTCATTGTCCTCTAAGTCATCATCAGAAAGTTCAGCCAGGGAGTCGTTATCTTCTAACTCTTCCTCAACATCACTGTCACTTGAAAAGTCGCTAGAAATTACGTTTCTTTTAACACTACGGGCTCTATTTTTCCTTTCCTCCTTAGCTTTCAACATTTATTCCTTTTCTTGCATTTTCTTCTTAAGTTCAAGTAGATATGGAGATTCAGTCAAGACCATAGATTTTTTCTTTGCTTTTCCTTTCCTTGTTCTAATCCTTGCTTTAGCATTCACATGTGGCCTTACATCTTCTGGTGTACAAAATTTCTTTGTATTAGATTCTGCTATTGAAGTACTTGGAGTAGACTCAATATCTAGTGTTGTGCTTTTTAAATTTAAGGAAGGATCACTGTTCAAAAAATGTCCTTCATTATTATCTTTGTCTGAACTTGGTACTTCAGAAGAATCTTCTTTATCTGTACATGGCCTATCCGTAACAGATGAGCTCAAAAAATCAACATCTGTGAAGACTTCAGAATTATAGGGAGAAATACCAGTATTTTTAAAACTGTTGATAATTGTAGTTGGTACAAGAGCTTGAGGTACTGCTTTCCCTACTAGTGTAGCAATATTGTATATTGTAAGTGGCACACCTGGGTTATTTAATAGCCAATCATCCATTGCTCTGTTATAAAAAGATTTGAAAGGAGCATAGCACCCCACATCAAGAGGCTGTAGCTTGTGGCTACAGTGAGAGGGTAGCGTCAATAATACCACTCCATTTTCTTTAAAGTAATTAATAACATTAAAATCACAATGACTCTCGTGGTTGTCCAGAATTAAAAGAATTTTATTGTCCACACTACTTCTTGTGATCTGTACAAGGTGCTTTGCAAATTTTAAAAAATTATTGGCTGTCATCCAACCACTAGGAAAAGCAGACCCTTGAGATCCAGGTGGTGCACCATGTATCATGTGTGGCTTGAAGTTTTTTCGTGGGAACACAAAGAACGGAGAAATATATTGGCCGTTTGCACATATAGCAATGCACATGCATGCATGCAATGCATATAACAATGGTCACTAAGATACCTCGTTCAGAGCTTGTAATTTTTCCCACTTGTTTTTGTCCTACCGGAGCGACGATTTTGGGAGGTTTTTGGACTGTCGTCACTTCAGTTTCGCCGCAATTATAAATTTGACTTGTAGTGAATCCAGTTTTGCTATCACATTCTTAATATTCTCAAAAAACAGATTGACATTATGTCTATTGAAGCTTGTAGCTCTTCTTAAGCTCGTAGCTTCAGGCGTACGAAGACAAAGCTGTGACTGCCTCTGACGAAACAATCTCATCCATTCGATACCGGCTTCTTTACGATCATGCCAACTCTGAGGAATTACTTTATTATTAGCGACAGCAAATTTGTATGCAAATTGGCAGGTAACTTTCACCGTCAACCCGTAGCACATATTGCATGCAGTAATAAGGTAGTCAGCCAGCATCTTTTCCTCTTCGTCAGTGAATATTTGACGAAAGCCATGTTTTCTTTCAAAAGACAACTGCTGCCGATCTTCTTCGTCAGTAGCTCGATATTTTGCAACTTAACGTTGAAGAGCTGACTTGCTTACATTCAAAGTATTTCCCGCATTTCATACCGTCATTTCCCCAGCAACAACTTCTTGCACTGCTGTTTTCATATTATTTTCATAGTTTTGATGCTATTTTTTACTTATTTCCATTTTTTCTCAGATCTCTTCTATTAACCTTCGGCATCTGCAAAGAATAAACCTCTTACTAAAGTAAATCTAGGACTGTCCCACTATATACCATCAAAACAAGTCCCAGTATGCACCACTAGTATATTACTAACTTTTTTTATTTTTAAACCAGAAATATTTATTAAACACTTTGTTAATGTATACATACCTTAAATAATGTCCACAAAGCGGCTTAAAATTATTAAACAAACTTACATCCAATGTTATACACAAATTCACCCAAATATTATCAACATTCAGTTGTAACTTTACTCTTTGCCGATGGTCGCCATTACTTTTACCCGAGAAACGCTGTCGGTAATAAAGAGAATGTTGGCTTAGAAAGTCTAAAATAGGTTACTCTTTACTACTGATGTTGATTAGCGTAGCTATTTTTCGATAGATAGAGCATAGAGTCCATGTCCCACTATGCACCATGTCCCAGTATGTACCACTCTCTCCTACATATTATAGCAGCTTTGTATGTACCTATAAATAAAATCGGACGATCAGACTTTCATCTATTCTCTAAATTAAAAGATTTCTCGGAGGCAAAAAAATCGGCACAAATGAAGAGCTGACTTCAACAGTGAACGATAATTTTGCAGAGTTACAATAAAATAACTTTCGAGATGGAATAGAAATGCTTAAAAACAGATTGACCAAATGTATCGAATTAAGAGGAAATTATGTAGAAAAATAAAGTTTGTTTATTTAAATTATTCATTTATTTCTGTACGATTGCGCGAATTAATCAATTACCTTTCGAACATGCAATATTAAAATATTTTTAATTCGGTTGCTACTATGTATTTGTTATTATAATTTGTGCGAGGCACTCGTTTAAAAGTGCCATCAGATATCGATTTAAATTTCTATCAAGCGCCTTTTGGAATTTTTAGTTACTCCGCTGTAAAATGTCTAGAATGTTCAGTATTTCGTTTTTATTCGCCTATAATTTTTCGGAGAACTTTCCTTTCACTCACTCAAGTTTAAACAAACACAACAACATTTACGTGTGCGGAAGCATGATACATAAATAAGAGTTGCGTATGAATTCTCTTTTTTTTTTTTGAAATCTAGAAGTAATATTGGTTTAGATGTTATGTTCATCAAATGGGAATCTTGTCTCTATTTTACCTTATTATCATTGGTGTTATTTTAGAATAAATAGTGTTAACTTTGAAATACCTTCTGTAATAATATATTGAAATTCGAGTAGGCTAGTGGGACAAACACAAACGAACCTCTTAAATGTAACAAGAATATTCCGTGATGTGCGGAAACTGGTAAATATACTAAGACATTTGAAATCTAAGACATTATGGTGTCCAAACGCATGTGTATAGTTATGCGAACTAGGGACTGAAACGTGAACTCTCAGGCGAGACAACACACAACCTAGTAATTTGACGTAAGTAAATGGTTATTACAGAGCCGAGATTATCCGAGTGAAATGAAATTAGTTCGAAAGAGTCCAGTTCCTTCTACATAATACTTATTACTATATTCACAGATATTACAATTCTTGCATAAGTTTTTTTTTCTGTTAAAGATACAATAATCATAATGTGTTTCCTATTTTAAAAAGATTCTTGAAAAGGTATTAAAAATTAAATATTCTTTCGGCTATTATTAACGGTAAGAATTATTTTGTCCTTGTGTAATTACTAGAACAGACCAATTTCCTTGCGCGCCATGTGCGCCGATGTGAGGATGATTGTATTGTATCACAACTAATAAAAAGCATTCAGTATGTGTTTGGTACTTGCTTAGACTGCATGTAAGTGTAAGCATACGAAATAAAATGTCGTCGACACATAAATCGAGAAAACGACCGTTGCAAGACGAAGTGAATAAGTTTATTATGGATTTCCCGGACTTAATATACGATGGCTCAAAAATTAAATGCTTAGTGTGCAATACATATCTAATGTGTTGGTCAAAAACACATTGTAAAGAACACGTAAGCAGTTCGAAGCACAATAATAACAAAATTAATCGACAACAGTTTATACATGAACTATGTGTAACTATGATTGTGTGTACACTGCCGTTTACCTTGTTAAGTAATGATTCATGATGTTGAAAATATACAATCGAGTTTCTCCAATTTGTCAATCCTTGGAAGACGCTTAAAACGGTAAGTGTTTTTTTAAATCCTCTGTCGTGCACACAATCACTGATTTCATATATTTTCCATTTTATTTATAGGTACATACAGCCCTGCTATAATATGTATTATTCTTATTTTTCGTGTTTTCATGCATATTACTTTAATAGCAGAAAACCAAATGTATATTTAATTATTTCTGATAGAATAAATGTCTCTACTTCTATACTTATATCGGTAACAAGCTCATGTTGCGTCCCTTATCTATCGCATATTCTAATATATTAAGAATTGCACTCCCATACCGGCGCTCATGGCGCGCACGGAAATTGGTCCGCGCTATTTATCATTAAAGGCCGGATTATATGCAAAAAAAAAAACTGAAAATATTCGCATAAATATGCAGATGATTTAAACTAAATATGCACTTCCTTACGAAAAATATGCAGGTAAAAATATACAAGGAATGTTAGAAAATGGAATACTGTAGAAAAAAATATTATATTATGTTTACTACAAGTTTATTTAGAACATTTTACAACATAATTAAATTTAAAAACAATTTACAATCACATATTTCTCAAAGTTTTCAACAGAAAAATTGTGGCGCTTGACTGAAAACATGTATTTATGTATTGAAAAGGTTCGTTCTACGTCGATGCTTGTTATAGGAGCATATTTCAAATTAGAAATATCATCTATCGTCAACTTAATATTTTCTACTGCATCACCATACAAGATTTTAGTAATGTCCTTTAGCTTTTTAAAACCCTCATTTTTTCCTATTACACTTAAAAAATTTTCAAATACGGCCTGTCCCACTCCTCCCTTAACATCAAAACATGACTTTTCAAATTTGTTTATTATTTCAACGCTCTCGATTAACGACATAAATTGTTTTTCCGACTGCAATATAGAAGTGTAAATAACACAGTAATTGGCTTTAATAAACGCCAACTGTTGAGGTATTTCTTTACTAGAATACACAATTTTGGGCGTCTATCACAGATTGTGCATCCCTATCAAGATCCATAATTACTTATAATTTATTACTTAATAATGATTTGCATGAAAAATAGCAGCAGCAGGTGAACGTGGTTGCCCCATCGTGTGATTACTAGTTGAGGAGGAATCGGAACACAGGGTAGATATTTGTAAAACTGAACTCGTAATGGGACCTTAAAAATATTTTTTTAACACTACTAATTAAAGTATTTACTAAGGGAAAATTGTTTCTGACTTCTTCTGCAACACGACTTAGCCCGTGCGCCAAGCAAGTGTGAATTAAATTTGGGTAAAAGATTTTCACCATGTATTGTGCAGCATCCGTCAAAAACAATCGAATTTTCTGTTGGATTTGATTCCGGCAAGAAGAAAGTTGCCAGTTCTTTCTGTATAAACCTTGTTATTGTCAAATTATTTGCCCTTTTCAACTGTTTGGATGAAATTAAATAAGATTTTTCTGAAACCCATACGTTAAGTATACCAATCATTAAATGAACTATGTATCGACCCACACATCAGTAGTTTCATCTACGCAGGTATAAAGATAACTGTTTGCAACAACTTTCTTAATGCTATTCAATGTTTCTGCATAGATACAGCGAATATATTTTTTTCTTAACGTGCTCTCTTCGGGAATGTCATATTTGCTGATGGACTGTTGCAAAAATAACTTGGCATTTAAATTGTTTAATTTATGTAGTGGAATATCTGCAGACATAAACATTTGACACAAATCTTCAATAAATTGTACTTGTTCCGATTTTTTGGAAGTTGATGGCAAACATTGCGGTAATATTTACTGACTCTTCTTCGCCAATTTCTTCTTTGTTAGTTTCAGGTTTGTTAGTTTTGCAGCATGAGATGGAGTTTTCATATGTTTGTCGACTTGTTTGTCACTTCTAATCTGCAAAAAAAATATTCACATCAACGGTTGTTTTCTTATAAAAGATATGTTAGTAGAAGATAAAGGAATAATTAAAAACTTAATTAATTAATTAATAATAGGAAATAAATTTAAAATTTTACTCACAATCTTGCAGCTTGCTACGCAAAACACTTTTTCTCCATCCATACGCAATTCTGAATAAGGTGCAATCCATCCAGGCACAGTCGCTATTTTCGGCATTTTTGCTATTATATATCACAACTCACAAGTTTATACTTCGAAAAGCCAACGAAAAATGACGTTTAAAATAAAATTACTTTCGAATATGGGAATAGCAAAGAAACACATATACTCCTAATTTTCTGGTAAAATGTATTTTTGTATTTATTTAGAAGTTTTAAGGTATTAGTTTTTCCTGGAATTTTGTCTCGGACCTGGATGTATGGGAAGAGCATTAATAAATTCTTGGAGACGCTTGTCAAAAAAGTAAAGGGAACAGGCATAATAAAATGCTATTTTTAATTTAAAGAGAGCAGTTTAATTTTTGTTTATTTGTTACATCCACGACATATTTTTAGTAATGCCTATACTAAATTTTATTTAGTAAATACATAAAACTCGGATACTTAAAAGATGCAAAAATGCTGAATTACTACAAAATATGCAAATAATATACAAAATGCATATATTACGCAAATATACAAATTTATGCTAACTGCATATAATCTGGCCTCTAATTATAACATTGTCTATAAGATATCACTGGGGCGTAAATAAAATTCTTAAGTACGTAAATAAGAAATGGTACCATTATTTTGAACTTTGGGAATCAATATGCTAGTGGCGTTTAAAATAATTCTCTCAAATCATGACTTATTAAATAGAAGCAAGGAAATCTGGAAGAAATCGATAAAGTACAGCGTATTTTCTCAATTGGGTTTGAAAGGCTTGCCTGTACTGTATAAAACTTCGCGTCTATCGAATTCCTTTTTCTGCACTAAGTCTAACATTAATACTAGAATCGATATTTCGGATAATGCCTTCAATTACTGAACCGTTCTCTTTCTGTTACTCACGTATAAGTGCGCACATGAAGCACGTGAACACGTACGGTACCCGCTCACGCGTGCATTCCCATATATGTGCTTCGTACGTGTATAGAAAATTCAACCCTATCGCATGGTTAAATGTAACTTTTGCCATAATTATACGGCGGCCTTAATTTAATGCACGCCATCTATATCGTTTTAATGATGATGTAAAATGCGAGACGTGCGAGTCGAGTTGAATTCGAATTAATGACGACCGTGTTACTGATCACATGGCTCACAGTTCTCTCCCCTATATACACTTATACACAATACCCGAATCTCGTTTTTCCGTTTCACCCCCGGCGATAGTGGAGACCCGATCGCTCCAAAAGAGAGAAAGAACACAGAGCGAAAACAAAAAAGAAAATACAAAACAGAAGAGGGAAAAATTCGACAAAAATACAATCGAAAAATAACAAAACGTGATCGCGTTTTCGAGCAATTAATTGCGGATGAGTTATCCGATACGGTAAACTGACCTGATGGGATAATGCGGACCCTGACGTGTACGTAGCAGACTAAGTTGGTACTAACATACATATGTATGTACAATCGGTAACATCTAAAATGACCAATTGCCAAGAGAGTTCTATTAGTTTGTGACAGGAAATAATTCTGAAAATTATATCGGAGATTTAGTTCAACTTTTATGCTATGAGGGAGGATTAATATCTAGTTATCCTAGACCATTTTCCTTGAACAAAACAAAATTTTGTTATAATGGCAAGAAATAATGACATTTTAGAAGTGGCACTGTAGAATCTTAAGCCAAGAAGTTGAGGTATATCTGTGCAGTTAATTTTGAAAGAAAGCATGTCGAATGCAAGCGTGAAAATCGGTAAATTGGAATACCCAGGCATCATCAAATACTATATTTGAAGAGGTTAAGTGGTAAGGAAGTTTACGAAAATATGCTAAACACATTTGGCGATCAATAATCACCATATGAATTCTAACGAATTATAGACCTATTTCTTTGCTATCTATAACCTCAAAAATTTTTGAAAAAATAATGGCACAAAAGATTGTGAATTTCAGCTCAAGAAATAACGTCATCGAATAGATCTACCACGCAGCTTTTTTGTGCTTCATTGACGAATTGTATTGACACTTGGATCACCACAATCGCTGCGTGGATGTTTTCGTGGACTTGAGTAAGGGTAAATACAGAAAGAAAGCCTGCTTACTGGTAACCGGCACCGATCGGCGCCGGTAATGTCACAATGTTGATAGATGTACCTAGGCAGAGAAGATGCAGGTTGTTACTCGTTACATTATTGGTACGGATCGGCGCCGGTTACTAGTAAGAAGGCAACCTGCTTTCTTTCTGTAAGTACCCTAAAGCGATTGATTTGGTAGATCACGAGCTTCTGTTGAGAGAGTTGAACTTGTATGGCATGCGTGGAGCCGTTAACAAATGTATTCGATCATACCTGACAGACAGAGAGCAGGTCATTGATGTAAATGGAAAACTATCAAAGACCTACAATATTAGGTCTGATGTGCCCCAGGGTTCTGTTCTTGGCCCAATTCTGTTTGTGATCTTCGTAAATGACCTGCCGACTATAGTATCAAACGGTTCAATTACCATGTTCGCTGATGACAATACTTATTTTGTGTCGATCGGGTAACGTGAACGAGACAAGAACTCTGACACAACGGATGCTGGATATTTTTAGAAACTTGTTCCAGGAAAACTATTTGATTCTTAATAGGGACAAAACAGTGTTCATAAACTTTTCGGCAAAGCCATCGGCTAGTGATACATCTTTACTGTTAAGAGTTGAAAACAAATCTATAAAACAAGTGCATTGTACTAAGTTTCTTGGAATGTACGTGGGTAGTGACTTGACTTGGTATCGACATACCGATGAATTCTGTAAGAAATTGGCAAGTATATGTTACGCTTTATTCAGACTGCGTTTTTTGGTGCAAAAAGAAATATTATTAACGTACTATTACTCCGGCTTCGAATCAAGATTACGTTATGGATTAGCCTTTTGGGGTTCTTAATCCAATATGCAGCGAGTTTCTAAAATGCAAAAACGAGCTATACGTAACATAATAGGGTTGAAGTTATCTGAATCCTGTAGACCGTGGGTTAGGACTCTAAGAATATTACCTTTCATGTCTGTATATAGTTGGATTGATATTAATTGTATATCAGAATTTGCATACTTTACCAAAAAAATAGTCAATTTCATAGTTACTTCACTCGTTGCAAAGATGATCTTAAAGAGGATCATAATCCTTTATTAATAGGAATTAAGTTTTTCAACAAATTACCACAAAATATTGCAGATTGAACACATAGGTCTTTTTAAGAGGTATATTAAAAATTACATGCTGACACATTGTTTTTATACTACAAAGGAGTATCTTGATAGTTAAATTAAGAAACGTAGACTTTTTGTTTCTGAATAATTGAAACATACATGAGAAAGTAAACCCCACCAGTTTTGTATAATACAAAGGTATTTTTAATAATATAAAGTATTATTAAAAATCTGGTGTGAAGAACAAAAATACAGGTTCACTATTAATATTTTTTGTGAACGTGTGCGAACATATCCCTCCCCAGAGACGTAGATACGTATTTCGTCTTTCTACAGGCTCATCGGTACGCCCCTGCTGGAGAAAGGATATCTTCAGACACATTCACAAAAAAGAACCACATGGCCACATCACAGAAATTATCCAGACCGAGCGTAGAAGTAAATTCAGCGCTGCCTGTTGTATTTGTGTTCTTCACACAAGATTTTTAATATATATATATAATCAAACAACCTCTTATACCATTAGGTGTGAGGTGATACCTTTACATTCTTTTTCTCTTAAATTCTAACTTAAGTTATTTGCATGTCATCTCCATGTACAAATTTTGTCCAATCTTTCTTATTTTTTGCCATTCTTCTAGCTTGTGCCCAGTCCATGTTTCTTCTCTTCAAAGATTTTTAATAATATTTTATATTATTAAAAATACCTTTGTATTATACAAAACTGGTGAGGTTTACCTACTCATGTATGTTTCAATTAATCTGATACATTACACATGCGCTTAGTCCGTAGTATGAATGAAGACACAAACAAAATGCAGTTTCTAGAGAGATGGCTGTGCCACCTTTGGAAGGGCGTCGTTACTTCACATTGGTTATGTGGACGTGGCGAGTTACTTCGGCTGTCTGACAGCAGGCAGCGCTGAATTTACTTCTACGCCCGGTCTGGATAATTTCGGTGATGTGGTGATGTGTATAACAGTGTGCACAGATGCTTAATATTTCATTCCTTTAGTGAATTATGTGAATAAAATGTAGTCGTTGCAAATTTACAATTGTGTGCATTTAAGGGTTAATAATAATAATTATAGTTATGTTTTGTATTATTATCAGCTACTGATATGATTAACTCTTATGTGACAGGAAAATAAAATAGCGCCTAATGACGGGAATAGTATCCGGGTACTCGCTCGGTATCCGCTCGGTCTGGATAATTTCTGTGATGTGGCGATGTGGTTCTTTTTTGTGAATGTGTCTGAAGATATCCTTTCTCCAGCAGGGGCGTACCGATGAGCCTGTAGAAAGGCGAAATACGTATCTACGTTTCTGGGGAGGGATATGTTCGGACACGTACACGAGAATATTAATAGTGAACCTGTATTTGTGTTCTTCACACCAGATTTGTAATAATATTTTATATTATTAAAAATACGTTTGTATTTTTTGTTTCTGTTTTGATACCGTGATTTTCTTTGGATTTTGTTAATTCTCATATTACCATACATATAATTTTTCTTGACTTCTCCTATATCCTTTTTCTTTTGTACTTTTTTTGTACTGTTATGTAAGATTTTTGGATTCAATAAATATTATTATTATTATTGTTATATTATTTATGGGCCCACCCTTTTGCCCTTTTTTTTTGTTTTATTTTGTTATAAATAACAATAATAAGGGTAACAACAGAAACAAGCAACTAAGTCATAATTTAATTGTAACAACTAATTAACATAATTAATCTATTGAAATAGTTGTTGGGTAATAATGCCGGGCAGGGAGAAGATTGGGTTGTTGCTTCTGCGCACTCGCGAATACGCAGGAGAAGCCCTTCACACACGAACAGCTTCACCTCCAGAAAATCGGCTATCCGGGCGGCCCAGCTTCCGATGGTGTGCAGCTGGCTTCATGGGCCCTTAAGATGCGCAAGGAACCAAGGACAACATATTTTTGCATGCTAGTAATAAGTTTTCGCACTTCCGTTGTTTTTATTTTCTTGCACTTAAGTAAATTTTTCGTTATGTTTTCGCTGATTTCCCCAAGAACGCCAATTATTAACAGTATGAAGAATATGTTGTAATCCGCATATGTTTTTCGCAGCTCAAATAAAAGGTCACGGTATTTGGCTGTTTTTTCGCTTCCTTTTCTGAGATGTTGTCCTCAATGGGGCATAACATTGCGAAAATGTACTACATACATCTTGTTGCGTAATCCAGCAGGGCCATATCGGGTTTATTAACTGAGATTTGTCTAGTTGTGCTAAATGAAAAATTCCACAAAATTTTGCAGTTTTTATTTTCTTTGACACTGCGAAGCTGCGTGACGTCGTAAGTAGGAATAATTTTCTCATCGATCTCATAGGTATACCCTTGATGGTAATATATCACTCGAAGAGCTGCATCATGTCCATGTATATATGTGTTAGAGAGGTATTTCTGGCAACTTGCCAGTAAATTCATGGTAGTTTCCGGCATTAATTTACATGATCTACACTTTAATGACGTGAATATACTGTCCCATGACGCTTCTCGCATACTCTTGAGTGTGGTATACGCCATCCTGACAGGGAACTATATAGCCTTCTGTTTCCGAGTATAAATATGGTGTGTTATTATTATTATTATAATTATGCGACTGTCAAAAATTGGATTGCGTCATTCAAAAGAGGAAAATTTTCTGTTGTAGATGAGAAGCGACCAGGAGGACCGATTTCGGTGCCCACCACAGTGGAAGCATCATGGTTATTCAAAGCCTAAGAAGTTTCGCGTTCAAAAATCCGCTGGAAAAGTTATTGCTTCAGTTTTTTGCGATATCCATGGAATAATTATGATCGATTACCTAAGAAAAGGTCAGATCAGCGCTTGTGAGAGGAAGAAGATATGGCATGTTAGCGAAAGTTGTGTTGTTTTGACCCTGCACACAAATAATGCATTACCATGAATACAATTCGGGATCTAGGTAATATCCACTCTAATACCCAGACTTAGCACCTTAAGATTATTATTTGTTTCCTCGATTGAAAAAAGTTTGAAAGGACGTCAGTTTTCGTGTAACGAAGAGGTAATAAAAGCTATGGGGAGCTGGTTTGCAGACCAAGGAGATCATTTTTTTAGAAGGGTTAAAGGTGTTGCAGGATCGCTGTATTAATTGTATTAATTTAAGAGGAGACTAGTTTGAATAATAAAATATTCTAAGTCGCAACTTTAAATTGCTTCAATCGTATGCTAAGAATATAGCAATACATGTGAAAAATAATAAGAAAATTGTTCCAACTTGTATCCAAAAGTTAATCATATCTTAATAATCTCTGACTGGACAGGGGACTTTTCCTTTTTCTTCCTCTTCTTGTTATAGGATTTATCTTGTTTATTCAGCATCTATGCAGATGTCTTCCGACCAGTGTCTTTCCTGGTGGGTTTCCGTCTCTGGTTATTCATGGCAGTCGCTCTTCTGTCATTCTGCTTACATACTCATTCTTTTTTTTTCCGTTTTTTAGATTATTTGACCACATCGTGTACTGTAACACTTCGTATATAAGAATATTTTAATTTAATTTTAATTCGAATATAATCGAATATAATAATTAAAATATGAATTCAAACTCAGATATTTTCTTTGTATATTTCGTATTTGCAAATAGAAAGTCTTTTTTTGTTATCGTACTACGACTGTCCCTTCGACATCTACCAGGACGTCATCGATCAACTCATATCTAACGTGCATTTGCAAATATTTTACATTTCATTTTTAAACTTAAGTTATTTAATTAACTAAATGCCTCTCCTTCATAAGTATATCATGTCGCATATCATTTTAAAGCTTCTTCCACAGGGAATATTTTAACGATATTTGTTTTGTCAATATCGCAACTCTTGGCTCGTGCTTTCAATTAGTTCTTAATTCAAGATATCTACAACTTCGATCCCTCTCCACTCTGGACCATGAAACCAAAAGCCTTTTCCAACCACCAGTGTTTATTTACATCGAACTCATCCTTCTTCTGTTTCTAACTCATACACATCGCTCAAACTCGACGCGTCGTGTTCTAGCATCTAAGAGCTGTTCGTCATTGTTTCCACATGTCCGATCGCGACATGCTCGCAATACATAGGTAATCTGTATTGTTCAAATATATATCATTCTTTTATTTTTAATTCACGTTTAATTTATGGAATAATTTAAGTTCTTTCCAGTGCGTAATTTTTGTATGTTATTTTTTAAATACTCATTCGACATTTCTTGTATATTATTACTTTTATTTAACTGCTTCAATTCATTTGAAATCGCTAAATTTCTAATGTAAATATTAAATAAAACTTTAAGGACAACATTGTTGTGTTTTGATTTAGATAATAAGTTGTAGTATATTTATTTCAGCATGCATTATACACGTCCTGGACATTTGATTCATCACCAATACCACCATTTATTATTTAAACATTTACAGTATTTGCAGTGCGACGTAACTATTCTAGTTTCCTGCGCCTAAATTTCTTTTATAACATCGCTCTTTGTATATTTTATTATATCTAAACAAAAGTTTTATTAAGGTAAAAAAACCCTTTCCACACTAATATTTGTATCTTGTATACGTATTTCGGTAACTAAGTTGTCATCTTCAGTAGGAAGTAATTACAGTGTCGAACATGGATTCGCAGTAAAACTGACACAAAGAGATTGAAAAACGCTTAACCAGTATATACTGAAGTATATGTGGACGTTTAGTAAAGAGTTTCGCAATCTTCCTATGTCTTCCTATGCAATATGATTAGTTATCTCGAATTAAGATCACAAAAATGTCCGTTCCTATAGTGGGTTTTCTTTAGAAAAGCTCTCTCAGTCTTCAACGTTAAAGGGGTAAACAACTGTCACCATAAATTCCCATTCAAGCATATACAGTAAAGCATTGGTCAGCATTACTTTGGTTCCTTCCACATGTCCGCTCGCAACATCATTTAGAGAAGGTAAACTTTGCGTCGCCATATTCCAATATTATCTTTGATTAACCAAATTTAGAAGCCTATTAATTTATTTTCAGTGTGAAAATACTCGCTCTTCCTTATCTGTTCATATAGCTTTTCTTATTTTATTTAATTATTTTAACTTACTTCAAACCTAGATCTCGTTGATGTAATTACGAAATAAATCTTTAAAGGGACAAATTTGTTGTGTTTTCTTTTGTTTACAAAGCTTCTTTTCAGCATACACACGTGTTAGACCTTTGATGAATCACTACGTTACATTATAACTTTAAATATTTTTATTATGGTTAGTACGCTACAACTGGGCCAGAATAAGACCAACGCAATCCCCAAGTGGCCAATCCTTCAATTCGATTTGGCGCTTTCGCCTGAAAAATACAAACGAAGCAGCGTTAACGTAACTATTTGGCACTCGAACGTGTGGCATAACATACCGAACATAAGCTTTGAGGAAAAGTTTTGACGAGGAATGTTATTACCAAAAATGGTCCAAACTAGTTACCACTAGGCTAGAAAAGATGCTCGTTTGTTAGTTACTAGGGTGACATGTTAAATTTGTCAGAAATAGTTGTGAAAGATGTCATACAAGATTGAAATACGAAAGTCTATATATAATTTAGTTAGACGAGTACCTAAACGCCAGATTGTTAACATTTTTCGAGACCAAAATATTGGATTGTCCATTTACTGCACAATTAAGGAATGTGAAGAAGGTATGCCATGCATACCTTCCATGAATTCATCGAAAAGTAGACGACCTCCAGTTTTGGCCTCACATGAAGTAAGCAGACTCATCCAATCCGCTCAAGACATATTTTGGTCGTCTACACGTACTTTAGGCCGTAGATTTGGAATTGCGCATAGATTGTTGACAGAATTTCACTAAAAATGGATTAGAATATTGAAAAAGAAGGATGTGTCCTAAATACACCACAACCTAGCTAGTGAAAATCCCCAGATGTTGCCGATTATTAAGGCGTCAACATTTTATTGGCAACAGAGTTATTGTTTTAGACGATGAGAAATATTTCACATTATCCAATTTGGAAATAAAGGGTAACGATGGTTTTTACACGTCCAATATTGCAACGTAAAATTCAAACCGAAAGCCAAATTTGCCTACAAGATTATGGCCTGGTGCGGTATTTCTCAAGCAGGAATTTCAAGACCTTACGTTGGGAGAGTTAGAGGTGAAGCTGTGGATGCAAACGTCTATATTCGCAAATGTCTATCTAAAGTGATAAATTTCATTAGTGCTCATCATCCAAATGTTGATTTAATATTCTGGCCCGATCTGGCTTCATGCCATTATGCCAAAATCAGTCAGAACTGGTTCGTGAATTATGTACATAAGGAAGACAATCCCCCAACGTACCCCAGGCGCGCCCTATTCGGGAATTTTGGGTACTATTGAGCAGAAACGTTTATGACAAGTGTTGGGAAGCCCTAAATGAAGCACAGTTACCGGCCAGAATATTCCAGACGATCGGAGAAGTGAATATAAACGTCGTCCAGAGAATAATGGGAAGAATTGTACCAAAATTACGCGCCATTGAGGACCATGGGCTCTTATCAGTAACGCAAGAGTGTATAGTAATTTCCCAATGTTTATGTTTTAATTTTTACTACTAATCGATTTTTTTCTCAAAACTTACGTTCCATACGCTATACAACCCAACCAACGTTCTGGTAAGAAATTCAACATTAAATGAACATCCCCTGAAAAGGGCATATACTTGTATAAATTGATAAAGGGAAAGGCATTGATGGATGCCATTTTATATGGCACTTGCTGTACACGAATCAATAAATGTATTATATGTTTGTGTGAAGGTACGTTCGTAACTAAATTACTGTCCATCATAATTCGATATCCCGCGCAAGTGGCTTTCAAAATACGTACACGACTCTGTTACGCATCGCGTGAGTTGTGTAATTAGCTGTTTAATGGACTTTAACGATACGCACAAGTTTTATATTCTGTACCCTTTTGGTATTTAATAGAATGTTATATATTATCGAATCATTCTTAATATGTCGGCGTCCGGTAAATTTAATTTTCTGAGAACATGAGCAAACTCTTATTTTAAACAATATTCCACTATAAGTGGCTGGACATTAGATGACAAAGCTCTCTTTTTCGGTCGATTCCAATCTGCATATGTCTTTTTGATACAATCCGATCAAATTATTTAATTTCTAAGTATGCAATCATCAATATGGCTTGCTGCCCAGCTTTCTGAAGGACTAAATACCTTAGTATCTGTTCCTAACAAGAATACTAATTTTAGATAACTAATTGATTGGAAAGATACGTGTAGAAGCTCCACTACAATAATTAGTAACACCGTTTTAAGTTTAAAGAAGAATTAATTTAGATTAATAGTCGACGAAGGAGATACTTGTTGAAACTTCATTATATAGATATAATAAAACATAGTTGTATAGTTTCAAAATAATATATATAATGTTAACACACTACATATGTTTCACCACACTGTGGCTTCATCAGGTGGATGAAGATACTAATTCAAATTATCAATTAAATCTTACATATATCAATACAAAGTACAGGACTAATCTCATTCTAAGAGGGGGTGGACATGTATGAGTTTTAAGTTTAGTAGGGGGGAGTTATTTATGTCTAGTTGGTCATTTAAAATTATACCTAATTTATTATATTTGTTAATTTCTAAACTTTCTAACATATTAAGTTTTTTACTTTTATCTAGAACATGCAAAGTTTTAAAATTAGTGTTGAATTTGTGATTATGTTCTAGGCAATGATTAGCGAAAGTTGAGTCTGTCTTCTTGTCTCTGTGGCTTCTTTCGTGTTCTTTCATTCTAATATCAAATGTCCGTCCTGTCTGTCCGACATACACTTTTTTACAATCTTGGCATGTCAACTTGTAAACCCCTGAGTTTAATCTATTGTCCGTTTTATCTTAGTTGTTTTTTATAGCGTTTTGTAAGGAATTGTTAGTTTTGAATGAAATGGTCTCTTCTTTACTTGTTTTGATTAAGTTTCCTACTTTGTTTGAAATTGTACCGATGTATGTGATAGAATTATAACTAAATGTTCTATTGTTTTTTACTGTGGGGTAGATTGAAGATATCGTTTTAGATTTCTGTAGTTTTTTTAGAATATTATTAATTAAATTTATGGTGAAACCGTTATTTAGCGCTATAACGTGTATTCTATTTAATTCTATATCGAAGTTTTCTTTACTCAACGGGACGTTAATTAGTCTGTGAAGCATTGATTGATAAGCAGATAATTTATGTGTAATAGGGTGAAACGAATTTGCGTGTATAGTTGTGTCTGTATGTGTAGGTTTGTGGTAGATAGAAAATTCATGTTTTTTAGTTGTGTGTGTTATAGTGAGATCTAAAAAGTTTATGGATTTATTTTCTTCTATTTCAATGGTAAATTTGATGTTTGGGTGAATAGTGTTAATGTAATTATGTAAAGATTTTAATTTTCTGTCTGTACCATTAAAAGAAACTAATATGTCATCCACATATCTTATCCAGTAAATACAATGTTTGAACAACGGGTGTTGGCTTATTATGTTTTCTAAATGATTTAAGAATATGTCAGAGAGTAATGGACTTAGGGGATTTCCCATAGCTGAAAGTTCAAGAATTTATAAATAATAACTCCTTCACTAAACTGAAATCCGACCCCACCAATAAATATCAAAAACTAGTAAAACAAACCATAAATAAGTCAGAAGCACTTATTAATAATAATTTATGAACAAAACTAACTATTATGAACCCACAACCACCAAAATTATACGGTTTAATCAAATTACATAAAGACAATTTACCGATACGACCAGTAGTATCTTATGTAAAAGCCCCATGTAGAAATTTATCAAAATATTTAATAAACCTTATCCTTGAACATACTAAATTCAAATCCAACTTTTCAATTAAGAATTCTCGCGACTTAATAAATACAATCTCAAATATAGATTTACCTAACAATTGTAAACTGTTATCTTTCGACGTCACTAATCTATTTACAAGTATTCCACCCCAGGACGTAATAAACATAATCTCCTTAAATTTGAACAAAAACAAGACCAATCCCACTGTTACAAAGGAACTTTTAAATTTACTAGAAATGTGTTTAAACCAAAACTATTGTCAGTTTCAACATGAATTATATAAACAAACAGAGGGGCTAGCTATGGGAAATCCCCTAAGTCCATTACTCTCTGACATATTCTTAAATCATTTAGAAAACATAATAAGCCAACACCCGTTGTTCAAACATTGTATTTACTGGATAAGATATGTGGACGACATATTAGTTTCTTTTAACGGTACAGACAGACAATTAAAATCTTTACATAATTACATTAACACTATTCACCCAAACATCAAATTTACCATTGAAATAGAAGAAAATAAATCCATAAACTTTTTAGATCTCACTATAACACACACAACTAAAAAACATGAAATTTCTATCTACCACAAACCTACACATACAGACACAACTATACACGCACATTCGTTTCACCCTATTACACATAAATTATCTGCTTATCAATCAATGCTTCACAGACTAATTAACGTCCCGTTGAGTAAAGAAAACTTCGATATAGAATTAAATAGAATACACGTTATAGCGCTAAATAACGGTTTCACCATAAATTTAATTAATAATATTCTAAAAAAACTACAGAAATCTAAAACGATATCTTCAATCTACCCCACAGTAAAAAACAATAGAACATTTAGTTATAATTCTATCACATACATCGGTACAATTTCAAACAAAGTAGGAAACTTAATCAAAACAAGTAAAGAAGAGACCATTTCATTCAAAACTAACAATTCCTTACAAAACGCTATAAAAAACAACTAAGATAAAACGGACAATAGATTAAACTCAGGGGTTTACAAGTTGACATGCGAAGATTGCAAAAAAGTGTATGTCGGACAGACAGGACAGACATTTGATATTAGAATGAAAGAACATGAAAGAAGCCACAGAGACAAGAAGACAGACTCAACTTTCGCTAATCATTGCCTAGAACATAATCACAAATTCAACACTAATTTTAAAACTTTGCATGTTCTAGATAAAAGTAAAAAACTTAATATGTTAGAAAGTTTAGAAATTAACAAATATAATAAATTAGGTGTAATTTTAAATGACCAACTAGACATAAATAACTCCCCCCTACTAAACTTAAAACTCATACATGTCCACCCCCTCTTAGAATGAGATTAGTTCTGTACTTTGTATTGATATATATATAAGATCTAATTGATAATTTGAATTAGTATTTTCATCCACCTGATGAAGCCACAGTGTGGTGAAACATATGTAGTGTGTTAACATTATATATATTATTTTGAAACTATACAACTGTGTTTTATTATATCTAAATTAATTTAGACATTCCATATGTTTCGGAGGTGTACCATCACCGCATTAAATGACCAGGGAATGTGGACGTAGGTGTTTTCCGATGACACTGTACTGAATTGGAGCAGACACCTAGTGAAAGTGAGAGATAGGGCGATTCAAACCTTTTGAAGATACAGGAGAGCTCTTGGCAAGATTTGGGGATTAAAACTAAGTGTGGTAGATTGGTTCTACATAGTAGTTGTAAGATCAACGATTACCTATAGTTAGCCGGTGGAGGAGGACGAAGCTGAGATCGGCGGTGAGGATTCCAACAACGCTCCAGCAACAGGCTCTGTTGGAAATCACAGGATTTATGAACAGTACGTGAGCCCCCTCCATGAAGGCATCATGGGTCCCCTTCGCAGGAACTATTTGTGAAAGCGGAGGCCATGCCTGCGATCCTGAGTCCGAAGGCCAATTACTTATGGCAACCTAATAAAGCTGAAGGTGACCATGCAGATACGATGGGAACTATACTGGGAGAGCCGATATTACAAATGCCGGCAAACCGTACGGCGCCTAAGATTATGTTTACAGCTAAGATGAACATAACTATACCGATTAGGGAACAGGCGAAAGTGCACGAGCGATTAGGGTCCTGACACCTGATACACGGATGGATCACAATCCAATGGGAGTGCAGGTGCAGGAATATGCGAAATGTGCCCTACACGGAAGATATCGTTAAGTTTGGAGAAACATACACACAGAATGTTTTCCAAGCAATGGCAGCCTGAGCCGAGGAAGTTCGTAAAGCCAGCTGCACAACCAAAAAATCACAATAATGATTAATAGTCAGGTGACTACTATATAAATACATTATAAATTCATCTATCAGGTTTAAGCTGGCGAAACATTGTAAGCAAATCCTTAATAGACTAGCACAAGGCAATACTGTGTCACTGATGTGTATTTCAGGACACCAAGAGATTAAAGATAATGAGATGAGCCGACGAAGGTTTCAAGAGGAACTTCATAGGACGAGAACATATACGTGGAATCACCGAGGATTCCGCTAAAAGGGAGATCTGCTTATAGGTAGAAAAAAAAATGAAGATTAACGAAAGGTCAACTTCATACTAACACACTACTAGAAAAGGTGGACATTAATAATCATTTTGAATTGGTATAGAAAGCCTTCATCTGATCGGTTCATTAATTATCATTCTGATCATCCTCTCAATCAGAAGTATAACACCATCATAGCTGTAAGAAACAAAATAGCACATATATGCTATGAAACCTTTCTAAATGACAATCTTAAAGAACTTTTCAGCAACTTTGTCAACAATGGCTATCCTAAGCATATACTTAATAAATTGATATATAACTCAAACTTTTATGATGGCCCTACTGAGGACGTTCCTGCAGACAGTGTGATTTACAAAAAATCCCATACATTGGTAGTCTAACTAATACAATTGTATCACATTTCAAACAATTTAATAACATTAAAATAACTAAATACAACAACTATACTTTGAGGAAGTTGTATAGTAAGACCAAAGACATAACACCTTTCTTTTTAAATAGTCATGTGTCTACAAGATACCATGTTCGGATTGTTGTGGCGTTTATATAGGTCAGACATCGCAATGGCTAAAACAGCGCATCACACAGCATAAAAGTGATGTCCGTATCGGAAAGAGATCTTGTGCATTGGTGGACCATGCACTTGATCGTGACAATACATTCAATGTTGTCGACGTTAAGATCTTAGACGTTGAAAATAACCTTAAAAAAATAACCTTTTTAGAAATGGTCCACATTAACAGAGACACAAACTAAGGACTAAGTACAATTTATTTCAATATACTCGGTTTGGCGGTAAGTTGATCATATAAAATTTTTTTTTTGTTAATTGGTTGCTTAGATTTTTTGTTTTGATATTTTTGTGACTTTAGTTTTTGCTATGTTTCGTTTTTATATTTTTTATGTTTTAACTTTTACATACACATGTTTTTTAAAGGTTAATGTGACATCTTATATCTATAGTTCCATTATTGTTTTAAATTTAATCAATTTTAATGTCGGTGTAAGTCACTTTTATTTTTTTAACTCTATGTTTTGTAAGTATTTTACACTAAGTTATTTAATGTTATTCTTCACTAATCTTGTATTATCTCCCGAAGAAGCAACAAATGCGTTCCGAAATATAGAGATAACAAATGAGATTTAATTGACAGACTACTTACCCGTTTCTAATTTATTTTAACCAATATAGTACGGTCGATAATTTCTTTTAGGCTACAATTTTATATAAGTACCACATTTTAAAATTTTAACTCGAAAGTATCGTCACTTTTAGCTTTATCTAATTTAATGCTTACTAGTTCTATTATTTAATTCCTGTATCTAGATACAGCGCGTTCGTTATTGTGGCATTCCTTTGTGATTTACACTTTAGTTTACCTTACAAGATAAGATAAATTTTCTATTACTTAAAAATAACTATTTCTTCTACTAAAAACGTTTGTTACATATAAAACGATAACGATCAGTGAAAAACCAAAAGTAATCCGTTTAATTTTCACATAAATACTGCATACAAGTACGGTGAAATAGCTACCCATATTTCTGCAGCAAATTGCTTTTGTCCAAACGTTAGCGCTCATCCGTATCACATCCTATTTGCAATTGGCTTTTATAGTGTTTTTCTATTGGATTCGTTTCGATGCCCGTCACTTTGTTATCTGATTTGAAATGTTTTCGATGATTAATTTGAAACGTTTAACTTGCAATGGTACATTGCATTCAGCCAAAGTGCGCTTGCATTAATCGAGGTAATGGTTTACGACAAAGAGAAATTCCTGAACTCTAGCACACTTTTCTCTTTAGTAAATATTTTTTCTGTAAAATAGATATGCTTACTTAACCTACTATCACTACTTTTACATAAATTGGGCCTCACAAGCCCACTTATTAAAACTCATTTTAAAATGCAACAACACAAATTTAACGAAATAATTCTGTTGTATATAGATTTAACTTGGTATGCTGTCATAGTAGAAAATGGCGTCAAGTATGTGTGTCAACCAATGTTAACCCTTTAGTTTGTACAGTAATAAATAATTATAAAAAGTTTGTGAATTATTATACCTACGCACCAGGAAAGTTGAGATATATAACAATTGGCGATAAGTCAAGAGAACTGGGAGAACACAAAAAAAACGAAATAGGAAAAATAAAATCGTAAAAATCAACGATAACATGGTTAAGCACGTATTACGCATTTGTTCCAAATGAAACAGACATGCAATATACACATCTGTAACTGTAGAAATGGACAATACACCTAGTATTTTCCAGCATTTACTTATGCTTAAGACACGTGTTTCTGCCATTTACTATTAGGCGTCATCAGTTAAGCTAGTGAAGTAATTTAAATCTTTTATATGAGACTTGAATTTTGTTGTGGTCGGAGTTGCCTCTATTTCCACTCCATTGTTTTGTATTTCCCAGGGTTGTGAAGTGTTTGTGTCTGATTAATAAATAATCGTGTGTTGTGTGTTTTTGAGCGGTCCTGTGTTGCGTATGTGTTGTCTGTGTGTTTGTCGCTTTTTGCTTTTAAGTCACTGGTCATCGGTTTTTTGCGTTTCAGTCATGTGTGTGTTTAATGTTTGTTGTTGTAGAGTGTGATTATTTTCTGTGTTTGCGTTACGAAGTATTGTATCTGTTCTGTTGTTGCGTTTGTGGAGTGTAATGTTATTAGCATATTGCCTAAGGCAAGTGCTAGTTCGTCAGTTGTGTTAGGTGTTGTGTTTCTTTGTTTTTGTGTCCATGGGTTCGTTGTTGGGGGTGGTGCTGGTATGTATTCGGGTTTGGGTGTGGTTTTGTTTACAGGGTTGTTTGGATTGTTAGGACAGTTAAGGAAAGTGGATAAGTGAGGACCACCGCAGTTTGCACACTTTGGTGGGGTTGTTTTGGGTTTTGTACATAGGTGTGTTGAGTGTTCGTCTCCGCATTTCATGCATTTGTATTGTATGTTACAGTTTCTTTGGTTATGTCCAAATGTCTGACATTTGTGGCATTGTATTATGTCTGTCCGATTGTTTAGTGGTTCGATTTTAATTGTGAGTCCGCAGCGGTCGTGTATGTTGTAAATTGAGTTGTATTGTCTCGTCAGTTCTATTAGTACAAGTGGTGCTGGTATTCCGTGTTTGCCGTTCATGCGTTTTATTTTTATTGTCGGGTAGCCTTGGTCAGTCAGATCGTCAGTGATGTCAGTGTCTGTGATAAAGGTAGGAATGCCACGCATAACTACCTTTAGTGTCTTTTCACTTCTCAGTTGAAAAGTGTAAAATTGTATTTGTTCATTGTCGAGTATGTGTTTAAGTTTTCGGTAGTCTTCGTCAGTTTTCGGTTCGATGTGAATGCCAGGTTTCACAAGTTTGTTTTGTACTGTGTTAATGTTATGTGTTTTAAGTATTTGTCGTATATATGTCCATTTGTCTTTGTCTGTTATTATGATTGGTGCGATTTTGTGTGTTTTGCGTGTTTCGGTGTTTGTGTTTTGTGTGGTGTTTGTTTTGTCACTTACCCTGGGTGTGCTGTTTGATGTTGACGGTTGTGGGTTGATTTCGGTTGCTTCTTCTTCTTCCATTTTTTCCTCGGTTTTGGTTTCGAGCACGTCGTAGGAATTTTTTGTTTCGATTAGTGGCGCTATGTGGTCAGTTTTCTGTCTTTTTGTTGTTTTTTTCGGGTGTCTGAATTCGTCGTTTTCGATTTTCGGTTCCGGTTGGCTCTTCTTCGATTTTACGGGAGGCTTTTCTTCTTCTTGTTTTTCTGTGGGGTTGCTTTTTAACTCGATTTGGATCGTCGGTTCTTTTGGGTTAACAATTAGTATATCCCCTGATTTTTGTAGTAGCTTCTGGATATCTTTTCCTTCGTCGAGTATGTTGATTAGATTTTTAAAATCTTCCAGTATCTTGGGTGTACATTTGTTCAGGTGTTCTGGTTTAATCATCAGGTTGGTTATTGTTCTTTTTTGTCCGGCCATTGCTTCCGGCGTCGCTTGACGTTGTATCGTCGTAGATGCTCTCAACTGCGATGTTGCGTGAACAGATATCGCAGTGAGAATGATTTTTAAATCTTAAATCGCCTATAAGGTATAGCAAATTTTGTCCTATAAGGTAGCACCACATAATATAGTGACATCTGACGGACGAGACTATGCCGAAAATGGCAACCCTTCCCTTGACCGACTATGCCGGTAAAGAAGGGAAGAAAATACGTATATAGGTGTAAGTCCATTAACACGATGCCAGATGGCAGTAAATATACAAAAAGGTTTAAGTATATCAATACGTTAAGTACGTATTACGCATTTGTTACAAATGAAACAGACATGCAATATACACATCTGTAACTGTACACATGGACAATACACCTCGTATTTTCCAGCATTTACTTCTGCTTAAGACACGTGTTTCTGCCATTTACTATTAGGCGTCATCAGTTAAGCTAGTGAAGTAATTTTAATCTTAAATCGCCTATAAGGTATAGCAAATTTTGTCCTATCAGGTAGCACCAGGTTGGTGCTACCTGATAGGACAAAACGTATTGATATACTTAAACCTTTTTTTGTATATTTACTGCCATCTGGCATCGTGTTAATGGACTTACACTTATATACGTATTTTCTTCCCTTCTGTACCGGCATAGCCGGTCAAGGGAACGGTTGCCATTTTCGGCATAGTCTCTTTCGTCCGTCAGATGTCACTATATTATATACAACGTAAGTCAATAACGTACTGAATATAAATCTTTCGCACGTTTAGTTATTAATATTTTTTTTTTTTTGTTGTGTTGTGTTGTGTTCATTAGTTCTCTATTTATTTTTCTAAACATTTTGGTTTTACTTTCGTTGCTTAGTGTTTGACAATATTTCACTATGGTATTTCCTCATTTGGAGAAATGCGATATGTTGGAAGCATACATTTTATGTCGTAAAAATTCAATAAGGACTAGCAAATATTATGCTGAACACTATCCTTTACGACAGCAGCTAGATCGTCGTTACTTTCGAAAACTTTACAATCAGTTTAGACTGCATGATTGCTTATTTAGAAAGAAAAGAACAAAGAAAAATATCGTCGTCAACGAAGAAGTAGAAATTACAGTGTTAGCATATTTTGAAGCCCATCGCGAATTTTTCATTAGGGATGCTACTAAGGAATTGGCATTTATTTGGCAAGTTATTTATCAGTTCAAGGAATTTGGAAAAAGCATAAGTATCCCCTTTAAGTTCAGAATCTCTCAAACATTACAGTCAGGAGATCGCGCCAGGAGATTAGCTTTCTGTCATTGGTTTGTTAGTTTTTGTGATGAAAATTTGAATGGAGCACAGTGTATTTTATGGAGTGACGAAACAAATTTTTCAAATAGAGGCATGTTTAATAAGAAAAATAGTCACTACTGGTCTCAAGAAAATTTATTAATAGTTCGTCCACATGCTGCACAAATTTAGTTTTAACGTTTGTTGTGGATTAATTGGTTCGGTAGTCGTTGGTCAACTGTTCTACAAATGGTACGTTGAAAGGAAACAGATATCTGGAATTTATTTGTACCGTTCTAGAGGATTTCCTTGATAACGGCAATTACCTGATGCGCCAAAATTTATACTTTCAGCAGGACGGTGCTCCTGCACACAACTATCACCTAGTGCAAACCTACCTCGACACCATCTTTGTCGAAAAGTTGATTGGTACAAATGGTCCAATTCAATGGCCAGCACGCTCCCCTGACCTCGCACCTTTCGACATTTTTCTTTGGGGATACTTAAAAAATTAGGTGTACAAAACGCGATACGACAACGTGCGCGAATTGCAAGACAAGGTCAGAGAAGTTTTTCGCCAATTAGATAGAAGGACAATCTTAATAGCCGCCCAGAGTGTACTGAAGCGGGCACGAAAATGTATTGAGCAGGAAGGTGACACCTTTGAGCAGTATTTATAAATTATACATGTACTTTCTTCTTTTTAATTTAATTTTGTAAGCTATAATATGTTAAAATATACATTAAACACAAAATATGTATCTGTTTTGTCAAAAGTTGGTGGAGCAATGACAACATTTAGAAGGAAATAGAAACTGCTATAACTACTTTATTATTCGTTTTAGGACAATAGTGTATTGAAACTTTTACATTACAAAGAACATTAGCATTCAGAATTTTAAAAAATATCCTGTTCCATTTAGAAAAATTATAAATTCCAAAATTTCTGGAAAATGCGTTATTCAATTTGTTTTTCCTGAACTGCATGCTAATCAATAGAGTGGACCAATTCGGAGCGAAAGCAGAGGCGTGACTTTCGAACTTACTTAAAATACACTCATTTCTTGCGTCTTCTATCGAACATAGCTGTGCAACATTATTAAATACACAGAATATAAAAAGCGTTCAAATAAGCTTTGCCTCTAGTAGGCCATTCCTTTAAAAACGTATGATTATTAATAATTTAAATTTGCATTAGTTGTCAATTAGACAGATGCATAGTTGACAAAAATTGCTTTGTAATTTAAAATTGATTTAACATGGTTTTTACAATACAACACAAATCATTCATGCTAGAATCTTATTTTCGAAACGGACGTAAGATTGACGGACAATGGCAGTATTCTCTTCAAGATTGTTTAGAAGAATTTAGAAATGAGTTCCCTAACGTCATCTTTGATTATGACAGTTTTCGGCACACAGTGACACATTTCGTTATGGTTTTCAGAGAAACAGGGAGTGTTAAACAGAAAGAAGGCGCAGGTCGGGCGAAAAAGCGTACAGAAGAGCTAGTTAATAATGTAAGAGAAATTATAAATAATGCACCAAGAACTTCCGTACGAGCATTATCACAATAAGTGGGTGTGTCAATTGGCACATGTCATACAATTTTGAAAAAGGACTTACATTTATTTCCATATCACATGACCTGTTATCAAGAAATCAAGGAAATCGACTATCCCAGAAGAATAACGTTTAGTCAGTGGTTCTTAAATAATTTTGATAATGACCTTCTTGACAAAACCTTTTTTTCTGATGAGTCATGGTTTTATCTGAATGGATATGTGAACTCACAAAATATGAGGATGTGGACTAATGAGAAACCACATAATTTTTTTGTTGAAACCGCACTTCATCCGCAGAAAATTGGTGTATGGTGTGCGATTAGTCGAAGGAGAATTATTGGCCCTATTTTTTTTAACGGAACCTTAACAGGAGAAAGGTATCGACAAGAAATTATTATGCCATTTATCGAACAGCTTTACGACGAAGAAATAACACAGGGTTACTTTCAACAAGACGGAGCTAGAGCACACACAGCAGGTGAAACAATTAATATTCTGCAGCAATTTTTTCAAAATCGGTTGATAAGTTTAAACACTGAACATGAATTTCCACCAAGATCTTGTGACATTACCCCATGTGATTTCTTTTTATGGCAATTCTTAAAGAACTCAATTTATCAAGTACAGATACCTGATCTTGCAGGCCTTCAAATCAGAATTTCTGAAAGAATTAATGGAATTGACAATGCGATACTACAAAACACTTTTTCCTCCATTAGAAGAAGATGTGAGAAATGTTTCGAACAAGGTGGTGGACACTTTGAACAATTTTTATAAAATTTTGCTTGTTTGTTGGAAATAAACATATTTCATTCACTTAAAAATGTTCGTTTTATTATTTTGACATTTGTCATTTCAATCAAATATCTCATCTCATAACCAACAAAACTCCTATTAAAATTAGTAACAAGCTAAGACATAATCATAATTTCCAAGGGCTACTTTCCTGCTACTTTCCTGCTGCTATTATACGTGTACACACGATGACCGTGAACAACATACTAAGTAATCGTGAACCAATTCGTTAGTCACGCCTCTGCTTTCGCTCCGGATTGGTCCACTCTTCTAATAAATGTTAAAAACACTAATACTTTGCTAATTTAACCTACTTTCTAGAATAAATAATAACAGAGATAGCAACGGTGCGCACTTAATTTGAATCAGCCTGTTTATATATAAATATACATGTCTGCGTGTGTGTATGAATTTTGAGATTATCGTCACTTCCATAAATTATATTGCTTCGAGACATAAAATGTATATCCAAAATGCTATCGATAAATTCGAAACTGTAAACATTTTATAGGCTATGAAATACGTGTTATATACACGAGTTTTATCACATCATATTTCAGACGAGCTTACCAAAAAATTTGTTACTACCAGGGCCCTCTTCGCTCGCCCACTCGATCTTATTAACGACGAAATTCCCCCTCTAATCCTCCAGGAATTTTTAATTTAAAAACTTAAAACGTATTACGATACTCGCCTCAGGTATCCAAAGTTCAATTAAGTACTATAAAATAACGTGGAACCACTTGTTTGTTTACTGTGATTGGTGAACTGTAACTTTCCTCCCTTCTGGTCAGACCGTTGTTTTATCTGAAGATATTCCGACGATATAAGGGAAGTACTTTCGACGTATAAAGTTTCACTTGAATTCTACATCGATAATGCTAGTGTATTCTGGGAAAATAATGTCGGTAGGATCGGTGTCGAATCTTGTCACCCATACATGTATTGAGTCATGAAATTTATTGGCTCTTGCATGCGAAAATATAAATGAATATAATTTGAATAATAAATATTTCGACACATTTAATATCTAACGAGAGAATTCTATTCAAAGCTTCTTAAAATTATTTCGATAACGATTCGTTCAAAGAACTGTGAGCGAAATTTATTCGACATTTGATAATTTTATTGATATCGATTCCAGATATCAGATTCCAGATATCATTGCAATAGTTTACAGAGGAATATTAATCTTGTTCACTAGTGGAGTATCAGAAATATGGTACGTCAAACTACATTAAACTTAGAATAATTGAAACATACATGAGTAGGTAAACCCCACCAGTTTTGTATAATACAAAGGTATTTTTAATAATATAAAATATTATTAAAAATCTGGTGTGAAGAACACAAATACAGGTTCACTATTTATATTTTTTGTGTCGGGTAACTAACTTTTAATTTTCATATAAAAGATGGTAATCGATGTTTAACTAACATCAAGTGCAAAATACAATAATTAAAAATGTTACAAAAAAACTTATCAGGTTTAAAGTAACGAAACCACCTAACAAACAGAGCAAAACAAGTTTCTAGAAACAAATCTGGTTTGAACCAGTAGAACTAAGAGATAATATCTAATCAATGAAGAACGAAGGAAATAAAGGGAATAAAAAAGGAATTAACACAAATAACACAGGCCTCCAAAAAAAAAATTTTTTTTTGGTGAATCTCTGTTTGTTTGAATAGTCGATAAAGTAGGTAATGTACAGTATATTGACATACGTCATTTTAACTCATCAGCTCTAGTTTACCTACTACCCTCATTGTGAATTGTTGTCGGTCTTGTTATGGTCTTGTTCGTAACTAGTCATTATTAGAATATCATCAACAAAGTTAGTGTTACTATTTCATTATGGCTAGTACGTCCAGACGTTGTGTTAACGATCCTGATATATTTTGTTATGTTTGTGGTGAATACATACTGAAAAATCAGCGTAAATAGATTACAAACACAGTGCGTCGTTTGTATTTTGCTTACTTCGGTATTGAAATTCTACACCAAGATAAAGTGTGGGTGCCTCATAGTGTTTGTAAAATATGCGTTGAACATTTGCGACAATGGGAGAGAGAGAAACGTAAGTCTTTGAAGTTTGGAGTGCCTATGATATGGCGAGAACAAAAAAATCATTATGACGACTGTTACTTTTGTATGATTAATATAGTGGGCATCAACAAAAAAAAATGGCCATAAATGGAAATACCCCAATGTTTCTTCAGTACAAAGACCTGTTCCTCATTCAGAAAATGTTCCAATACCAACTTTTCACCAGGTAGTGCAGCAATCCCAGGAGGATGAAGCTGAAATACATATTTCTTCCCAAGTAGATGATGACTTTCAATACTGCGGAATAACATCAGATCCTAAGCCATTTTTGCAGAATGAGCTTAGTGACCTCATCAGAGACTTAGATCTTTCGAAGGAATGTGCTGAGTTACTAGCGTCAAGATTAAAAGAAAAAAAAATGTCTTTCCTCAGATGTTCGAGTGTCTACATATCGCACGAGAGAGGGAAAGTTATTGAAGTTTTTTTCATCTAATGAAAATTTTGTGTATTGCTGTAATGTGAGTGGTTTGCTGGCTTTAATGGGTTTAACGATCTATCAGCCCAATGAATGGCGTCTCTCAATTTGTTAAGGCTCTCGATAGAAATGGTCAATGTTTCCAGTTTATTTCTCACAAATTTCCTGGTTTAAGTACTGAAAAACTAAAAGCAGGTATCTTTGATGGACCTCAAATACGTAAATTGATGAAAAACACAACTAATTTTGAGACTTGTATAAATGATGTGGAGAGGCTTGCCTGGCAATCTTCTGTAGCAGTTGCACAAAATTTTCTGGGAAATCATAAGGCTGACAACTATGTAGAACTAGTAGATTAAATGCTGGTGCGATTCAAAGATTTAGGCTGTAATATGAGTATAAAATTACACTCTCAATAGTCATCTACATCATTTCCAATACAATTTAGGAGATCTAAGCGAAGAACAAGGGGAACGTTTCCACCAAGACCTAGAAACAATGGGGAATAGATACCGAGGAAGGTGGGAGAGTCATATGATGGCTGACTATTGCTGGGGAATCATGCGAGATTGCCCGAGTCAGTTTCATTCTAGAAAATCACTCAAAAGACAATTTCTTGATGTTTAATGTCAATAAAATATATATTTTTTCGTGAATTGTGTTTTTTTTTCTCGGGAACTAGAGCTGACAGAAGAAAACGGGTAACATTTTTGATATCGCCATGTAAGACATACTTAAAATCGGGTCTAAAATCTCCAGCACCAAAATGGTTGTAGGCCAGTGTAATAGCAGAAACACATAACTTACCAGATTTTGACTACATCCCAAACTATTGATATAAACACCTTACCGTAACACACAAGTACAAGTGCAATAAATTCACACAACACAATTTTCCGACTTTTTTAACATACATCGAACCTAAAAGTAATGATAGAGAAAATCCAGCAACTGATAAATTACATGCTAACCAACGTAACAAATAAGATCTAGAAACACATCACTATAAACAACAGACTAACAGAAGAAGAAAGAAGTTGTATAAAATACAGTAAATATTAAATAGCAGCGGACTGTTTCGGGCCTTCAGAAACACCCGAGGAAACGGTGAAATTGGAGGAACAAAAGCTATTATAACACAGGACGCAAGATGAGCAATTGCAAAGATAGAAAACTGTCAGGTTAGTTATGCATAAAACGAATTCAAACAATCTCAGTTTGGATAATATAATATGTTGTGGTCAATAGTGAGCGAAAACGGTATATAGACTTGATTTTTAGAGTCAACAGTGGAACTGGTATATTATATAATTTCAGGTAAAGTAATTAATATATACGTAGAAGAGAAATCTGGCTTTTCGGGTTTCTTCCGCATTGTTGAGGTCCTTTGGTTGGGAGGTTCGGAGACGAACCATTACCTTCGACGCTTCAATGCTCTCGCTGCCATCTTCTTCTGCAGCATGTGTTAGACCGATCAACATACGTTCCAGAAGAAGATGCTAGCGAGAGAATTGAAACGTCGGGAAGCTAACAGTTCTCCGAATCAACAAATCAAAGAACCTCTACAACCTGGAAGAAATCTTATTTAATTTGACATAAAAAAAAATTATATCAACACTACAATACAAATAAAATAAATACCACAAAAAACAAAGAAAACAACCCCCAAACTACTTATACCTTATATAAACAACCTGTTAAAAAAAGTAAACAAAATCTTAACACCATATAACATAAAAGAAGTTCACAAAAATTCAAATAATCTCAAGAACCTACACTCAAAATAAAAGACAAAATACCTACGTTAAAGAAAACGCACGTCATTTATGAAATTCCATGCAATGACTGCGAAGGCGTATACATCGGCCAAACAACATAATATCTACAAGAACGTTTAAATGGACACAAATCTTCAAACAATAATACAACCTTTAAAAACGGTGTATAACCCCTTACCACAATTATTAATCGCATCCTAAATACGTATTTCGACAAATAAGTTGTCATCATTAGTAGGTAAAACTACGGTGGAAAAGGAAAACAATGATAGGATACCATTTTTAGATACATTACTTATTAGAAATAAACATTAAATAGAAATCGATATTTTTCGGAAAGAAACCAATATTAATAGATTCATAATCCCGGATTCAAATCATAGTTTTCAACATGAGACAGCTTCTTTTAATTTCTTAGTCAATCGGCTACTAAATTTTCCGTTAACAAAAGAGAGATATGAAATAGAACTAGACGCCACCTTTGGAAGGCCGTCGTTACTTCACATTGGAAATGTGGACGGGGCGCGGTACTTCGGCTTTCTGACAACAGGCAGCGCTGAATTTACTTCTACGCCCGGTCTGAATAATTTCGGTGATGTGGTGATGTGGTTCTTTTTTGTGAATGTGTCTGAGAATATCCTTTCTCCAGCAGAGGCGTACCGACGAGCCTGTAGAAAGGCGAAATACGTATCTACGTCTCTGGGGAGGGATATGTTCGGACACGTTCACAAAAAATATTAATAGTGAACCTGTATTTTTGTTCCTCACACCAGATTTTTAATAATATTTTATATTATTAAAAATACCTTTACATTAAACTCTTTAACTGATGCTTTATTATGTATATGTATGATAGACACATTTTCAAAATATTCCAGGCAATATTTGCAACAACGACAATATAACGAAAAGTCATGAAAAATCAAAAATTTTAACCTATTTGCTTATACATATGACAACTACATACCTTAGTACATATACATAGATACAATTTTTGAATTCAGTTTAATACAAAAATCCGCAAGATACGACGATCTGTATTTTAGCAACAAACACATGAGAATTTTCATGACAGCTAACAAATAAGTGTGCGATATGGTATTCACATGCTGCCATCTATGTAAGAAATGTAGTAACCTATATGTCAAGCAGTGTGTAGCAAATATACAGTGTGTCCACAGATTCATTCTCAACATGGGGATCTCGCTTATTATGAGAGATAGAGATTTGGTTAAATGAGATCAAATACTGCAGAGGTAAAGTTGTACCAAACCCTTTACTCTAGCTTTGAATATTTAACGTACTTTGTGCGCTATTGCAAAAAATGTGAATTTTTGTTTTTTCGATTTTCTTTAATAACTCATTTATTTTTAAAGTAAGACCAATTTAGTTTGCACTTCCTTAAGGCAGTTTTTAATAGGAATCTGGTGGTGTATTTAGATTATTGAATATTGCAATAGTAGTTGAGCTGCAATGGCCAAGTTGAATTTTTCTTATGGGGGTCATAGTTGGCTATGGCACCATCGAAAATAATTTTTCTTTCCCTTTTCAAAAATGTATAATTTGATATACCTGATAACAAAACTAATTTCAAAAATTAAAGAAACAACATATTGTTGCATTAACAGGTTAGAGCGGTTGATAGAAGGTTTTGCAAACAAAGAAAGGAAGCAAACTTTATTTTGCAACAATTATTTATTAAATTAAAAACATAGGCAGTTCAGAAAATACGTAGATATTATTTAAAACAACATTATAATAAGACAATATGAAACAAACATGTAAATAATTTACATATCTGTAACTATGCACATGGACAATACACCTCGTATTTTCAGCATTTACTTCTGCTTAATACATATGTTTCTGCCATCTAGGCGTCCTCAGTTAAGCTAGTGAAGCAATGTATACAAATTAATACAAACCTGTTATAAACAACTGGTTTGTATCTGTATTTAAATTTACTGAAATAGCCCGCATAGATCAAGCAAGTTCCGTCCTATAAGAAGACAACTATTTAATAATTGACATCTTACGGGCGAAGGAGACTTTGTCTGGAGGGCTACCTATCGTTCGAACAGCTAAGCTGCTACGGTGTGTATTGTCCATGTGCATAATTACAGATATGTAAATTATTTACATGTTTGTTTCATATTGTACAAACGCTTTATACGTGCTTAACGTATTGTCATACTTAAACAAAACCTTTTTGTATATTTACCGCCATCTGGCTGGTTGTTAATGGACTACATCTACATACGTATTTTATCGTTTCCCGTAGCAGCTTAGCTGTTCGAACGATAGGTAGCCCTCCAGACAAAGTCTCTTTCGCCCGTAAGATGTCAATTATTAAATAGTTGTCTTCTTATAGGACGGAACTTGCTTGATCTATGCGGGCTATTTCAGTAAATTTAAATACAGATACAAACCAGTTGTTTATAACAGGTTTGTATTAATTTGTATACATTGCTTCACTAGCTTAACTGAGGACGCCTAGATGGCAGAAAAATATGTATTAAGCAGAAGTAAATGCTGAAAATACGAGGTGTATTGTCCATGTGCATAGTTACAGATATGTAAATTATTTACATGTTTGTTTCATATTGTACAAACGCTTTATACGTGCTTAACGTATTGTCATACTTAAACAAAACCTTTTTGTATATTATAATAAGAAATTATAAAAATGTTCAAACAGTTGACCATCATTTTCCAAACATAAATAGGATCTACGAATAGTAGATTTACAACTTTATGTAAAATACGCCCTGGAATAGCTCGACATTCGTGAACCACGCTTTTACGAAGTTCATTTATGTTATTGTAGCTGCGGGCATACACTTTGTCTTTAATGTAACCCCACAAATAGCAGTCGAGCTGTGTCAGATTAGGAGATCTTGGTGGCTCTTCCACCGGTCCACTAGTTCCGATCCACCTGTTACCAAATCGCTGACTGAGGAAATTGGTTACAATTCTGGAATTATGTTCTGGTGCACTGTCCTGATGAAACCAACAATTATGAGCCTCTTGTAAAGGTAATTAACCCAGCAAGTCTTAATATTATTTTGCAGTAAATGCAAATAAACGTCGGACATTAGTGTTTCATTAAAAATTATTGGACCAATTAATCGTGATCCTAGTATACCAAACCAGACATTAAATCCAAAACGCACTTGATGTCGAGCAGGTCTGATTACATGAGGGTTTTCTGTAGACCAAAATCGTAAATTTTGTCGATTGAAGAAACCATTGTTTGTGAATCCAGCTTCATCGGACCATAATATTTGAGAAGAAAAATGATCATTATCATCGAATTGCCTAGTTTACCAATCACAAAATTCTCTTCGTATTTCATTATCCCCTGGTATTAAAAATTAACATACATTGTATTTATCTGGATGATATTTGTGGGAGGCCAAAATATTATGAGTAGTTGATTTGGGAACGCCGGTGTTATATTGAATTTCCCGAACTGATGTGTTTGGATATTCAACAACTGCTTGTAAAACATTAGCTTTAGTTTCATTACTTATGCGCTGCGGTTTTGTATATGGCTTAGTAAATGCTCCATGATGTATTAAATTTACCGTTAAATTTCTGTAAGTAGAAAGATGGGGTTGTCTGCGTTCTGGATACTGGTTTATGTACATTTCGGCAGTTCTCGTCGAATTTTTGGGACACACAATGTAACAGGACTACATATAAAATTTGTCACTATTACTAAACGGCTCCATGACAGCAAAATTATTTAATAATAATCACTAAATTTAGTATTTAAATGGTGCTTTATATTTTATATTTGATACTATACAGAACATTATTAAAAACAACAAAGATAAAATAGGCAAAGAATCAAACTCTGGTGTATATAAGTTAACATGCGAGGATTGTAATAAGGTATACATAGGACAAACGGGGAGGACATTCAAAATTAGGATGAAAGAACACAATAGAAGCCATAAAGAAAAGAAAACAGATTCAACTTTCGCAAGTTATTGTATAGATATCAATCGTAGATTTAATATAGATTTCAAAATTTTACACATTCAAGAAAAAAGTAAAAAACTTAACCTGTTAGAAAACTTAGAAATTAATAGATACAATAATTTTGGATTAGCTTTAAATGACCAACTAGATTTAAACAACTCCCCTCTACTAAATTTAAGATTGTAAAAATTTTTCCACCACCGTTTCGCCAATAATTTTGACATAAATATTCAAACTTGTATTGTACATATTCAGTATTTCATCCACCTGATGAAGCCATTGTATGGCGAAACAATATTGTAGTAGTATTTACAATAAAATAATTTTTGAAACTAGAAGTTTAATTACTTATTTCTTAGCGTTATAATAAAGTTTCAACAAGTATCTCCTTCGTCAATTAACTATTAACAGTTTATATCATTTACATATTTAATAGCCATCCAATGGCTACATTTAAAAAACAAAGAACAAAAGAAATTCAATTAACAGAAGACATAAAAAGTAAAATACAACAACAAACGAATATGAACAAAACAACTAAGTTTAGAGCATGTGTTCGAAAAGATTTCCATTATTTTTCAGGCACAGATAGCACCTTCTCACCGTCGATTCTAACACCCTAATAAGCATTTTTGGAGTAATATTGGCAAATGCTTCCAGAACTAACCCCCTCAGTTCTTCATCTGTTGCAAGATTTCGCTGATAAAAATGATTCTTAACGAATTCCCATACGAAGAAATCAAGCGGAGTTATATCGGTTGAACGCGCTGGCCAGGGTGTTTCCGAATGCGTGCTAATGATTTTCTCTGGAAATCGCATTGAAAGATATTCCCGAACGGCTCTAGAATTATGTGCAGGTACACCATCTCGCTGTATCCAAGAGTTATGAATCATTGCTAGGGACACGCTATTGAGAGCATCCTCTAAATCGTTTTGCAGCGAATGTAGGTAACGCTCTGATGTTAAGGTATGGTGGTAAATAAATGGTCCTACAATCGTTGTACCGAAAATACCAGCCCACATATTAAAACCAAAACGGTGTTGATGCCTTGACGTTTTGTTTGAACGTGGATTGGTTGCAGACCAATAATGGACATTTCGTCTATTTAAAATGCCATTATTCGTAATCATACTCTCATCAGACCATATTATTTGATAAGAAAAATTCATATTCTCTTGACATTTTCTTGTATACCATTCACAGAATGAGCGACGTCGTTCTAAATCACCTGATCTAAGTCTTTGATAAATTCTGTACTTATACAGATGTAATTTTTGCTTTTTTTTTAATACAATGTGTTGTCGATTTTGGTATACCAATGTTTTGCTCAATTCGCCGGTCTGATGTACCGGGATCCTCAGTGAATGCCAACAAAACGTTTTGTACGGTTTCCTCATTGCCAGTTTTTGTCGGGAAACTACAGGTTTTCTAAAAGAACCATATGCTTTAAGGTTTGCTACTAATTTTCTAAAAGTTCTTTTATTTGGCTGCCTCCTTTCAGGATACTTCTGCAAATACATACGCTCTGTAACATTACAATTTTGGTTGGATGAAATAAAACATGCCACCATGTTAAACTTTTCTTCGTTAGAAAACATATTTAATAGAAAAAAATTTAAATTATTCTACAAAAAAAATAAACACCAAACTAATGTGTGAAAAAACCAACGCAACTGTCAATCCAAATACAACAGTACCACATTTGTTTTCCAAAGCTTGCTTTCGTCATAATGATATTGGCGTATTTGCGCATTTGGCGCATTTGGAAAATGCAAAAAAATCGAAAAAATGGCGAAACCGCAATTAAATAATAAAGTATGATAGGTAGTTGAATTCGTAATAAAAAGGGTTTTCAGAATCTAATATAAACACATCAGGGCCGTATTTAAAAAAATTAAGTGTATGATGGTTCCGCAAAGACGAAACGTTAGATTAAAAAACTAATAACGCCGCCTTAAACATCATTAAAAGTTGCTGTGGAAGAGTGTCATTGGTTTTGCTCTAGGTCAAATATTAACGCCAGGAAAAAATAGTTTGAAAAATCGAAACATTCTATTTTTTCAAAATTTCTCAAAAATTAAAAAATTTTTCAGGAAAATCTGACGCCAATTTCTTAGACCTTTGATTATGCAACTTTTCTCCCATTTAACCAAATCTGTATCTCTTAAGGTTTCCGAGGTCCCCATAGTGGCCCTTTTTATCTCGGACACATCGTATGTATAGGTTTTTGTTGTTTAAAAAAGTGTCAGATAATATCACAGGATCACGTAAGCCAAGGTGGGAAAGAAAATGGTAAGAAAGTAATATTTACATAAAATAATAAATATAATAACAGGAATAATAGTAAAAATAATAAATAATTAAGCAATGATAATATCAATTTCACGTCAACTTCTGACTAATTAATAGTGACTATAGATGACCTGTCTGATGAAGAATCCTTTCTTCCATTCTGACGAAAAGGAATGTATTTCTGAAAATTTGGATGCAATAGCGTCCAATATTGAAAACGGACCTGTGATAGAAGGGAACTAAGCTCAGACGACAGCGACTACGAAGGCCTATGCGATGCTCCTCAAAATCTACTTGTTTATTTCAGTCAGAAACTTTTATATATTAGTAGTAAACTTGTCCGGTTCAATAAAAAACATCTATACACATTCTCTCTCATTTCTTTTGTATTAGTACCTGGGTACTATTTTCGTCTTTAAAATGTGTTTCTAGATATTTTCTCAGTAAAAGCCAACGGTAAAAATAAATTGATATATGCAAAAATCTATTAAAAAACACACATTCCGAAGTGTTACAAAAATAATAAACAACAAAAGTATCACATTTTAGAAACGGAATTAGTACCCTGGTATTTAAGAGTCAAGTTTCAAGTAAAATTTCTCTGTATTTGTCGTGATGCTTATTGATTTTATGAAAACTGAAATAGTTGTTATTCCTCCTGGTTTGAAGGAATTTTCGGAATGTGTTTGACCGAAATATATATTTTGAATAATACACTAGTTTGAATTGAACGAGTTCCATTGCACCTTAATATGAATCTGGCCTTAATAGTAAAGACCGAGAAACTGGCTAATACGAGGGCGTATATTTATGTTATCTACCTAGCCATGAAACAAAAGAGTGACGATTTCAAACAAATTATTTAAAAATTGCTGTCACTGTTAGAAGTACATGTGCTAAGTTGTGTTTAGTTTGTGCTGTTTATAGAGATTTGAGACGGTCTATTTCTCGATAAAATGAGTGAAACTAAGGTTGAACATCGCAGCGTAATAAAGTTCCTGACAAAGGAAGGCAATGGTCCAAAAGCAATTCATGAAAGAATGATTGCTGTGTATGGGGAAGATACGCCATCTTATTTCGAAGTAAAATATTGGTCTAAACTCTTTCGATGGGGCCGAAAGTCAATCAATGATGACCCAAAGTCCGGACGACCCGTTGAAGCTCGAACTGAAGACATTGCGCGAAAAGTCGAAAATTTGGTACTGAAAGATCGGCGTGTAAAGATCTCTGTCATTGCCAATGAAGTCTGTATATCCGAAACAAGTGTCCTCAAAATTTTGCATGACGATTTGGGTATGACGGTGTCTGCACGGTGGATACCCAGATCGCTTACACCTGAACAAAAACTGTACAGAAAAGAAGTTTCTCAAGAAAATTTGGTCAAGTTGGAGAGGGAAAAAACATTTTTATCTCGAATTATCCCCGGGGATGAGACTTGGGTATATTACTGGGATCCTCCTACTAAACAAGAATCCATGCAGTGGGTTCATAAGGGCTCTCCACCACCAAAAAAGGCCCAGATACAATTTTCCGGAAAAAACTGATGGCAACTGTTTTCTGGGATACTGAAGGAGTCTTGCTTATTGAATATATGCCGAGAGGGTCTACCATAAATGGAGAGGCCTACGGAAACATAATTAAAAATGTAAAAACTGCTCTGGAGGAAAAACGCCCGCATTCTTATCCACAAAAAAACTTGTTGCTGCATGACAATTGTCGGGTTCATAAGGCAAAGAAAGTTCAGCAGATAATCAATGACTGTGGATTTATAGAGTTAAGGCATCTACCTTATAGCCCCGACCTAGCTCCGTCAGACTTCTTCTTATTCAAAAATTTAAAAGAGCATCTCAGGGGAAAGCTTTTTGCTTCTGACGAAGAACTCAAAGAAGCTGTTGAAGAATATTTTGCGGGGTTACCGAAGCAATTTTTTTCTGAGGGTATGGGGCAACTGGAAAAAAGATGGAATAAGTGTAGATATTAGTGTTGAAGGGAAAATAATAATAAATATATAATAATAATAAATAATAAAAATAATTTTTTTTTGTTCTCATGTGCTTTTTTTATGGCTAGGTAGATAACATAAAAATACGCCCTCGTACTTTATATTCTTGAAGTGAGATCTCTGAGATCTGGGTTGGAACTGATTATTGTTTCTACTTATTTTTACAATGAAAGTTTTGTCCCTGCCAGGTACCAGGGAGGAAGAAAACAATTATAAAAAAAAATTAGAAAATAATTATAATGAAATTGCGACATAAATATTTAGGTCATAAATATATTAAAATAAGCAATATGCACATAAACCCTTAATTGCAATACTGGCAGATAAAATAAATATTAAATACTAAATACAAACAATACAATTGTTACAAGTATTGAATTACCGAGTACGTATATTACAATAAATAGCAAGGGGGCTGGAGATAATGAATAAACCGAAATCTCTAAACCTAATCGTAAAATAAAGAATACATTGAAACATTCAATATAATAAATACAATAGATGAAATATAACAATAAAACAATAAAACTTATGCTATTATATAAGTCTACATCCGCAATTGAATTAATTTACAAAAAGAATTATACCTGTATTGAGTTAAGAGTTTTATGACCGTAAGAAACAAGACAATGCATAAGCAATATAATACCTGACGACTTACGTAATTAACAAATTAGATATTTGGGAAACTCCAATACATTTCTATATACTTTACATTTATAAATAGTATAAAATTAAAACCTATGATTTAATACGTAAATGCAACTAAATCTATTTGATTATGTTTAAATAAAACTGAAATACAAATTAAATCTATATTGACGGAACAATAATTTTATAGAAGAAATGATATTCCCACGCAGATTAGCAAAATATCCCAACGATGCCTGTTATTTAAAGCATCCTTTGATTTCGAATATCCAAAATGTAATTAAGTCCCAAGACTAATTGTATTGTTGTACATATTATATCTCACACAACGAAGTTGTATTCATAAAATGCAATAATATCCTGCTTAATTGTTCACTAAGCCAATGAAGTTATTAAGTTATCTATCGAGCGACGTGATTACATCCGTTGCAAGTCACCGATATATTAAATAAGCGCGGTTGTGTGCCCGCAATTTAATTTACCTCGTCACTCTGTATACAACTACAATAACGTCGCAGCGGGTCGCTGTTTATGTTTGGGGGAGGACTCAGCTACCGACGAGATCTAATTCGTGTTGATATAGGTGTAACTCTATACCTTTAGTCTACCTGTAATTAAGGTCTTTGTGGCTCATGGGGTTTCTTTGTCACATAGACTCCCCAATTAACAAGGAATAGTAATGCAATAAACTTGATTGCGACACCAATTATCCACTGCAATGGTTAAGAATGTAGGAAGAATATTTTATTGTTGGCTATATTGGTATAATTATTGGGGAATAATCCTTAAATCTTTAAATAACCGAGATTTTTACCTAGGTTCTTTAAATAATATTTGAAGAAATTCGTCCTATTCGGGACTATTGCATTTGTATTATACAAGCCAATTTAGAGAATATGAATCACTTATCTTTATTCATTTATCAAACTATTATGTAGAAATACGTTCCTTTTAAAATTTCGCAGTGTATGTTAGTTTTAGTTTACTTAAAACATGCAAAGAAGCTACTGTGTGGCAAAACGCTTGTATTGTAAAGTATAATAATTAAAACATAAAAATTAGTGAATATTGATGTGTTATTACTAGAGCAGACCAATTTCCCTGCGCGCCATGTACGGCGATGTGAGGATGATTGTATTGCATCAGAACTAATAAAAAGCATTCAGTATGTGTTTGGTACTTGCTTAGACTGCATGTAAGTGTAAGCATACGTAATAAAATGTCGTCGACAGATAAATCGAGAAAACGACCGTTTTCAGACGAAGTGAATAAGTTTATTATGGACTTAATATACGATAGCTCAAAAATTAAATGTTTAGTGTGCAATACATATCTAATGTGTTGGTCAAAAACACATTGTTAAGAACAAGTAAGCAGTTCGAAGCACAATAATAACAAAATTAATCGACAACAGTTTATACATGAACTATGTCTAACTATAATTGTGTGTATACTGCCGTTTACCTTGTTAAGTAATGATTCATGATTTCATTTTGGAATAAATACGCGAATCAAACATTACCGAGCACGACAACGTTACGAAGGAATTTACCATCAGTGCGTAAACAGGTTTAAAATAAAATCAAAGCTGAACTGAAAAATAATCTGAAGTTAATATGATGGCGCGTAATATGGAACCACATCAACCAACGTCTTCAATTTTATTCGCATCCAGACGACTAGAACAATGTAATGCCGAAAAAATTTCTGAGGTGCTATTAGATACGTTGGAAAAATTTAAAATTTCGAGAGACCAAGTATTAATGTTTATAACCGATGGTGCCGCAACCATGTGTTCTATAGGCCGGTCTTTTAGAAAATATTGTTCTAGCTTGTTACATATTACTTGTAAACTCCATTCTCTACACCTTGTGGCAGAATAGGTTCGTAGATGTTTTCCAGAGGTAGATGCTTTAATATCTAGTAGAAAGGAAGTATTCCTGAAATCTCCAAAACGTATACGAATTGTGTCCCAATACCCCCGAGCCACCACAGCTGATTCTGACACGTTGGGGTACATGGCTACGGGCGGGGTTTTACTATCATGAACATTTTGAAAAGATTAAGGACGTTGTTTATCATTCGATCCGAAAGAAAGGGCAGCTATCAATACAAGCCATAAAAAATTTCAAGATGCCCAGATTAAAATGGATTTACAAAGTATTCATGAGAATTACTTGGGACTAGAAGAAGCAATAACAAAATTAGAAAATTCGTCGCTGTCGTTAGAGGAATCACTGTAAATCGTTAAAGATGTTCACGCACAACTGTGTGCTGTAGAAGACGCAAAAAGTGAAAGTGTTCTAATTAAATGTGAAAGTGTTTTAGACAGAAATGCAGATTTTGACACCTTAACACGTATTTGTGAGGGCACATCTACAGATGCATTAAGTTGCTTAAACAAGTATTTTGATTATGCGAATATAACATCACTAGATGTAGAACGCTCGTTTACTGAATATAAACTTATTTTTTCCTCACGGTAGACATGTTTTTCAGAAATAATCTTAGAAACGCACCTGATGTTTAAAATATACAATCGAGTTACTCCAGTTTGTCAATCCTTGGAAGACGCTTAAAACGGTAAGTGTGCACACAATCACTGACTTCATACATTTTCCATTTTATTTATAGGTACATACAACGCTGCTATAATATGTACTATTCTTATTTTTCGATTGTTTATGCATATTACTTTAATAGCAGAAAACCAAATGTATATTTAATTATTTCTGATAGAATAAATGTCTCTACTTCTATACTTATATCGGTTACAAGCTCATGTTGCGTCCCTATTCTATAGCATATTGTAATATATTACGAATTACACTCCCATACCGGCGCTCATGGCGCTTACGGAAAGTGGTCTGCTCTAGTTATTACTATTAGTAAGGCTGGGATTATATGAAAATGTGTATTTTTTAATATGTCTCTAGTGTGTGAAAAGAATATATGTTCAATGCGTGGAAGATTTGTGATATGCTTCCAATTTTCCTTACTTTCAGCTATTCTAATTTAATGTAACTGTTTTACTAAGGGTTTTATTTCATGTTTTGTATTTCAGTTTATTTATTAGGGCTTACATAACATTCCAGAATTAAAATTTGAGTCATGCATTTTTTAGATTTGTTTCAATTGCATTTAGTTTAATATGATTTTTTTTTATGTTTTTATTACCGTCATATAATAAATGAGTTATCAAAATTGTGTTCTGTTATTTTGTATTCTCTAAATAATTTGCTCTATTTCAAGATATGTACTGAGTTTATTTGCCTAATTTCAAATAAAATTAGGAAACTTTTTGCAAAGTTATTCAAAAAAATTCCTAGGTAGTCTCACAGACGACACATCAGTAAGTATGTCATAAAACTAGTACGTCAATACTTAAGGGTTAAGTTTACCGATCATTTAGATGCACTTAAATTTTTTTAAAGGCAAGTTAATTTCTGCATTGTATTCAAATTCAAAGATTCAACCAGTTTTTTGTTAATATAAAATAACTCTAAATGAAAATAATTAATGAAACAATATTTCCAAATTTATGTATTTTACATGTTTTGGTGCATATAAGGTTGCCGAGATTAAAGAAGTTGGTGATTAATCTCGGCTTCTTAAATCAATCTTAAATTTAGCAATCGATATTATTCGATTTAAACCGTTCTTACTTCTCGACAGTGTACTTTAAAGTCTTCAGTTGACAGTACACCGAGGAAAGAGTTTCTGGGAGAATAAATGACAAAAATATTTACATTTAAGTATTTCGAGTAGTCTAGTCTGCTGGACGACACGTCAGTATTTCAGGGTTAAAATAATTCTTTAAATAAGATGAACGATTTAAAAAATTAAATCGTTTACTCTATCTCTTGTACTCCCATTAACTACATGTATTTGACTTGTACATCAGTTACAGTATAATTTGATCTTAATTTTGACTTTGCTAAATTTTAATTCCCTAATTGTTTCGGTTTGATTCAATACTTTTAGCTGGACTAAAAACGTCCTCAAGACTCGGGCGCTATTTTGTAATGCACATGGGGTATCTGAGTGGCGATAACGGATAATTTCAATATTAACGAGGGGCGTCACGACGTCTCAGAGCGAAAAAATATACATAAAATAAGAAAGGTTTCTAATTCTCTTTAACGGGCACGATTATGTCCTATTCCGGATCTGATTGCATTACAAGGGCGTTAGGATACGATCAGATTTGCTAGACACTACGATAAGACGGATAAACTAAGACCAGTTAATAACAAAATTCATTAATTCCATTGTAATCTATCTATTAATTGTAATTTGATGAGTTGTATACAGGCGGCAGTACCATAGCTTAACTAGTGGTTTAAAGTTAAGTTGGTACTACGTTTAAGCATGCAAATCTCAACCCTAATAACAATTGACAAGTGCAATTACTTTTTGAAATTTCAATATAATTTCAATTAATTAACATTGAGGGTAATTATAGTCGGTGATTGATTCAGGTGTCTTAATTAATTAGTTTACTCGACTTATTTTCAAACAGTGCTATTGCAAATCGTATGTGAACATTTGTAACTTTTTTTGTTTTCTTCTAAACAAGGTGTAACTGGTGATATGTGGAGTATAAACGTAAGTGTTTTTATTTGACATTTTTATTCTCAACAAAATATATTTTCCAGACACGTTTTAATATTTAAAGGAAAGAACTCGTAATTTGTCTAATTTACTATTTTTAAATTCGTTTTATGATATAGCCAATTCTACAATAGTTATATTATAAATGGATGATTTACCACAATAAAACAAGCAAAAATTATGATGAATATTAACGTAAATTGCTCTTGTTTTAATTATCGTTGTTACCTGCAAACAAGATGAGTGCCTTGATTTTATTTCTGATTTTTAACGTCTTTGGTCAATATTTACCTGACATTTGCAAACGTTTTTATGATATAAAAATTCAGACGAGCTACGTGTTTATAAAAAAAGATTAGTTTTTTTTGTTGTTTGTCGAAATTCGAACATTTAAAATGGAACAAATTTTAAATGCATTTTTAAATAAAATCAATATACCAATCTGAACATAATTTATGATAGGGTACTCCCTATTAATTATTTAATTATGATGTGGGTACAAAAGACAATGTTAGGCGAAAAATCTCCCATGGAGAACATTATATTTAGTGAAAATTAGCATTCTATTTCATCGGCCATTTTGTATTGACAATTCATTCCAGGTGATATGATTCCTATGTCGGTTTTTAATTAACATATTTGTGGATGATTTCCTAGCTGTCTAGAAATATAACTTCTAATTTTGAAATTCATTAATAACGGTAATCTCATGAATTTTGTTTTAGACTGGCTATAGGGAATGCAATATTAGTGGATTAGGTTTTGTCAATTTTATACGTGCAAATAAGATTATTTTACTTTACCAACTAAAATTTTCATATTGCTAACTTACTTTTGTAAAACTCTTAGGATATGTGTGTGTGTATAATGTAAAATAATTGTATATTCTAAATACCAATAAGTTCAATTTAAGACAAAATTCTTCCTTAACTACTCGACATGGTGGGTTGTTAAATTGTATTTACGTTCAAATCCTAATCGTCTACTTTAATTATAGTGAATGTGTCTGAGAATATCCTTTCTCCAGCAGGGGCGTACCGACGAGCCTGTAGAAAGGCGAAATACGTATCTACGTCTCTGGGGAGGGATATGTTCGGACACGTTCACAAAACGTATTTAAAAGTGAACCTGTATTTGTGTTCTTCACACCAGATTTTTAATAATATTTTATATAATTAAAAATACCTTTGTATTATACAAAACTGGTGGGGTTTACCTACTCATGTATGTTTCAATTATTCTGATAAATTTAATACTTCTAATATTTCCAGGTTTTATTAGTTTGTTTCTTTTGTTGCAGATCGTTCTGGTTAAATTAACTGCCTTGCGTTAAATACGGTTAAAATAAAGTGTTATAAAAAATTCCTCGTATGCCGTTATTAAATTAAAGTGTTGTGTCATTGAAGCCATCATCAAAAATGTCCTTTGTGCCAGGATTCTACGATGAAGGTAACGAAATTTTTATTTACCTTTTTGATTTGACTGTTTGATATAGATTAAAATTCTTTCAATGGAGACTGTGGTAAGGGGTTATATACCTTTTTAAATGATATAGATTAGTTTTATTATTTGTTATTTCAATCAAAACAATATTATTGAATTTATTCAAACACATCTTCATCTTCATAAATAATAAATACGTAGATTGTTAAAATTTTGAGTTCTTATTTAAATTCAATTAATCATTATATCGTGCGTTAAAAAAAGACAGCCGACGAGTTGGCTATGAAATTTTTAGGTAGGTCATACTCATAATTTAGCTGCACTGTTCTAAATTGTCAAATGTTACTGTCATTAGCAGAGAGCGGACTGAAGCGATTAAATGACCAATTGCCCCGATAAAACGTTATGGCGGTATCATATATAGTAAGCATGTTATAACAGCCCCACTATTTGCTTGCTCGATTGCATTCGTCGAGCAGATAGTTTTTCGGCCGTTATTGTGTCTATTCATTCATAAATTCTATTTTATAGTGGCGTGTTTCTGGTTTCGTTTCTTTCAGTGTTATTTGGTTACAACTTTTGGTATTTTAAAAAATCCGTTTTATATTGTTGTATTGTATATTTATCCTATAATTTTTTATAAATATTAAGTTTAATTTACTCTCTTATTTTTGGAGTAGTTTTCGTTTCTTCTTTTTAGTCCATTTCTTTCTGTTAGTATTTCTCTTTATTTTCATTAACTATGGCGAATTCTGGTAGGGCAGCCATGGTTTGATGGATTAGAGGCCATACAGATTGGTTGCATATTCGTAATGACACCGAGATATATTGCAGTGTCTGTTCATTAAGTTTAAGGCGTCCACAAAAGTGTAATTTGCAGAGACATGTTTCTTCGAAAAGTCGTCTAGATAACATATGTCCATCTGCACCTGACACTTTTACGAAGAACTGTGTGACGCTTTCATGGCGCCCAATATCCCATTCAAAAAGCTTAACAATCCAGTCCTCAAGAGGTTTCTTACAAAATATACTGATAGTCATATACCACATGAATCTACTTTACGTAAATACCACTTACTAAAATGTTATTTGAGAACCATTGAATAAATACGAACCAACCTATCTGGTTATTATCTTTGGTTAAGTGCAGACGAAACAACGGATGTAATGGGACGATATGTGTTAAATGTAGTTGTTGGTATTCTTCATCTGACAACTTCATATCAACTATACTTAATTGCAACTAAAATATGGCGAGCTGTAAATGGTGAAACAGTTGCAGAAATAATTGATCAATGCATTCATAATATCCTGTCATTGAATAACACCTATGAATACAAGATTCTATTATGCACTTTTGCAAAATTTTAATCACGCACACATCACCAGTTGATATGGAAGGGATATTCTATTTTTAAACACGTTTTAACATCTAAAAGAACTAATTTAACGCAGGAACACCTTGAACAAATTTTAGTTGTTAATAGTAATGTTTTAAATTTTCAATGTTTCTCAGAAAATACATAGTTTTGAGTTTGTTTTGTTTATACAAAATTCGACACGCAATTCGCTTGTCACCATTACTTTTGTTTCAGCAGTAGTTGCTGTCGGTTACCAAACCGTTTATTACATTCGCTCTGTTGTGCATTGACAGATACATATTAACTGCATATACAAGTGTCCCGTATCGTTATGTTCAAATTTGAGGAGTGTAAAGTAGACTTCATTTCAAGTATCAAAAACGCAAAACTTGTATATCCATTTTTATTTGTTTCAAAGTTACAGATTTATAAATGTGATTATCAGATCATGAAAAAAATGTAATCCTAAAGTCAATAAAAACTGATTTTATTTAAAAAAGTTCAATTAAAAATATTTTCGAAATGTCCACCTCCTTGTTGAATGCAGGCTTGTGCCCGTATTCATACTTGTTTTGTCGGATTTGCTCGGCAGCCAGGGGAATACGATCCAACAACTCTTCTCTTGTGTTCGAAACTTGCGCGTAGAGTAAATTTTTCATGTACCCCCATATATAAAAGTCAAGGGGATTAAGATCGGGTGATCTGGGTGGCCAGGCAACAGGACCACCTCGACCAATCCATCTTGGATAATTGACGTTAACCCAATTTCGGACAGAAATTCCTAAATGTGGTGGTGCCCTATCCATGTGAAACAACATGTCTCGTCGAACATTCAGTGGGACATCCTCTAAAAGATCTGGCAGTTCGTCAATAAGTAATTGAATGTAATTGTCCGCATTTAACCTCCCAGGAAGAACGACAGGACCAATCAACAAGTCATATCAATCCCAGATATATATTTGTTGTAGTTAATAACGATATTTGGTTTCACAGATTCTGTGTCCTTTCTGTTCCGCGTTTCTTGCATCTCAAATTTATGAAACGTCGAAATGGCAAAGACGTCACGTTTGTCGTGTCATTTACCAACAATCACACTATCTTTTCTTGTCCATAAAACTCGCTTTTCTTTAGCTTTTTATTTATAACATCTTTGGGATTTCCTTTCTTTTTTTTTTCGAAGTGTGCGAACAATATGTGTTTTTTCTCTAACACTTCTTCTGCAAAAAAATTATCCAAAAAAATTGCTTTCCTTCATAATGCTCCATAAGTTTCTCTACCACAGCATATCCGTGCCCCAGTGCATCGTTTTGAGTAGTACCCTTACCATATTTACAGTCTTTTTCTTTTGGTTTTCCCCTTTTGTCAAATGACTTTCCCATTTATTATAATATGGCGGCGATGTGTCAAATAATTTCCTTATTTGTCAAATGTGTTTCACTATATGTCAATTGACTTTCACGAAGTGTGTTAATCATTTTATATTCATCTATTATGGAGAATCGTCGAATTAATAGTAAAATAAATAATGATTTAAGAGCTTTAATAATTCGTTCTATGAACAATGGGCTCACGGCAAATAATATTGGAGAGCAATTTGGAATTTTACCCAATACTGTAAGAAAGATTTATTCTACATACCGGAGAACCGCTAATATTCATAAAAGAAGTGCTGGTCACCGACCAAAAAAATTATCTGTGTTACAGATAAATGAAATTTTCAATTGGATTGATGAAGATTGCAGTTTATCACTTCGTCAGTTAAAAGAAAGATGTTTGACGCAGTGGCCACTTCATCAAATATCGCTATCGACGATAAACAGAGCACTAAAAACTTTCCATTATTCGTTGAAGAGAATCTCTTTCGTTCCCGAAAGAAGAAATACACCACAAATCATACAGACTCGCTTTGAATATGCTATCCGGTACAATAGAATCATGTTCGAAAGGGAAAAGATTTTTTTCATTGATGAATATGGAATTCAAGTTAATTCTCGAACTTCATATGGAAGATCAGTTAAAAATACTCGAGCAACGAAAATAAAAGCTCAACTAAGAGGGCGTAATTATTCTGTAGCTGCAGCAATGAATGCAAATCACTATATTTGTTCCAAATCCAAGATAGACCATTCAATACAGTTCATTTCTGTGAATTTATTACAACTCTAATTAATCATTTACATAATGATAACATACAAGGCGCCTTTTTTGTTATGGATAATGTTAGATTTCATACAAATGAAGAAGTTGTCAATCTCATTAGAAGTCATGAGCATTTTGAAGTTTTTTTTACCTGCTTACAGTCCATTTTTAAATCCGATAGAGGAATTATTTAATCAATGGAAACACATAATAAAGAGAACTCAGCCGACAAATGAGGATGAATTATATGCAGCAATACACAATGCTTCTGAACAAATAACTGCAGATAATTGTCTTCATTATGTTCAGCATATGGAAACATATCTGGGTGATTGTTTAGAACAAAATGAAATATTAAATTAATTGTTTCTTCATTTATATATTTCGATAGTTTGTACTGTGCATATTTGTGATATTTGAAAATGTTTTGCATACATGTATGTATCAATTTCTATGTACATTACACAAGAATAAATTAGATAACTTAAAATTTCAAATGTATACTCTATTTTCAAGGGTACGTCAATAACTAAATGAAAATGATGCACAGCTTGGTAAGTAGTTATTAATATAATAATATAATTTACATACATGGGAAAAATAATTGATATAAAGTGAAAGAGATTTGACAAAAAAAGAATTTAATTTGACATATATGTCAATATGACAGGAATTGGGGAAGTCATTTGACAAATTGTGAAACACAATTGACAAAAGGGGAAAACCAAAAGAAAAAGACTGTAGTAAAAATTATTACGGCGTACATAATTCATACAGCTTGATCCCATATTTAGCAGCATTGTTAGGGTCAAACTGTCGAAAATACAGACGACCGCGCCACAGCAATAAAGCTTCATCTAGCGATAGATTTCGTCCAGTATAGTAAACGTTTTGTATATTGTTGACAATATGGTTTACGACTTTAAATATTTTATGTAAACGGATACTAGTGTCGTCATTATCGTCGTAAAAACACAAGCAACGCAAAATCAGTTCAAACTGAATACGGTGATATAGCCGATGATAATAGACTATATTTTTTGACCAATAGTGCTTCATACTAGGCAATCTTATATTTCCCATGGCAATACAAAGAAATAATAAATCTCATCATTTGATCTCGTGTTGTATTTTTCCATTCAAGTATATTTGATTTTTCCTGCGAAGCCATTTTTGATAAGAAACACTGTGCCCTAGTGTTTGACCAATGAACAAGTTTATCAATCAATGCAATATCAAATAGCAGAAAAAATATTTGAAGAGGTGATGCATTTTTATGTATATCTACTTTCATACCTTGTTGTTCGTTGAAATCGAATATTTCTGGATCTCGCTCTATATCACTCCATTCATCTTCATCATCGATATTGTTTTCTTCATCTTGGTCCACATTATCATCACTATATTCGTCATCGGTACTATTTTCACTGTCATTAGAAGAGAATACAAACCCGAGCATATTTTTCAATCCCGGGATTACGTGATTTTTGAAGCGTAATCTCGGGATCCAGGGATTAGACTATGTGATTTCTAATTGGGCTCAAATGAAAGAAAAACTTAAATAATTTCTTAAAAATTATTTATTAATATTGTTGCACAACACAATACACAATATACTAAAATAAGGAACAAAAAAGACAATTCAAAAAAACTATTTAAAATTTTTAAAATACAATCGGAGAAATATCAAAGCATCCAATGTTTGAGTTACAAGCCTGCTTCGTAGTTTATTGCCAACATAAGAAGCAGCTGAAAACGCTCGCTAAGGTTCTACAGTGGTCGCAGGAATAGACAATAGATATTTATATGCTAATTCTAAGTGATATCCACGAACTCCTCCATTTTCGAACAGGATCATTTCGCGTCTAATACTATTTACCAACCCCGATTCATTTTGTACTTCAGAATCTGGGGATTACATGCTCTTATTAATTTCCAGCTGTAACTTTTCCTTTAGTGTCAATTGGGGTTGGGAGGTTTGTTGCCTTGGCTCATCATCTGTTTGTGATCCTGACCTTTCTTCCTCTACCGTGTCATTTCGACTATTTAGTCTTTTACCAATACTCTTTATTTGCGCCCTCACTAAAGCCTGTGTAGGAACTGGAAATAAGTCAAGCCATTCCAAATCCGATAATAACTGATTTTCATCATCTCTTCGTGGATTTAGTAAATAATTCAACACACCAGTTAAATCATCATTTCGTCGTTGCTTTATACGTTCCACTAAGGATGTTTTCATTTTATTAGCGAGTGCTGAGTTTTTGCTAGACAACTGTTTTATAAAAAATTTCAAAGCGGCATCAGCTGTGTATAAATTAGCATCTCGTCGACAGATTGCTTCTACTGTTCATTTAATTGGGGTCAGCACATCAACAATTTTATTTACCAAGTCAAAATCAGCATCTTCGAAACGGAGTGGATGATTGAGACCTATAAAAGCTTTTTGAATGCAGGTTTTTAAAAGAGAAAATCGTTCCTGCATGGTTAAAAGACTATTCCACCTGGTTTTACAGTCCAAAAGAAGTGACAACTCTTTTTCATGTCCAATCTTCACATGTTTTTCAAGTACCGTTTCATTTTTCAATGGTGATCTTTTGAAATACACTACAACTTTACAGATTCTCTTTAACAGCTCATTAATGTTTTCATCTTTCGTTAAATCTGGTATGTGCTCTCGCGCAAGTTCATTTTGTGACATTAAGATTAAGCCTGATTCTGGACAGTCTAAGTCTTCTAAATTGTCATCATCATCGCTATCGTTCATATAATCAGCAGTCACAGCTGGTTCATTTATAGTATCATCTGAGTCTGAGATAGGGCTGTCTTGCCTGTCTTGAAAATAATTCTTTAATTTATAAAGCACATCACAGACGACCAAATTGATACCATGTGCGAGACACAATTGTTGTTCAGTGCAAACAAGCTGTCCTACCTTTATGATAATGTTCGGTCCATCGGTTACAGTAGCCACGATATCAGTTTCCAGGAAAATATCAAATTAACTTAGACGCTTTTTCAATATATGAAGACAATTGTCAGCCGTCATACTTCCATGAATAGGAACGAGTCCTAAGCCCCAATTTTGTTTATAGGAATGAACGTTGACAGCCATATATCGTTTATTGGACGTTGATGTCCACTCCTCGAAATATAGACTGAATCTTTCACCTGCACTTTTCAAATGTTTTAATTCTGCCGTTACTTATTTTCGGATTTTTTCACTATAACACGCTTTCGAATTGTTGCTGATTTGGATAAATCCGTGTATTTCGCTAAGAGCAATTTTCTCAAATCGTCTGAAGTTATGAATACACAGATTGGAAATCCATCTAATGCAATCATTCTTGCCAAAACATCATCCAGGTTATCGTCGGCACTCTTAGTAAAATAATCTTCTAATTTTAGTTTAGCTAGCGGCGGTGCTGTGTTCACATTTTCAGAATCTTAACTTGTTGAAGCTGTTAAACGATTAACGTCCACTAAAATATTAATGTTATGTTTTGATGACAAATGTGTATATGTAATCTCTTAGTCGATCCACCCAAAGTCTTTAGAATGGCAGGGCATTGCTTACATTTAACACTATTCCCGTGTTTCGCAGCTAAAAATAACTCCACGCTGTCGACGTATCACTGTTTTTTTTTATGTCGAACAAAGTCTCCCGCCATTTAAAAAAACTTTTTCAGATAATCGACTTTTAAATTTAAATGACGTAACCTGCGTAACTTTGTCGCTAGTAGAATAATAAATGAAAAAAGTAAATCCTAATAAACGTATTTATATTTTTGTACAGGGAATCCCCGACGGGGAATCCCTCGCAACAATATTATGATATATCATATGAGGTGATCGGGTGACTGCCCTGTTGGCCCGTTGGGGGATTACTTTAACAGTATTGTATTGAAGTAAGCCGGGCGTGGAAGTCCCTTCTAAGTTACATATTATTTGGGCTGTACGTGTGTAGTCTTTTTATCGTACGGCATACCTGAGGTTGATATTTTGTCTTTATGTAATAAGTGCCCTTAATATAATCTAGGTAATATAATCAAGGTCATTGTCAAGGCGCAACGGATTACGGAATGCAAATTGGCAATCCCGAAAATCGCGAGATTAGCCAAGTACAGTCCCGGGATTTACGGGATCAAAACACGACCGGGATCCCAGGATCCCGAATCCCGAATTGTATTCTCTAGTCATTGGCCACTGAACCTGAATTTCGGGAGAAGAAAATTTCCAGTCACTTCCAGAATCTTGATATGGTTTTTCAAAAGAATCGTCATCTTCATCAGAGTTTAAATCATTTTCATCAGCTTCAAAAATTTATCAGAAAACATATCAGAATAATATTTATTTAAACATTTATATAAAGATTTATTAGAGAAGAAATGATACTAGTTGAATGTATGACAACAATAAAATCACTAAAAATAAAATCACTTTAAGTAAAGTCACGTCCTCGGTTCATATATGAGCCGGTGGTCTATAAGATAAAGCCAGCCGACTCATAAATGAGCCGAGAGGTAGCCAAATTGTTAATAAGACAAAATATTATTAAAAATCGGGTGTGTAGAATACAATAAAAGGTCATATATTTGTGAAAGTATCTCTCCAGAGACGCAGACATGTGCGCCACTGGAGAAATACATTCACAAAAACAAGCTTGCTATATTGCAGACTTTATTAAGGTACAGCGTATAAAAGCATTCAACGACGAACGCCATAACAAATGTCTTCTAGACGAGCGCAAAACTAAGCCAAGTGCTTCCATCTGGCGGATACAACCTCAACTACAGAAACTGTATTAACGTATCTCAAATTTTTATCGGACGAATCGAATGCGTATATAACAAAGTAATTTGAAACATACTTGAGTAGTTAAAACTTCATGGAATTTTGTATAAAACAAAAATATTTTAAATAATGTAAATAATATATACTATCAGCTACCTTTTATCCTAGAATAACAGGGGATTTTATAGACAGATTCTCTCTCTGTTGAAATGCTCAGCGAATTTAATTTGTGTCGTCGGTTTTTTATCACCATATCCTGTATTGTAATTACCTTTTCTGGAGTAGTGACAACTTTAGGACCTCCCGATCGGTGTCCATACTTCACATTGATATGACTGTGTTTGAACTGAAGCACTCAGTTTTTTATCATTACGTACGATGGAGCACAACCATCCAAAACCCTTTTCATCTCTTCTAATATTTCTTCATGACTTAAACCTTACATGTAAAGAAATTTAATTACGACGGGTTTCTCAACGTTATCTATTTCAATACAAATTTAACCCTACGAGGTTCAACCAGGTCTGTGCAGACCTTTTGCATATAAATGTGTGTATAACTCTTTTGTTTTACGTGTTAGAGATAGGCTACAGAGAACACAATAAGTATGGACCACTGTGATCCACTTATGTGGGTATTTTCGGTTTTATTCCTGTTTACAAGCGAAATGGTTCATACATACCAAGCAGGTCTGTGCAGACCTAGCTTGTTCCTAAGGTAGAGAATGCGAATTGTGTGTAACGGCTTTTATTTTAAAAAGAAGACAGGCAATTTGCCAGTACAGCAGCAGTGTTTGTTGTGTAAAGATCTGAGTGTTTTAGTTTGAAGTGAGTTTATTTGGGGGTTTTCCCAAAAATATATATAATATATATATATATATATATATATATATAACATATATATATATAATAATAAATATATAATATATATATATATATATATATATATATATATATATAATATATATATATAATAATAAATATAAATTGGCAATTAGTTCCCTTTGGTTACATGTAGCAAAATGACTTCAGCATCTATTATCGATGATGATATAATGGACGTGGTGAATTGCACCAGAAGATATCAAAATTTATCGGAAGAAGAGAGGAATCAAATGGATAACAAGTTAGCCAAATGGATGACTGGTGCGGATGAAGAGGCCGGGGAACTCAATCCATTCGAAGGCGACGACGACATTACGGACCCTGATTATGTTCCACTGTTAGAAGATGCGACTTCTGATGCTGAGGCAGACATCGTTATAGAAACCGAGAGCACATATGACGATGATGAGGATTTAGAATATTTCTATGAAGGCGCTACAGCTGCCACCGACGCTCTTGAATTCGTCGATATGGAAATGGAGCCCCGTTCAGCGAACTCGGTTATCAAATACTGTTCAAAAGATGGTAAAATTTGGTCAAGTGCTCCACCGGGTACAGGGATTGATATATGTTGGAAAACAGGCAAATGAAGCGCGTGCGGTAAATCAAGGCGAGAACATCGTTCTAAAATTGGTCGAAAAGTACGCCGGTTCTGGACGAACAGCATATGCCGATAATTTCTTCTCTTCTCATGATTTGGCTGCTGTTTTGATGACGAAAAGGTTGGCGTATGTAGGAACCATGCGCAAGAACAAAGCCTGTATACCGAAGGAGATGTTGGATCCAAAACGCGATATATTAAGCACATTATTCGGTTACCACAATAATAATATTGCGCTTTGCTCATACATGCCAAAAAAGAAAAAAGTTGTTCTCATTTCGACCGAACATTACAATCCCGACGTCGACTCATCAAAGCCATCGCAAAATCCATTTCAAATTTTAGATTATAATAAGTATAAATCTGGAGTCGACACCATGGATCAGGTGCTTGGTAGTTATACGTGCAAAAGGGGCACAAACCGATGGCCGTTAGCTCTGTTCTATAACATGTTGGACGTGGCGGGCTTGGTTGCATTTGTTATTCATGACAAATTGGGTCATGTCAAGAGGAACGATCGAAGACGTGTCTTCCTTATGGAATTGGCACAACAGCTAGTGGTCCCACACATGGAGCAAAGAGCAACGAATCCCATTGTACGAGGTATTCAATACGTCAAACACGCAATGGCATTATTCGGTGTAGAGGTAAGCATTTCATTTAAACATACATTCAATTCAAATTATGAAAAAAATTTTCATTTTTTTTGTAGGCAGCAACAGGCCCACCGATAGACGATCAACCAATTCATGCCATTTCCTCTGCAACTCGACCATCGTGTTCGCTGTGCTATAAGTCTGATAAAAAGCAGCGAAAAACTCGGTTCCATTGCATGTATTGCAAGAAACCGGTATGTCTACAACATTCACATGCCAAATACGCGTGCCTTGAATGCGGTGCCTAACTTAATAAACTAACTATATTGTTATCCAAAATATATAACGATATGTTTTTATGTTTAATTCATATTTTTCCTACCATTAAACACATTTACATACACTTTTGATACGCCTGCCTATATATTAACATATAAATTCCATGTAGGTCTGCGCAGACCTAGTTGTACCAGTTAGCGCCCAAAAACCCTTGAACCTCGTAGGGTTAAAATACGCTGGATTTGAAGAGCTGCTCACAACAAGGTATTTGACAGATGACTGTCAAATTTTTAGCGTTGCCAACTAAAGGATGAAACTTGAAAAATGTTACTAAATTATTTACCTTCCAAAGCCATCTACGTAGAGGCTACCTAGTTAACATCCCGCCCTCGCACTCAAAAATTATATAAAATGGTATACCTGCTTTCTAGGCGTAAATATTAGGATTGTTATTAGCATTATAATGTGTATTCGCCGCTTTAACATAAAAATAAATTGACAGAGAAAAAAAGTAATAAACTTTTACGATGTGGGTGTTGGTTTTAATATTCTTCAATTACGTCGAGAACGATACAAGTGATAATTGAAAATGTCAAAAGGCTAATGTCTAACATTAGAGCAGTTCACTATTAATTTAATTTGTGCTCCCTCCAAAGTACGGTTATTTCTCCCCTGTTTTTTTTGCCCTTCTTTCCTCGTTCTCCAGTGTAGTTATTTTGAAAGCCGAAGGTAAAACACGGCGACAACGGAACGATTATAATTTAATTAGAAATTATTGTGGGATAATGACAGGGTTCGAAAAATGAACGAGAAAAATCAATTTCATCTTGGCTACTATTTATACTTATCAACAGTGCATTATCTGAAATGATGCTGGGGTTCGACTGGTTTAAATGAATAGAACGAGCGAGAAAGAGAAGTATGGCATACGTACAGTTCGTGACAAAAGTACTGCACACCAAAAACAGATCTGTGTAATTGTAGTTTTGAAGCGATTTTTATTTTTCACCAGTGACAAATACTTAATAATTTAGAAAATAGACTAAATTATTATGTATTTGCCACCGGTGAAGTGCTTCGAATTTCTAAAAATAAAAATCGTTTAAAAACTACAATTACACAGATCTGAAAACTGATAACACAGGCCTGCATAAAATTTGTGATGACGTGATTTTTGTTTGTTAAGCTCAGTTTTTATATAGAAATAACTAATTAAAATACAGTTGGTCTCTACCACCCACAGATTTTTTTTGCACAAAAGAAAAAGAAAAAATATAAAAAAATCTTATAATAGGCGTTTTAATACATTTTAAAATGAATGTACTACTTCAAATTCTAGGTATTAACCCAAAAATGATTTTCTGTTGTGGTTTTAAAGAAATTTGTTAAATAGGCTCTCATTACATGATGTAAATCTTTTATTACATGTTTTAATTTTGGACAAGATTTCCGGGAATTTTTACCTATTAAATCCTATTTATTAAGCTTTCACTTTATTAGTACTGCGAAGAAGAATTTCAAGTTTATCACTCCAAACAAAATGTATATTTTAATGTCATTTACTTCATTATAGCTCTGAGTGTCGATCAGTAAACAAGTAAAATTAATTTGTCTTTAGTGTTGTGCGTGGTATTTGATAAATAAACATTGCTTAAAAATATGTCTAGCCGGTGTTGCAAAAAGAAGCCAGATGATTTCTGTTATATTTGTGGATATTTCGTCTTGAAAAAGTTTAAGAGACCAATTGGTGAATTTGTGAAAAATTCATATTATGCTTATTTCAAAATTAAATTAGGATATCAAGATAAAGATTGGGCACCGCACGTTGTTTGTAAGGTATGTGAAGAAGGTTTAAGACATTGGACCAAAGGGAATAGAAAAAGCCTTCCTTTTGGAATACCGATGGTTTGGAGAGAACCGCAAAATCATCATGAAGATTGCTACTTTTGTCTTTGTGATATTAAGGGGCATAATAGAAAAACTTTGAAACATATTTTGTGCCCAAACAATATTAAGGCAGCTATCAGACCAGTTCCTCACAGTGATCATGTACCTATTATCTATACCCCCCAAAATTCCTACTAGAAGATATTGAAACCTCTTCAACTTCCGGCTCCGTACAGATGGATAGTGATTTTGAACCATCAACCTCTGGTCAAAACCAACCTCAGCTATTTTCACAAGCCGAACTGAATGATTTAGTAAGAGATTTGGGTACTTTCCTCGGAGCTCCTGAGTACACACCTTCTGACTGGAGACTTTTAATCGTCCCTTCAAAAAGGAGCCTTAAAGCTGTTCTTTTACATAATGGCAATGTTTTTGTTTCTGTTCCGGTCGGCCATACTGTTCATTTAAAGGAAAACCTTGAAAATTTACAGGAATTACTTTCAAAAGATCTTTCTGAAGTACTGGGGTCTAGGTTGAAACAAAAAAAAATTGCTTGCCCCAGAAACTACCTTCTCTTGGTATAGAAATCCTGAGGCTGGATTTGTAAAATATTTTGCACAAAACGGACCACTCGTGTACTGCCAAGCAATTGCTGATCTACTTACTTTCCTCGGAGCTCCTGAGTGCACACCTTCTGACGGGAGACTTTTCATCGACCCTTCAAAAAGGAGTCTTAAAGCTGTTCTTTTACATAATGGCAATGTTTTTGCTTCTGTTCCGGTCGGCCATACTGTTCATTTAAAGGAAAACTATGAAAATTTACAGGAATTACTTTTAAGAATACAATATGAAAATCACAACTGGGAAGTGTGTGGAGATTTAAAAATTTTAGGCCTTCTCTTGGGGCAGCAGTCTGGATATACTAAATTTCCATGTTTCCTGTGCGAGTGGGATAGCAGAAATCGAGAACAGCATTGGATAAAAAGAGACTGGCCACAAAGGGTGACTTTAACACCAGGAACCAAAAATGTAATTCGCGAATGTCTTATTGACCCTCAAAAAGTGATACTTCCACCACTTCACATAAAACTTGGGCTTATGAAACAATTTGTTAAGGCATTAAACAAAGAAGAAAATTGTTTTAAATATTTGTGTAAAACCTTTCCGACTCTGTCAGAGGCAAAATTAAAGGAGGGAATCTTTGTAGGCCCACAGATTAGGAGCTTGGTGAAAGATCAAGAATTTGAAAATGTGATGGAAGACAAGGAAAAACATGCATGGCATGCTTTTAACGAAGTTGTACATAAATTTCTAGGGAATTATAAAGACACAAACTATGTTGAGATCGTTGAAAATATGCTGGAAAAATTCAGTATTCTTGGTTGCAATATGAGCATAAAAATTCACTTTTACATTCCCATTTGGACTATTTCCCAGAAAACCTTGGGGACGTGAGTGAAGAGAAAGGAGAAAGATTTCACCAGGATATTGAAGGGATGGAAAAAAGATACCAAGGGCGCTGGGAGACAAAAATGATGGCCGATTACTATTGGACATTGAGAAGAGATCTTCCTTTAGCTGAATATGACAGAAAAACAACCAAACGAAGCTTTTCTGAAAAACGAAATCATTTTTTTAAGAAGCATAAAGAATAAATAACTATTTCTAATAGTTTCTATGTGTATATTTTTGTATTTTTTTTAATATAATATAAAACTAGCTTATAAATGAAATAAATCATGTTTTTTCTATATTTTTTTGATTTTACTGGTTTGAAAAATAACCTTACGTGATACAAAAAAAATAAAAGCAGATTTGAAATCAGCTCTACCCAATTACTAGAAAACAGTTAAAATTTTGGAATCAACATTCAAAGTGTTGAAAAATGCAGGCCTGTGTAATCAAATATGCACGGACTTTTAACTAATCGTTTTATTTTAAGAAAAACCGTTTAGATAAAAAACAAAGACTTTTGATCCCAAAAAAAAAGTGAATAATATCATTAATATTATATTAGTCTAAAAGCGAATATCGCTGTAGAATCGTGTAGATCTACACAGGCTACATATTGCTCAAAACTGGCTCAGGTAAATAAAATTTAGCATATAGCTAATGCCAAGACTTGGAAAGCTTGTCCGAAGTTTACAGAAAATAAACAAAAGGTAAACTAACCTTCCGGCATTCACCCCATTGTCTAATATCTAATAATTGTGTTTTATATCAATAATTATAAGCTGTTAATGATTTATTATCGTCTCTGTCTTGTCCACTACTTGCCTATGGAGATGATCTGAAAATATATTCCTCCATTAAAACATGGGAAAACATGGTTGCATTTGCAGGCGAATTTGAACATTCTCTCCCAATGGTGCTCCAACTGTAAATTGGAATTGAACTTCAAGAAATGCTGCAACGTCTCTTATACAAAAAAAGTTAATTTTATTGACTCCAGTTATTTTATAAATGATTCAATACTTAATAAGGTTGATAACATAAAGGACCTTGGTGTTTTGTTCGACTCTCGCTTAACTTTCGTGCCACATATCAATAACATGTGTGTTGCTGCTTCGAAGACACTAGGTATTGTTCTGCGTACCTGCAAGCTCTTCTCTTCTATGTCTTTATTCAGAACTATGTACTATATGTTTGTCCTCATTAAGTTAGAGTATGCTTCTCCTGTTTGGTCGCCTCATTATATTTATCTTCAGTTATCCATTGAAAATATACAACGTCGTTTTTTAGAGTATTTATCATTTAAAATTGATGGCATCTATCCCGAGCGAAATACGGACTACAATTTGCTACTTGGAAGACATGGTTTACAATCATTAAGCCATCGACGAGATACTCTGGGAGCGAGATTTGTGTGGAAGATTGTTCGTGGTGCCATTGATTGTCCCTATTTAATGTCCTCTATCAACTTTCACGTTCCTCGTATATCCTCTCGTTCCTTTCCTACCTTTGCTTTACCTTTTTCTTGGACCAACTTGTTGTAGGGCTCTCCGCTCGTGATCATGTGCCGAATTGCTGCATACAGGTTCTGTCCTGTGAATTTTCTCTTTAAGCCTCTCTTGACCAGTTCATCGGCCATCTTATTGCCTTTAATCTTCTTATGTCCTGGCATCCATATCAGTGAAAAAGTATTGTTCTATGTTAGTCTGTTGAGGATTTGTTTGCAATGTTTTGCACACATTCAATTGAGATGCTCACTATTTTAGCAACATCTCCAATCTTCACACAGCGGTCTGCTACACCATATCATAAACTTTAATGATTATATTGTCACCTCAATTGGACGATTTGGACCTTTCTCATTTTGTTCGACCGCGCTTAAGTTCATGAAACCAGTATCTGATGGCAGTCATCGAAGATGCATGGTCCATATAAATTGCATCCAACTTCTCTTTGATTTCTGCACATGTTTGTCCGGTATATATTAACTGGTATTGTTCTTTTTCCATAATTGCCAAATACATAAACTCTCTCACAAAACAACATTACTCAATGAATTTTTTCGAAATTTTGACGATAGTCAACGTCAAATAAAATCGATAATGCAGATTTTCACAAAGTACGATCTGTCACCAAATACGGGTACTTCTCGTATTATCCTTATATTAACTCCATTCTAAAGACATATTTTCCGTATGTTATTTTGTTCCTGCTATATCTGACTAACAATTGTTAACTATCTATAATTAATAAATGCCCCGTGTTTTCAGAAAGTTATCTCTTAACGAATATAGAATTATGTACACATATTTTTTGGCTTTCTTCAAAGCTTAAGTTTCTCTAGAAGTACGAGGAAAGTCAGCAATTAAATCACAAATGCATATGGCATAATTCAAGGTATGGCCTACAGAATAATGCATGATGGTCTGAATTTCCGGATAGTGGCGCATGTTGGGTTCCCAACAACTGACCGAGGAGCACAAGCAATCGAAGGCCTGTAAGATCCTTGCAACATCTTTTGCAGTATGCTACTGAAGGTGAGGACATAATAATCACTGGTGAAGAATCTTGGGTGCATCACTTCCAGCTTGACTCAAAACGTACGTAAATGCATTGGAAGCATCCTTCTTCGGCCATGAGTAAAAAATTCAAGGTTACACCCTTAGGTGGTATCGTCATGGTTACACTGTTTTGGGGTTACCAAGGAGTGGTACTTGCCGAGCTTACAAAAAAAAAGGTGAAACTGTGAATGCTCTGTCATACTTTTACGTTCTTTTCAAGCTTCTGACTGCCTTTCGGGGAAAAAGTTCAGGCCAATGCGCAGATGTGTACTGCTTCATTATGATAATGCGAGACCTTCTATCAGTGCTGCAGCATCCATCTTGCAGCCCAGACTTAGCTCCAAGCGATTTTCATCTCTTTGGTCCACTAAAACAACATCTTGGAGGCAAACACTTTGCAGATGGTGACGATGTTCAACACGAAGTCCTACTGTGGATGAGGCAGGAACCCAAATAATTCGATGCAGCTGAAAATTGTGCTTTCTTAAAACGATAGCATAAATGCATCAACATTGGAGGAGATTATGTTGAAAAATGAAATTGTTTCCAAGTTATTACCACGGCAAGTTATTTTTCTCTTTTGTGACTTTCTTACTGACTTACCCTCGTAATTACCACAGTAGTGACGCCTTCTATAAAAATTTATGTCATTTAAAGAAAAAGATTTAATAAACCTTTTATAGTTTCATAAATACATTTATTAAGATGCATTTTATATTCGAATTAAGCTACGCGATTTACTTCCTAGTTATTAAAGGAGTTTCGTAATAAATTAATAAAGTACACATGGAAGTGGATTCGTTTATTTAGTCGGTCTATAATTGTATCCCGGAGTGTAGATACACAAAACGAGACCGGAGCAAAAGAAAAAAGAATAAGAGAAGTCTGTGGACAAGATCTTATCATGTAATCAATTAAATCGAAGATTCGAAAGAGCTCCGCAGACCACGGCCACCCACGAAACATATAATTACTGAAGCATACCGTCTCTCTGCTCTTCTTCGGCACTTCAGAGAGACTTTATTGTTGTCCAATGTGAAATCGATGGAGTAAGCCTGGTCGTAACAGTGAATGAATTTCTTCTTATCTCGTTTGTAATCTAATTAGATTTTACGTAATGGCATTCTTTCGCGATCGAATCCTGATATGAAAATTTCCGTTTTTCTACTCGACCTTCAGAGATGTTTATCTGCAGCGAAATATCTTCAGATAAAAGCGGAATTTATATCAATGAACGTATATCTTTTACATTTATGCTTGAATTTAATTCCGTTTTCACACATGAATATATTTTAATTTACATATTCTACTAAGAGGAGTATAATTAATTAAAAGCAAGTGCAAAATAACCGAAAATTATTAAGAATATAGAAAATAAAGAGTAAAAATAATAAGAATTGACAAAAATAATTAAAAATATGCAACTAAAGCTGTTCGGATACAAGAGGTAATATGGCAATCTCAGAAATAACAAATTTCTTCACAAAGTCTTGAAAATGATAAAATAGAGGACTGTCTCCATAAAATCTAAGAAAGAGTGGATGCCGACAACAGATATATATATATATATATATATATATATATATATATATATATATATAAGTGCTATAAGTGTTTAGATAATATCTTAGCCGTTTACTAATATATATATATATCAATTGATATAACAATTGATAAATTATTGGAGTTTTCGACTTTTATATGAAATATTTACAAATATCAAATTAGTATGTATGTAATTGCAAAGTAGGTGGGGATGTAAACATTGCTGCCTACAAATTACAAAGCAAATCATACGAAACTTTTAATTGAAAAATACTGTCTATGTTGGGACTTGAACCCAAGTCTACAGTTTGCCGGACTGTCGCTTTTACCACTTAAGCCACAATAGACCTTGGTTCAAGCTATTTAAAAATGCATTATATATGTTATGTATGTTAATGAATCAGATGTCAGTTATTGAATGTAGATGTCAAGTTGAAAGCAGAAGTAAGTTTTGAAAGCTGATGTCAGTTTTGATAGCAGATGTCAGTTAGTGAAAGCAAACGTCAGTTATTGAAAGCAGATGTCTGTTTTGAAAGCAGGTGTCTGTTATGAAAGCAAACGTCAGATTTGAAAGCAGATGCGTATTTTGAGATTAATATTTTGGCCGATTTTAGAGGAAACTTTACTTCTTCAACTCGAATTGCTGTACAAGAACTTGGCACCACTAGGTATAAAATCACGAAAGTCCTTAAGAAACACAAAACGAAACCATTAAAAATTCGATTAGGGCATTTAAAGCCCCTGGATCTGCAAGAAGGAATTGGTTATTCAATATGGGAAGACAATACTTGTTACACATTTACGGCAAGTCCGTGCAAAATTTCGATTCTATAGCTCGCGCGATTGTGTAGATATGTTGTAAATTGTTTTCTTCCCGTCAAGAAGATATTCATCTCTTTCTTCTTTTCGATGGTTCTGCGCGCTAGAACTCGTAATTTTGGAGATGGAGGGGAAACAAAAAGTAACCATACAACTTCCCCGTAGAACGACGAGGAGCCGAGTTACAACAGAAAGAAAAATCCACCCTTATTTTCCAAATAGCAAAAAATAGTCACAAGGGTTTCGGTCGAGGTTTATTTTCGAGGGTTTCGGTAAATTAGGCGCTCCTGATCCCCCCCCCACTCCAACAACATAAAAAATTTGGCTTGTTCCAATTCAAATGCACATAATGACTGAACTAAAAGCCTGCTACGCTCTGTATGTCGAGACCATAGAAAAGAGAGGTATTCAAGTTTCGGGCGACGAGAATTGCCTAACCTACCCGCCCCTACCAACGTCTAGCGGCCCACCCGGCTTTAGAGACACCCTCAGCCCAAGGATGGGGAGACCCAAACTTCAGTACACGAATTAAGGTAGTATAGGGCGCTACCGACTTTAGAACCGCTAGACGTTGCAAAATTCTGAAATGGTGATCAACAAAAGTAGGCAAGGCCGTCCGAAACGTAAAGAAAAGAAAGAAAGAAGAAGGCGGACTTCGGCCAGATTGTAATTAGACTTTATTTTATAACACCAACTTAAAAATAATCAAAAAAAAATAATTAAATTTTGCTAGTTACAAAAAAAAAGAAACAAACTAAGTATGTTAACAGACCGTTTGTGCACAGAAGTTCACACCCCAGCAAAATTCGTATTTCGTTGGTTTACAGATAATTTAAACCAAAAAGGGAAAGTCCAATCTTTTGAACAGACCCGGTACATATAGGGAGATTTTGTTACATGTAAATATTGATAAGTAATAAATTTGTGCTAATTCGCAAAGTTGTGGTCTGAGAATATAATTAATTAAAGTTAACGGTCAGATATAATTAGAGAAAAAAAAAATTAATGAAAGCTTAAAATTAAAATGACGGAATATGCAATACTAAAATTTTACTGTACAGATTTTCAAATCTAGAAAACAAGTTTAATATTCACAAAATAGTACCCACGTTTTCTACGCTAAAGAAAACGCAGCAAAAAAAAACAACTCTTTCGATGTTTTCGAAGCAAACATAAGTTCTTGTCCCCGTGAGGAACAGATGTGTAATTTAAATAATCTCTGCCGACATAAATTTAACAAACAAAAAAAGATACGTATTGCAATTTAAATAAGATAAACTAATTAGAAAGGCAATAGAATTAACTTATTAAAAATTGAAAAATTATATCTGTAACGACGCAATAACTAAGTTAAATAACTAAACAAAGAAAAATTGAATCTAAAAAAAAGTTCAACATAGAAAACTAATTGCAAAACATTTAGTTTAAATTAATAAAGTAATATTTTAAAGTCTTAGCCGTGTCCGTCACCTTCCTGCAAGCGGGATATTCGTGAGCGTCGACGGTGTCCTGTTGTGAACGACGTTTGCGTCGGTAGAAGAAAAAACACCTGTTATCGAGAACACAGGATAATGTCTGATGGTTAACAATACAATATAGTGTATCGTAGAGAAGGAGTCAATCGGCTGTAATGTTCATCCAGAAATCCCCTGCCGGGTAAAGTAGTTACAATTAAAAATTTAAGCGACTAAATTAAAACCTCGCTCAAACGAGAGGGCTGCCAAAAAAGAACAGAATACTGCTTAAAGCAATCAGGCCTTACAATAAGCCGTTACAAAAATGACGAATGACGAAACAAATGACGAATGACAACCATCGACCTTCTTTCTATCGATAGCGATCTCAGTCTCTTGTCTCTAGAAGTTATCGCCACTCGAGAATCGAGAGTGGAGGAAGACCACGAAGAAAAACTAATAGATACGTAATTATTGTATGTGAAGAGATACGCACGCAAGCGAAAGTACTACAGTTCGGTTCAAAATAATCATAGCGGAATAAATAAAAGAAGAAATTTGCAACCAAAACGAGGACGTAGCTTCGACCACGTAACAAGCCCGTCTTCAAAATTTCAGGGGACAGCGTGTATATCTACTTATGTGTTTGTTTTTGTTGTAATTATGATGGTTTTATTCATTGCCCAACGAAAAAAATATACTGTATTCAGAATTGAATAAGCTAGCTAAATATCCAATAATATACAGAGTTTTCAATAAAAAAGAAATTCATTAGATCATCTTTCGTTTTCTGAGTGATAGCATCCTATTTCAGAGAATCGGAAAGAGGGCCAAAAATAGTGTCGCATACGTTTTGATTTCTTTTAAATATGATACTCTCAACGAAAATATTGAGTGTACAATGAAAAACCAACTCAGCTACTGTATTAAGTGCCCTTTACACTATGTGATTTAACACATGATTTGCTCACATAAAATTCGTATGATATGATGGTCTCAGTCGGGCCCGTGTGATTTTGGCCATTTTACGTTTACACTGTGTGACTTGCTTCCTTGGTTTCTCTGTGATTTGAAATTAGTAAACGTCAAAACTGTAGGGTTTGAGGTTAGATGTGCAGTTGTTTGTTATGGCTAAAACTTCCCGTGTGAGCAAGGAAGCTGCTTTTAGAAAAATGATTCTAAACGATTATTTTTTGATTACGTCTATCTGCATCATATTGGTCCAAAAATGGCAACAACGGGGTAATTTAGTAGAAAAAGTCAAGAAAAAAAGAAGACTTTGGAGCCGCAAGTGGCTGCAAAGGCGAGACTACGGTCGAGGCATGTCAAATCTGTTATTTAAAAAAAATAAATATGAAGATCCAATAAGTTTTAAAAACTTTTGTCGTATGTCATGGAACTCGTTTGATAATTTATTGAAAATGGTGGAACCGTTAATAAAACATCAAGATACTAATCTCCGCGAGGGAATATCAACCAAAACAAGGTAAGTACGTTTGTAAAGCCAGTTAAAGTAGCTACTAATTCTTTTATTTCAATTTTTATAGATTATATTGGTCACCTTAAGATTCTTAGCAAGTGGAGAAACGTACCAAAGTTTACATTATTCGTTTCGCATTTCTGTCCCCTCACTTTCAACTATAATTCCCGAAACAGTAACTGCTATTTATACTGTTTTAAAAGCTAAATACCTGAAGACACTAACTACAACAGATGACTGGTTAAAAATCGCTAATAGGTTTTACAAAGAGTGGAATTTCCTCAATTGCTTGGGTGCTCTCGATGGAAAGCATGTAACATTTCGGGCAAACAAAGTTGATGGTTCTTTCTATTTTAATTACAAACAATTTCATAGTATTATTTTGATGGCGATAGTAGATGCAGACTATAACTTTCTATATGTGGATGTAGGTTGTAACGGTCGTGCTTGTGATGCAGGTGTTTATAATAATAGTTCATTATGTAGGGCTGTAGAGAGAAATTTACTTAATTTTCCCGAAGATGCTATTTTGCCCAAATCTATCACAACAGTTCCATATGTTATTGTCGCGAATGACGCTTTTAGGTTATCCAACCGTATAATGATACTTACTGGACAAAGAACTAATGAGGCTGAAAAAGTTTTTAATTATAGGCTAAGCCGGGCTTGACGAGTTTTAGAGAATGCTTTTGGAATACTGTGCAATCGATTTCAAATATTACAAAAAGATATAAATTTGGATGTTGACAAAGTTCAAGATATCACATTAGCCTGTTGTGCTCTTCATAATTATATTAAAGAAAAAGATGGAAAAAAAATCTATTTAAATGGTATTGACTGTGAAAACACAAATACTGTAACACTAACTGAAGGTGATTGGCGTAGCAATATGTACATGACAAATTTAGATAGATGTAACGTCAACAGATCTGCTGATCAAGCGATAGCTATCCGAAAGAAATTGTTAAGTTATTTTAATAATGAAGGTTTTGTACCTTGGCAGTGGGAGGCAATAAAACGCTTCAATTTTTAATGAACATCTTTATTTCCTCATCCTAAGTAATCCTACAAAAATTATCAAATCAAATGTATGTATTACACAAATTTTATCAAAAGTATGAAATGGAGTTTAACATGTTGGCTTCATTAAAAGGTATAGTTATAATATCCAATGGCTGCAATGGCTGGACGGCTTGCCTGGCTCTTTTGATAACTGCCCACTGTTTCGTTGCCTCATAAATCATATTTATTTCATGCTTCACGTTATTAACGAGGTCGTCATCGTCAATATCTTTCAATTCATTGACGATGTACTCCGTAAACACGTCCCAGTTAGATTTTTGTTTGCTGATTGAACTTTCCAATGTCTGTACTGTTAGAAAAACTTTTTAGATAAGTCTCAAGATCACAAGCCAGTCTTACCTTCAATGTAGACACCGCTTGGTTTATAAACGGGTCCTGCTCAGTTTCATGCATTTTTCTTTTTTTGGAAATTGCTTTTGGCGTCTCTTTTGGGTGCGACGCATTGTCATTTGTTACACGTTTCATTTTCTTCAGATAAATCTGTCTTGACAGCGTCGTCTTATGGCTAGTCACACAAACAGAAAAAATTGGTCAAGCAAATAAGCTATAAGTATAATTATGTACAAATCCTTACCAATGTATCCGTACTGTCCAAAGTACTTATAGTTTTTCTGGTTTTAATATAAGGCGTAAGAAACAGAAGTTTCTCATACCACCATACGGTGGGCTGATACAGTTCTTCTGTTTCCATTCCAGAGTGATGTGCCCCCACTTTGGCTTTTTCGTGGGAAAACTGTTGCCTTAAATTTGTAATTTTCTTTTTTACATCATCCACTTGAATCCCAGCATCTGATTTCTGCAGTTCAGCTGTTATGGCCAAAAGTGCATCGTTTCTTGCATGCTTATTTGAATAAAAGTTATGTTTGCTATCATATAAGCATGCATGGGTCTCATTCATTTCTATGATATTTACATGATTTCTTGAGTCCACTCAACCTACAAAGTAGAAAAATAACTTCAGTGTGTTCCAATATTTATTGCAGGACGATACAGATAATTTGTTCGATAAAAATTGTTTATTATCCTTTCTAGCCATGTATAACCTCAAAAGTGTAATGTCGGTTAAGCAGATTCATGATATTATCGGCAATCATTCGAAATCTCACATGAAAATAGACACCGTTCTATTCTGGATGAGGACTTATGATTCGATTTGATTTTCTTTGTGACTGGCGTCATGAGTAACTTTGTATGTTAAAACACATAGTGTAAACAGCAAAATTCTTGCTTGTGATAAAATAATGTGCAAAATCATGTGATAAATCAGATTGTGTAAAGGGCACTTTATAAATATATGCACAAAAATTAAATCTGGCACAAAAAATATACAAAAAGGTTTAAGTATATCAGTACGTTATGCACGTATTACGCATTTGTTACAAATGAAACAGACATGCAATATACATATCTGTAACTGTACACATGGACAATACACCTCGTATTTTCAGCATTTACTTCTGCTTAAGACACGCTTGACTGATGACGCCTATAGATGGCAGAAACACGTGTCTTAAGCAGAAGTAAATGCTGAAAATACGAGGTGTATTGTCCATGTGTACAGTTACAGATATGTATATTGCATGTCTGTTTCATTAACAAATGCGTAATACGTGCATAACGTATTGATATACTTAAACCTTGTTGTATATTTACCGCCATCTGGCTCGTGTTAATGGACTACACCTATACGTATTTTTTAGTTTATGTACCAGTATAGCTGGTCAAGCGAAAGGTCTCCTTTTTCGGCATAGTCTCTTTCGTCCGTCAGATGTCACTTATTAAATAGTGCCACCTTATAGGACGAAATTTGCTATATCTTGTAGGCGACTTCAGCATAAATGTATATACAGATACAAATCTGTTCTTAAAAAGAATTGTATCATTTGTATTACATTGCTTCACTAGCTTGACTGATGACGCCTATAGATGGCAGAAACACGTGTCTTAAGCAGAAGTAAATGCTGAAAATACGAGGTGTATTGTCCATGTGTACAGTTACAGATATGTATATTGCATGTCTGTTTCATTTGTAACTGGTACAAAAACATAAAAGATACCGACTACAAGTGATACATCTGTTTAATTTCAGGTTATACCCACCCATCTCTCGTCATGCCGTGGAAAAATATATTTTTCAACTTTTAAATAATCTCAGGAAAAATGATTTTATTACCCATTTATTCCGGCTAATTACTTATTATATTCAAACAGACAAGAACGTAAGTCAGTATTTACAAACAAAGCCGCATACAAATTATTTTCTGTGCATTTGCATTCAAAAAACACCAAATTATTTATTCCACCTTTTTGTGCGCTGATCGGACCGCCTTTGTTATACGTCTACGTGTTTGTTTTATAACCGAAACCTCTATCCTATCATCACTACATAAATCACTAAAAACAAAGGTAAAACGTTCCAGAACTTGCGGCGACTAGACTGCAGTCAGCAGCATCTGTCTTCGTCGTAGGGTGCCTGGGCTCCATTAGTGACCTCCATTTGCATTTACATCTGTATTAGAAACACAGTAAAGGGTATTCAGGACATGCTCTAGGCGGAGATCAAATCGTGAGATAAGATGACCTTATAACGTATAATAAGGTTCCTCAGAACTTTAAGGAATTCAATTTATCGGTTGTTATTGAACACTGGCGCTATTGAAACTTCCTCCATTCCGGTTGAAACTGTGCGCAAATACGATGTAATTTGCGCGGATGTATTTAGAATCCGTAATAACATCAACAAAATCATTACATTTATCATTCAAAATGAGCGCAAATTACCTGCAAACTAGAAAACGAAATTTAATAAATACTTGATATAAATTTTACAAATTCAAAGATAAAAAAAAATTCAATTACTACGGTAAAAATACGAGAAAACTAAAAGGTATAGCAAAAAAATGCTGAGTTTTCTAGGTTTATTTAATGTTTTTTTTTCAATAAAGCAATCAAAAGAAGCATATTTTGTATGTAATCCGGACTCTACTTATAAGTAGAGCAGACCAATTTCCGTGCACGCCATGATCGCCGGTATGGGAGTGTAATTCTTAATATATTAGAATATGCGATAGAATAGGGACGCAACATGAGCTTGTTACCGATTTAAGTATAGAAGTAGAGACATTTATTCTATCAGAAATAATCAAATATACATTTGGTTTTCTGCTATTAAAGTAATATGCATAAACACACGAAAAATAAGAATAGTACATATTATAGCAGCGTTGTATGTACCTATAAATAAAATGGAAAAAGTATGAAATCAGTGATTGTGTGCACGACAGAGGATTTAAAAAAACACTTACCGTTTTAAGCGTCTTCCAAGGATTGGCAAACTGGAGAAACTCGATTGTATATTTTCAACATCAGGTGCGTTTCTAAGGTTATTTATGAAAAACATGTCCGCCGTGGAGAAAAAATATGTTTATATTCAGAAAACGAGCGTTCTACATCTAGTGATGTTATATTCGCATAATCAAAATACTTTTTTAAGCAACTTAACGCATCTGTAGACGTGCCCTCACAAATACGTGTTAAGGTCAAAATCTGCATTTCTGTATAAAATACTTTCAAATTTACATAGTTGTGCGGAACATCTTTAACGATTTGCAGTGATTTCTCTAACGACAGCGACGAATTTTCTAATTTTATTATTGCTTCTTCTAGTCCCAAGTAATTCTCACGAACACTTTGTAAATCCATTTTAATTTGGGCATCTTGAAATTTTTTCTGGCTTGTATCGACAGCTGCATTTTCTTTCGGATCGAATGATAAAACCACGTCCTTAATTTTTTCAAAATGTTCATGATAATAAAACCCCGCCCGTAACCATGTACCCCAACGTGTAAGAATCGGCTGTGGTGGCTCAGGGGTATTGGGACACAATTCGTGAAATTTCCGAATACGTTTTGGAGATTTCAGGAATACTGCCTTTGTACTCGATATTAAAGCATCTACCTCTGGATAACATCTACGTACCTATTCTGCCACAAGTTGTAGAGCACGGAGTTTACAAGTAATATGTAACAAGTTAGGACAATATTTTCTAAGAGACCGGCCTACAGAACACATGGTTGCGGCACCATCGGTCATAAACATTAATACTTGGTCTTTCGAAAGTTTAAATTTTTCCAAAGTATCTAATAGCACCTCTGAAATCTCTTCGGCATTACATTGTTCTAGTCGTCTGGATGCTAATAAAATTGATGACGTTTGTTGATGTGGTTCCATAATACGCGCCATCACATTAACTACAGATTGTTTTTTTTGCTGTTAGTTGTTTCGTCCAAGCATAACCACAGTTTTTTATTTTTCAGTTCGGCTTTGATTTTATTTTCAACCTGTTTACGCACCGATGGTAAATTCCTTCGTAACGTTGTCGTGCTTAGTAATGTATGATTCGCGTATTTATGAAATAAATGAGTCATTACTTAATAAAGTAAACGACAGTGTACACACAATCATAGTTACACATAGTTCATGTATAAACTGTTGTCGATTAATTTTGTTATTGTTGTGCTTCGAACAGCTTCCGTGTTCTTTACAATGTGTTTTTTATCAACACATTAGATATGTATTGCACACTAAACATTTAATTTTTGAGCCATCGTATATTAAGTCAGGGAAATCCATAATAATCCACAAAAAATAGATGTGCAGTTAACCGAATGAATTGTGCTATTCAACAACTGCGTGATGTACTTACAGATGTTGTAGACTATTTATATCGTCCGTCGTAATGACGTTCATTTCAGCCCGATGTGTCCGGTCTTTACTTACATGACATCTAAGGGTAATCCAGATTAGTCCAACGTTAATCCAGGATACTCCGATCTAATTAAATATTAAAAAATAAGAAAAATATGAAATTACACATTGATCGCTAACAAAGTATATAAACACATATAATAAGCAGCAAGAAGACTATTAACGACCTTTTTATGGGTTTCTTCTGTAGTTTTTCCCATCAAAAAGAAGACATGTTCTTCAAAACCAATATAATCGATAGATTGCTATTTCACCGGTATATTATATGTTCGTGCGTAGAAGTAAATAATTCTTAATTACTTTTTTGAATATTTATTATTTTATTCACTTTCTACATATCTTATCAAAAATTATACCTGTATTATTGGATGGAGAAAATAATTCTATTTTTTATTCTGATATCTATAATGATATCAAATCAAAATTTTCAGCCTTTGTAATAAATTTAAGTAAATACATAATTTCCAAAAGATACAAATTAATTGCGTTTCCGCGAAGTAATGTAATTGTAAATAATCTTTCTACATTTTACGACGCTATTTTGTTCGAATTTTTCATAGAAAAAATTCGCCCTCAAGTAGGAATCAAACCCACGACTTGTGGCTTACCGGACCATTGCTCGACCACTGAGCTGTTGAGGTTAAATGTAGAAAGAATATTTACAATTGCATTACTTCGCGAAAACGCAATTAATTTGTACGACTGCCATACTGCGGGCAAGATATATTCACCTGTTTCCTTTGATGTAACTCAAAGCATCTCCATAAAAGTTTCTAATTCACGCCTCAACAGCTCAGTGGTCGAGCAATGGGCCGGCAAGCCAGAAGTCGTGGGTTCGAAAATTCGAATAAAATAGCGTCGTAAAATGTAGAAAGAATATTTACAATTCCAAAAGATAGTTAGTTACACTGTTTCATTTAATAAAAATATTTTTCTCAAAAGGGGTTTCAAGAATAAAGAATTGGTAATTAAGAAATTATTAATTAAAACCTAAAACAGTATATTTGCACTATCTGAAAATTTAAACAATAGGAGGAATAATCATAAATATATATATATATATATATATATATATATATATATATATATATTTTATGATTATGCCGACTATTTGGTTTAAATTTTTAGTAGTTCAAATATATTGCTTTATATTTGAATATATATTGTCATTTGAAATTATGTTTATGCTGTATACACATGGGGATTAACATTGTAAAAGTGTGGATAGAAAATCTATTAATATGTAGAACAGCTGAGGTTATCGACACCACCATGCTGGATTTTTATTATAAATATACATATAATTACACAGGTCTACAGTGATTTTGATGTTTGAAAGCTGTTTGCTAATTTGTATATGTTTGGGGGTTTTTATTCCAAAAAACGCCATATTTTTGCTCTATCACGTAAATTTTTTTTATAGCGCTCTATATTTTAAAAATGTTAATTTATTAATATACATACCTATGACAATAGGCATGACTTTGAAATGAATTGATTTTTATGAAATTAAATGTGATTTGGCAACACTGGTTAATATTAGATTTCTCAGAAAAGCAACAGAGTCGGCGCAGAAGCGTCAATACAACGTTGAAATATGCTTATGTGCAGTTTGGTTGTGTTAGCCGTCGTGCTAGTGTGTCCGCGCGCTTATTGTCTTCGTTGTTGCGTATTTTAAGTGTTCTAGAACGTATAAATATGGAAAGAAGACATTGTGTGAACAATCCGAATAACTTTTGTTATATCTGTGGTAGTTATGTCGTAGTAAAGCAGAGGCAAACTATAACTTTGTTTGTGAAAAATGTATACCACGCTTATTTTGATGTAAAAATGTGCGACCAAGACAAGTCCTGGGCTCCTCATACTGTTTGTTCCGTTTGCGTTGAAGCATTAAGAAACTGGCAAAAAGGTAGGAAGAAATGTTTAAGCTTTGGTGTTCCTATGGTATGGCGAGAGCCTAGAAATCACAGTGATGATTGTTATTTTTGTTCGTGTAATGTTCAAGGATTCAACAGAAAAAATAAGAAACGAATTGTGTATCCCAATCTTGACTCTGATTTCACACCAGATTTCAGAGAGCCCGAAGTGTTCAACCAGAGCGAACTAAATGATTTAATTAGAGATTTGCACCTTCCAAAGGATGCATCCGAATTGCTAGCCTCCCGACTTCGTGAGAAACATTTACTGGCACCTGGCCTCACATCAAGCTTTTACCGGGATCGCGAAAAAGAGTTATGTCAATATTTTACTCAAGACGGACTGCTAGTGTATTGCAACAATATTCCTGACTTAATTTCAAAATTAGGAAATGTGCCGTATGTAAATTGTGCAATAAAAGGCGTTTTATTGCACCATGGTAACGAGCTGGCCTCGGTTCCCGTTGCCCATTCGGTACATTTAATGGAAACGTATGAAAATTTTGAACTTCTTTTAAAGAAAATAAACTACCAAGAACATCAGTGGATGCTTTGTGGTGACCTTAAAGTGCTGTGCATGCTACTAGGACAACAAGGAGGTTATACAAAATTTCCATGCTTTATTTGTGAGTGGGATAGTCGAGCAAGGGATAGGCATTGGACTCAAATAGAATGGCCCTTTAGAACAAGCCTTAGACCTGGTAGCAAAAATGTATTAAGAGATGGCTTGGTTGACCCCAAGAAAGTTTTACTGCCTCCTCTCCATATCAAACTTGGCTTGATGAAGCAGTTTGTTAAAGCCCTAGACAAATATGGACAGTGTTTTAAATATTTGTGCGAGACATTTCCAGCTTTATCCGATGCCAAGTTAAAAGAAGGTATTTTTGTTGTGCCGCAGATAAAAACATTATGCAAAGACAAGGATTTTCAAAACACAATGACCAATGTCGAGAAAAACGCCTGGGTTTCATTTAAAGAAGTAATTGATAAGTTTCTTGGGAACTCGAAGGACGAAAACTACGAAAATATTGTTCAAATTATGTTACAACACTTTCATCGTCTAGGTTGTAATATGAGTTTGAAAGTGCATTTCCTGTTTTCACACTTGAACTATTTTCCTGAAAATCTTGGAGCAGTTAGCGAAGAACGGAGAGAGGTTTCACCAAGACATTAAGGAAATGGAACGGCGATACCAAGGCAGATGGAGCATAACGATTGTGGCGGACTACTGCTGGATGTTAAAACGGGATATGCCCTTAAAAACATACAACCGAATGTCCGGACAACGCAGCTTTCTGGCAAAAAGACAAAGATTTCACTTAAAAAAGACTGAGTAAAGTATTTTTTTCCACTTTTTTAACTTGTATTCCACCTTTTTACTCAATAAACAAATAAATTTTTTTAGAAATATCGTTTTTTTTCATATAATATTTGCAAAAAAACCTTACGTGATAAAAATAAATGCATAGAATTTTTGAAATCAGCCTACCAAAATTATATAAAATCAGTTTTCAAAATAAAAACATCTGTCAAAAAGTTTAATTTTGTAGACCTGTATTATTAGTAAAAAAAAAATATTTATACACTATGTCTCACTAAGTTGGAACCATATGGAAAACTTTTTTATTATTTATTTTAGGAAAAAAAAAAATTCTTCATAAAAAGTTCTGCATGTTCTAAAATCTAAAATGCAATCATTAGATATTAAATTTTTTGTCAAAAATTCGAATTTTACTCAAGAGTAAAGTACCTTTATATTTGACAATATTGAAAATTGTTATAAATAAAAGATGATTAGAACTAAAAACTATGTTCAAATATGCAATTACATCCATTTACATTGAAAAAATAATTTTTTCTTTTTTGTCAACAATATCAATGCAAATTTAACTGTTGTTACATGTAATATAGGATGCATTGACATACAAATAATTTGTTGATAGCAATAAATGTTTGACAGTGAGTTTCAAAACACGTTAGAATTTATGACACATAAAAATGGTAGCGTTAACTTGTGAAGAGAAAATAGAAATTGTTTTGATTGTGGGAGAAAATTATAAAACACATAGAGAAGCGCTATTATTTTTAATAGTAGACATCCCAATGAAAATATTAATAATTCAACTGTTACGAAAATAGTAAATAAATTTAAGAGTACTGGAAACATTAAAAATAATTTTAATGGAAAACGCCAAAAGCTGGTTGCCGATGAGAATATGTACGCTGGTTGCCGATGAGAATATGTACGCAGTTTGAAGTCATGCTGTCTGTTGTAGAAAATCCAAAACTGTCATTGCGCAAAAGGAAATCGTTGATGCAACAAAATGTAAGTAAAGATACAGTGGCAAGAATTTTAAAATTAAATAAATACAAACCATTCAAACCAAAAATCATTCACACATTGAAAGAAAGGGATTATGATAGGCGCTTTGATTTTTGCTGTCTCATCCAAGGAGAGTTAGAAGAGGACCCTTTTTTACGAGGCATATCATTTTTTCCGATGAAGCAACGTTTTCCTCAAATGGAACTGTCTCGTCACAACGTTGTCGCTGGTGGTCTGACAATAATCCAAATTTTACAATAAAGGCTCATGACCAATATTCATTTAAGACGAACATGTGGTGTGGCATTTATAAGAACAGAGTAATAGGACCTTTTTTTTTCGACAATCTATGAATGCCAAACATTATTTACAGTTTTTACAAACTCACATCAATGACTACATAGACAAACTACCCATACAAGAACGTCAATGTATTTGGTTCCAACAAGACGGTGCCACATGCCATAAGTACATTGAATGTTAGGGAATATCTTGAACATATTGCTATGAACTTTTCCCCACTAATATTTTGAAAAGTTATTTAATTATTTATGAGTGAATTATTATTTTGAATATTAAACACATTTTACTTGCGCAGTTTGTGTAAGCCGTTTGCATTGCTTTGTACGATATTTATAACTGTATTTTTTATACGGAGCCTGGTGCTTTGCTGTACCAGACACAAGTGTACTCTGGGTTTAGAAAGCCGTGTTTATTATATGATAAATCTTTATCTTTCTTAAGTAACTTCGTGATTTTTGATTAATTAGTGGTTGGTGTTTGTATTCATTACCGATTTTTTACGAGTTGGGTGATCTCGTTTTTGTTAATTTTGTACGCTTTCTAACTCATGTGTCTCGAGAAAATATATGAATATATTTTTTATCATTACGTAAGTAAATTATATTAAAAGATATCTTATTATTATTAATATTATTTTTATTTTGAATTTTGTATTTTTCCATTGTGTTAATTTTGATATATATATTTTATTCTTAGTTATTTGATTTAAATGACAAAGAAAGTTTTTTAAAATTTCTAATATAAAAAATTTCTGTAACTGAGAATTTTGTACGCTTGGGATATCAAGGGCATATTTTTTTCATGTGGTTGCACATGTTTTAGAGATTGCTTCGAGCTGTAAATTTTGTTTATTTTGATTTTGTTTTGTTGTGGGAGAAATTAAAAAGCATCTTTGTAATTTATTAGTTTTAATTTTGATCGGCTGTCATAAAGGAAGTTTTTTTATCGTATTCTGCGGTAATTTCCATACGATATTTTTACCTTAATAATATTGTTTAATGAGGCAATATTAATCTTTATACTTTATAAAGACTTTTTTTTTAATTTTTTTAAATTTTTGTATTAAAGATTCATTTAAAGTTTACTGTGTGTATTTTTTACAATTGACATTTTTTTTTCGTTTGTGCTCATAAGTTACGTAATAACATTATCATAACTTTTCTCAAACAAGTTTTGAGTGGCGTCCAATAAAAAACTATTGTACTAATTCAATTGTGTTTTCCACTTTTTCGATTGGAACCCTTAGGGAAAAGCAGTTTCATCTTGAAATTTAACCGACAGAATATCCAAGCTGGACTGATTGGTTGTGAATTGTGGTACTATCAAATTCAAAACCACTATTCATAGCAATATGTTCCATGGAAAAGTTATTCACAGATATTCTGATCTTTTTTGGCCTGCTAGGTCTCCTGACTTAACCCTCCTTGATTACTTCTTATGGGGTTACTTGAAGCAAAAAGTTTACCAGAAAGGGCCGTTACAAGATGTTAACCATTTGGAGAGGATAATTTTAGAAACATGCCAGGAAATTCCTCCACAAATGATAAGGAATGTATTACGTGAATTTACTAATAGAATGATTAAATGTATTGAACGAGAGGGTGGATATGTCGAGGCATTAGTGGAATGAGTGAAAAATAAATATCTATTTATTTCTAGTATTAAACACAACTTAGTGTTTGTATGTATTTTCTTATTTGCAAAATAAATGCATATGCATTAATTACGTGTTTAAATTGCAAAATTGTTAGAAGACATTTAGATACGAAAAAGTTATCATGTGTTTCATAATCACAAGAGATAAATGCTCGTTGAAAATGAAAAGATTGGTATAAAATTAACAAAACCAAATTTTTCAATGTAAATAGATGTAATTGCATATTTAAACATAGATTTTAGTTCTGATTAACTTTTCCTTATAACAATTTTCGATATTGTCAAACATAAAGGTACTTTACTCTTGAGTAAAATTCATATTTTTTGACAAACCGTGTATACGAGTGAGAAAAAGTAATATCTGATGATTGAATTTTAGATTTTAGAACATGCAGAACTTTTTATGAACAATAACTTTTTTTCCTAAAATTAATAATAAAAAGGTTTTCCATGCGGTTCCAACTAGTGAGACATAGTGTATAAAAATTGTAGAAAAACAATCTAAATTTATGCAAGGAAATGGTATTAATAAACATAGAATTAAATCTGGTTGTGTTATTGTTTAATTAATGTTAGATCTTGAATGTTCTGATATATCGATTATTGATTCTGTTAACCTCACCATAATTTAAAACATATAAACATTAATTGGGTGAATAGATTGTTTTTAATTGATATTTTGCTTGTTATATGAATTAAAATATATACACAATTTATTTAAGATGAGCATATCAAAAAGAGTATTACCAATCAAGAGACACAAACACGCGACAATCACTTATTCATTTATCAATGTATAAATGCATGCAAATTGATGCAAAATCACTTTGTTTGAGATCCGCCTTGCTACTTTGAATTCATTACAGGAACAACAGGAAAAGAGATAAGAAATTTCCTGTTTCCTAACTGCGGAACACAATTCAAAAGGAATATGGGCTAGTGCATTCATCGTAGATAAATGGTTAATTAAAGAACACTTTAGGTTTCGCGCATAGTGTTTTGGATAATTGCATGCTTTGTGATCTCTGATGCGTGGTAAATACTCGAGAAACTACATATTTCTAAATATTCTACAGAAGCTTAGAATGAAAATGCTAAAATGGTCAAAATATTTTCTCTTATTTTTATTATTTTATTATATTTATTCTTTTAGATTACCACTTTCTGTACAATTTAATATTCAAACATATCTTAATAATAACACTGGGTAATAAATTTTAGTTTATTTGTTCTTTCTTGGTCGAAAAGTGCATTTTTTTGTTAATTTTGGGGCGCTGAATATAAAAATGACAATGAAATAAAAAAAAAAATAAGAAGATTTGTCATAAAAAGCAACAAGACAATCGTCAACATCAATATAACTATCTAGGCAGGACCAGTCAGTTTGGAGTAGATCAGAATACGGTTTTATAAAATTAGCCTTTTTAAAGTTATATCTAATATTGTTACAAAATAATACAAATCTGTATAAAAACAAATTTGTATCTGTATATGCATGGACACAGTACGTATTTACCAGCTTTTGCTTCAACTACCAGACGCATGCGTTTCTGTGTAACCACTTTGTCAATGATAGATTTACGAAGCAAAAGACTGTAGTACACTTGCGGTCATGTAGTAACTTTTGTCCTATCCGAAGACAGCAGATAACCTCGTGCCATCTGACGGACAAAACCGACCACGCCGGTGCAAAGTGTTCTTCTCGAATAGCAAAGCTATTACTGATAAAGAAGAAAAATACGCATATTACTGTGAGTCCATTAACTCGTCGCCAGGTGGCGTAGTATAGCAAAAAATAGATTGCATGTCGATGCCATAGTTCACATCAAGCTTTGATACAAAATAATACAAATCTGTATAAAAACAAATTTGTATCTGTATATGCATGGACACACAGTACGTATTTACAAGCTTTTGCTTCAACTACCAGACGCATGCGTTTCTGTGTAACCACTTTATCAATGATAGATTTACGAAGCAAAAGACTGTAGTACACTTGCGGTCATGTAGTAAGTTTTGTCCTATCCGAAGACAACAGATTACCTCTTGCCATCTGAAGCTGGTAAATACGTACTGTGTGTCCATGCATATACAGATACAAATTTGTTTTTATACAGATTTGTATTATTTTGTATCAAAGCTTGATGTGAACTATCGCATCGACATGCAATCTATTTTTTGCTATACTACGCCACCTGGCGACGAGTTAATGGACTCACAGTAATATGCGTATTTTTCTTCTTTATCAGTAATAGCTTTGCTATTCGAGAAGAACACTTTGCACCGGCGTGGTCGGTTTTGTGCGTCAGATGGCAAGAGGTTATCTGTTGTCTTCGGATAGGACAAAACTTACTACATGACCGCAAGTGTACTACAGTCTTTTGCTTCGTAAATCTATCATTGACAAAGTGGTTACACAGAAACTCATGCGTCTGGTAGTTGAAGCAAAAGCTGGTAAATACGTACTGTGTGTCCATGCATATACAGATACAAATTTGTTTTTATACAGATTTGTATTATTTTGTATCAAAGCTTGATGTGAACAATCGCATCGACATGCAATCTATTTTTTCTAATATTGTTGTTTGACAGAAATGGGCGTGTACGAGATGTTATCATATACATAACATCAAACTATAATGCAGGATGATATCTGTCTTCAACAACAAGGGAGTCAGAATCATGTCCAATATCAATTCACAGTCATGTTTGATAGTATCACGTCCAACAGTCGAACATTTGCATTGGTAATATCGTTGAAATGAGTTAGGTTTAAAGATGCCATAACTGAAAACAGAAGCTCTAGATTCGCATCAGATGCAACACCAGATTTTCCAAAATTCGGAATATTAAAATCCCCTACAAGTAGAATATTTTTCCTAGTAATAATGATTAGTCAGTTTTTGTCATCCATAATTCTGTTTAAAGAATAATAAAGATTATACTACAATAGAGAAACTTAAGTATTGCATTGAAATATAAATTTAATAACGTAGAAAACGTTAATGTGTTTTTTAACGATTAAACTTCTTGAATATTTCGTTATGTGGAAGTGACGTTAACTAAAATATCCTTGTGTATACTTGGGTAATACACGACGTAAGAGTTATTTTGATAGAAAGATCGTGTGATAAAAGTTGTGCAGGAAAGCTCTCGGCTCTCTCTTGGAGTTGTTTATCCCGTTCTCGGAAAAAACTACAAACTTTTCGAGATTTCCCGCCCCCACTCACTGCATCTCGCCGAACTCCTACTTATCCACTTCCTTCGTGCAAAATAAAAATCCAAAAGTATAATGGCGAAATGAGCTAGTTATAAAATTACATGGACAAGTACCGAAGGGGCTCATAAAATACGGCTTATACTTTGGAAAACATCATCCACCTTTTAAGGATGAGGCATAAACGTCGGTTATTTTGAAAGTTTTAAATCAAGGAACGGACGAAACAAAGAGCCGAAGAGAGAGAGAATTAAATGAAGGAGAGTTGCCGAAAAGGAGTCGCAAGTACTGGAAAACGGTGAACTTTTCCGGTAATTTTAATTGATTATTAAAATTTTGTTTCCAAGAATTCTCGTATTTTTAATAGTCAGTAAAATATGTTTTCATATCTGTCCCAGTTTTTATGCCTTAAATTTAGTATCTAATTGATAAATGTCATAGATTTTATTGTAGTGGGTATATGGAATATCCATATATTCATTCAGTATTTACATACTTAAAGTTAAAGTCATTATAACGATAAGAAATATACAGTGCTTCTCAAAAGTCCCCTTCTCCCCTCATATCTTTGGAACGATTATACATTCACAAGTGAAATTTGGAAATTGAATATTATAGGTAATAAACTTCCCTACTAGTGGTGATAGGTGACGAAATCGTCATAGATGACGTCACAAGGCCATTGTGACCAATAATTTTAAATGGAACGCTACGGCAAGCGACACCTCTTTTAAAAGGTATCGAAAAAACCTATTCAATGATACTAATTTTGTTTGTGTTTGAGGCAGTTTTAATGGCTCATTAGTAAACATGAAAATTTAAATTCCATTCAGTATGATATTAAACACAGATTTAAGAAATAGTATGTATTTAAAGAAATTGCTCGAACTGACGTCCATTTACTTCCTGACAGTAAAATATCCTATTTTTAAACTCTTCTCGTACTTCTTCAAATGTGTCTGAGGAAACAGCCTCACATTCTGCATCAATACGTTGTTTTAAAACGTCAATATTGTCAACTTAATACTAAAATTACAAATTCAAGCTCCGCCTCTGGATAGTTGTCAAATAATCTGACGTTTTTGTTAGTCTCCGAAATACGATGTTTTTGTAATTGTCCAAGTTTTTGTACATTTAATAATTTGTGTATTGTTGATCGAACGTCTCACTATTTTAACAGCTTTTGGTACTTTTAATATTTTTGTACATTTTAATAATTTGTTAAACTGTTGCGAGCCGAAAGTTTAAGTGCTTCAAGAAGTGAAATGGTACGTGCTTTAGGTGATAATGTAGCAGCGGTCCTAATTCTTGGTGAAACTAGACAAAATATTCATGCAGCAGAACGCATTTTAATGAGAGAAGGACTTATTTAAGGGAGCTTCTTCGTAAGTTTGAAACAACGGGTAGTATTAATGATGCGAAACGATCTGGCAGACCACAAATTTCTGATGAGAAAAAAATTGATATACTGGCAGAAGTAAGAGTTAATCCTACTTCTTCAACAACTCAAGTTGCATCTACCTGTGAAGTCAGTAGAAGTACAGTACGCAGAGTGTTGAGAAAATACAAATTTCATCCATACAAATTAAAAATGGTTCATCAACTCTCAGACGACGACCCAGACCGAAGACTAGAATTTTGTGAAAATATGGAAACTAAAATTAACCAACAGCAAGACTACGTCAAAACAATTTGTTTTAGTGACGAAAGTACTTTCTATCTAAAAGGAAATGTAAATACACAGAATGTGAGGTATTGGAGTGACGCAAATCCTCATCTGTTTCGTGAAACACATACCCAATTTCCCCAGAAGTTGCATGTTTGGGCACGTATCCTGGGAAACCACATCGTTGGGCCTCTTTTTTTAAATACTAATTTAACTGGTGAGGTTTATCTGGAGATGTTGCAAAACGCAATAGAACCGTTAATCCTTGAAATTTTGGAAGATAATCCAGATGAATTCGGCAATTTGGAAATAACATTGTAATAATCTATGTGATCTTAAATCAGGATAGATAAAATCCTTTCGATAATTAAAAGCTCTAAAATGTAATTAAAGAAAAACACCATTTTAAACAAATAAATTCAATTTAATACACATAAGAAAATTAAATAATACAAATAAAAATAACAATTTGAACTTCTCCCCACTATAATTTACTTGATTGCGAGTGCCCTCAACTTCTAAACAATCAACTAAGAAAAATAATGGATAATAAACTAATTCAGCTTGTAATCAAAGTTAAATACTCAAACAAGGTAAATAAATTTCATTAGTGTATGTTATAAACAATTAGCCATTTTGAATTATGCCTTTTAGACGAAAAGAAAGAATTTAGAATGGTATATAATACAAACAATGTGATATAACCTCAAAATGGTACTGGTTCTCTATATTAATTATTTTGGTTTCTCAGGGTAAATTAAAAAGGTTAGTCTTGACTTTATTATCAATCAAACAAGTCTATGTAGAAATCTATCTCGGTAATACTACATAAAATATTCCTATAAGTGTTAAAAAATTACAGTGAAAGCTGATCGATTAATGGAAATATCTATAAAATTTCATAGCAAAAACTCTATTTAAGGGGTAAATTCTACCTTGTAAATGTGCACAAATATATGTTCGTAACAGAAGTTGTCTCAGCTTAGCAATATGGACCTTCGGGAAAGTACTCGGTCAAGTCACAGGATTCAATCTTCCGATTCAATGACAGGAAATAGGTTTAAACAGCACGACTAATTGTATGGCCCATAAATAATGGAATTAAATTAAAAAAGGATTAGAAGGGTTGCTATTATAGAATAAGCACGATACCAGACCAATGTGATTGACAAACGTTGTATAAACACTTTATAATTCAAGGTATTTTGAAACTCCAATGTTGTGTATATTATTAAATGGTTATATTCTTTATTTTTCAGCTTCAGATTGCGTTTTTAAATCATAGAAATCGCCTTAAAATTCTTCAAAAAACGCATTTTCAAAAATTTCAATGTAGCTTCTTTTTAAAATATGTTTATTAATTCGTTAACAACCAACTTCTGTTGTTTTTTAAAAACGCCTTAACTACCTCGGAAAATATATCCGCACGAAAAAAGAAAGCGTATACAATTAGTAGAACCAAATTGAACCTTTAATTTAAATGATTAAGGAATAATACGAAAGTTTTTATAATATCATATAATAATTTAGAAATACGTTAATAATTAAGTGACATTTAAAAATATAGCAAATTACCAATTGGCATTTAATAGATTACCCTGTTTAAGTTATTCTGACATAGATGGCGCGACCAACATATTTTAAGTAAAATGAATTTTAAATACAATTTTAAATTAGAAATATTAACTAAAAATTGTTTATATACACTTAATAATAAGTAAAAGACTGAACCAGCTTAATATATATATATATATATATATATATATATATATACAGGGTTGGTCATTTAAGGTTGCGGTTTTTGAAGTCACATTAAACATACAAAACATTAATTTAAAAAAATGATTTATTTGTGCAATTAAACAACAAGATCTGCGGTTTAATAAATCAGGTTTTCGAAGTGAGAGCCTCGAGCAACGATAACATTTCGCAGCCTCTTCTCAAATTCTCCACAAACTGCCTGAAGTGTGGCGTACGGTATCGCTTCTATTCGCTGCCGTATTGCCATTTCAAGGTCATCCAGGGTGTCTATACCATCGCGATATACCGTATCTTTTAATGATCCCAACAGGTAGAAATCGCAAGGATTGAGGTCTGGACTCTATGGTGGCCATGTTATCCCTCCGCCTGTAAACTGTTGAGCGTCAAGACCAATGATTCTGTTACCGAAATGTTCTTCAAGAATGTTGAAAACTTCTTCCGTGCGATGCAGACGAGCCCCGTTTTGCATAAACCATGCATTCTCCACCATATTTAATCCATGTGCCACGGGAATAAAAGTCTCATTAAGCATTTCACAATATTTTTGCGAAGTAACGGTTCCATTGACAATCACGGGACCGATAAATCCTGCCGACGAGATAGCACACCATACAGTCAACCGTCGAGGGTGAAGAGGACGAACAATTGCTAGATGTGGATTTTCTGTCTCCCAATGTCTCCAATTTTGCTTATTCACATAACCGGATACATCGAAATGTGACTCATCCGATCACCACACTCGTTCCAATGACATGCTGCCATTTTCAATGCGTTCGATGATTTCGTTCGCAAAATTGTAGCGTCGCTCCATATCAAACGGTCTCAACGGCTGATCGATCTGGATTTTGTATGCTTTCATCTTTAGATCTTGCTTTAGGATCCGGCTTAGTGTTGTACGGGGTATTTCAAGTTCTTGAGATGCTCTTGAGGTCGATGTTGAAGGTTGAGCTCTAAAGTGCTCCCGTACTCGTTCTATGGTTTCCGGTACCCGGATAGTCTTTTGACGTTCTCTAGCAGTTGATCTTTCGTCTGCCGCAGATGCTGTTGCTTTAAATTTCACTACAATCCTAATATATTGTCGGATTAGTAGACATGGAAACACGATAACGAATACTTTGTTACTTTTCTAAATTTATCTTTTTTTCCTTGCCTTTTTATAGTGTTTTACGTTGGTGCGTTAGAGTACGCAAGTGTCTTGCCGTAGCTGCAAAAGATTCCCCATTTCTATAATAATATTTTATCAATTCCACACGCACTTCCGTTGGATACGACGCCATCTTGAAAACTGACAAGGCAAATATTTCATATATTTATTGTAAACCGCGCTTGGCCCTCTAGTGTAAAAAATATATATTATATTAATTTCTATATATACAAGGGAATAGCGCGATTTTTAAAACCGCAACATTAAATGGCCAACCCGTTATATGTAATTGCACGTGCTATAACTAAGAACAAAGTATACGATATTTTTATGGCCCAAAAAAGAACATTTCAAATTTAGAAGCTATTTATTTATTAAAAAAAAAGTCAAAAACCAATTTACAAAACACTTTCACAAATGGTGGAGGAGCACTGTCAGCATACAGGTTGCTTGCACTTCCGACACAATGTCGATGTTGTACGTTTTAGTTTTTTTAGACAAACTGTGCAGTATTTTCGTACGGCTAATTTTTTAACTTCAGTTTTTGATAGCTCGCTGTCTTTGCCCAATATTTTTCTGATCAGTAATTTAAATTCTTGCCGTAGCTGAGAGCAGTTGTATTGTCATCATGTAATCTAATCTACTCGCCTTTACGTTGTCTTTTGTGTTGAAAAGAGAATAAATGCGTTCACTGCACATATTGTAGTGGATTTTTCTATCCAGAGAGAGAGAAAAAGATGGAAGATTTAAATTTTGTACAACATTTGCATTTTATTAATATTTATTATATTTGTAATTATATTTTTGACTGACTCTGTATGTTTATTAGTTTAAACGTATGGATGCGGACAGTTGTGGTACTATTGAATTAGATGTAGGAATTTTTCGCGGTAAATTTAGTTAGAGATATCAAGACTTCCAAAGTGGCCGGTTGTAGAGGATAAGAAGTTCATTTTTATTCTCTATTTTAGGTTAAAGTCGGGTTTTTATTTAGTTTATGCATTTATTAATGTGCATGTAATGTTATTTCGATTTTTACGAGAGTTGGTGATCTCGTTGTGAAATTAAATAAAGTATGATATCTCTCATGTAGTTTTTGTGTTATCAGTACTTGGATCGATGTAAGTTTGATAAAAAAATATTTAATTTATATAATTGATGCTACGATTATTTTCTTATAATTAATGTTATGTATTATTTGTGATAATTTTGATATTTAAAGTAGTATATGAGTATTAGAGAAAATTGTCATGTTTCTTTTTTAGTGGAGTTTTTTCTTCAAGATATTATTCTAGAACGTTCTAAATTCAGGTTGGATTTTTTTTTGTTGTGAGTTGATTTTTGTCGTGTTTTATTTGCGCATGACTGTAAGACTATTACGCGGTTTCAATAACTTTGTAGTTATTGACATTTGAAATTGTAGGGGTTAAAGTAGAGGTCAAACTTGACAAATTTCTCAATTATTTATTAATTTTATGTTTGTTCGAGAGTCACAGGGGGTTTTTCTCTGTGTGCGAGTCATATTCATAAAGAGTCTTTCCGCCTAATGCTACTGTTCATTTTGCTTTAGCTCCCTATACATTCGGTAAAGGGATTTTTTTTTTTTCTTTTGTGTATTAAAAAATTGTAAATTAGCTAACTGAGTCTTTTATTAACATTTATTGTTTTACTTCAAACATAACCTGACCCTCATCTGAGAAGAGCGACCCGTGAGAAGTGAGTTCGAGGAATCTACTAGACTGAACAGCCGGAAGCATAAGTTGTAGTGTGAATAAAAAAATTAATAAGCAATCAAAAGCACATTCCACTGCAATATGTCCAAGATTCTAAAAAGGACTGCAGCTGACCATCTTTGTGTTCTTCGTCCAGTACAATAAGTAGCGCATTTTTGATCCAAAGTATCCATTCTGGACTGAGAATTATTACAAAAATTAATTATTTCCGGTTTGTTATTCTCTGACTCTTAAATCAGAAGAGAATGCATTGAGGACACTATTAAGAGTGCTTTATTTTTTTAGGAACGTGGTAGCAAGCTGAGGTTCTCCGCAAAACCATATAGTGAACTACCAATTTCTCTTTTACGAGAAGGTAGGAACTCTGGTGGAACTTCTGCTTTATTTTTTCGAATTGTACCAACGTATGTTGGTACTAAAGTTAACTTTACATAAATTATTTATCAGTTCAATTGATGTGAACTAGTTGTCCGCTGTTACATTCCTGTTGGAATTGTGAATAGGTGCGGACAAACGCAACACCGCCTGCGTTGGTTTAGCTAATTTTGTCAGTTCTGCAGGAAGGCTGCGACCATCCTAATCCTTGACTCTATATATATACCCGTTTAAAAAGTAATTATTTCTTGCATCGGTAAATGCCATTACCTTTATTCCGTATTTGCAAGGTTTATTTGGTATATACATTTTGAACTTGCATCTACCTCTAAAGCTTATAAGCATCTCATCAACACACGCAAGTGGTCCAATAGTGTAGGCAGACTGACAGTTTCTGCCAAATTTTTCAAAAATTTCTGATATAGCTGCTGTTGGTCATCTCTTTTTCGTTCCTCTCGAGTGTCGGCATCGTCAAACCTCAAACACTGAAGTAGAATTGCAAAACGATTGACATTCTTAACACATCGGCAAATTTTCCGTCCTGTGCCATCAGTAGCGAAGATTGACCTTATATTCTCGTGATTTGATCGAAACACGGCCGTATAAATAAGCAGACCTAAAAAACCGTTTAGCTCGATTTTATCTAAATCTCTCAAATCTGATTGTGTGGGATCTCAGTATTTTTGCCTCATTTTTGCAAGTTTTTGATTTGAACATCTCACGATTTGTTCTAACAAATCCTCTGTGAAAACAGCGGCCAAAACCTCTCTTTCTGTAAGTGATGTGCTATTGCGTAAGGAATGTCGAAGACCAGGAAGCTGAACAACGAAGTTTTGCCGAGGAGTTTTAGTACGACTACTGACCAGTGGTTTCTTTGACCAGCAGAATCTGTTTTTCCCATAAAAATAACTATCTGCATTTTTATCAACAATTTCCTCCTCGTTAGAATATAACTTTTATTCCATTTCGTCTCTTTCTTCTTCCTCTGAATCTTGCGCTGTTTGTTCATTATCGCTATTGTGATCACTCATTATAAGTTCTGTATCACTGTCACTGAAATTGTCGTCATCACATTCTTCTTACCACCGTCTAACTGTTTCTTCAAAATCTGGATCGAGTGCACGAACACGTTTTCTAGATGGGCCTGGTAGAGAATCCATTTCACTGAAACAAAAGCACTGAAAAAAACTCCGCCTGCAGCACCCTGGGGTGGATTGAGTAGCTCCACGGGTGCTGTTGCCGGTCCCAAGCCCGGATAAAGGAGGAGGGTTGATGGGCAAGGTTAGCAGCCTACCCACCGCAAAAAAACACCTACCGCTTAAAGAATTACTGGCGCAGCCTCGGACAAAGCCGGACAGATTTTACGGAACACCGACACGGCGAGACAACGGAAAAAACGACTATGGAAATCGCAGAGACTACGATTTGGGAGCTGGAATATAACATCATGGCACACCAGACTAAGAAGTTATAATGGAACTGGGAAAACACAATATCGATATATGCGCATTATCGGAATTAAAAAGCAAAGGCAAAGGAAATAGAAGATACCAGAACTACATACTATTCTATAGTGGGAAGGAAAAGCAACGGAAAGCACAAGCCGGAGTGGAAGTTCTGATACACGAAAGATTTGAGAACTATATTGATGAGGTGAAATACATAAACAGTAATATCATGTACATTTCTCTTAAAACAGAAACAACAAAAACGTACTTCATAAGCATATATACACCAGATATAAACAAGCCTAGAGAGCAACGAGCCGCTTTTTTCGAGGAACTTCAGCAAATTCTGAACGAACTACCAGAAAAATCCAGGATCTTCATAATGTGAGACTTCAACTCCAGGATCGGCAATACATCCCTACCGGGTGTAATGCAAAGATTTAATGAAAACGTCATCAATAACAATGGAGAAATGCTAATAACACTATGCGCGCAAAACGAACTGCGAATTAATAATACATTCTATGCACACAAAAACCAACAAAAATATACCTTCGGCAACACAAGAGACCAAAACTCAAAGATCGATTACATTATCACCAGCAGGGCAATACACCCGGGTCAAATACTAGACGTAAGGACGTCGGCAAATGTCGGGACAGAGCACGGTTTAGTCCTATGTAAATACCGCCTCAAAACTAACTTCCAAAAGAAAAAATCACCACTGTACATCCAGAAATTCAACGTGGAATCACTAAACAACACCTCAACGAAAACATTGTATCAGAGTAGACTGAAGGAAAAAATGACTACGAACCAAATGACCGAGGTCGAGGATGTCGAACAAATGTGGGATAAGATAAAAGCCAATATAACGGGAGGTGCCGTAGAGGCACTCGGAGTGAGGAAGGTAAACATAAATGGTAGAGAAAATAGAAAGCAATTGTTTATAGACGAGGTGAAAACGCTGGCAGAGCAAAAGAAAGAGGCCTACGTCAGATATAGGAGCAGAAGAATAGCAGAGGAATACCAAAGATACAAAACGATCAGAAACAGAGTAAATGATGCCATAAAGGAAATAAAGAAGACTTACTGGGAAAAATTTTCTACCGACATGGAACAGGACCTATATGGAGGACAAACAAGGATCTGGAACACACTGAGGAACAGGAAAAGAGCGGTAAACGAAGAAGTACAAATAAACATCATTACCCCAGGAGAATGGGAAAGGTATGTAAAAGGCTTGTATGAAACGCGGACAAACGACAATGGAGAGAATGAAGACAACACCTACCAAGAACAGCTCCTTGAAGAGGACAACATAACACGGGAAGATGTACATGAGGCACTAATAAAATCGAAAGACCGGAAGGCCCCCGGCGCAGACCAAATCGTAAATGAAATGCTCAGGTACGGGGGGGCTGAATTGGAAACAGCAATCACATTATTATTCCAAAAAATAATCTCGACCCAAAAAGTGCCTAATGATTGGAAAAACATCACAATACCGATCTACAGAAAGGGAAATAAGAACGACCCGGAAAATTACAGAACGATATCTCTCCTACCTAGCATAAGCAAGCTCTTTACAAAAATCATTGCAACAAAAGATAATGAAGAGAATAGCAATAAACGAAGAACAACAAGGCTTCAGACAAAATAGATCGACAATTGACGCAATCTTCATCCTTAGACAAATGATCGAAAAATCCCTAGAATACAACAAGCCGCTGTTTCTCTGCTTTGTGGATCTCAAAAAAGCGTTTGATAGAGTACAAATAGCCGACATCATAGATATACTCCAGCAAAACAAGACACCCGTGTCGTACATTAACATAATAAAAGACCTCAGTAAAGGTAATACAACCAAGATCAAAACACCAAAGGGACTCACAGAACAAGTACCAGTACTGACGGGCGTACGCCAGGAGGATAGCCTGAGCCCAGTACTATTCAACCTCATCATGGATCAAATAATCAACGGCGTAAAAGAAGTGGATGCAGGATATAGAATGGGACAGGAATCGATGCGGATACTGTGCTACGCTGACGACGCAATCCTGATGGCGGATAACGAGGACGACCTTCAGCGACTGCTATATCGGTTCCAAACAAAAGCAAAGAACCTTAACATGCAGATATCAGTGGAGAAGACAGAATCAATGGTTATAGCAAAAGAACCCTTAAATGTAAACTGGCTGTAGATGACAAGCCCATCCGACAATGTATGCGGTGCACGTACCTGGGAGTCGAGATAACAAGCTCCAAAAACCTACAACAGGAAGTCAGAACACAAATGAATAAAGCCTCAAGAATTTCTGGCTATCTAAGGGACCTCATATGGAGGAATAAATACATGTCCATCGAAACTAAAGAAGACAACGCATAGAATGAAGATAATTAAAACACCCACGTTAGATGTAAAACGGTGAAAACGTTAAATAAGTATGAAAATTAGTTAAAACAAAATTAAATCGTTTGGAGTAGGGAAGAAGTTCGTAGAAGAAAGAATGCGTGCTATATAAGGGAAAATCACCGAGGAAGAAGATTATTCATCATCATCACATGTAGGAGATTTTTTGTAACCAGAACAGTCTTAATTATATTTATAACATAGTTTATTTTTAAATTTACTCTAAGTGGCTCTAGTTGATAAGGAGATTTTAGAAGAAGGTATATTTCGCTCTCATCATCGTTCTTGGAGGGAAAAGGTTGAAATACTTTAGCTAAATAACTAGCAAGGACGTGAACTTTTTCGTCATTGTTTTTTGCTCATTTTCGACTTTTTGTTCTGGTGGGACGATTAGATAATTGATGTCAATTTATTCTGCTTCCGTTTTTCCATAGAGAATATTCTATGCCACTGTATTTGCTAAATTCTGTAGCTAGTTCTAAATTCCCCTATTCTTATAATTATTAAGTAACGAAGTAACTTATTAAATTAACCCATTAACTTCCAAATTTTTATGATCGACATTTTTTGTAAATTTAAATTAAAAATAGGATTATAGTACAAAAATAAAAAAAAAACTGAACCAACATTTTAAACTAAAGAAAAATATTTATAATTTATGCCAATTAGGAAAACATTCCATATGCAGTCCAATATTGCATTTTTTACACTGTTTGCGAACGTTTGTCACATATGGCACATTTTCTTTGTTTTCCATCAATCGTTCGCTCCAAAACATGTCCAATGGGATCAAATCTAACATCGTCAGGCACGCGGCTTTTCCTCACCTTACTACAACTTGGTCTTCCGGCAAATTTAGGATCGGATAATGATTCTTTCTTCAGATAGGTTCTGGCAATAATGCGTCTAAAATCTAATAATGGGATGCTTCCATTTACTGCAGTATAAAGAGCGTGGGCGTTAACAACCGCAACGTCAATAGTATTTGTGAAAAGAGGGAAATACCACTTCTTACCTCTAAATTTGATTCGATACTTTTGCACATTCCAGTCTAACTTGTCGACCCATCCCATATGTTTATTGTATTGTCCGACAATGTTTGGTCTATCGACATGGCATTCTTTTTTTTCTTTCTTACAATATCTTTTCACTTTTTCTATAGGTTGCAATCCTAAGTAATTAAGTAATTCGATAGCATTTTAACACAGCTATTGTCATTCCAAATCAACGCAAATATTTTATTTTTTTCATCATAGCGATAATCATATGCCCCGCGTTCCTCTTTTTTTATGATATTATCAGATTTCAAAGGACACTTGTTCATTCTATTATAGCGTACTGTTCCAGCCGCCTTTATATTTAGTTCTCTCAACTTCAACAATAAATCAAAGCTGGTGAAAAAGTTGTGGAAAAATATTTCATATTCTGACGGATATTGCAAAAAAAGAGGTCATATTCATTATCACAGAAGCTCCAACACCACTTACAAGTTGTACTTCTTGGCTCTTTCGTTCATAAATATCCACATGAAAACAATAGCCAGGTTTAGAGCAGCACATAGCCCATTGTTTGAATCCAAATCTTATTGGTTTTCCCCTAATAAACTGTTTCAGGTAATGGTGGCCATAGTAACGCACCGTTTGCTCATCTATTGAAAGTTTTTGTGCAAATATACCGAACTTTTTGAAATTTGTGTTCAATTTGTTTATCAAAGGATGGATTTTAAATAGTTTGTCTTGTTTATCACTGGTGGATATGAGACTATTGTCGTTAAAATGCAGGTTTTTTTTAATTTCCAAAAACCTGTGCTTAGGCATGCAGTTTCTAACGCATGTAAGATTTATATCTTCATCCTCCGACCAATATAACTGCTCTTGGGGCAACGAATGGTACCCTGATAGCAAAAAAATTACAATAAACTTTTTAAGACAATTTGTGGAAAGTTCAAAATTATGTCTGTTGTTTTGTCTAGCGTAATTTACACTTTGGATAGCTATATGGTTTAGTAAATCTTCGTCGAAAAGTTCTTCAAATATCTGAACCGGTGATTTACCTTTCAAGTTTTGAATAATCTGTGATTTCAATTCAGATACATTGTTGCTTTCAAATGATGTATTAGTCGAATTTATGTCCTGCTTTTTCCACTCACTTTTTGGCAAGAATTTACCTTTTGATTTTACTACAGATGCTTGATTTTGATCAACAATCAGAGCGCTGGAGTGGATTTCTAGTTGTCCAGGGACGTCTTCTGGAACAGTTTTTGGTAAGAATTTACCTTTTGATTTTACTATAGATGCTTGATTTTGATCATCATTCAGAGCGCTGGAATGGATTTCTAGTCGTCCAGGAACGTCTTGTGGAACAGTGTCTTCTAAAATATTATCGTCAAATTCTTCGCAATCTGGTATAACATCGATGTTATCGGGCGGTAGTTCGACTATATCAATGACTTCTTGTTCCAGATCAGCAAAAAATTCATCATCTTCCAATATTTCTTCAAGTTCTGCGATAGTAAGGAATTTTCTAGAACCCATACTGAATTGGAAACAAAAAAAAAAGCAACTGTGAAACTAACATAACGCTCTCCATATGATTTCTTACATAGTAAATTGATCCCCAAATGGGGATCAAGGTGTTTTGTTCTATATTTTTTATAATAAATATTATATTTGCTCACCTGTTATTCTAATAATATCAACTAAAGGAATGTATTATTACTTGAATTCACAAAACTGGCACAAAATTAATCAAATAAGCGCAAAAAATATTATTAGAAATAATGTAAATATTCGACCATCAACTTTTGTGTATAGGTTATAAAATAACGCACATAACATGCTTACAGGGTTACCAACACTAAAATATAAATTTTTTCTAGAAAGTACAGAGTATTCATGTTCAGTTAGTATACATTCCACTAAAGATAATAACATTTTAAAATATGTTAAAAAATAAAATTCGCGAATTCCCATTAGGGGATCAGGGAAGCTAATGGGTTAAAGTAAAAGTATTAAACTATTTCTGAGACCACTCAACAAGTTCCTATAATTCACAATGAATGGTATTTCGTATTTACTTAAATTTAAATTTCCAATGCTTTTCCACTAAACTCTAATTTTAGGTCACCGTGTATAGAATCATCCCGGCTTAAAATTTAACTGTTTAATGCCCTTAATTATAATCTCTTACCCTTATTAATGCGAACCGTAATCTAAATTTTCACTAACAAAATTTAATAACCGTTCCATTGTATTCACTTTGAAGGAGTTTAATTTGTGCTGGATAAAATAACCTAGTTTAAAAAATTATGTGTTCTGATAAAAACAAAACTTCGTCCCCATCAGTCATACTTCTAATGAGCGAGTATTACAACCACAACGTTAGTGCATAAGCTAAATATGTGGATATACTCGTATAAGTTTGAAAGTAATAAAAACACTGGCCAACACAGGTTGGCTTACTTATACACTAGGGTGGAGCGATTTTTTTTTTCTTAAGCAATAGCTTTGGAATACCTGTTAAAAGTTGCTCTATTATCTCCCAAATATACACAGAAAATTTCATTTCGCACATGATATATTTAGAGGTGCCCCCGACATTATTAAGTTTGTCAAAATTCATGAATTTAGTCGAAAAATCAAAAATATCTAATGAACGCTAAATTACACGCTGAGTGTTGCGCAGTTAGTATAAGATAGAAAAATATAATCCGAAGCTAGCGTATTAAGACGCGTGGGTGTTGAAGCACGTGGAGACGATTTCGCAACTCTCCTAAAACGTTATTCGAATGCTATAGTCAACTCGCGTGAGTACTATTTCACTTGTGATACCCTTTGAATTTTACGTCTGAGATCAAGAAATAAGACTCTTGTAAGTAGTATTTTCAATTTCCTATTTAGGTTTCAGATATTATTGTAATACTTTAGCACATATTATATATCTTTATTACAGTAAAATGTCTCAAGTCAAAACACGACAAATGATGACCTGTGCTGTGTTCGGATTACCAGAGAAGTTACCAATATCTCAATTACCAACTTATAATGACCTTATGAAAAATTACCTATTCAATTAAAATGAATTAAAGCCCAATAAAACAGTAAAAGAGCCAACCGTTCATGACATATCCGAAATATTGGCTCAAGAAGTTTTAGAAATTTGGCAAAAAGCTTCGGTGCCAACTGTTAGTGTTAAGAGAATTCTACAACTTATTCGTTCCTACCATGACAAATATAGAATCTTAATGAAACCTTATAAAGGTCGTCAAACAAACAAAAATTACGAAGAAAAGATCAATAGATTTATAACTGAGTCCCACAGATTATTTGATGTTTGCAGTTGCAAATGTAAACTTTTCTCAAATTGTAATTGTTTAAAATGCAGTCGTGTGCCCAAGGAAGAAATAAATTTTTTACTCGATCAAAGAACAACAAGAAAAATGGTCATAGGCGGTGTAGATGTGGTTGAAACTATAAGAAATAAGAAAAAATAAGAAAGAAAACAAAAAAAGTTTATCGCGTAACAGAGAGATAACTGATTTTGAGAAACCGTGTTGTTCGCGTTCTTTACCTGAAAACTTGGCAATCGAAAGCGACAGTTCAAGCGATAGCGTAGCTTCTAGTCCTTACCTTGAAGCACAAAAAAAAACCGTTGATCCGCCAACAAAAAAAAGGAGATTAATTTTACCATCATTAGCTCTTGGCTGCGATCGTACTGGAGTTTCTGACAGAGCCGCTGCTATTATAGCTTCTTCTGTGTTAAAAGATGGCATTATTTCACCAAAGGATCCAAGTGGTGTTATTGATCGTTCAAAGTTGCGCCGTGAGAGAACTAAAGTCAGAACAGCTTTACAGGATGCAGATCGCAAGAAAACCCTACGCGGTATGTATTTTGATGGGAAAAATGATAAAACGTTGATTAATATTCGGAAAAAAAATAAATTTTACAGAAAAAGGGTACTAGAAGACCATTATGTGGTTTTATCAAAGCCAGGAAGCGACAATTTCGGGCATGTCACATGTGAGTTGGGAACTGCTAAATGTATTAAAGATACTATATTAACTCACTTTAAATCCAAATCGGTGAAACTCAGTGAAATAGTTGTTGGTTGCGATGGAACAGTAGTAAACACAGGTTTTAAAGCTGGTATTATTCGTTTGATGGAAGAAGAACTGAATAAACCATTACAGTGGTTTATCTGCCAGTTGCATTCCAATGAATTACTACTGCGACATCTGTTGTTACATTTGGACGGAAAAACTACAGGGCCTAAATGCTTTTCAGGTGCCATTGGATATCAATTACAAAAATGTGAAACAATGCCAATAGTCGAATTATGATCGCTATCAGCACTGGCGTTCTTTCTTCAGATTTAGCTAACATTGAATCTGGATCTCTCAACCACTCTAGATGTCTTACAACAGCAAATCGAATTCTAAGATTATATGCTACTAAACCGAACCCCGAAGAAAAATTGGTGATATTAGCCACGTACGTGATGAGAGTTTATGGTCCGATGTGGTTTAGAATAAAATGTAATCCCTCGTGTATAAACGGAGCTAAGCACCAGTGGCAAACAATTAGTCTGAGTCGCTATTTGAACGCCGATATGAAGTAGGTCATTGACAAGGTAATCCAACGAAATGGATTTTTTGGTCACCCAGAAAATGTTCTTATTTCAATGCTTGGAGGAGATGAAAGGGAAATCATACGAGATCTAGTATATCGACGAATTTTAAAAGCAAGAAGTGAGAAAGCTCCAGGACTTCGAACGTTTAAACTGCCTTTAATTTCGATGCTGAAGATTATACCGACATTATAACATGGCGAGACTGTGAGATAACTGGGCCACCTCTGACTTTAAATTTATCTAATGACGACTTGAAAGCCATTGCCAAAGACGGTCTCGGCATATGTCAAAAAATTAAAGATTTTCCATGCCATACTCAAGCCGTTGAGCGCTGCATCAAAGTGGTGACAGAAGCTTCAAGTGCAGTTTGTGGAAAAATAAACGAGACGGTTTCATCAGGGCAAGACTACTATCACTATCGCTACTATCACTATCACTACTATCGTCAACAAATGCCTACTTTTGATACAAAAAAAAACAATTTAATATATAATTATTGTATTTCTGAATAAGTATCTAGTTTACCATTATTTCTTGTATCTCGCTTCTTTAAGTCTGTATAAAAAATAAAGATATTGACCTAACAAATAAAATATATAGTTTGATCACAATATGAAAAATAGGTAATTTTTTTAAATTTTCAATTGTGTTGGGGCACCTCAAAACATCATTACAAATAGGTAATATTTCGTACGTTTAATTTACTCACTGAAATGCAACTTTATATCGCTATACCATTTTAAAAAACAAAAAATTTTTTTTATTCATACATTATCGCTCCACCCTATTATACACCCATACGTGTGGTTTATATCTTTTGTTATACTGATTTCGAATCTGATTTGAAATTTGCTCCATGTCAGAAGTTTGAAGGTATTTTCTAAAACAGTTTTTTTAAAAAAATGCATTACTTTACAAAATTTCAAAGTAACTTTTACATAAAAAAATACTTCTCAAAATAATGCTCTGTAGAACATTGAGGGGACATTTCTGAACAAAACACTTAAACCACGCCCATTTTTGCTCTGGAACCATTCAAATTAAGAATTGCTAGATATCTGGCTAATGATAGTTAATGTGGTGTACGTGTATAGATAATCCAAACAGTTTCTGTTATGTATGTAGAGAATTCACTACTCACCAGCAAAAGCGCAATATTACACCTTTAATAGAAAAGTTATTTTTATATTTTCATTATTTTGGTTTAACCAATGAACATCAAGACAAACCATGGGCTCCGAGCATTTGCTGCCCTTGCAGTGCTGTTACTCTGAGGGGCTGGACCTATAATTTGGTTGACCATTCGACTGATTTCTACTTTTGCCGCAGGAAAACTTTCGAGTTTTCCAACAGAATTAAAAAAATATATGCTATGTTGGTCTGCTTTATGGTATTCGTCCAGTACCTTATTTTGAAGCCTTACCAGCACCAAGATCAATAGGTGTTTCGAGCGAAAGATATAATTTTACAGTGGAACAGTGAAATGCTTGCCGATTATTGTTGGACATTGATATCAGAAGTACCGAAGAACAGTATAAATGAAAAGCAGAAAAGAAAAACATGTTACGCAGGACAATACCATATAGCTCCATATAAGGTACATACCTAATTAACATTATTTCATTTACTTTTCAATATTTTTTTCCAAGTTTGACGAAGCGAGACGTGCTAAAATAAATTTGCTATTATCACTATTGTTGGAACTAGAAAAGAAACGAAAATTGTACATAGTTTCTAAAGAAAATGAAAAAAAAACTAAATTTGTTGACTAGTGTAATCACCATCATCATAATCCGTCCTTTTATACTTTACAGTATAGAGGTAATGCAGCAGCAGGATTTCCACGCTGTACTGTTTCTTGCCTGCACTTCTATTTCTATCTAGATTGACTTCTTTTCTTTCCACAATTTCGACGCTTCACTGTTCTTCGTTGTTATGCGCCTTTCCAACTTCACCTAAACCCTATCAACTCACCACTTACCAAACACGAATGGCCCGGAGATTTCAGGTTGAGATGCTAGCCAGTTAAGAGTCGAGCTAGGGAGAGCTTCTTCATAAAATAGGCACCACCATGTTTGTTATCTAAACCCGTATAGCTAACACAGAAGCTGCTGACGGTAAGCTAAATAAGTGCACAGGAATCAATCATACAATATCAATAGAAATAAAACCAAGCTTAGATAACAATAAGAAAAGGTGGTTTATTATATCAAAACAACTCAAATATATCCGAAAAATTCAGTATATCGTACAATAACAAAAAATAAAGCAAGTCAATATTTAAACAATGGCCAACAAGCCGCAAATAATACTCAAAATAATTTACAAGTTACCAATTTGCTTAAAAATATGCATAAGTTAATAAATTATGTTGAAAATGATACAGTAAAATTGATAATGGGTTATGACTCACCCAGTATTGTAAATCATTAAATAATTAAACATTATTCATGAAAAGGAAAATAGTTCACTAGAATTTAAATTGAATTAAATTAAAATTCCAAAATCACATGAATTTTAATTATACTGCAAGACACCAAGAATGTAGTGATTAAGTAATTGGTCGTAATATTAAAATTCCTTTGTCTAGATATATAAAAAATCTAATTCATCTCACATCTGTAGAGAATTTTACACACAATTTTAAAACTCAGTATATACGCGACTAGATTATCAATATAATTCATATTAATACAATTAATATGACTCTAATCTGGAAAATTCCGCAGCCAACAAAGTATTGTTAAATAGTCATAAAAATTTACTAAGTCGACACGACGTCTTTAGCAACACCTCTTACTTCGGTCATGGACAAGCAAGAATTTAGACCCAGAAGCAATAAACCCTAGAATATATTCCCAAATTCGTAGTTCTCAAAACAACCGACAGATTGAGCCGACGTACAAGAGAATGAAATGCACTCACAGAAATATCTTTCGCTATATTATAATCAAGCTGATTAATAAGATAATTAGTGAAGAGAAATAATTAATGACGGCCACTTTACGATTACCAAATAAAATACAACCAGTCTGAATATAGGTACAATGTGTTTCGATAAAAATATGCTATTAAAGAGAAGAGAAAGAGAATTTAAAGAGAGAATCTGTAAAGTTAAACTAAGTTACAGTGAATGACGCAATCAAGAAGATGCTTTAAAATATACTTCTATTCTAAACAAAATCTCCTGAACTTCACAACACAAACGTACTCTAGACAGTTTATAAACTCATGGAAAAGCCTTGTATAATTATAATACAAGATTAAGATAATTGCTGCAACGATAAACCTTTAATATCACATTTCAGGTAATCAAAAAGTGATGTAAATAGAAAGAATGAGAAGATATCTTTTACAAAAACAAGGTTTTTAGCCCCGAAATTAGGTTTTCAAATACAAAGAAAAATGTGTACGATTTAACAAAAGAAATACTTTTATTTGATGAGGTACTACCAAAATATAACAGTACGTATTGAAAGTAAAACTAATAAAAAAGTTATTTTTATATTTTCATTATTTTGGTTTAACCAATGAACATCAAGACAAACCATGGGCTCCGAGCATTTGCTGCCCATGCAGTGCTGTTACTCTGAGGGGCTGGACCTATAATTTGGTTGACCATTTTTTTATGCTTTCTTCCGGGTCTTTTTTCGACGATAGCTGCCTTCAATCGATACAAAAGTTTGTAATAGTATAGTGCAGTAATCGTTTGTCCCTTTGGTAGGTAGCCGATAAGCAAGATTCCCTTCGCATCCCAGAAAACGGAAGCCTGATTTTGGGCCTTTTTTGGAGCCGGGTTACCACGTTTAGTCCACTGTTTTGATTGCTGTTTATTTTGTGGTGTGTAGTGGCAAATCGAAGTTTCATCGCACGTCACAAATTTGCGCAAAAAATCTGTTGGATTTTTTCGAAACCGCTCCAAAAAGGCTGTAGAACATTCCGCGTGTTTGAGTTTTTGTTGTGTCGTTAGTAAACGCGGCACCCATCTAGCACACCGCTTAGACATGTCTAATTCAACATTTAAAATGTACGACACCCATTCTCTGGAGATGCGTGTAGTCTCAGCAATATCTTGCAATGTATATTGGCGATCAGCTTCCACAAATTTGCAAAACTTTTTGCACACTTGCTGCAGAAGTGGCTGTTTTAGGACATCCAGAACGGGAATTGTCGTTTACGCTTGCATAACCATTTTTAAATTCGTTCACCAATTTGCAAACAGTCTTAAAACAAGGAGCTTCATCGCCTAACACATTTACCATATCAACATGAATTTCTCTAGGCGAAGAATACTTTTTCCACATCTATTTAATGACTGCGAATTTCGATATTGTCCATTTTTAAAAAGCGACAAAAGTACTCGGTTTTGAACGAGTGTATGCATCAAACTACTTGACAGATTGAGATTAAGTTTAACCATATAACATTTAAAAATTAAGCTATACAATAGCGTCAAAGATTGATTTTACATGGCGCCATCTCATAGTGAGTTACCGAATTTTTCAGCCTACCCCCGTATATCCCTCACACATAAGACAAATTAACAATGTCAGAAATTCGATATATGCCAATCCGATGATCATTTTGGATCAAGTCGTCTTCTCCGATTATTCTATCAGTCGACTGTTGTGTCCCCTGGTCCTCGTTACTGCTTCATCTCCGAGGCGGGCTCATTAGAGGACGGTTTTATCGATCTAAAGTAATACAGTCGTAATCAATATAAAATAACATTTAATAAATACTTAACAACAACATTACATCTTATAGTGTTCACATGTACAAGATTGATTAGATTAGAATAGATTTACCACACCGATTCGTTCTCTTCAGTACATATACCATGTCTACTTACTTAATAATCTATTTACTTACTTACTTAATGTTATATTAACCTAGTTACCTAATTAAGCAAGAATGCGAAATATGTAACAATAAACGAGAACGTGTTTCGCCAAATAAGTGTTATATTGAATATGTAGAAATGGGTGTCTGACTGTAATTATTACATGACGATCTGAACGTACAAGATCCCGGATTCAGTCAACATTTTGATTCGTTCTTGAAGATGAAACCTTACTCTGCTTGTCTCATCTTCAATTAACCATTTGAAAATACCTCAAACCACCGAAAAACCTGAGTTCTTAAAAAAACATTGTCTTCGTAGACCTGCTGAATGATGAAAAACCTGAGTCCTTGACCAAACATTGTCTTTGTAGACTTGCTGAAATTTTGCAAAGTTTACCAAATCTGAAGCAAAACCTGATAGTACACAATTACCCGAAATTGATGCCACAAATTTTGAGAACGCATTAGGAAAAATTGTTTTACAAAAAAAAATTGCTACAGACAACCAAATGTCTCCAGTGAGTTAAAACTCATACTGATGCCGTATCACATGTTCATTACTGGCCCTCCAGCTGTTGCCAGAACGAACGCTACATTACTTAATTTACACACCTCGTACAATTTCGCGAGCACATTTATAAGTTTCTACTAACAAGCGAAAGGTACGATCTCAAATTTTTTTAAAATCAAAGTTGGTTAAATATTTACAGTTCGAACTTTAGTATGATAAAATATTTCAGAAAGATTTAATTAAAACTCTAACTTAATTATGGCATGCACTTGCTGGCTCGCAAGTACGCAGTGGATTTTAAAATGCAAGATTAACTGCAGAGCGTAATAACTAAAACTTGCAACTACTGCCTGAGTTTAAAATATGAACTAGTGCATTCCTCAACTTTTCAACGTACTTTGGCTTTCGTTTTTCCATTTTTACATGTCAGTTTTTCCGCATCACATATGAAACTATTCCCGGCTTATTTTTAGCTTTTCAACTAGCAGGTGAAATTTTATTTATATATACTTTCTACACTTAGAAATGTAGATTTATATACCTATGTAAATACGCATTAATATGAATCTAGTATAATAATAATAATAATAATAATTTATTTTGCCAAACAGATTAATCCTAAATAGGACTACAAAACTTTGACTATATGACAATGCAACAATACTTAAATAAGATAATTAATTGATTCCATAAGAACATAAAAATATCATTAAATAAATTATTCGCTTTTCTCGACGAATGCATCAATGAAGCTCTGCACAATATATTAATCCTTGGTGTAGAAAACACAAAAGATGAGGAGTGTCTAGCAGCAATGCGTGGTACCAGTAAATTTACTCGAGATAACAGCGATGCTGAGTCGATCTGGTTATTCAGGAGATTCGCTACCAGTAATGCGCTCTTCCTTTGTCTTCCCATCGCTAGCAATTCCAATCTATGCCTAACAAGCAAATCCCCGTAGTCTATATTGCGTTCTGGATAGACTCTATCCAGCCTGTAGCTCAAGTACTTCAAAAATTTGCGCTGAACGCGTTCAATTTGATTCACGTGTAGGCCATAGATTGGGTACCAAACGGTAGACGCATATTCCAACTTACTGACGACATATGCGAAATATAGAGATTTAATGGTAGCAACATTATTGAAATTTCGGGACATTCTGATAATAAAACCCATAGACTTAACAGCAGATCTAGTGACGTTTGAGAGATGATGGTCGAAGGTCAACTTGCTTTAGAATGTAACACCAAGATCCCTTGTAGAGCTCCGTTTCTCTATAACAGTATTATCAACGTAATAAAGAGAGTTTATGTAATTTATTTTCCTTGTGAAAGTTACAACACAGCATTTTGAAACGTTTAAATTAAATTTATTCTTGCGGCACCAGCTGTGGATAGTGGCCAAGTTCTTTTGCAAAAAATCCACATCAGTTATGTTTGTAACGACGTGATATATTTTAAGGTCATCTACATAAGCCAATACATTGCTATCAAGCCTATTACGGCATTAATAATTAAGCGGGCCTAAGTTGGAACCTTGAGGAACTCCAGAAGTCTGGAAGAAAAATCTTGATTTATAGCCATTGCAGGTAACATAGTTTGCTCTATCCGCCAGGTGTGTCATCATAAACCGGAGTAAGGAATCGTTAAACCCAAAAGCTGTCAGTTTCTGTAAGAGTAAAATATGGTCGATGGTATCAAATTCGCGACTGAAGTTCGTATAAATAACATCTAATCGACCAGCATCGGCTATATCTTCGGTTATGCAGCACATATTATTTAGAGTTGAGCGATTTTTCAGAAATCCATTCTGTGAAAGCGAAATAAAGGGCAGACAGTTGAACGAGATGATTTTGTGCAGGACGGATTCAAAGATTTTCGCAAAAACAGAAATAATGGCTATTGGCCTGTAATTGGAGACGTCTGTGTTATCACCCTTTTTAAATACAGGATAAATTCCAGCGATTTTCCGTGCTTGTGGGAATGAAGATGTTTTAATGGATAAATTGAAGAGTTTGGAGAGTGGATGAACAAAAACATTGGCGCAGTCCTTAGCCAAATATGTTGGAATATTATCGTCTCCAGCAGTATGTTTATTTTTCAGTTTCCCAATGACCTCGATGATATCGTGCTGTGTAACACAAGGAACGGCAATAAGAGGATACCTACCAATAGTATCGTACTCAGCTGATCATCATAGGAGTTTTTAGGAAAATAAACTTTTGCAAATGTAAATGCGAAGGCGTCAACAATGGCTTGTAGTTTGGAATATTCCTGATTATTAAAATGTAAATTACTTGGAATTTTAGACATGTTGCGTTTTGAATTAACAAAAGTCCAGAATTGAGACGAATCATTAATAGTTTTTTTTTTATGTCTTATGTATAGCATGTACAGCTTCTAGAAATTCCCGTTTTAATAATTCTTCGAATTCTCTGAAACTCTGATTTGTGATAACCATTACCATTAGATTTCCACTTCCTGTGATAGAGAAGATATTTCTTTATGTTCTTACTAAACCACGGAGGATAAGTTTTATTTTAGGAAGATCTTTACACAGGAACAGAAAGTTTTAAAACAGAATAAAGTTTTGTCATAAAAAGCAACAAGCCGCTCGCCAACATCAATATAACTATCTAGGAAAGACCAGTCAGTTTGGAGTAGATCAGAATACAATCTTATAGAATTAGCCTTTCTAAAGTTATATCTAATATTGTTGTTTGACAGAAATGGGCGTGTACGAGATGTTATCATATACATAACATCAAACCATAATGCAGGATGTCTGTCTTCAAGAGCAAAGGAGTCAGAATAATGTCTAACATCGAATTCACAATCCATGTTTGATAGTATCACGTCAAACAGTCGATCATTTCCATTGGTAATATCGTTGAACTGTGTTAGGTTTAAAGATGCCTTAAATGAAAGCGGAAGCTCTAAATTCGCATCAGATGCAACAGAAAGGTTTAAAAAAATTGGGTTATTAAAATCCCCAACAAGTAAAATATTTTTCACAGAAATAATGTTTTACAGGATGTCGAGGAATAGTTCAAAGTCTGCGCAGTTTAAATTCAGTGGTATATAAACTAATGCGGGGATGACTTTTTATATTTTTACAAAATCTAGGATAAATTTTTGGGAACAAACTATTTTATTGTTTTTCAAAATATTCGCCTTTATAGTCTATACAAATTTACATACGTGCGAACCAGTTCTCAAAAACATTTTTTCCACTCTGAAAGTTGTATCTCAGAAACATGGCATTCAAAGGTTTCGACTGCTTCTTGAGGTGTTGAAATCGCTGTCCACGCATTTTTTGTTTCACAGTTTGGAACAATAAGAAATCATTCGGCGACAAGTCAGGTGAATATGGATAATAAGACATTATTTCAACACTTTTCTCCTTCAAATAATCAACTGTTAGACGTGCTGTATGGGAACTCGCATTGTCGTGATGAAGAATAATGCGACGCTTTCGGTTATTCTTCCTGATTGCGTCTATAACATTTGGCAAACAAATTACTGTATACCATTCAGTGTTAACAGTTTTTCGATCTCCTAAAGGAATTGTTGCGATGTGTCCTGTACAGCCGAAGAAACAAACGATCATTTTCTTGTAAGTGCTCCTTCCACGAACAACTTTTGTGGGGTTCGGTTCGTCTTGGAACACCCATAAAGTAGATTATTGCTTGGTTTCCAACTCATACGCATATAATCATGTTTCATCACCTGTGAAGATGTCGTATACGGATTTTGCGGTTCCTACGTTAAATTTTTTGCGCATCTCTTTACACCAATTGACACGAGCTGCTTTCTGTGCTTTGGTCAAGTTATGTGGAATCCATCTGAAACATATTTTTTTTACAAATAAATGTTCATGTAAAATCGAATGAATTGTAGTGTGCGATATGCCAAGAGATGCCTCTACCTCACTGTAAGTCACATGTCGATTGTGTTCTATCATTTTCCTCACAGCATCGATGTTTGTTGGAATCACAACAGTTTTTGATCGACCTTTACGTGATTCATCACTCACTGAGGCACGACCATGACGAAATTCTGCCAACCAATTGTAAACTGTCTTCTCTGATGGTGCTTCATTACCATAAGTTGACCGAAGCGATATAATGCATTCTTGTGGAGTTACGCCTTTTTTGTAATCGTAAAAAAACATCCAACAAAAACCTTCTGTAGCAACCTCCATTATTTTACAAACTCCTTGTCTTAAAACTGCCACTGTCAGCAAACTACTGACTCAATTTCTAAGCTATTGCGGATTTCTCATTGACAAATGTCAAACTATAGGAATATAGTGATTACATATTGCAGTGGATTTTTCCCCGCAACATTTAGTGAACATTTTTATTTTTGTAGTGTACGATTTTCTTTAACAGTGTATGATTTTTATTGTATGAATATTGATATTATTTTGATTTATTCTGATTTATGTGGTGGGATGTCGGTTCCGACTTCCGCTTCAGACACGTTTTTGAACTCAAAGTAAGAGATTCCTGTATCGGGAGATAAAATCTTTTTCATCTTTCATTTCAATTAAAGTCGGTTTTTGTTTTTTGAATTCATTGTGTTTTGTGATTGCTTTTCTCATTAACGAATTTATACAAGTTTGTATACTTGTAATTTTTGAATTTATTACTCTGTTATTTCCACGTGTTCTCCTTTGTTATATGTGATACAAAATACCTACGTAAGTTTTATTTCACAGTAATAATATTATTTCTTTATTGAATGCATTTATAGTAATTTTCATTGTATGAATTTATATATATTTTTTAGTAATTAAGACATAGATGACAAAGATACTTTTTTGGTTCTTGTAAATTTTTTTTAACGTTTGAATTCTAGAACGATTTTATCTTCAAGGTTGGTTTTTATACCTGTGATATCTGCGCAGGTTTTATATTTCGGTTTGACAGATTTTATTCTGTTTACATCTTGACTTTGTTATTCTGGGGTGTTAATTAGAAATATCTTTGTGATTTATTAGTTATTATTTTTGCTCGCGAGTCATAAGAGGATGTTTAAATTTGCTTAGCGGTTATTATCAGCAAATTAAGTTTACCTCTATGTGTTTATGTATAACACAGTTCTTTAAATTTCTTAAAGAATCTAAATTTTTTTTTAATTTTTTGAAATAAGATATTAGTTGGATATTGTGATTTTTATTATTATTAACACTTTATATGAACAATTGATGTTGGCGCCCAGTATTTTTGTAGAAGAGAAGTACCACGTTTTCCTATTGGAAACCCGGGGATAAAAGCTGTCTCATAAAAGAAAATAAACCGATTGAGCATTAAAGTTGGACAGAGTTGGTGTGAATAGTGATTCAATCTAGCACGAACTCGCTATTCATAGCAATATGTCAAAAGCACCGTCTACTGGTTAATTGTAAAAGTATAAAAGCCTCTCGTATAAGGAAATATGAAGACTCAATATTTTCGCAGTTACATATTATTACATATTATCAAAGGAACCGCTGATTCAATGGAAGTATCATGCATATATAACAAAAAATATTTATAAACGTGTGTACACAGTAATAGTAGAGTGTACGTGTTAGTTCTTTGTTTTCGTATTTTTTGTATTTTGTATTTTATTAATTTATATTTCAGCCCACAGCTTACCTCTAACGCTAAAAAATATCCCCGGCTCTAAATTAGAAAATTTAAAAATATTGGTTTACATGCGAAATTATGTTACCAGTTTGTTGGAGGAAACAACTTGATCAACACATCAAACACATTTTTAATAATATCAAAAATATTGTTAAAAGTCACTTGTGGGGAATCCAGTGCAAGTATATATTTTGTGTGAATTGCTACCCACACATACCGACTCGTGTTTCGTCCTGCTAAAGACTTGTTAGTACATGATCCTGGAAACGATAAATTTAAACATGAACTCCCTGCCTTACTGCATACATTCAAGATATAAATGTCACCATCTCTTTGACAAGCGCTTCAAGCGTTCAAGATAAACAATTTTATAAATCTTCAATTATGAAGTAATTTTATAGTTTCCAGTTCACATGAAAAAAAAAATTATGAGGTATAAGAGTGTGAGAATTCCGAATCTTAAATTCCGGGAATTCAAAATAGGACGTTTTAAACCGTCAACAGGCATTTTATAATACCTATGTTTACATAAGTGGGTAAATAATAAATCTATTTCTGAATTTGATTTCTGATTGTGCTTTTGAAGAGATAACATTGATTCGTGTTTTGTAGCGTTGTGGTAATTTATTTATTTTTGTGAGTAAAATGTTCAAAGTCAGTAGAGCGTCAGTGTGAGTTAAGCCATACAAAGAACTATGTATAGATATGTGAAAAGTCTACTGCTCTGCGTGCGTTAAAATTGTAAGTATAATTTTTTAATTTTAAATATAGAGGGTGCTGCGAAATTGGAAAAGTTAAAACCAACTTACATTCTTTTTGAGGGACATACACAGAGAAATATACAGGGCGTTTCAGTTTTGCCCTGTCGGTATTAAGTTAATTTTTTATCCGAAACCCTAGGTATATTGACCGATTTCGCACTATTTGGATTTTCAGGGCATTTTCGTTTAATATTTTGAACTTATTTGTTAAGGATTTAAATCTAAGTATTTATATTATTGCTATTCAATTTATTTTTTTTTCATTGCATATACTATGCGATACAAAAATATCAAATACACCAATTCGTGAAAACTTCTGTTCATATTACTAAATTGGATAAGATGAAATCTGGGGACGTGTCACAACCCTCATTAACGCAATGTTTCCAACCAATGTCAAAAAAGCTAAACAAACAGGACATCTTTAACCGAAACCTATGTCATGCAATGATAACGTAAAATATTCCCTTATCAAAGCTACGTAATGAAAACGTCACTTCTTTTCTCCAGAAGTGTTGAAATTAAAGCTAAACTTCGGAACAAACATTTTTACATGTGTTTTGATGATACCACCGATTCAAAAGGACGTTGACTAGCTCATGGATTGATTGGTGTTTTTAGGGATGAGATTCTGCCAAAATCTTAACTCATGGCTTCTATAGAGTTAGAAAAAACAAATGCACTCACAGTGACCAGATTTGTTCAAGAGGAACTATCAACATCTTTTCTTCTTACCCCTGTTGCTAGAGATAATTTTTGTCAGATACAGTACCGTACATGATAAAGGCTGGGCAAAATTTGAAAATCTTTTATCCCAACTTGATACATGTAACATCTCTTGCTCATGCTTAAATAGGGTTGCCGGAGAGATTAGGAAATATTTTCCTCTTGTAAATAGTTTAATTTCCAACACACAAGAAATTTTCCTTAAAACACCTATAAGTTGACTTCTCACGGCGGGTGACGCCTTAGTATGACTCACATTACAATATAATTGACCATGTAAAAAGCATGTATTATCTAGATTCAAATTGCACAGTTCAAGCGATTGGCCCTGGACATTGTTTATCGTTATTTAAAAAGCAAGACGAGTGGTATGCGCAATAATTCATTGCTGATACGTTTTTGTCAATTATTTCACCTATATGTTCGAAACAAATAAACAAAGTAAGCGATAAGAAAGATATCGAAATTGGCGTTCGAAAATATGACCGACAAAATTCTATTATCGAATGTATGTTAATAGAGGTAAGTACACTTGCCGGTAATTGGATTCGTTTGCATTATATTAATATATAGTGATATATATCTTTCTATTCCAAATTACAGGATACTATAAGGTATCGAAGGATCGATATGTTTCGGTTACACTTTGAATCGTATCAATCCATTAATCAATAATGTCACGCGTATTTAACTCCCATCATAACAATGGCTACTTCATCAGTTGCTGGTGCGCTATAGCGCCTGGTATGCTCTTCGGCTGGTATCAACGAAACCAGCACTAATGTTGACATTTAAGCCTTGTTTCATAACTGTTTAGTTCATACTTCAAGAAGTTCACATTACCGAACTGGCATCTCCGGAGGGTGTCTCGAAATTTTCACCGCAGGCTCGTAGTCAGCTTAGCCTTTTAGATGTTTCCAATAAGTATGAAATTTAATAAATGCGCAAAAGCGCATTTATTATATTGACAGCCCGAATGTCACTCTGTGACAACGGTCTCTCCGTGACAACATCTAAGTGCATTTATTAAGTCGAAGACAGCTCGTTCTGCCACTATGTGACAACGTTAGAACATATTCATCGCACTCTTCAAGCGATTGATTTTGACACTTGGAAAAAAAATTTATTAGTTTCACTTTTATTTTACAGAAACCAGCGCTGGCACGCAAAAAAAATTTCCAATGTTTCATCGCAATCACGAACAGACACACGTTCATTTTTATATTGTGTGTGCCTTATTGATATGCGAATATTTAAGGATGTGTATCTACATTAAAAATACATGATAGTTTGTAAATGTTTCGTTACAAAAATACAGGGTGTTTAAATTTTAGAAAAAACAGTGGAAATTAAACCGCTCGATATATTTCAGATAAATTTAATACATAGCGACAGCTAAGAAAGGTGCATCTTAAAAAAAATTAGGTTTAACAGTGGCGTGCGTACGGGCACATGCTTTTATATTTTTGAAGAAAAAAAATGGTACGCCTTTGATTTTTTCCAAAATATAAATTATTTTTGAATTCTCCGTCCAATTTAAAACATAAGCATATGATGCACCGTTTTTTGAGTTAAAAAGTAAAAGTCGTTAATTTGTCCTACAAAATTAATGTAAGTATTAACGAATACAATTTCGTAATAAATCTAGTTGCCCTGGTATAATGCATTACAGAAAAACAACTCAAGAGAGCTCTTTTTTCCATATTGAACGGGGAATTCAAAAATAATTTATATTTTGGAATCAATCATAGGCATACTATTTTCCAACACTCTGTATTTTCGTAACGGAGCATTTTTGGATCATAGTTTAGAAAGCAAACTATCATTTATTTCTCATGTAGATTCACACCCTTAAATATTCGCATATTAATAAGGAACATCCTGTATATTGGATTTATAGAAGGGAAGTAAAATAATGGGATAATATTATGCTGATGTACTGACAAGTTTCGATGTTGAACTGAAGAAACAACAACCGAATTTATTCCAAGAAATTTCTTTCCATGAGAATAACGCGTTGTCTCATTCCTACGTTATGATAACCTTATTAAACATCTTAAGAAACTTTAAAATTTGTAGCGCTAAATGTATAGAGCTTTACGGGAATTCAGAAGCAAAATAAAATATATTTCCTGCCGTAAAATAGGTATTTCAATGAAAAGTGTCTCTTCCGCCAAATGACCCTCGTACATCCTTGAACTGCAATGACGGATTATTATTTACTGAGGATTTATAGAGTTCAGATGGGCATTCGTTATTTTCGTTACTAACCCACTGACAATCAGACGATGTATGTGTACATATAAAGGTACAGTTATGGCCGTGAATGTATTTTATGAAGATCATATTTCTCCTGAAGCGACCTAGAACGTAGAGTAGGCGAGAAAATCTACGTGCTTCCGGTTAAGTAGTAACGTCAGAAAATTCTCCGGCACCTCGCGTCACAGTTTCTGGGTCGAGGACGGGTTAATGTGTGGACATGAAGTAATCCTTAGCAGGCCGAGGAAGTCCCGTGGACCCGTTCGGAGACATGTTTGATGCTGGATTTTGCGGTCTACACCGTATTTGCCACTCCATTCTCCAAAGTTGCTCTATCACCTTCCGGTGGCTACCGTTATCTTACATAACATGGCGACCTCTGGTGGTATATTCATAAAACAATTTGAGAATAATTTGCATCGGATGATACCGTCAGTGTGATTCGACGCCTACGTTACTGAATGACGACCTATGAACGTTGTACATCACGGAAATGCCGCGATGACATACTTAATAACCTTTAACGAAAATTTAATGCGAACGAAGTATTGCAATTTTGATATAACCGTCGCACACAGTCAAGCAGTTCCATTACCCTTTTGAGCAATCGCTTGAAGTAAATATAATTTCCGGCATCTGAGTATTTCCAGGAATTAGATGCGAAATTCGCAGTGTTCAGTTACAAAGGAAACGAAAAAGCATTTATTAAGAACAAGCCATCCGTGTACTCAGACTAGGAATTAGTAAAAGTGAAATTGCTTCGGATATAAGCAAATTTCATATCTATTTCAGCGAATATTTCCATGACTTAATATTAACATTTTTAATCTCTATATTGAGTAATTGTCTAATTTTCTTTTTATTTTCGTTTCGTTGTTAACAACATTTATATTGAATATTGGATCAAGTATATATGAAATCATATATATCATGAAATATTTCGTTAATTCCATTTTATTATTTCTACAAATATTTCTTTATGATTGATTTATATTTTCAATTGAATAAATTACACTAGACAAAATTCCGAAAGTATGCACTATAAAATGGTCAAAATGCGCATGCAAATATGACCCAAAAAGTAGGAATTTCGCTGAACACACGATTGACCATCAAATCCATTATTGTTCTATATATATATATATATATTGAGGCATTGCAAGAAGGGTTTCTTTTCTCTGAAAGAAACAAAGAATACTTGTAACCATAATATTTATATCTAATATGTACTTCAATACCAAGAAGGGGAAAGATTGATTCAAGGTATAAATACGTTATTTTGACGACAAACTTGCTTTGAAATAATTAACTTATTTTTCTATTTTTTATAATGTTTACTTTCAATTTTTTTATTCAAATTAATATTCAACGCGTGTTTATTCAAACAAATGTAACGTATTTATTTTCAAATGTATTTGAACAATTAAGCCCCGCCCACAATTCTAACGGTGCAATAACCCGAAAATAAACCGATATTGCCAGAGTGTTTGTAAACACATAAACATATGTTATTCAACCAAAGTTATTTTATAAATCAAATTGTAATTTTTTTACTGTTTTACTCTGTAAAAATGTCTAAAATAATAATATTCGAAAAGATAATGCAAGTAAAGAAGGGGGCGATTTTGCGGAAAGTTATGCAATTAAAAACAAGTGAAAAAGTAAGCGTCGGTAATTAGTCGTCACAGTGAGAGGTCACGCTTTTTGTGCTCCGAATTAATTAAAACAAATTGGTGAAATTATTAAGTTCTGGAGATTTTTGAGTCTACACAACGTTACTCACACCTACGATCTACCTGTAGACAAAGTTTACCATCTGCCGACCAATTAGTTCAAGAACTACGAATTTTTAAAGTTTCAATACGTTAATTACCCGCCATAAGTTTCACCGTGCAACGACCAGCATCTTGGTACGCTCGAAACCGGTCATCCGAGCAAGCCGCCGTCGGACTTGGAGATTTCAAAAAACTCAAGTCATCCCGAGGGACCATCGCAGAAATATTATCCAGTTTCCCGTTGTGAAAACCAGCAGAACACAGGAGCAGGAAGCAACGGAAGCTAGATCCGAAGACTCAGGTTTTTGCTAACTTTAACAATATTTTACGCGCCATTTTTACTTGCTCATATACTTTTCTAGAATTTTCTTTGTTTATTCCATAACTAACTATTTATATTGCTTTCACCAATATTATATCACTGTAATTTTTATTCCACTTATTTAAATATAAGAATCCACTGTTGGTAATTTTAAAAACTTGATTCTATGTTACTTTTATAAACTCTTTTAATAAAACAACACCTAATTGCACTTGTCGTACACCATATTGTTAGACTATAAGAATACCAACCGTTGAGTGTGTCTCCCGTATTGTTATTTGTGTGTCACGAAAATTGTTAATATAAATTCTAAAACTTTGCGAGATAATTTTTTATTAATAAAGTTAATTGTCAATATTTTTCTTTGGTTTTCTTTGTAATATACTTGAGATATTGTTCCGATCCCAATTAAATAAACTACGTACATAAAGTCAAAGTGGAGAGAGGTGAACCTACCTTAACCCTGAAGAAATTAAAGAAGCTAGCCGACGACGAGAATAAAAAAAAAAACAGATAAGTATTGAACGAGCCCGATTTGAATTGTATATCACTTTTTATAACATTTTCTTATACAACAATTCACAGTTATATACATTCATTTTTATATAAACATTTTTTGACATGTTACATCTGTCAGCCCAACTTTTGGGGCCTTTATAACGATAATAAACATTTTTATATAAATATTATAACGTCCATTGACACATTACATATAGAGCCCAACGTTTTGGGGCGTTCATAAATATAACCTCATATAATAAACATTATATATATATATATTAAATTCATTGACACATTACAATATATATATATATATATATATATATATATATATATATATATATACATATATCAATAGATAAATTCTTGGAGTTTTTCGGCTTTTATATGAAATATTTACAAATATTATCAAATTAGTATGTAATTGCGAAGTAAATGAGGATGTAAACATTGCTGTCTACAAATTACAAGGTAAATCATACGAAATTTTTAATTGAAAAATTTTGTCTACGTTGGGACTTGAACCCAAGTCTACGGTTTGCCGGACCGTTGCTTTACCACTTAAGCCACGATAGACCTTGGTTCAAGCTATTTATAAATGCATTATAAAGTAACAGTGTTAATGATTAAGATGTCATTTATTGAAAGTAGATGTCAGGTTTGAAAGCAGAAGTCAGTTTTGAAAGCAGATGTCAGTTATTGAAATCAAATGTCAGTTATTGAAAGCAGATGTCTGTTTTTGAAAGTAGATGTCAGTTTTGAAAGCAGATGTCGGTATTTGAAAGCAGATGTCAGTTTTAAAGGTTTGAAATTGCAAATTATTACTCCATAGCTATATCTGTGTTTAGATAATTTCTTAGCCGTTCAATAGATATATCAATTGATAAATTCTTGGAGTTTTTCGGCTTTTATATGAAACATTTACAAATATTATCAAATTAGTATGTAATTGCGAAGTAAATGAGGATTTAAACATTGCTGTCTACAAATCACAAAGCAAATCATACTCCAAGAATTTATCAATTGATATATTTAATGAACGGCTAAGAAATGATCTAAACATGTATATATATATATATATATATATACACATATATATATATATATATATATATATATATATATATATATATATATACATATATATATATATATATATATACATATATATATATATATATATATATATATATATATATATATATATAAGTGTTTAGATAATTTCTTAGCCGTTTATTAAATATAACAATTGATAAATTATTGGAGTTTTTCGGCTCTTATATGAAATATTTACAAATATCAAATTAGAATGTATGTAATTGCAGAGTAAGTGGGGATGTAAACATTGCTGTCTATAAATTACAAAGCAAATCATACGAAATTTTTAATTGACAGATATGGTCTACGTTGGGACTCGAACCCCAGTCTGCAGCTTGCCGGGCTGTCGCTTTTACCACTTAGCCACAATAGACCTAGGTTCAAGCTATTTAGAAATGCATTATAAAGTAACAGTGTTAATGAATCAGATGTCAGTTATTGAATGTAGATGTCAAGTTGAAAGCAGAAATCAGTTTTTGAAAGCTCATGTCAGTTTTTATAGCAGATGTCAGTTAGTGAAAGCAAATGTCAGTTATTGAAAGCAGATATCTGTTTTGAAAGCAGGTGTCAGTTATGAAAGCAAACGTCAGATTAGAAAGCAGATGCCTATTTTGAAAGTAGATGTTAGTTATTGAAAGCAGATGTCAGTATTTTGAGAGCAGATGTCAGATTTGAATGTTTGAAAATGCTAATTATTACTCCATATCTAAATGAGTGTTTAGATAATTTCTTAGCCGTTTATTAAATATAACAATTGATAACATATTTGTCAATTAAAAATTTCGTATGATTTGCTTTGTAATTTGTAGACAACAATGTTTACAACTTCAATAACGTGCTGAATAATTTTCTGTACGCAAACATCAATTATTGAGGTTAGAAACCACATATTGTTCAACTGACCTTCATCCTGCATAAAAAAAAACTCCAATTTCCTTAGTAAAACCTGTTCCGATAGTAGAAAAAACACCTAGAACTTCCAGACAACTAGTAGCATCCTTACCAGTCTATTTCCATACGCCAGGTATTTTAAATTATAAACCAAAGGCAATCTACATACCTACATTCAAATTAACATACAAAAGGAGAAATTATTTCAATGTTTCTTACGAAAATACCTTAAATGTTTATATTTATGTTAATCATCACTTACTTTTATTTATTATAAGTTCTCTAATCGAATTTATATAAAATTCAACCGTAAATTGCACATATTTTTTTATAGATTAATTATATATACAGGGTGGCCCAAAATGGCCGAAGGGATTTTAATTCCTTATAACTTTTTTATTATATATTTTTTTTTGTTTTCAATATTTTGTAAAGAAGACTTTGGGAATTTAAAATGGAACAGTACACAATTGAACAACGTGCCAAAATCGTTGACCTTTATTTCTCAAATCAACGATCCATTGCGAGATATAATTTTTTTTAAAAATATTTCTCTATTGATATACTGTATTTAAAATAAAAAAATGTAATAATTATATCTTAAATAAGAAGTTATAATGAACTCAAACCCCTTCGGTCATTGCGAGATATAATTTTTCATAATTAAATTAAAAATATTCTCCATTAATATACTGTATTTCAAATTAAAAAATTTAATAATTATGTCTTAAATAAGAAGTTATAATGAACTCAAACCCCTTCGGTCATTTTGGGCCACCCTGTATAAAATAGACACACATGTGATTTTCAATTAAGAACCTAATATAGATAAACGTCGTTGTAAAGCCATTGAATTAAAATATTTTAGGATGGGACAAAAACAGTTACCACTATCTATCGCATTATAATCAAATATATGCTTTCTTACTTTATAATTTACATTTTGCTACTAACGAAAATTTACATGGACTGTCTTATTTAAATGTAAGTAACATTTGGTTATAATGCGTTTTCAATTATACGATGTAATGAATCTTAAATTTAGTTTTCAGAACTAATATAAATAAGCGAATCATATTCACTTACTTAGACACAATTTATTTAATACTACTCTGGCTATTAAAGTAAGCAACATATCATATCTTAGATGTGTTTACGTTTAATTTCGTACTTATCTGCTATTTAGTCAAACTAATGTAAGTTGAAACGAACTAGAATTTCAATTATTTTACGATAATTAAAAAAACTTTACCACAAATATCGTTCACAATTTTCTTTATAAAAATCTATTAACTAGAAGTTACACTTTATGCCTGGAATTGTATCTGTATTAATTACATGATTTAATGTATAAGAAAGGTCAACTAATATTTTAAGATGAACCATAGAATAATATAGTAACAAAAATGCTCTTTACAATACAGTAATTCTTGCCGTTTGTATGCAATAATACGCCTTCTTTTATCTGCGCTATATTTAAATATACATTCGTCTAATAATGACTTTTCACCGAACAAACATATTCGTTCATCATAATCGATAAAAGCGAAATAAACTTGAACTTCGTTTCTTTCTTTACAAATTTTACTACGTATGTAGGTATGAACGAAACACTACGCCTCCAAAATAAAATCTAAACCTTCGCAAAAAATTAATAATGACATAACCTTTAACCTTTCAGTACCCATTGGGTCTATTTTAGGATGTGTTCGCTCAAAACAGTAAATCCGAACAGAAGGAAAATCGTGAAGAGTATAACCATAATCCGCAACATCGGAAAACTCTATAAAAATCTTCCGGAATGTCCGGAACAAAACAATTTAATTCTTAAGTTTTGAACAATAATAACGAAAACAAAATAATTGTAGAATAAAGTAAATTAAGTAATGTATTTAAGAAAGAATAATTTTTCATAATATAATGTAATATAATATTGTCTTTATTTCCCTACTGAGTTACATAAAATAATTAAAGAAAAATGATATTAACAGAATTATCTGTTGAAAATCTTAAGGTTCATTTCAATTGAACAGCTCACGAGCCCTGTAGCCTATAAAGGAGTTCAACATGCCTAAGATGTTGACTAAGGATTACATGAACTAAGGTAGCAATCCTAGCAGACGAAGACCACCAAACAAAAGGAAAACTAAAGGAGACAACATATATGGTTACAGCACTGAACGCCATAAGTATACAAAGACTGGAAATCAAGAACGTCTGGCTATCTTTGATTAGAGAAAATGTTCACAGAAGAACAATAACAATAATCTCGGAAACGGAGACAGAACACACGTTTTAAATACAAACAACAATGTTCTGTCTCCTTTTCATCCCCGATAACTTAGTGGTTAGTAAGTATGTTTGATTCGGAAAAACTTTACCGACCAGGTTCGAACCTCGCACGTGTACATTTCGCTAAAAAAATTGGAGAAGGCATATACGTTAGATTATGAGTTTGGCAAGAAACAGCCCTTCTCAGGACTATCCTCAGAACAGCAGTAGAGTAACTGCCGTCGTATTACTTAAATCCAGCAAACGATGGAAAATCGCAATGGTGTCTGCTTCAAAACAATCTTCTCGAGAAGCTGTAACTTGCTCCCAGCGACCTTCCTACTTTTAGGGACTGTCTCTAAAAGTAGAAGGGTCATTTTCAATTCAGTTTTCGGAATCGCTTACAGCTGCTTCGTCGCATTCTTGTTTATCTTTTCAACGTCGTCGAATCTTCCTCTGGTAAGAAGATGTTTCAAATTGGGAAAAGCCAGAAATCGCAGTGATCTAAGTCAGGCCAGTAAGGTGGTTAGCGTAGTTGAACAATGCGTGCGTCATAAGAAATGGCCGTATAATTTGCAGGCGCGTTGGCGTTGTGAATCTCCCAGTCGTCACTTTTCCAAAAATCTTTCCACTTTCTTCTAACTGCATCAGGAAATTGTTTCAAGATTTCTTGGTAATACTCTTTGTCCACCGTTTCACCTCCTAGAGCGTATTCATGACGAAGATCACCTTACTAATCGTAGAAAACAGAGTGTCGCCTCGATGTTGCATTGCGGTGTGTTTTCTTGGGTACTGCCTTGTCGTGTATCTGCCACTGAACAGGTTGAACTTTTGTCTCAGGATCATAACCGTAAATCCATGACTTCTGCCCGGTAATAAACCTTTTGAATATTTTCGGGTAATTATTTTGGTCCTCTACCAGCAGCCGAGGAATGAATTTTGCAGTCATACGACCCATCTTGAAATCTTGACTCAAAATTTCTGAAACTATAGTTTTTGGAATTTCAAGGTCTTCTTCGAGCTACAGCACAGTCAGTGGACACTTCTAATTAATTAAAACCTGAACTTGTTGCACATGTTCAGAATTTCTTACTATGAGCATCACTAACAAATTCATTACTATATACTGGAAGAATCTTATAGAGACTTCCTAATTCGAATGACCAAAAGCCTTACACAAAATTAATGCAAAAACTTTGCGTCTAACTTTTGCCGAAGGCCACATCCGAAGTCACTTGGAATGTTTTTCAAATTATTAATAACCACGTCTAATGGTTAACCCATCATTTAATTTGACATTATAATTTTCAAAATAAGTGATTAGTTTTGCCAAAATTTCCAAAATGTTCCTGAAGAAACTACAACTGATTTCGTAAATTTCCATTAGTTCCTTGCATTCTAATATACTTTGAGCATCGTCATTTAAACATGTAACGAAATTTTCTAAACTATCTAAATTCACTGCATAAAGACTATAGCTTTCAACCATGTTCCCCATCTAGTTGTTGCTGGAGAGGGCGGCACTAACAAAGATGGAAGTTTTTCCCTGTAAAGGGCTACTCTCAATGGTACCTTTTCTGAAAACTTTTTTAAAAGCGGTTGCAAGTCTATCAACTTCCAGAAAAGAGTGTGTGCTATTCACAGATTCTGTGGAGAGCACGTGCTACAAGTAATATGCAGCATATTAAGATATGCTTCCTTTAATAGTCTGCCTGTTACTGACAAATAAAAGTATTTTTTCTTTGTACCTGTCGTCCGAATGAAGAATTTGGTACATATTCTCCTAAATGGATTTAGCTACCGTTTACGGATGAAATGTATTTATAACTTTTGTTGCTATTATGTATGCGTTGTATGTAATAGTTGGATGTAGTAAGCCAGCTACAACATTTACCACACAGCGTCCTAATATATCGTCAGTTTCGTCGGCACTTATTCGTAGGTACTGATTTGAAATATGACTTCTAATGCCTTCCTGCAGAAATGTTTTGAAGGTGGGATTGTTCAGTTTATTTAATGGAATATTTACCGCCATTAAAGTTTCACAGAGTTCTTCGTTAAAATTGTCAGATTCCAACGGGTCTAATTTCTTTGTATGTGTTTGCTATGCTAAGTGACGTTTTACGTGCGATTTTCGATATTTTACAAACTTTGAAATAAATTTCGATATCACTGCCAAGAGACATACAATCAGTAAGACCCTTAATCCAACTCACCAGTGTTTCATGATGCTATTCTCGACGTTGTTCCAGGTCATATCGGTAACTTAAACAATGTATGCATAAGTTATTAAAACTTAGCGAAATTAACTGGACACTTAGGTCAAAATAATTGGGAGAAATAAATTCGAAGACAGAATCAATGGTCATAGCAAAAGAACCCACTAGATGTAAACTGGCTGTAGATGACAAACCCATCCGACAATGTATGCGATGCACGTACCTGGGAGTCGAGATAACAAGCTCCAAAAACTTACAACAGGAAGTCAGAACACAAATGAATAAAGCCTCAAGAATTTCTGGCTACCTAAGGGACCTCATATGGAGGAATAAATACATGTCCACCGAAAGTAAAGTCCGCATATATAAAACAGCCGTAAGACCGGTGATTACATACGCAGTGGAAACCCGAGCGGACACAACAAAAACGAAGAGCATGATGAGAGCAACGGAGATGAGGACCTTAAGGAATATCAGAAGAGTAAGCTTAAGAGATCATGTAAGAAGCAGGGATATACGAACAGACCTTAAAATTCAAGACGTGGTGCAATTCACGAGAAATAGACGAAGATACTGGCGAGACCACGTCAACTGAATGACGGGGGATCGATGAGCAAAATAGTCAAAGAACGAAAAACCGAACTCAAGGAGACCTCCAGGCCGATCTCCCAAGAGATGGTGCGAGAGCTGGACATCTGCTTCCCAAGAGGCTGAACAAAATTGAAAATAGTAGAAGAAACAAGACTAAGTCTTAAGGAAAGAGAAAGAAGAAGAAGAAGAAGAAATTCGATGAAACGATATTGAACAGAATCTATTACAAAAATTACGATGTATAGCAAACGCCAATTAAGTTGGCGCTAGGAGGAGTAAGTTCGCGGAGATTTTTATTTGGTTTTACATCAAATGTCAGATAATTCTAACCTCTGAGCGTGTATTACTTTATGATCCCCTAGCAAAGACATTATGTTCCGTCAAACGTCAATGACAAATGTATTCTGACAATTACTTGAGTAGTGCGGGTGGACGTTTTTAAAAACGGCTTCTGCGGACCCCCTCCTCGCGTCAACGTAATTGGCGCTTGCTATACCTATGTAATTAAAAGTTAAAACAATGAAAAAAAAGAAATTACCTCACCGTACTTTATTTATGTTACGAAATATAAATTAATAAATAAAATAAACCCTGCATGCTTCCATCTACGCCCATGAAGAAAGAAATTTAACTGTAATATTGGAGTAATTGCGTCACAATTCAGCAATAGAAAACACGTGCGGTCAACCGAAGGAATAGTGCTATTCAATAACTACGTGTTATACTTAGCGATGTTATAAACTTGGTCCATTGTTATTTCGACCTAACACGTTCGGTCTCTAAGGATAAGGTGTGAGGATATCTAGCTCTATGATAAGTGAGAGGCGAAGGGACTTGCATAAATGAAGCATCCTGGTCTTTGTTGTTGTGTTACGTTGAAAGTAATTTATTCACCGGCAATTTACATTTCTACATGTGACATTTTCCTAGTTATTCGAAATTTGTAAAATGAATAAAGTATCTATAAGACGAATTTTGATTATTTTCAAAGAAAACGTATTTATTATTGCACACATATTGCAAAATCGTATGCATAGGTTCTGAGCGCTAGAAATTGAGAAAAATTGATTTTGATCGATTACAGGCGCCATCTATCATGAATTGATAAAAACGTTTGACAAATACTACGTATTTTTCCATTAGCACTCGAATCTGTAATAAAATATACGGATTCCTATTTAAGATTTCAAAATTACCCCCACCCCCACCTGCATTGAGGCATAGAGCGGGACTAATTCTATCACTAGGGGATCCATTGTGTCCGGTAACTCACCCCGTTTTCAGTCGTAGCAATGGTTTGGAACGGAGAGCATCGCGGCTTTGCCGTTCGCACGTTTTTTGAAAGCGATCGTTCTTTCATCATCACTCAGCTGACCTTCCGACGGCACTTTAACATTCCACTTCGTGATCCCGTTCCGCACCGTAATGTTATCGCGAGTTGGGTTCGTGCGATGGAAGAAACTGGTTCAACAAAAAGGCCTAGGGGTATGGGAAGACCCAGAACAGTGAGAACTCTCGAAAATGTAGCTCTAGTGAGAGCAGCTGTTGAACAATCACCAACACGTTCTGCCCGGAGACATGCAACTGCATTAAACATGTCCGACCGCTCTGAAAGGAGGATTTTGCATAAAATTTATTCTTCCATCCCTATAAGATTATGCTGGTTCAGGAGTTGATGCCTCCAGATTTTCAAAACCGTGTGAATCGCGCCCAAGAAATGTTAGACCGTATCCCACCAAGGTCAACGTTCTTCAGTAGTGATGAAGCCCACTTCCATCTCTCCGGAGCCGTAAACCAACAGAATTTCCGTTATTGGTCGAACAATAACCCACGACAAGTTCACGAGAGACCTCTCCACTCCCAGAAAGTCACTATTTCCAAATTTGGGGTTATTGGACTGGTTTTGAGGAGGATGAGCGTGCAACAACCGTCACCGCTCGGCGTTGTGTTTTGATGCTCGAAAATTTTTTTGATCCGCAATTGTCACGGTTGGCTGAAGAACAAGACCTTGGGGATATTTGGTTCCAACAAGACGGGACTACGGCCCACACTTCGCAGATTTCAATGACAAAACTGCGGCAGATGTTCCCTGCGCGCCTCGTCTCTCTGAGGGGTGGCCGGCGAGATTACCGGATTTGAGCATTTGCGATTATTTCCTGTGGGGCTACCTCAAGGAAAAGGTTATTCAACATCGTCCTCACAATTTGGAAGAACTAAAGATCCGTATTACAGAGGAAATCGCCCCCATTCCGATCGATATGTGCCAGAACGCAGTTGAAAACTTCAGAAATCGCCTACATCAGTGCATCGCTTCTGGAGGACGTTATCTTGCTGATGTGATCTTTAAAACTTAAGTGAAAAAATGATGTGTAGTACTGACTCAAGCAGAATAAACCACTTTTTCGTAAGTTGTGCCATTTTTTTTTAATAGCCCATCGAAACTGCACTGTTTGTTTTGCCACACCCTGTACATATAATAATGTTTTTATTTTGATTTAGTTGTTTGGTGTTCAATAATATGTGGTGTACATATTACCATTAAATAATATGTGGTGTACAAAATACACGGCGACAGTAGTTATGGTAAAATAAAGGGCGCCAGTAGTTAAAGATTAAAGGAATAATCCCAAGCAATTATAAAATCATCCTTTCACTAAATCACATTTTCATCAAATAGGAATATCTTCCGTGATAATAAAGCACCTTGAACATCGCATTTTCGCCACAGATTTTACACATTTAACGATTTTACACTTCATAAAGCATATAAACGGACAAAAACATTAAGAACAAAATTATGAGTTATCCGGCCATAATAACTTGCAGTGAAAGAAAGATACATTAAGGAGTTATTTCGGTCTGAAAGAAATTTATTGTCTTTGACCATTATAAAGCCGGAAATCATATTACAGTGTTCAGGTCGAACGACGCGTTATAAATAATACTGTGAGAGCTTTCAAAGTTTCGCGAAAATATAGTTTAATCTTCTACATTGAAAGTAAATTTCCTTCAAACGAATTAATGTTGGAAACTCGTTACTTAATCACTAAAAGTTTTTGTGGGTTTCTTTTCTCAATTTCTTCTTTATTTCTATATTTTGCGAATATTATCGATGATTTATTATTTTACAAGGGAAAAATTAAATTACGGTGAAAATACAGAATAAACTGCTTCAGTCCAATTCCATCTTTACTTTCTCTTTCTTCAGCTTGTAAAGCATAGGCTAAAGAAACATTTACGTTGGGTTCCTAGTTGATTCCAGAAATGCTTTTTTTTAATTTTTTTTTAAATGTATGCACCGGGCTTATACATACTGCTATGGATTTTTATTTAAAAATAAAATATTTAAAAATGTACATTTATTTGGGAAAAGACTGTATGTTGAAAATGTTTTTAAATTTTCGAAGGTTAACTAGAGTGAAAAACTTGTTAACTGAGGGGAAAACGTGGAGATGAAATTTATAGTTTGAACAAGAAGGTTGCTTTCTGAAATATATTTAAATATATTTTAATTAATTCGGGTTGTTTGATTGAAAGTAATTTTGTTATATTGTTATTAAAGTCCCGATATTTATAGAGATAAATTCTCGTTTTATTTGATGTTTAAAGTTGATTAAGCACCTTCTTCGTTAGAATATCCAGTTTAGTTTTTGTAAGTATTTAAGATTGTATGACGTCATAAGCATAAATATAGTTATAGTAACTATATTTCTATTATACTAAAACATGTAATTAAGACATTTAATTATTAAGAATATAGATAATACAGTTAAATATTAAAATTCTATATTAATATTATAATTGAAAAGTTTGTTCGAGAGGATTCAAGGGTTTTGTGCGTGTCGATTGCACACGTGTAAGTTTCTGTTGGTGCATCAATATCTGATTATACAGTGTGGTTCTCTGGGGAGAAATTAATATTAAACTTGATTATTTTTAGATAAGTTTTGATCGGTGTCATTAAGAGGATGTTTTCCATTCATTTAGCTCTCAATTTTCAATGAATGTTTTTACCTCAAGTATTTTTGTATAATTCAGCGTCTTTATACTTTGTAAAGGTATATTTTTTTTATACTTCTATTTTTGTGTTAAATTTTTATTTCATCTTTCAAACTGCGTTTGTTTTAATTACTCACTCCATTTTTGTTAAATATTAATTATATATAAAATAAGTAAATAAATTTTTGTGAACATTTCACTGGCGCTCAACTCACATAGTAGACACGTATTTCCTAAGTGGAACCCGAGAAGTTAGAGGTCTCACATTTGAAAATTCACCGGCTGAGAAACTTAGTTGGGAAAACTAGTTGTGGATGGTGGCGTGCTAAATTTTCAAACCACTATTCATAGGAATACGTTCGTAGAGTACTTGGTTTCTAAGATGAGAGTGCTTTGAAAAAAAATTAACAATACTAAGTGTGACAATTCCTAAATTGACGCTGGTGTAGTGAAGTCACCTGAAGTAGAACCAAAAATGGAAGAGCAAGCAATAGTTCACAGTCTAATCAATAGATGTCGGTCAAGCGAAAATAAAACAGCTGTTAGTTTCTGAGTGAGACCCTAGCGCGTTACATCGTGTTTCTGTTAGTCATAATGGGACAACGAGTAAATATAAACCCAGGAACTGCACAGTTGGGTCACAGATACCCAGCGCGCCACTTAACCTAAGCCCCGACAGAGGTTTATTTTTAACACCGGTCTATGTAAATTCAGTATACAGCTATTTGAGTGCATGTCAGTAGCCAGATATTTGTGTGTCATTTGTGTATGCCAGATATATTTGTGGATCTTTCTTTAGTATAATGGCTTCGTCCTGCCGAGAAAATAAGCGTCCATTATCAGATAGAGAGCTAGGCGGAGAAGCAGCAAATTTATGGGCAAACGCCTCTGAAAGCGTCAGCGGCGAGAACATTTTTGGTGAGGAATCCGACAATGACTTTATAATCGAACATCAGGAATTGAAGCCGAAAAAAGTGCAAATGAAGAAGATGAACCAAGAAATAAACCTTTAAGAAACATTTCTAACCAGGGAATAACTCTTGTCGTACTTCTATCCACTGCGGATTGCACGTGAAAGTAATGAACAAATCTGGTGTGCCGTAATGACGAACGTATGACATGGCATTTTGCTCATATTCATGCATATATCGCGGACTGCCGACGTATGTTGCTGGGAGGATCGTCATTCGACCTACATTCTGTGCGTTTCCGTCAGCATTTATGGCACCTCGAAGGTGAATATACTCTTCGGAACGGAGTTTTTTCTGGTTCAATCTGATGAATGTCAATCGTTCTGTTTCAACTTTTACGTACATATCGACAGCTTATTGGTGAAATAGACGGCGACATTTCAAGATGTGATTGTCCTCATTTACACGAACCATCAGTCGATATGAATAATAATTTATTGAACTAACTTTTTTGTTCGTTTCAGCGCCTGTAAATTAATTTTTGTGTCAATGTAATGAATAAGTCCTATTAGAAAAAGAAAGATTTTATATTCACCTGTAAGCGGATTTATCATCTCGATCGAGAAATGATAACCGTCTTCACCTTGCCAAAATAAGATGGGATATTGCAATGCGTCATACGACAGGTGCGTTTCATAAACGCGCTACAGCTGATTGTTCCGCAGATGTAGAACGATATCACGTGATTCAAAATTTTCACCAACGACGCCAATGGCGACATCATCAATTGTTGGCGCATTAAAACGTCTTGCGTGTTCTCCCGCAGGCGTCTTATCAGCTCTGATAATAATTTTATGGTTATCAGATGGCATTCGGTCCAGCGCGGGTTTTAACAATGCAATTAATTCATTGTGTTGATGGAAAAAAGTTTGCAGTTGTTCTACAATTGGTCTTTTCAGCGAAGTGTTATGTGCGCAGCGCTGATCTACTTCTTTTGTTGTATTTCCCATGAAATAAATCTGCAGAAATTTATAGTCTGCATTCAGGTGTGGTAATAGCGAGCCAGCTCGATGATATATTTGACCTTGAATCTGTAATGCTTAGTCTATGTAAAAAAAATAAATACTGTAGATGATTGTGTTGCAATTACCTTGAAAGTGGGCATAAATTGGTCCCGAACCACATTTGTTGCACCAAATGAAGTCATTTGGAAACAACTGTTGTATTTCTGGATTTGTGTCAAGAAATGTTTGGAATCTGTTGCTGTATCAGAAACCAAAGAGGGTAATGGCTCTGGTGGCGGAACCAATTGCGCCAACTTGACCTTGCCACTTGCGCAACACAAGCCAAGGGTGTCATTTTTGTATTTAAATGCCTTACAATGTGGGCACACAACGCTCATCGATCCAATAGCAACGGCTTGGTCGGCACTGTAATCAATTGTCATGTCGTAACGGAATGCAGATCGATAAGTACTCAACGCAACATTTGTTTGTCTTCTTGCACGTCCATTTAAATTCATTGCCACGCGATTGCCTTCTATTGAACGATGATTTCTCTGTCGATGCATATCAGCTTCATTTGAATTTTCTCTTTCTTCTTGTGTACGTGCTTAGCGTGCTTGTGATAACGGATTCCGTTCCATTTCATTTCGCTCTTCGCGCTGCTCTGCAGTTCGATTATTTTGAAAATTCATTTGGTTTGTAGCATTGCGAGTTCTGCGACCCAAATTGCTACGTCTTATTGGCGGCATAGTATTGCGACCATACACTTTGTTCTTACTGTATAACCTGAAAATTTGTTTGAGATGAAACGATGAATTTTATTAATTTCATGAAGCGATTGCGATGAACTTACAACGGATTCACAATTCAGCAAAAAAAAACACTGTTACAAAAAATTCACTTTTTCGGGAGCACTTTAAAATTTTTCTGATGTTTTTACAACACAAACACAATTTAACCAAATTTGTCGTAACTATGTAATCACCGTTGCAAAAATTCACTTTTGCGAAAACACTAATATTTTTCTGATATTTCACAATAGAATCACAATTTAATTTAATTTTTCACTATGTAACCGATTCTATTTACAAATTGACAATTAGTAGTCAAACGTCATTTGCACACGTGGCAAAATAAGTTTGAAGAATAATAAAGTAACGGTATCTGTTGGACAGGTCGCGAACAACACAAAAGTAAAAAATTAATGAGTTATTTTCGTACGATAATGAAGTAAAAAACAAATTAGTTATTTTCATAAGATAATGATCAAAACAAAAAAGAAGAATCAATAGTGCATTAAAAAATTGGAAATTGCCTGAATTCAAAACTTGTTCACAACAAAAAGTACGTATATTAGGTATGGCGAAAAAGAGGGCGTGGTCAATTAAACTTGTACTTGCATATTACCCTAACTTAAGACGTTATTCGTACTATATTTGAGTGGAATCTTTTAAAATTTTTAAAAAATTTAAAATCCCATAGAAAAAGACAATTTTGAGTTTTTTCCTACTTAGTACGAATAACGTCTTAAGTTCGGACGTTATTCGTACTAAGTTTGAGCGGAATCTATAAAATAATCAAAAATATTTAAAATCCCATAGAAAAACAAATTTTTTTAAATTTTTCAAAGCAAATTTTCCAATTTTTCTTGAGAACTGCTTGACCGATTTCGCTAATTTTTCTTTTTAAATGTGTGTAATATTCTGAAAAAAGTTTTTATGGAAAGAAAAATTGGAAAATTTGGTTTGAAAAATAAAAATCCCATAAAAAAAAAATAGCGAAATCGGTCAAGCCGTTCTCAAGAAAAACCTTTTTCAGACTATTACACACATTTAAAAAAAAATTAGCGAAATCGGTCAAGCCGTTCTCAAGTTATGCGCTTAGCAACGAACACAATTTCATTTTTATTTATATAGATTTATTAGGTAAAAACTGGCATTGGTGGATCAGTCAAGAACCAGCTAGACAAGGCCGTACAAGGGGAGAAAATACCTTGTTACATTTACCGGGACCCAAAAATTAATCAAAACCAGTACAATCACACGAAAATTTTTGAACTTGCTGATGATTGAACAAATTTTTGATATAATTGCTCGTTATACAAACAAATAAATAACTCGAAAATGTACAGAGATTTTGAGATTTGAGTTATACAAACTAACTAACAAAATAGAAATTAAGGCATTTATTGGTTTATTATATATATATTATTATATATAGCTACTTGTGAGTGCGTGTATCTAACGTTGAAGCACCGATATTGAAGCCCAAATTGGGTCCATATCGTGCAGTAGTAATAAAAAAAAAGAGTGAAAAGCAGTAGGAGAAAAAGTGAGTAGCGAGAAGAACAAATAGGTATTAAAATAACAACGGTGAGTGTTCATAATATTAGTAAAATAGGAGGTTAAGAGATGTCAAAATAAGGTCGAAAATTGCGTGAAGATTAATTTGTTAAGGAAAGTTAATATTGACCAAACACGCGTTTGAACACTTGAAGGTAGGCAACACAGCGAACATCTCGAATCGGAGTGCAACTTAAAATCAGGCTGACAAATGAATAATAAATACCGTTGTTAAATTAAACCGATAGAATAGGCGAGGGAAAATTAAAATAATAGCAAGTGTAAGAAGGTACGCACGGATAGAAGTAAGGGTCCGACAGGTTGACTGGCCCGAACTTCTTACGCAGTGAAGTAGACAATAAAACCAGTACAATGACGGACAGAGATAGTGAGGAATATATGACGGACGAGGGGAAAAGAAAAAAAAGAGTGGGAAATCTTGAGCAGTTTCTCGGACGGTCTGCAAAAACAAAAAGGTCTTCAAATAGAAAAACAAAAGAGGAAGCCGAAGAAAAATTAGATAAGATACTAGGGATTATGGAGGAAATACGCAAAGATCAAAAAGATATGATGATAGAACAGAAGGAAATTAATAAGGAAGTTAAAGAAATAAAAAAGCAACAGAGAGGGTTTAACGAAGAACTCCTAAAACTAAACCAGGAAAATGAACGCTTGAAAAAAGAAAATCAAGAAATAAGAAAAGAAAATGAGAAAGTATGAGATAAATTAGAAAGAGTGGAGAAGACATTGGAAGTCATAGAAAAGGAACGAAGAAGATATAATGTGGTAATACATGGATTAGTGACAGGAACAAATGAAACTCTGGAGCTGAAAAAACAAATTAAAACCTTCATAGGTGAACAGCTAGAAATAGAGATCACCCCGAAATCTATCAAAAAAGTAGGAGCTAAGACATGTGTTGTCGACTGGGTAGTGAAATGGAAAAGAATGAAATTATGAGGAATAAATCGAAATTAAAAAATAAAGGAGGGGACAGGATATATATTGATGATGACTTAACGCCAAAGGAACTAGAGAAACAATCGCAACTAAGAAAATTGGCCAAAGTCGAAAGGGAAAAAGGAGAGACAACAAAAATTGGGTATAACAAAGTGATGGTAAACGAGGAAGAATGGAGATGGAACAAAAGTACTGGGAAAATTGAAAAGCAACAATCAAAAAACTAAGGAAGAATAAACAGAATGGGAAAAATGAAAACGACATTGGCAAACAAATGGATGTGATTATGGAGAAAAATAAAAGTGCGAACGGACATAAAGTAGGTAAATATATAATAGCAAGAAACACCGCTGGAAAAGTTGGCGGAATAGTAAGAACACGTACGACAAGCAAAGAAGATGAAAATAGAGCAGTGGATAAGAGAAAACATATGTTGGAAGAAAGGAAAATAAATAAAATAAATAAAACAAATAAAATAACAAAGAAAGAAAAAGTTTGGAAAATAGGAACGTGGAATGTCAGAAGCTTAACAGGAAAGGAAGAGGAATTAGTAGAAGAATTGGAAAAAGTAAACGCAGATATTGTTGGCATCACCGAAACAAAAAAGAAAGGTAATGGAGAAAAGATCATAGAAGGAGGACACCTATTAATATACAATGGAGTTAATGAAAGAAACAGAGCTAGTGAGGGGGTGGGATGCTTTATTAAGAAAGAGAATATAAAATACATACAGAAATGGACCGGAATATCAGAAAGGATATTGAAACTAGAAATGAAAATAGATGAAGAAGTAAAAACAACCATCATAGTAGTGTACGGCCCTAACGAAGATGAAAAAACCAGTGCAAAGGATGAATTTTGGGATCAACTAACAGAGGTGGCAGAAGAAAGTGAAGGAAGATTATTAATAATATGAGACCTAAATGGAAGAGTAGGCAAGAAAGATGATGAAACAGGAAATGTAATCGGAAGAAACGGAGAAAATGTCAGGAACAATAATGGACGAAGATTAATAGAATTCTGCATTCTGAACAATTTAATAGTTACAAACACCATCTTCACACAGAAGAATATACATAAATATACTAGAGAAATAGTAAGTAGGAAGGAAAGATCAATAATAGATTATGTCATAATTAACAAACCATATAGAAGAGAAATAATAGATACAAAAGTAAGAAGAGGCTGTGAAATATATTCCGACCACTACATAGTGCTATCAAAAATAAAAATATAAATAAAAGACCAGAAATAAACAGAAATGTACAAGACAAATAGTAAATCTAAAAGTAACACAGTAAAAGAAGTAATAAGAACATATAAACTCAGAGAAGAGGTGATAGCAAATATATATAAAGAAAAAATAGAGGCAGAAATGATAAAAAGCAAAGAGAGTTTAAACAACGTGGAGGTGGAAGACATGTGGAAAATAATTAAAGATTCAATATTGAAAATAGCTAAAGAAACGTGTGGAAGCAGCAAAACAGACAAAAACAAAAAACAAACAAGATGGTGGAATGAGGAAATTAAAAGGGAAGTAAAGATGAAGAAAGACAAATGGAAAAATTATCTTAGTGAAAAGAACAAAGATAATTACGACAAGTACAAGGAACAAAGTCTAAAAGTGAAGGGGATGGTGAAAGAAGCGAAACAACAAGCTTGGGAAGAATTTGGGGAAAAGATGGAACAAGACAGTAAAGGTAACCAAAAGTTATTCTATAAAATATTGAAGACACTAAGAAAAGGTAAACAAAACAAAATTAGATACATAAAAGCAGAAAACGGGAGAATTTTAGAAGACGAAGATAATATAATGAAAAGATGGAAAGAATATTTCGAGGGAATGCTTAACACAGAACGAATAAACTTAATATACGAAATAGAGGTGAGCGAAGAAAACATAGAAAGTGGGGAGAGGGGAGGCGAGGAACTGATCAAGAAGGAAGAAATAATGGAAGCTATAAGGAAGTTAAAACGAGGCAAGGCGGCAGGACATGACGGTATAAAAGCGGAAATGATAAAAAATATGAAGCAAAACGGCATAGAAGTCCTAGAGAAATTGTTTAATAGGATTTGGAATGAACAAAATATACCAAAGGACTGGGAAGTAGGCATAATACTACCCATCCACAAAAAAGGTGACAATAAAGAGTGTAGCTATTATAGAGGAATTACACTACTCAGTGTAATGCTAAAAATATATGAGAGAATCCTAGAAAAGAGATTAAAAATATTAATTGATCACCAACTAGAAGAACCGCAAAGCGGATTTCGGAAAGGCAGAGGAGTGCACGATCACATTTTCACTATGAAACAACTGATAGAAAAAAACCGAAATAAGACTATATATGCGGCCTTCATAGACATAGAAAAAGCTTTTGATAGTATTCCAAGAGAAGAAGTTTTGAAAAGCTTTAAAAAAAGAGGAATAGGCGAAAAACTCATAAACGCTATAAGAACCATATACCAGAAAACTAGAAATTATGTGAGAACTGAAAATAGGAAGTCCGAAGAGTTCATAACCAAAGAAGGACTGAGACAAGGAGGGGTGCTCAGCCCCGTACTATTTAACATAATATTAGATGATGTACTAAAAGAAATAAGGGGAATAACAAAGAAACTACAAGTAGGGTATAAGAATATGGAGAGGGTTGAAATAGCAGAATGTGTCTTCGCTGATGACATAATAATATACGCAAAGAACGAAAGAGACTTACAAGAAAACCTAAACACATGGAATATAGCACTAAAAAAGAGGAATCTAAAAATAAACATTAATAAAACAAAAGTGATGACAATAGGGAGAAATGATTTAAAAGTAAAAATTGAAATAGAAGGAAGAAACATAGAACAAACAGACACATTCAAGTACCTCGGAATAAACATACATAAAGACGGAAAAGAAGATATGGAAATAAACAGCAGAATAGAAAATGCAACAAAACTATATTGTGCACTAAACAACACATTTATAAGAAAGAAGGAAATAACGAAGAAAACAAAAATCAGAGTATATAACGCATTGTTCAAACCAATAACGACGTACGGATGCGAAAGCTGGATACTTAATAAGAATATGAAGAGCAGACCACAAGCCGTAGAAATGAAATACCTAAGAGCGGTGAAAGGAGTTAGTAGAAGGGACAAAATAAGAAATGAAGTAATAAAATGAGAATTAAATGTACAACCCGTAATGGAAGAAATCGCAAAACAACAACTAAGGTGGTTCGGTCATGTAGTAAGAATGGAAGAAGAAAGACAGACTAAAAGAGTATGGCTAGCAAGAACAACGCAGAAGAAAATAAGAGGAAGACCACAAAAAACGTGGGACAATGTCATAGTGGAAAATTTAAAGAAAAGAGGAGTAACATTGTACGAAGGGAAGAGAATAGCGAGAAACAAAAAGGAATGGGCAAGATTTATATATAAGGAATAGTTATATAAGCAAAATGTAAATAGTTTGACACCCTAGGGGTAAACAAGCTTATAGATAATAATAATAATAATAATAATATATACTAGCTGACCCGGCGAACTTCGTACCGCCTAACTGTCAATAAATGTCGTGTTACCTTTTAGCTAAACTTAATTTAGGATTTTATTGACGGAATAAAATTGATACAAAAAATTTATTAAGTTCAATATATTATTAGGATAATATACAGGCTTAGTTAAAAGTATGGAGACGGCGATTTATTGTCGTTAATATTCATTTTAGGGATTTATGTTCAATATAAAAGTTTGTTAGGATATTTTGATCTACATTTGGGAATATTTGAATTTTTTTTTCTTCAATTGTTTTTTAGTTACGCCTGTCCGCGCATTTTTTTTAAATGGGAACTAGTAAATTTTACTATACCATTCGATAGAGATTTTTTTTTATCTTTACAAAATTATTTTTGTTTTTTTAAAATTCATTTTAATAACTTTTTTATAAGAAAAAGCCGGTTCATGTGTTTAATAGATGTTCGGTACATCGCATTTAGACAGAAGCGTAGCGATAAACAAACTTGAGCGACATAATTTTATCAGTGGTTATTGTGTACGTCAAATCTTTGAGAGAAATAATTCATTTGTGCAATTTGTTGCTGTTAATATTAACAATGGCGGGTTTAAGTGAACATGAACGAATTGAAATATTTATGATGTTGGGTTATGGAGATAGACGCAGAAGTTTACAAGACGTTAGTAATTTATTTAATGATACGCATCCAAATAGAAATCCAATTTCTAAATCCGTTGTTGGTAAAACTTTAAGATGCTTTGAACAAACGGGTAGCGTTAAAGATTTGCCAAGGAGTGGTAGACCTAGAACAGCAAAAAGCTATGATAACAAACTGGATATTTTATTGGCTGTATCTGAATATCCCCATTTATCAACCAAAAGCGGCCAATTTCAATATTTGTCATCGATCGTGTCGTTTTTAAAAAGTGAAAAGTATAAACCTTATAAGGTACACCTTGTACACTAGTTAACGGAAGATTATTTTGATAGGAGATTACAATTTTCTGAAGAAATGTTAAATATTTGCAATAATAATGAAAATTTTGACAACAATATTCTTTTCTCAGACGAAGCTACTTTTTGCCTTACCGGTGAAGTAAACAGACATAACTGCAGATACCGGTCATCGGAAAATCCCACCTTTTTTTTGTAGGAATATTTTTTGTATTTTATCGTGTAAATGGGTTATTCTGTTGAGTAAATAAATAAATAATTAAAGTAAATAATTATGAAGACGCACAAATATAATGTGAATTTATAGAATGCAATTTAAGAATGCCTGGTGAAAATTGTTTCCAAAATTGTTTCAAGTTTTCGGGTAATCCGTATTGGCGCGCGTCTATCTAGCAACATGATGCACTTAGCAAACAAATTAATATTTTGAAGTTACTCCTCATATCCATTCCATTAATTTAGTATGAGTTTTACGTTCGCCAGTTGGATACTAATTACAAAGATATAAAATTATATTTCAGCAGAAATAAATAGCGACAGTAAAAGCCTTAAGTCCGAAAGAGGAAAACTAATATTACGAGTGAAACTTGATAGCTACTAAGCCGCCGTACACAAGCGTTCATCATTCTATTAAGAAGATAGCAAAATATCAAAAACAATAAAGCGGGCTTTAGACCTTTCGTCAGACATTAACGGTATGAAAGAAGTTATAGTCTAGTTTACGGCCCAACGTTAAAGTACGAACAGTAAATTATTACTTCAAGTTATAAAATATCTCGTTCTTTTGAAACTTCGCTACACTGAAATTTTATAATCTTATTATAACTTATCACCGGATGCACAACAAATAAAACGTCAATAATACTATCTGTACGTTTTGAAAGATTCCACTTATAAGATATTAACGAGTTAATATTAAAAAAAAACCTCAGGAAAGTTTAGAAGTTTTAAGTTGAGATGAATCCATAACATCATTTCTTATACAATTAAATTCTTTTTAATTACAGAAGATTTTGTTGCATCTACTTACAGTACAAGGGATAAGCTAAATTTATTGAGAATAAGAAAATATTGTAGACTTTATCTATAATTTGAGGTTTTGTTCTTGAAGTTACGTTCGTTATAACTCGGACACTTACTTTCTAAAAGAAAAAGAAAATGGAATTAACCAGAGAGCACTTTCAAATCATAATTCATCGTGATTTTAAAAGAAGTTTAAGAGATTATGAGTGCAAAAAGAGTTTTGATTCAGTTTTTATTGAACACGTACCTTCCTTGGCTACAATTTACCGATGGTATAAGAAATTTTAATGCGAAAGGAATTCTGTTCAACATCAAAAAGGAGTAAATATTGGATCCTCAGCTGCTAAAACAATCACACACAATCACCTGCATTTAAAAAAGGGGTAAGTCGTTTTGTATCGCATCACCTTTTTGACTTCCAAAAAAGCAGAACTAAGAATTTGCCGCGAAACTAAAAATTGCTTAGATAATGGGGGACACCAATTTTTTTTCAAAATAGCGAGTTTCCACCTTCGTACCCGCCAAGAGAGTCATGTATGGATTCACGAAGATGAGGAAATTCCTACCACGACTAAGAAGCAGCGAGGTAGGGAAAAGGTTATATATGCGGTATTCTTCAGAAGTAAGGGCTTATTAAACGCAATTAAGATAGATGGACAAAAGACAGTTACAGCTGAAAACTGTTTGCCTAGACTTCCAGACAAATTATCAGAGAGCGGACAGAAACGTTTAAATGACCGATTGCCCCAATAAAACGTTGTGGCAGCCTCAAGTATAGTATGCATGCTATAACAGTCCCACAATTTGGTTGCTCGATTGCATTCCTCGAGCAGGTGTTGTTATTTCCGCGTTATGAATAGTAGATTGTGTCTATTCCTTCATAAATTCAATTCAACAGTGGTGTGTAAGACGGAATATACAATTATATATTATTTCGTTAGACTTCGCTGAAAGAATCGCCTAAAAAATTATATTTGCTTATTTCCAAAGCGTATTCTCGTGTTTACAGCCTGCTATACATGCATGTATACCGATAGGACCAGCTCTCAACGGGCCATACCCAGCAATAAGTGGCAACAGCGAATCCCCTCTACGCGCAGTAGCTTACATTACCATACATTGCAGAGTTATGAATTTAGTAAGACTGAAACCGCGCAAGGATATAGTCGTTTGCATATTCGTTCTGTATACGTAATTTGCCCATTTGTTTCAGATATAATAAGGTCGTTATATCTCCAAGTTATTATTATTATATTCTTAGCTACTACGGAAAAGTAATTTTAAGTAATAAAAAAACAATAACGTTTTCTAAAAGATAAAAGTAAAAAAATCAATAATTCTGCAAAATAAATTTTAATTCTAAGAAAGACACTAAATATAGGATTCGAAAATACCGCCCTCTCTCCCCAAACAATAGCCGAGCCTATTGTAAAACTTCCGCCTCACTCCCTCGAGATTTCTAGGGGTTATTGTCTCGAAAATTCTAAACAGTTGAACTTGCAACTGTTGCAATCTTTACGGTTGCACAGCTAGATACGAATGACGGGCAATCTATTGCTCTCGATAGTCGGACTTATGTATGCGCACGCGGAATGGCATCGTACATACGTTGCCACATCGCATTACGTTCCATACGTATATTGTTGCGTATGGCCCGTAGCGGGTTGGACCTATCGGTATATGTGTATTTAGTATACTTTAGATAGTGTATTTAGTTCTTGTTTCGTTTCTTTTATTGTCATTTGGTTACAACGTTTAGTATTTTAAAAAATTCGTTTTATATTGTTTTATTGTATATTTTTCCTATAATTTTTTATAAATATTAAATTTAATTTACTCCCTTATTTTTGGAGTAGCTTTCGTTTCTTCTTTTTAGTCCATTGCTTTCTGTTCTTGGTTTTTCTCTTTATTTTCATGAACTATGGAGAATTCTCGTAGGAATCTCGCATGGTAGGAAGGATTAGAGGCCATACAGATTGGTTCCAAATTCGTAATGATACCAAGATATATTCAGTGCCTGTTCATTAAGTTCAAGGCGTCCACAAAAGTGTAATTTGCAGAGACATCTTTCTTCGAAAACTCATCATGATAACCTATGACCATATGCATCTGACATTTTTAACGAAGAACTGTGTGAAGCTTACATGGCGGCCAATATCCCGTTAAAAAAAGCATAACAATCCAGTCCTCAAGAGGTTTCGTACAAAATATTCTGATCGTCATATACCAGATGAATCTACTTTACGTAAATAGCACTTACCAAAATGTTATTTGAGAGCAATTGAAAATATACGAACCAAACTATCTGGTCATTAGCTTTGGGTAAGCGCAGACGAAACAACCAATGTAATGATACGATATGTCTTTGGTATTCTTCATCCGACAACTTCATACCAACGATACTTAATTGCAACTAAAATATTGCTAGTCGTAAATGGTGAAACAGTTGCAGAAGGAATTCATCAATGTATTCATAATATTCTGTAATGTGATAACAACTATAAAGACGTGATGCTACTATTTTTGATTAATGCGGCACCTTATATGATAAAAACAGGGAAGTTATTAAGGCAGTCTTATCCCAATATGTCACACGTGACCTGTGTAGCACATGCACTACATAGACTATGTGAATACATCAGGGGTCATTTTCCAAATGTTTCTTAGTTAGTTTCATCATTTAAAAAGATATTTCTCAAAGGAACTTCACGAGTGGCATTGTATGGAGAAATATTTCCACATTTGCCTTTGCCGCCAGTTACTATATTAACTAGGTGGGGAATATGGCCAGAAGCAACATTCTTCTATTCACAACAATTGTATGAATTAAAAACATTGTTTTTCATCTTCAAGATGATGATACGCAAAGCATTTCTAATTGTAAACACCTGAAACAAATTGAAAATTTACAAAACCTGCTAAGCTTTATTAACCCATTAAGGCCCAAGGGTAAAAATAACTAAAATCTTGAAAAGAAAACGATTTAGTTTTATTAAATATCCACAAAGATAGAGACACATAAACAAAAAAACTGAAAAACTCTAAACCTAAGGCTACAATAAAATGTTGCGTATACGCAACGTTGGACGTACCCACAAGCGTTTGTGAAAACTTTCAAAGCAGGTGGGATGTAAATGACAGTTACATTTTTTGCACATATAGATCGTGGTACTTTTACATTGTCTGCATCTACGTCTAGCTTTATTTTCTTGCTCCACAATGATATGTTGATATTTATCAAACTGGACTTCGGGTAAAAGAGCAAATTTCGATGGTCGTCCAAGATTAGGTTTAGTTGTTCCAGTTGCTGTCTCAGAATTCTCATCTTCTACAAAAGCGTCTTCACTTTTTATTAGAGCAACAGCCAGATACGAACGGAAGTTAAATTGGGACATTTTCTCATTATTAGCCCTATTGTACACTTTCCATGAATTCACTATCACGCTATCAACCACATTGATGAAAAGTGGCCACCACCACTTTTTGCCTCTAACACGAATTCTATCGATGCCATTATCATGTAGGTCTACACCACCCATATTTTGATTGTAGTCGTTTATAACGTTAGGCTGTTGCACAGAAATATTGCGTTTTTCTTTTCTGCTGTACCTTTTCACAGATACAAGAGGTTCTATAGTACCATTGTTGGTCGCAACAGTGACAACAGAATTGTCGTTCCATCTTACAAGCGTAATTTGGTTTGAAGAATCAAAAGAATAATCATATGATCCGCGATCTTTCTTTTTCACAATTTTGCCAGACTCTAAGGTATTATTAGATGTTCTGTTTTCTCTCACTGTGCCGGTAGCAAAAAATCCCTTTTGACCCAATGAACACAAAAGGTTATGCGATGTAAAGAAATTGTCGAAATATATACGGTGACAAGACGGATTTTTTACGACGGACAACAAATCCATTACTAGTCGTTCCCCTAAACTTAGTTTTCTTTTTTCTGTGCTTGCTCCACCATAAGGAATAAATTTGTAAAGGTAGCCATCGGAACTGCACAAACACCATAATTTAAACCCAAATCGTATGGGTTTACCTTTTATGAACATTTTGGCCGAATGCCGACCGTAGTATGGCACCATTTCCTCGTCAATGGATAGATTCTTAGAAAATATACCAAATTGCATGTTTTTTTCGTTGATTCTGTCAAAAAGAGGTCGCACTTTTGAAAATCGGTCCTGCTTGTCCAGCTGATAATTGTCCGAAAAATGAAGATTTTGCTTTACGTACATAAACCTATTGCGGCTCATACATATTCTAATTAGAGGAATCCCTTTGTCTTCATCTTTCGACCAGTATAGTTTAGTGCTTGGTAGTTTATGATACCCGGTAAAAATCAGTATTCCAAAAAATCTTTTCATCATAGGTTTGTCTATCTCAAATGAATGTCTATTATTTTCGTGGGCGTACTTTTTAGAAAAATTTACGATATCATTCCAAACATCATCTGAAAAATATAACGAAAATATATCATAAGGGCACTTTCCTTCTAAATCAGCAAAAATGTCTTCTGCATTATGTATGACATTAGTATCGGGTGTTGATTTATAAACAGGATGCATTTTCTTCCATTTTAAATTTGGTTTCTTTTGTTTGCCTGTTTTATTTTTTCTGGAAGTGGATGCTGTCGATACGGCTTCATCTTTATCTTTAATATTTTCTATTTGTTTCGAATGAATTTCGAATGTTCCCGGTATGTCTGTCAAATTGTCGTCCTTTGCCAAAATATCGTCGTCAATGTCTTCTTCGTCTGTGACTTCATCAACTGGTGGTAGAATATAAACCGCTTGAACTTCGTCAATGTCGTCTAAATAAAAATCGTCTAGTTCTGCCAACAACTCTGCAGTAGTTAACGGTCGTATCATCTCTCAATCTTTACTCATATTTATAAATCTGAATAACAACGATAATAACTAGATTATATACATATTAGAGTATAAAGTAACTTACTATTCACGGATAAATATGTTAATTTTATCAAACGTTGGAAATTTCAATAAAAATCACAGTATTTTATTTACACAACTCACTTCGTTAACTGTTAATATGCAACTGAAACAAATCTTATCAAAGCACGTAATTTGACACTAGCACGTCTAATCTTGTCGAAACTCGCAGACAACAAGTCTAGTATTCCCAACGTTGCGTACGCGCAACATTATCTTTAAAGCTGATCTTCTAAGAGTTTTGTCATTTGAATTGGAACGAATTTTCGTCTATGAAAGAATAAGAGTATAATATGCATATAATTGTAAAAAACTTAGCTGTTGATTAATATATAAATATTTACGAATTTTTTAATTTCTGCAAATTCGCAAATACGATTTTAACGGTTTTATAAAAGTAATAAGAATTTAGTTTCAATACTGTTCCAACGTATATACCCACGAAGAGTTGGGAAATGGTTCAATTTATAACACAATATATATTCAAAGCGGTTTTATTTAAGTATTTATAGAAAAAATATTTATTTCTAAAATGTTGCGTTTACGCAACGTTGGGTAATAATGGGTTAAAGCTAATTTCCAGTGTCTTACAGATACGATTACTTACATGCAAAATCAAGATATTAACTTAAAATAGGCAATAATTAACTTAGAGACCGTTATCGATCGAATGAAAAGTATCCCTTTTGAATTTGGAAACAAGCTGAGACAAAAAGTTGATGCCATATGTAGCAGAAGTCGAGATTTGAATATATTATATCAATTCTGCACAGAACCGATTGAAAAATCTATGCATTCGGAGTATGGTGCACTTTTGCAACATTTTTATCACGCACCCATAACCAGTTCTGATGTGGAACGGACATTTTCTATTGTTAAAGACGTTTTAACATCTAAAAGAACTAGTTTAACACAGGAACACCTAAATCAAATTTTAGTTGTTCATAGTAATGTTTTACCCTTTAAATGTTTCACAGAAAATACATGGTTTAGAGTTTTGTTCTCTGCAAATTATTTTTATTCAAAGCTCCATATGTAATTCGCTTGTCAGCATTACTTTTGCTTCATTGGTTACCAAACCGTTTATTGCATTCGCTCTGTTGTGCATTTACAGACACATATTAACTGCGTATGTAGGTATATGCCACTTATGCATCTTGCCACACTTATCAAATTGTTCGAAACTTACGGATTACTTACAGAAACAAACCTATTGCGAATACAATCGCTCGAGTCCGCTCTCTGATAATTATGCTCCATCATGATCATGAATCGTCCCATACGGCAGTTCTAACTCTCCAGTTTTTGCCTAAAAAAAATATAAAAGTAATAGAGAATCCGCCGTACTCACGTGACACCTGATTTAACAATGTGTGACTTGTGGTTATTTTTTGGGATTACGAGTATACCCAATTTGTGAAGGTATATCTTAAAATCGATTCAATTCTTTAGAGCTTTTTGTTAGATACAGCAATTTTGTAACCCGTGATTACCCTAAATTCTGAATATAATGAATCAATTGTATTTTGTTACAGTAGTTATCTCTCTTAGAAGAAGGGCCATCATTACTATACATAAAAGCTTTTCGTTACCAACGTACTACACTTACATAATTTAATTGGAAACTAGAAGAAATAAGTATTGAAATTCACGGTATCCAATTAAGTTTCGTCTTCGATAAGTGTTATTTGCTCTGTATCAGAGCGAAATGCTTCCAGGCAAAACACTGTGATATCTCCATTTGTTACTCTAAATTAATAGGCGTCAACGGATTCCTAAATTTAAATTTAGATGTTCGCCTACGTCGATTCTCCGTTAATTATACATCGTAGCTGATGATTCTCAACGAAACCGCCGCTCCGGTACCATAATTTTCGACGGGGTGTAATTTTACACCTCTTTAGATTTTTAATTCGATGTATTAAACCGGCTCTTGAAGAGGCGAATTATGAAATTTATTCATAAGTTGGAGAAAGTAGGTGTTACCAATATGTAAGTTCTCTCTTATATATTCATAACCACACACATAACTTGGAGTAGGTAAATCGGACGTAAATCTTAACAAAGTACATTTCTGCAATGGAAATTATGATTCAAAATTGAAGAGATATTATGTTTTTCAGAAAAGTAATGAAACGCTGCAGAAAGGGCTGAAGTCAATTTTTGATAAAATGACGTTTTTGAAGGAAACGAATTCCATGTATCAAACAAAACCTCTTCAAGCAGAAAGGAAATTAGTACAATTTAACGTTCTATAAAATTTGACTATTAATTCAACAGGTGTTTTGCAGAAAGGACAAAGGTCGCTAACTTATCTCATTTCTGCATCAAATTTCCGTGATCGCAGTATTTGAAAGAGAGATTCGTGCGCCTCTTCCGTATACATTTCATTACTTTTCTGGTTAGTGTCAGTAGCCCCACTGATTTTTGTGAATGAGTGATAAACCAAGAAAATAACTTTCGCACAATCAATCATACTGATTATACCACGATGTTTTAAATTTTTGCACACACGCTTTGTCTTTCCATTTTGCTACTTTACTGACATACAAATCAAAACTATTTATTATCTTCTTTATGCCACAATGAAAAAGTTTTTTCCAATAAAACACGCACAGGATCGTACATTGGTGATTACATTTTACACGACAATGCAAAACACGCTTAGAGGTAGATAACAGACACAGACCGAACGAGTGTCAGACGCAGACTGAATGAGCGAAGCAACGTGCTGTATTGCTTCACTGGGAGGACATAATGCGATCCCCTCTCGCTTACGGCCTACGTACCGTTGTCATGGTAACCTCATAAACAGGAGAATCAAGTTGCGGTGAATTGTGAATTGATTCACTTTGTCGAGTTGGTCATTTTGCTTAAGGTGGGAGCGTTCCACTCCCGTTTAAAATATGAAAATATTATAATATGAACATATTCATAACAGTTTTTATTGTAAAATTATTAGTACAAACAATACTATGTTTCTTATATGAAAGAAATTACTTTTAACTTATTTTCCAAGAGAAAAATTTAAGAAACATGGAATAAAATATTAACTAATTGAACAAAAATTTAAGGTGAATCAGTGCTTCACTTGATGCATCAAGAAAGTCGCCACTGGTACAGTAACATGACGGTCCTCTTTAATAATGTCTGGAACAAGTAAAGACTGAAATTTATGAACACAATAATATCAAAAAAACTAGATTGAGAGGTGCAGAGTATGTTAATTACAAAGTTAGTTTGGTTGCAGCCAAAAGATTTGAAAAACCTTCCAGGTAAAGTTTGAGGTTATAATTTTAAGCTTGTCTAACTTTTTAGTTGTAAAAGAAACTGTTTTAGTAAAGTATCTGATGGAGAACGACTTAACATGTTCACCCGATCTTACGATTTAATATCTAAAGATGAACAAGATATTTTCATTCAAGGGCTGATCGACATTGCTGATGTTCATAAACGTCGACCGAGAAAAGACAACCCCAAAGAAAGGTCATACTTTTTTAAATTTTAAATAAATACTTCTTTAAATTTAAATATATCCTAAAAAAACGAATGAGATTAACTTTGAAGTTTGTTTGAAAGCATTTTTGTCCATTTTATCTCTTACGGTAAAGAGACTTTTAAGAATTAAGAAATTAGCTGTACTAGGAAAAAGTCCAAGAGACATAAGGGGTAGAAATATTAGCGGAAATGCGGTTCCTGAAGAAGCCAGATTATGTATGAGCGAACTCATCAAATTCTTTCCTAAAAAAGAGAGCCATTACTCTAGTCTAGAAGTGTATTAGTTACACAGTAATCTTGATATAGAAAAAGTGAACAACCTGTTTAAAATTCGATACCCATATCAACATATATCTTAGTTTCTTGTGGAAAATTTCCAGCTTTTACTTTGGAAGACTGCAAGTCGATGTTTGTAGTACCTGTGGAACCTACAAAATTAAAATGAAAGACGTCAATTTAAATAAAACAGAAAAAAGGAGCGCTGTTGTTGAGTATATTGTATAATACAAAGGTATTTTTAATAATATAAAATATTATTAAAAATCTCGTGTGAAGAACACAAATACAGATTCACTATTAATATTTTTGTGAACGTGTCCGAGAGATGGCTGTGCCACCTTTGGAAGGGCGTCGTTACTTCACATTGGTTATGTGGACGGGGCGAGGTACTTCGGCTGTCTGACAACAGGCAGCGCTAAATTTACTTCTACGCTCGGTCTGGATAATTTCTGTGATGCGACGATGTGGTTCTTTTTTGTGAATGTGTCTGAAGATATCCTTTCTCCAGCAGGGGCGCACCGATGAGCCTGTAGAAAGGCGAAATACGTAACTACGTCTCTGGGGAGGGATATGTTCGGACACGTTCACAAAAATATTAATAGTGAACTCGTATTTGTGCTCTTCACACCAGATTTTTAATAATATTTTATATTAAAAAATTTGTAAAATATCTTGCCGTTCATAAATATTGACATTCTTGCCGTAAAAATGGCGGACAGTCCGCCAGTACCGTTAAAGAGAGCTAAATATAGTTTTAAAAATCCTAAGAAACTCACAGATGAAGAATTGTTAGCAATAGAAATGGCTTCGAGTGATGAAGACGATTTGGGGTGTTACGGATGAAGTGGATATTGCACTTGAGCAAGTTGATTCTGAATCCGAAGAAGAAGATTCGGACGATGATGAAATACGTAATAAGTTCAATATTTTTAGAATTAGATGTTACTTAGTAGATAATTTTGTTAGATTTGTTAGATGAATTACCTCCAGGACCGGAAGCACAAACAAGTTGTGATACAGTCACAAACTTGACTCTCTCAGACTCTCATGGCAAAGGTATTATTTTTGATTTTGGATATTGTTATAAATAGGTAATATTTTGCCAATTGCTGACAATATGGAATCAATTAATTACTTTCCCATGATATTTGATGATGTGATACTTAACATGTTAGTCAATGAAACTAATCAATATGCTCAAGAGGTATTTTGTGGACCGGGAATATCAGGGAAATCGAGAATAACGAGATGGAAACCAGTTACGTGTGAGGAGATGCTAACATTTATAGCTTTAGTACTTCATACAGGCACAATAAAATTAAATCGTCCACAAGACTATTGGAAAAAGCACTCGTTATTCAATTTGACATGTTTTTCTAGGCACATGAGCCGAGACCGATTCTTGTTAATTATGCGATGTTTGCATTTTGCAAAGAATGCAATGAGTCTGAAGAAGATGTAAATGATCACTTATACAAAGTACGACCTCTTATAGATTTTTTTAGTGAAAAAATGGCATCTATTTATTGTCCCGATAAAGAGTTGTCACTTGACGAATCCATGGTATTGTGGCGTGGGCGATTAGTTTTCCGCCAATACATAAAAAACAAGCGCCACAAATACGTTGTGAAATTATATCTGCTGACCGAACCTAGTGGTATTATACTGAAGTCACTGGTATACACCGGGACGTTGGATGACTCTGAGGGAAAAGGTCACACCACGAAAGTAATGTTAAAATTATTAGACGGTCGTTTAGATTTAGGCCATTCCATTTACATGGATAATTATTATAATTCCTTTGAATTGGCAAAACAGCTTAGTAATCGAAGTACTTATTGCACTGGTATTATCAACGTCAAGAGAAAACACAATCCTAAAGACGTTCTAACAAAGAAACTAAAAAAGGGAGAAACGATAGCCAGATATGCAGACAATATAATGGTTGCAAAATGGAGAGACAAACGAGATGTTCTCTTCATTTCTAATGAATTTGATAATGCAATGATAGAGTATACCGATAAACGACATCGCACTAGAACAAAACCTACGGCGATTTTGCACTACAATCAGCACATGGGCGGTGTTGATCGACAAGATCAGCTAAATTCCTACTATCCTTGCTAGAGAAAAAAGTTGCGATGGAATAAAAAAATTGTTCTACATTTTATTCAGTTGATGTTGCTGAATTCCTACTTTTTATACGAGGTGCATTCAAGTTCTAACGCTTCCGATTTTTTTTCTCCAGACTGGAAAGAGATAAAAGCGTGTGCATTGTTTTAAAATGAGCGTGCGTTCGTTCTCAATACGTCACGGACATGTCAGCACTCTACGGCAGATGGAATTGTAGCGGCAGCGTCGAGAATGAGAACTGTTTTAGATACTTAAAATGGCTACGATTTTCTTACTTGAACAGAGTGCAATCATTCGTTTTCTGAATTTGCGTGGTGTGACACCAATTGAAATTCATCGACAGTTGAAGGAGACATGTGGTGATGGAGTTATGGATGTGTCGAAATTGCGTTCGTGGGTGCGACAGTTTAATGAAGGCAGAACATCGTGTGACAACAAACCGAAACAACCTCGAGCTCGCACAAGCCGGTCTGACGACATGATCGAGAAAGTGGAGAGACTTGTTTAGGCGGATCGCCGAATGACAGTTGAACAGATCGCCTCCAGTGTTAGCATTTCCGTGGGTTCTGTGCACACAATCCTGCATGACGACCTGAAAATGCGAAAAGTGTCCTCTAGGTGGGTGCCACGAATGCTGACGGACGACCACAAGGCTGCTCGTGTGGCATGTTGCCAAGCAATGTTGACGCGCAACCAAGGCATGAATGGGACTTTCTTTTCATCGATTGTGACAATGGATGAGACGTGGATGCCATTTTTCAATCCAGAAACAAAGCGCCAGTCAGCTCAATGGAAGAACAAAGATTCACCGCCACCAAAAAATTTCGGGTAACCGCCAGTGCTGACAAAATGATGGTGTCCATGTTCTTGGGCAGTGAGGGCGTAATCCTTACCCATTGTGTTCCAAAGGGCTCTACGGTGACAGATGCAGCCTACGAAAATGTTTTCAAAAACAAGTTCCTTTCTGCACTGCAACAAAAACGTCCGGGAAAGGCTGCGCGTGTGCTGTTTCACCAAGGCAACGCACCCGCACATCGGGCTAACCTTACGCAACAGTTTCTTCGTGAAAACAACTTTGAAGTGATTTCTCATGCTCCCTACTCACCTGACCTGGCTCCTAGTAACTTTTGGCTGTTTGCAACAATGAAAGACACTGTCCGTGGCCGCACATTCACCAGCCGTGCTGCTATTGCTTCAGCGATTTTCCAGTGGTCGAAACAGACTCTTGAAGAAGCCTTCGCCGCGGCCATGGAATCATGGCGTCGACGTTGTGAAAAATGAGTACGTCTGCAGGGAGATTACGTCGAAAAGTAGTTTCATAGTTTTCGGGTGAGTAGTTAGTTAGAAAAAAAATCGGAGGCCTTAGAACTTGAATGCACCTCGTACAATAGATGAAACTCCGGTGCCTAAAACGACTACAACTAAAACAAAGCATACCTTGACAAAAATTACATCAAAAGCTAAAGACGGTCGCATAAACCGTAAGAGATGTAACGTGCGCTCCACAAATAACGTGAGGAAGCAGGTAACTTACCATTGCGAACAATGCCCAGGACAACCTGGATTTTGCGTTGGTGCATGTTTTGCAAATGTTCATCTCTAGAATGTACGTTGGTTTGAAAATTTTAGTTTCTATTTTTTTTTTAAGTTTCAATGTTTATAATTATAAATTTTAACAAACTTGGCTTAATTTATTTTGGTCCCTCATCTTGTGTTTTCAACATTATGGCATATTTTGTTCGGCTCCGATATCGAAATCACGGACCAAAAAGACGTAAACAGCCTGTATATTCACTTTTTTAATTTTTTTTTATAAACAATATGCCAAATTAACACTAGATGCTTCGATAGTTTAAAAAAAAAAATTCAGCTCCCGGGATATTCTAGCCTTTAAAAGTCGCAGCGAATGTGTTAATTTCCACTTGGTTGAAGTAAAAGCCCATTACAATCGTTTTGACAGACAGTGTCTTCCTCAGATGGAGATCTATTGAGAAATATAAATTAAGTAATATTGCTTTTTCATTTTTATTTCATTGATTATGAATTTTCGTTAAGTAAAGGCTACTTTGATTTAAAAAAAAACAAGTTTTTTAATAATAATAATAATAATAAATCGAGAAAAAAATGGAAAAAAAGATAGATATGCAAAATAAAAAATCTGAGACAGGAAAATGGAATATTCACTCGAAGCCTAAAAGAAAATACTAGCACGGGGGCTAAAAAAGATTCAGAGATTATATATAGTTAGTCGATATGTTTCACCTGAAACATAGTAGAAATTTTGGCCTTATTAAAAAAAAATTAGCGGCATATGCAAAGAGGTTGAAACGATATAAAACCTGTGATACCCGAAGGCAGCAAAATAAACTATTTCCTAGGAATAAAAAATTATTCTATCGAAGCTAGAATGATAAAAATCCTGTACAACAGGTGCAGTTACCACCAAAAGACAAAATGTCAGATTATTGGTCTGGAATTTGGAGTACACCGGTCCCTCATAGAAATATAAAAAGGCTGTCGGATGAAACAAGGATGGTAAGTGACGTCAGAACAATGATAAACTGGCGGATTTGTTCAGAGAATGTGAAAAGAGCAATCCAAAAAGGATTGAATTGGAAAGCGCCTGGACCAGATAAAATACAAAATTTCTGGCTAAATAAATTTCCAAAGCACTTACAACTTACCCAGTTCTTTCACTCATTGTTACAGCAGCCAATAAACTGCTAGAAATTATGACTCAGGGAAACACCTTCTTAAATCCTAAATCGAATGCATTTACGGAAGATCCCTCTGAGTACAGACCAATTACATGCCTTCCTACAATATACAAGATGTTTACCTCAATTATATCTGAAAAGATATATGCCCATTTGGAAAATAACAACCGTTTAGAAGAAGAACAGAAAGGATGTTGTTGTGTGTCCATTTCGACTGCTGTATATTCCTGTAATTCATTTTTGCTTGTCTAATCATTTTGACTGTCTAGGTAGACATTTACAATTTATATTATGTTGCTTCTCCTAGATTCAGAATCGTTTAGCTTGTATTAATATTCTACACATTTATTAAGGACCTATTCTATAACGTTTTCCTTGCTTCTTGCTATCTGTAATATTGTAATGTCATTCAAAGCTCTATTGTTTCTTTTATAATTAATTTTTGATACGCAGTTGGTATAGAAATTTAGTAATATATTGTATCTGGAGCAATATTATTTAAATATCTTAATTTCCATTTTTAAATATCTTCTAATTACGATCTATTATTTATATTATTTCACAGAAGGGATCTGGCGATACGTTTTTATATTTTCTTCCCATCATTAGGATTCTTGCGTTGATTATCTGAAATTTAATTCTAATCAGAGAATGAAGAGATATAGGTAACATGTAATAACAATTAACATAGACATACTTCGGGAGATGCTTTAAGTCCACTGTGGTTTTGTATAACCTTGAAACCATTTAAAACTCTGTTAAATGTTCTAAATAAGGTTTATACTCGTAATTTACAACAGCCTGTTGTATAAATTAGCCTACTTTGGTACATAGATGATTTTAAGTTGCATGCTAAAAAAAAAATCATCATCATGATCTCCTAAACTGTGTTGGCCGTTACAGTAGAGATATTCAAATAAAATTTGGATAAGACAAATTAAAAATAAGTTGCATGGAAAAAAGGCTGTAGAATAAACATCCTGGGTTCGAAATGGAAGGAGGACAATGACAAGTTTTTCGGGTGGAAAGCAATCACTATTATATATACCTTTCTTTATTTACAAACGAGAGGCGTAGAATACAATATTATACAATAATAAGATCAATATTTCTCTAGACGAATGTTGTGGTCGAATGTCCTGCTGAGGTCACAAAAAACTCTAATAACACACTCGCCCAACATACGGCATAACAAATTAAAAGAACAGTATTAAATGCATCTGATCGTCCGAAAACCATACTATAGATTTTCGGCATTCGGCAACAATTATACTATTGTTTTTCTTCATATACTATAGCGCATGATCTAATCAAATAGTATTTTTGAGAAAGAAAATAATGTATTTAGATACATAATACAATAAGTTAAAAGCGCCTAATTTAATTAAAAGAAATCTCATATTCAAAGTGTAGCAATAAAATTAGTTGGTTTGAAACTTCAGATAGCTTTCTGAATTAAGTAGCTCTATATATGCATCTGATGATGTTATTTCATTATATTTTAATAAACATTTACCTAATTGAACAGGCCTTTTATGGAATGCCATTAAATAATTAATCAACAAACGTACAACATAAAAGTACAGTACATTTTTCAGTCGTACCATTCATTTTCACTAATTAATAAATTCCATTTCAATATGATTACGGAAGCAATATATCGTTGATAGGTAATTTAGGTACGTTTCATACATATTTGCTTAATATATTCAATATTCAACAATCATTTTTGAATATAGGCAAACTAATAAATAATTTATTAATTGCAGTGTATTAATATTCATGTTTTATTCGTTTACATTTGTCTGAATTTGATTTTTGCCATAAGTACTAATAATAATAATGCAAATGATATATACTGATTAATACTACTGACTACTATTGATTGATACAATTTACTATTTAAATTATCGGTGACTGTTTGTTAAATGAATAAATGTACTTTCATCTAAGTATATTTATTTACACAATATATATATATATATATATATGGTAAACCTAATCAGTAGGCGATTAAAGGTCTGTATATTACTTCAAAATACAAATACAATTACTTGACATTTATATCCTGTCATTCATATTTTGTATTCTCTTGAAAAATGCGTATACAGCCGAAACATGTAGAGTTTTTTAAATACATATATTTTCAAGTAATATACAGACCTTTAATCGCCTACTGATTAGGTTTACCATATCATACCAAGGTCACGAAGTTATTATATATATATATATATATATATATATATATATATATATATATATATATAACATTTGATAAATTATTGGAGTTTTTCGGCTTTTTTATATGAAATATTTACAAATATTAATATTAATTAATATTCTATTGTGGCCTAGAGGTAAAAGCGACAGCCCGGATAGCTGTAGACTTGGGTTCGAGTCCCAACGTAGACCATATTTTTCAAATAAAAAATTTCGTATGATTTGCTTTGTAATTTGTAGACAGCAATGTTTACATCCCCACTTACTCTGCAATTACATACATTCTAATTTAATATTTGTAAATATTTCATATAAAAAAGCCGAAAAACTCCAATAATTTATCAAATGTTATATTTAATGAACGCCTAAGAAATTATCTAAACACTTATATAAATATATATATTGTAATGTGTCAAGCGTGATCTAATATATCTGTAATGTGTTTATTATATGAGGTTATATTTATGAACGCCCCAAAACGTTGGGCTCTATATGTAATGTGTCAATGGACGTTATAATATTTAAGAATGTTTATTATCGTTATAAAGGCCCCAAAAGTTGGGCTGACAAAATGTAATATGTCAAAAAATGTTTATATAAAAAACGTATGTATATAAAAGACTGAATGTTATATAACTGTGAATTGTTGTATAATAAAAAGTTTATTTAAATCGGGCTCGTTAAATACTTATCTGTTTTTGGTTATTTTCGTCGTCGGCTAGCTTCTTTAATTTCTTCAGGGTTAAGGTAGGTTCACCTCTCTCCACTTTGACTTTATGTACGTAGTTTATTTAATTGGGATCGGAACAATATCTCAAGTATATTACAAAGAAAACCAAAGTAAAATATTGACAATTAACTTTATTAATAAAAAAATTATCTCGCAAAGTTTTAGAATTTATATTAACAATTTTCGTGACACACAAATAACAATACGGGAGATACACTCAACGGTTGGTATTCTTATAGTCTAACAATATGGTGTACGACAAGTGCAATTAGGTGTTGTTTTATTAAAAGAGTTTATAAAAGTAACATAGAATCAAGTTTTTAAAATTACAAACAGTGGATTCTAATATTTAAATAAGTGGAATAAAAATTACAGTGATATAATATCGGTGAAAGTAAAGTAAATAGTTAGTTATGGAATAAACAAAGAAAATTCTAGAAAAGTATATGAGCAAGTAAAAATGGCGCGTAAAATATTGTTAAAGTTAGCAAAAACCTGAATCTTCGGATATAGCTTCCGTTGCTTCCTGCTCCTGTGTTCTGCTGGTTTTCACAACGGGAAACTGGATAATATTTCTGCGATGGTCCCTCGGGATGACTTGAGTTTTTTGAAATCTCCAAGTCCGACGGCGGCTTGCTCGGATGACCGGTTTCGAGCGTACCCAGATGCTGGTCGTTGCACGGTGAAACTTATGGCGGGTAATTAACGTATTGAAACTTTAAAAATTCGTAGTTCGTGAACTAATTGGTCGGCAGATGGTAAACTTTGTCTACAGGTAGATCGTAGGTGTGAGTAACGTTGTGTAGACTCAAAAATCTCCAGAACTTAATAATTTCACCAATTTGTTTTAATTAATTCGGAGCACAAAAAGCGTGACCTCTCACTGTGACGACTAATTACCGACGCTTACTTTTTCACTTGTTTTTAATTGCATAACTTTCCGCAAAATCGCCCCCTTCTTTACTTGCATTATCTTTTCGAATATTATTATTTTAGACATTTTTACAGAGTAAAACAGTAAAAAAAATTACAATTTGATTTATAAAATAACTTTGGTTGAATAACATATGTTTATGTGTTTACAAACACTCTGGCAATATCGGTTTATTTTCGGGTTATTGCACCGTTAGAATTGTGGGCGGGGCTTAATTGTTCAAATACATTTGAAAATAAATACGTTACATTTGTTTGAATAAACACGCGTTGAATATTAATTTGAATTAAAAATTGAAAGTAAACATTATAAAAAATAGAAAAATAAGTTAATTATTTCAAAGCAAGTTTGTCGTCAAAATAACGTATTTATACTTTGAATCAATCTTTCCCCTTCTTGGTATTGAAGTACATATTAGATATAAATATTATGGTTACAAGCATTCTTTGTTTCTTTCAGAGAAAAGAAACCCTTCTTGCAATGCCTCAATTTCCCCCTTGATTAAAAGTTAGAAACTTGTTGAGAGCTTTTAATCAACCGTATCTAGGAGTAAAACAGAAATATATAAGTGCAGTCTAGTGATCCGATGAAAATTTAATGAAATGTGTGTGTTCACGTTAAAAATATTTCAAATTCTATAAGTGGTTATTTGTATTATTCTAGCTAATAATTCCCTATTTAATAATTGTCATTCAATGGTTAAAGTTAATTGTTTTATTTTGTTGTTCGGGTTCTTTTGTTTGAAAACCCCTTTTAATATTAAGTGATTATTTTCTTCTTCCTTTTTTTTTCTTTCTCTTATTTAATAATAATATGATGAATTTAATTAGCCTAGTCTAAATGTAAACTTGTGATTAGTATAGATAATAAAATATAGTAATCTAGTATTTATTATTGGCTTACGGACTATAACATGCTGGGCAGGTTTGTTCTGAAAGTTGTTTCGGCTTGTTATGTATATATATAAAAAAATACTTTATTTTTAAGTGTGGTAGTCTTGCAACATAGTTATGTGATATCTACCTTTAATGTAATTTGTTTCGGGTTCAAAAAGTTCGTAGGTATTATTACCAATGATTCTCTTAATCGTATAGGGACCTTGGTAGGCTTTCAGTAGCTTTCCCATTATTTTGTGTTTTAAATCTGTTACTCTTAATCTCTTAACTATAACTTGGTCTCCTACATTGTAAGTTTTGTACTTCTTATTTGCCGTATTTCTCTTTTCCTCCCATCTTCGCTTTCTTAGTGCTAATCTTTCTCTGACTTCTTGTAAACGATTATGTAAATTTATATGCTCAGAATCTGTCCATGGTCGTTGTGGTGGTTGTCCAGTGAATAAAGTTATTGGGCAGTGATTATGTACTGTGCTAGGTGTATTGTTTATAGTAAATTCTATCTGTGGTAACAGTCTGGCCCATTTTCTGTGATTTTCGTCTAGTAATATACGTAAATATTTTATCGTTCCGCGTATATATCGCTCGGTAGGATTTCCCTGTGGGTAGCGGATTGATGTATAGTCGGTGTTGATGTCGTGTGAATGTAAGAACTCCTTGTAGCGATCGTTAGTGAAATAAGTAGCGTTGTCTGATAGTATCGTTTGTGGTTTACCATAATGTGCGAAGTAGTCCACTAAAGCTTGTAAAACGGTGTTTGTATCGCATTTCTGTGTAGGTATGAGTTTGATGAACTTAGAAAATATATCACATATTACCAAAATGTGGCGATAACCTTTAGTGCTAGGAATAAGGTGTGATAGAAAATCAATTGATATTAACTCTAGTCTATCATATGCAGTTATATTATGGCTTATGTTGGTGTTAGTGAAAGTTTTATCTTTGGTTATTTCGCAGAGTCGACATTGTTTTACCACGCTATTTATTATTCGTTCGTCATTTATACAGTAGAAAGCTTCTCTGTAGAGCATCCAGCACTTTCTTGCACCTATGTGGGAGTATATTCGGTGTAAGTATTCTGTTATTTCTCTGGTGTGTTGTTCGTTTGTGACGTATACAGTAGTTCTTCCTATTTGTTTTACTATGAATTGTTCTCTGATTGACATACCTTTATATTCACCTACAGTCCTTAAATGTTGTCTTATTTTATTGAAGTCTGGGCTTGATTGTATCTGTAAGATTTTTGTTTTTGAGAAAATGCCTCTCCTTTGTAGATTTATTAAGTTGATGCAAATATTCTGTCTCTTTACGTCCCCCTCCTGTCTCGTGAGTGCATCGGCAGTTACCATTTCTTTTCCAGGTTTATATTTTATTATGAACTCGTACTGTTGTATTAACAAAGTCCAACGATAAATGCGACTGTTATTAAGTTTGCAGCTCATGATGTTGACTAAGGCTTTGTGATCCGTTTCTAATACGAATGACTTTCCTATCAGATAATATCTGAGTTTCGTTAACGCAAATACGATAGCAAGCATTTCCTTCTCGGAAATCGTGTATCGAATCTCGCATGTTTTCAAGGTGCGTGATATAAAATAAATAGGAATTTCTTGGTCGTCTTTCATTTGTACTAGCTCTGCTGCAATTGTCTTGTGTGAAGCATCTGTTCGCACAACAAATGGTAGAGTAAAATCTGGGTGATGTAAACGGAGATTTTCTACAAAGTTTTCTTTTAAAGTGGTGAAGCATAATTCGCATTCAGCCGTCCAGTTCCATTTCTTCCCCTTCTTGATTAGTTCCAACAAGGGTAACGTTTTCTCGCTATAATTTGAGACAAATTTCCTATAATAATTTAACACTCTTAAAAAACTTCTTAACGTTTTTAAATTCTTCGGTCTCGCATACTCCTGAATGATATCTAACCGTGTCGGGTCTAATAAAATGTTATTCTGATTAATCACATATCCTAGATAGTTAATCTCATGTCTAAAGAATTGACATTTCGCTAAGTTAAGTTTCATACCATGAGTTTTTAAAGTGTTAAGGATAATGTTAATATGTTGTAGGTGTTGTTCCACAGTTTCGGAAAATATAATAATGTCGTCTAGGTAATGCAAAGCGAATTCATCATATCGGTCTAGTATACGATGTAGAAAACGTATCAGAGCGGCTGGTGATGTCTTTAAACCAAATGGACATACTCTAAACTGATATACTATTCCATTCACTAAGAAACCACAGTATTTCCTGGATTCCGGTTCTAAGTTTATTAACCAAAAAGCATTCTTTAAGTCTAATTTACTATAAATTTGTTTACTTCCGCATTTCGTTAATAAGATGTCTATGTTTTGCGGCATTTCGAATTCTGGCTTAATTCGTTTATTCAGAGCTCTCGCGTCTAAGCATATTCTTAATGATAGGTCCTTCTTTTGAACTATTACAATGGGATTAATAAAATATGTGTTCGATCTCTCAATAATTCCGGATTGTTCTAATCTCTCTAATTCTAAACTAACTTTCTGTTGGTAGTAGTACGGAATCGGGTAATTCTTACTTATTAATGGGCAGTCATTGTCAATATTAATTGGATGTTCATATCCTTTTGCAAAAACAATATCGTTATTAATTAAAGTGATGTTTTCGTTTAAAATGTTAATTAATTGCGGTACGACGTTTGTATAAGGTATTTCTTGTTTATCAATTATATTCGTTATATCATTCTTATCATTTATAATGTCAGTTGTCTGTAAATCCTCCTTAATCTTGACCTCTTCTTCGCCCTCGTAACTATCTAACGTTCCTAACAAATCTGGCCTATTATTCACTCCTATATATTCATTATTTATAATATTATCATTTCCAACTCCATCAATAAACCTTTCTTCTGCTCTCCTATAGTACGGTACATTATATTCTAATAAATTATTTATTACAACTGCTAAAACTTCTTTCTTATAAGTATTATATTCATGCACTTCCTCTACGGACAAATGTTTATTAAATGTTAAATTGTTCTTTCCAATTGATAAAATACCTTTTTCAAAATTCAATATCACTTTCAACCTGTTGATATTGTCTATACCCAATATACAGTCATATTGTAACTTCTCTATTACGTAACAGTGAATTAAATAACCGATTTCGTTTATTCTTATTTCGGTATTGAGTTGCTTGGTGACAGTGCCCATCTTTCTTCCATTTGCGGTAACTATGTCGGTACCCTTAGTTTTAACAACGTGTTGTTCGTATCCCTTTATTTGTTTTGCCAGATCTTCTCTAACTAATGTAATCTCGGCTCCGGTGTCGATTAAACAATTTAATTTTATGTTGCTGAATTGTAAAATAATAATGGGTAGAGAATATACTTCATTTACGGCGTCCCCTGCATCTTCTATGTTTATGAATTCATCCGGTGATTGGTAAAATTTTATATTTTGTAACTTCCAGAACATGTTATAGCCGTTATCCGTATTTAATTTTGTTGGTTCGACGGTCCGGGTGTTGGGTTCAGATACGGATCGTCTTGTAAAATTGGAGTTTTTTTTTGTAGCTCCTCTAGGTCTGTTCTGTCAGGTGATAACGATCTATGTCGCCGGTAAGCATAATTACCTCGACCTCTTCCTCTACTTGCGTAGTGATTTATTCCGCGTCTCGATTGGTGAGTTTGTGTGCGCAACGTGTTATAAGCATCGTTATTATTGGGTCGGTTATGGTTATAGTTGTTGTTCGAAGAATTATTATGATAATTGTTCGGATAAGGTCGGTTGTACGTATGTTGTGTATTCGGTCGATTCTGATTATTATTATAATTATTCTGAGGGTGGTTATTGTAGTTGTTATTATTATTGTTATTATTCGGGTTGTAGGGTCGAGAGGTTGCTGGTGGATAACGATTGTTTTGCGCATAATTATTTGTGTTGTTATTGTTAGAATAATTATTGAAGCGTGGTATGGGGTTGGGAATGTAGTTCGGTGCTTGTGGGTTCCTAGTGTTGTTCGTCCGATTATTAGGCTGTTGTTGCTGGTTGGTTTCAGCGAAATCGTCCAGTCTTCGGAGTATCTCGATTAGAGAGTCCATGTCAGTGACCTTCTGACAGATAATCGCCTGAGTATCCGTGAAAATAAAGTGGTTTAACAATAGGCGCGCGATCATTGATTCACTCATGTCGCTGATGTGTTTGCACTGGTTGTATACGCGAGATGCATACATCTCCCTTGTCACTTGTCCCAATCTAAATTTCCCTGTTAACAAGCGAACCTTGGCCCTGTTCTGCTGGTTTTTGTCCCAGTAGTTCTTCGTAAATAACACAACAAATTGATCTAAAGAGTGGCAATGTTCCTCTATCCTTTGAAACCATTCTTGTGCGCTATTCCGCAAGGTCGCTCGCACTACTTCGATCCGGTGTTTCTCGTCTATAACATCCTCTAAATACCGTAGTATCCCATTTAAATACGCCATGGGGTGTACTTTGGTCATATCTCCGTCAAAATGTTGTAAGTTTTCGATTTTTATTATCGAATTACCTGTATTTATGTTATGGATAGGTGCTGTGTAAGTTCTAAGTTTATTTTCTAATTTGTGTAAGTTGTGCTGTGTTTCATTATAGTTTTCGGTTTGTACGGTTTTCATATTATCTAGGTTTAAATTCACCGCCTGTATTTCTTGATTATGCATTTCTTTATTTTCGTTAGTTTGTGTAGTAAGTTCGCGTCTTAGATGTTGGGTCTGTTCCTCATTTATTTGATTATATGTTGTTAATTTTGTATCTAACGTACAATTATTTTCGAGTATTATTTTATCTAGGTCTTTGTGGAGTTCTTTGTTCGCTGTGTTAATTTTCGATTCGGTTATTTCGTAAATTTGTGTGGTTGAAGTTTCTAGTTGTTGTGCCCACTGTAAATTTTGTGATTTAACGGTCTCATCTAGTTTTAGGAGATACTTCAACTCATTCTGTTCCATGGCCTTTTGTGTTGCGGTGATTTCTGCGATTTGTACGTCGATATCCCCCTTGAATGTATTAAGTTTCATTTCTATGTTAGCGTTGTTTAATTCTATTTTTTCATTTATGTTAATAAGGTTAACTTCTAATCTCGTCGTAAGTTCGTTATTTAAGTTATTTAAATCTTGTTTTAGCTCGCTATTTAAATTAGTTAGGTCTTGTTTTAGTTCGCGGTCATTGGTATCTAGTTTGTTATTCAGGTCTTTATTTGCAGTATTCATGTCCTGATTATTAGTATCTAATTTGGCATTTAATTCTTGGTTGTTGGTGTCCAATTTGTTGTTAGTGTTATCTAATTTGGTATTTATATCTTGTTTTACTTCTTGTATTTGTGCTATTAACATGTTAAACATGTCCATGAATTTACTGTCAGGCGAAACACTGGCTTCCCCTGAAACGGACGGTTGCGGTACTGTAGTGTCCCCCTGTTCACTCCGGTCTTCTTCTACTGCGTCTTTCGGGGTCTTAGCTCTGTGTCTTGTATCCGTTTTAGAATATTTTTAGTTAGTTTGTAAATTATATTAGTATTTGTACAGGTAGTTGTAATTATATTATTAATATTTTGGTTGTAAAATATTATTGTTTATAGTGTTATTAGATTTAATGTACACACGTAAATGCAATGACAAATAACAAAATATATGTATATAAAAGAAATATGAGTCTGCACTTTAATATTTCCCTGTAACAACCTTTTGAATATCTTACCGATGGTCTCGAAAACAGCAATCCCCTGAAATGCAAAACTGTGTTCTCTCTCTGAAGTTCCACAAAGACAAAATAACAAATATATAAACAAATAGTACAGTATGGTAAATGCGAATACAACGGTTCTCCTTGGGTTTTTTTATTAATTCTTTGTGCCACGAAACTTTGTTACTTGAGAAAGTGTTCCTTCTTAATATACTTGACAATAGAGTGACTTTTTATTGAAATGTGGAGTAGAAGTACGCCCCAAAACGTTAGGGTGCCAAATGTAATGTGTCAAGCGTGATCTAATATATCTGTAATGTGTTTATTATATGAGGTTATATTTATGAACGCCCCAAAACGTTGGGCTCTATATGTAATGTGTCAATGGACGTTATAATATTTAAGAATGTTTATTATCGTTATAAAGGCCCCAAAAGTTGGGCTGACAAAATGTAATATGTCAAAAAATGTTTATATAAAAAACGTATGTATATAAAAGAATGAATGTTATATAACTGTGAATTGTTGTATAATAAAAAGTTTATTTAAATCGGGCTCGTTAAATACTTATGTTTTTGGTTATTTTCGTCGTCGGCTAGCTTCTTTAATTTCTTCAGGGTTAAGGTAGGTTCACCTCTCTCCACTTTGACTTTATGTACGTAGTTTATTTAATTGGGATCGGAACAATATCTCAAGTATATTACAAAGAAAACCAAAGTAAAATATTGACAATTAACTTTATTAATAAAAAAATTATCTCGCAAAGTTTTAGAATTTATATTAACAATTTTCGTGACACACAAATAACAATACGGGAGATACACTCAACGGTTGGTATTCTTATAGTCTAACAATATGGTGTACGACAAGTGCAATTAGGTGTTGTTTTATTAAAAGAGTTTATAAAAGTAACATAGAATCAAGTTTTTAAAATTACAAACAGTGGATTCTAATATTTAAATAAGTGGAATAAAAATTACAGTGATATAATATCGGTGAAAGTAAAGTAAATAGTTAGTTATGGAATAAACAAAGAAAATTCTAGAAAAGTATATGAGCAAGTAAAAATGGCGCGTAAAATATTGTTAAAGTTAGCAAAAACCTGAATCTTCGGATATAGCTTCCGTTGCTTCCTGCTCCTGTGTTCTGCTGGTTTTCACAACGGGAAACTGGATAATATTTCTGCGATGGTCCCTCGGGATGACTTGAGTTTTTTGAAATCTCCAAGTCCGACGGCGGCTTGCTCGGATGACCGGTTTCGAGCGTACCCAGATGCTGGTCGTTGCACGGTGAAACTTATGGCGGGTAATTAACGTATTGAAATTTTAAAAATTCGTAGTTCGTGAACTAATTGGTCGGCAGATGGTAAACTTTGTCTACAGGTAGATCGTAGGTGTGAGTAACGTTGTGTAGACTCAAAAATCTCCAGAACTTAATAATTTCACCAATTTGTTTTAATTAATTCGGAGCACAAAAAGCGTGACCTCTCACTGTGACGACTAATTACCGACGCTTACTTTTTCACTTGTTTTTAATTGCATAACTTTCCGCAAAATCGCCCCTTCTTTACTTGCATTATCTTTTCGAATATTATTATTTTAGACATTTTTACAGAGTAAAACAGTAAAAAAAATTACAATTTGATTTATAAAATAACTTTGGTTGAATAACATATGTTTATGTGTTTACAAACACTCTGGCAATATCGGTTTATTTTCGGGTTATTGCACCGTTAGAATTGTGGGCGGGGCTTAATTGTTCAAATACATTTGAAAATAAATACGTTACATTTGTTTGAATAAACACGCGTTGAATATTAATTTGAATTAAAAATTGAAAGTAAACATTATAAAAAATAGAAAAATAAGTTAATTATTTCAAAGCAAGTTTGTCGTCAAAATAACGTATTTATACTTTGAATCAATCTTTCCCCTTCTTGGTATTGAAGTACATATTAGATATAAATATTATGGTTACAAGCATTCTTTGTTTCTTTCAGAGAAAAGAAACCCTTCTTGCAATGCCTCAATTTCCCCCTTGATTAAAAGTTAGAAACTTGTTGAGAGCTTTTAATCAACCGTATCTAGGAGTAAAACAGAAATATATAAGTGCAGTCTAGTGATCCGATGAAAATTTAATGAAATGTGTGTGTTCACGTTAAAAATATTTCAAATTCTATAAGTGGTTATTTGTATTATTCTAGCTAATAATTCCCTATTTAATAATTGTCATTCAATGGTTAAAGTTAATTGTTTTATTTTGTTGTTCGGGTTCTTTTGTTTGAAAACCCCTTTTAATATTAAGTGATTATTTTCTTCTTCCTTTTTTTTTTCTTTCTCTTATTTAATAATAATATGATTAATTTAATTAGCCTAGTCTAAATGTAAACTTGTGATTAGTATAGATAATAAAATATAGTAATCTAGTATTTATTATTGGCTTACGGACTATAACATGCTGGGCTGGTTTGTTCTGAAAGTTGTTTCGGCTTGTTATGTATATATATAAAAAAATACTTTATTTTTAAGTGTGGTAGTCTTGCAACATAGTTATGTGATATCTACCTTTAATGTAATTTGTTTCGGGTTCAAAAAGTTCGTAGGTATTATTACCAATGATTCTCTTAATCGTATAGGGACCTTGGTAGGCTTTCAGTAGCTTTCCCATTATTTTGTGTTTTAAATCTGTTACTCTTAATCTCTTAACTATAACTTGGTCTCCTACATTGTAAGTTTTGTACTTCTTATTTGCCGTATTTCTCTTTTCCTCCCATCTTCGCTTTCTTAGTGCTAATCTTTCTCTGACTTCTTGTAAACGATTATGTAAATTATTATAAAAATTATTATAAAATTATAAAAAAAATTACAATTTGATTTATAAAATAACTTTGGTTGAATAACATATGTTTATGTGTTTACAAACACTCTGGCAATATCGGTTTATTTTCGGGTTATTGCACCGTTAGAATTGTGGGCGGGGCTTAATTGTTCAAATACATTTGAAAATAAATACGTTACATTTGTTTGAATAAACAAGCGTTGAATATTAATTTGAATTAAAAATTGAAAGTAAACATTATAAAAAATAGAAAAATAAGTTAATTATTTCAAAGCAAGTTTGTCGTCAAAATAACGTATTTATACTTTGAATCAATCTTTCCCCTTCTTGGTATTGAAGTACATATTAGATATAAATATTATGGTTACAAGCATTCTTTGTTTCTTTCAGAGAAAAGAAACCCTTCTTGCAATGCCTCAATATATATATATATATATATATATATATATATATATATATATATATATATTTAGTGTTAATAAGAATTAAAAATTTATTTCTTATTTGTTTTATTGGCCGTGTCATAATATTAAAATAATAGACTTTTTCTTGGTTTAACGACCTTTAATAAATTCCAATTTTTCTTTTTTAATACGACGTTTCGACTTTTCTATTAAGTCTTTTTCAAGTAATTAGAACTAAAAATTAATACAAAGAAAGGTAAGAAATATATTTACATTTGTATGAATGAATTACATTTAAAATTAAAATAATGAAATTAAACTAAGGAAGTTAAAGGATACAAAACTCACCAATTTATTTCGTGTCAAAACACAAATTTTGTGTAACATGTATAGCACAGGCATGTCGAACCTTTTATTTGTTTAAGGTCGACTGCCTTTCTTTGAAATATTCCGTGTAACTAAATGTCTTTTTGCAGAAATGAAATTGTTTGTTTCGTTTTTAAAATTAGGTTGGTCAGAACATGTGTTTGGGAAAAATACAGTATATTTACAATGGGAATTTTTTTTTTTTTTTGTATGGTTGGGGTTGTCTTCTATTGTAAAGTGCGGATAGTAAAGTTTAGAAAGTTCATCAATCTCGTTACGATCGTTGATTGTTTTGTTGTTTTTGAATATATGAATCATTTCTAAGACCTCCCTGGCCAGTCTACCTTATAAAAGGTTCGACATGCCTGTGCCATACATATTACACAAAATATGTGTTTTGACAGGAAATAAATTGGTGAGTTTTGTATCCTTTAATTTCCTTAGTTTAATTTCATTATTTTAATTTTAATTTTAATTCATTCATACAAATGTAAATATATTTCTTACCTTTGTATTAATTTTTTAATTCTAATTACTTGAAAAAGACTTAATAAAAAAGTCGAAACGTAGTATTAAAAAAAAAAAAAATTGGAATTCATTAAAGGTCGCTAAGCCAAGAAAAAGTCTAACGGCTTAGAAATTATCTAAATATATATATATATATATATATATATATATATATATACCGCCTGATTCCGAGCAAACGCAACGGCCTGAATGTACGAATATTTCTCCCGCTCCGAATAAAAATCCCCTGAACGCGTTAAGCCAATCACAAAACAGTCTGTTGCTAAACCCCCTCCTCGCGCCAACTTAATTGGCGCTTGCTATATGTATGACATCGATGTTGACGCGCCTACAGCATTCAGGGGAATTGTATTCGAAGCGGGAGAAATATTCATACATTCGGATCGTTGCGTTTACTCAGAATTAGGCGGTATATATATATATATATATATATATATATATATATATATTGATATATAACACATTATAAATAACATGCACTAGCTCAGGATGGTCAAAAAAATTAATTGGTATCTGTTCTCGTAGAAATATTAAATTAACTAAATAAATAAAAAAATAACGAGTTTTTCAATGGAAAATATAAATTTATTAATAATTACAGCAATGGTAAAGTTGGCAATCACAATATGGCAAACCCTCATAAGCAATTTATGTACCAAGAGCTGACTGATTAATAATATTTAAAAAATGTTCACATGTAAGTTTACTGACAGTCTAAACAACAACATAAACACATGTACAATATATATATATATATATATATATATATATATATATATATATATATATATATATATATATATATCTATCTATCAGGGTGTTACAAAAATGTAGGGCTGGCTATACATAGACGGTTTCTACAACTAAAAATAAGCAAAAAAGTTTAAATAAATTTATGTCCTAAAATGGTTCGTTACTGAGTTACGGCCACTTGAGGTTTTTTTCTTTTTATTTTAGAAAAGACCTCCACGGGAAGCAACACAAGCTTCAGCTCGTCGTATCATGGACTGCCTCACGAGCTGCCTCACGCGCTGAAAAATTCCAAATTTATTTAAAAACCGTCTATGTATAGCCAGCCCTAAATTTTTGTAACACCCTGTATATATATATATATATATATATATATATATATATAACAATTGATAAATTATTGGAGTTTTTCGGCTTTTATATGAATTATTTACAAATATCAAGTTAGTATATATGTAATTGCAGAGTAAGGGGGGATGTAAACATTGCTGTCTACAAATTACAAAGCAAATCATACGAAATTTTTAATATATATATATATATATATATATATATATTGTTATAAATTCAATATTTTTACGACAGGATGCTCCCACGTTTGGGCGACATTTGTTATAAATTTGAACTGTGCTTAATAATCTGATTGTTATTTTATAGTCTAATTAAATAAATAAATAGAGATTTTAAATTATTAATAAATGTACTCTTTAAGGGTTTATTACATGGCATAGATACCTACCTGGTCCTATTGATCAGATTCCGTCAAAGCTTATTAGAAGTCGCATAAGTTGTTATATAAGTTGTGTCTATGCCTTAGTACATTTCAATAAAAAGATAAATATCAATATTCTCTAAATTGCACCGGTTTACTCAGGGTTTTAATGAAATTAGCTGTGATATTATGTAGAATGTGGGCTGTATGTTCGTTGAGTATGAGATGTATATCTTTCAGGAGCCGGTTCTTAGAAATTAAGCCCGGATTTACTTGATTTTAATTAAAATAATAACATTCACACTTATGGTAAATCAAATAGAGTGTAACTCAAGTATACTGATTTAAATTAAAGATAAATAAAAATGTTGCAGGTAAATTTATAAAGATTTAGCTTTAATATTTCTTTCATAAAATTATGTTTAAATTACTACAATTTTTTGTAATCAACTGTGTTTACAAGGTATAAACACGTGACATATAAATATCTATTATGGTGGCAAATTGCATACCAATAAATATGAAATTAGATATATCAATAACTCTTATGATAATAAAGGTTATGTTAATAGAAATTTTAGAAGCTAAATTTTATAAGAAACCGTTCATTTCAAGGTAAGTGTGTCTTTATATGTATAATTCTAGATTTTAACTTAAACCATTGTTTTGGCCTATAAAATAGGATATACAAATATATAGGAATTTTTATATTTATAAAGTAAATGCAACCAACACTTCTTTTTCAGACCAAGATGGACACGGGAAATAAACTGGAACGTTTCTTATGCTGAAATGCTGGTTCATGGTATTTTAGCTGGAGTCTTGGTAAGAGGGCAGGACGCCCGTGGCTATTTAGAGGTTCTAACCTTTAATATCAGGTATGCAGTTCAACTTATAGGTTTAAAAGTTACGTTAGTACTTTATTTTCATTTTGATATCACTTTTACTTAAGTATTCTTGTATTTTACTACTTTTATTTAATTTTAAAATTTGTATTTTTAATACTGACCCGGTTTTTGTAACAATCTTACCCAATCGGCGCTAACTCTCTATTGTTTTTCGCCTCGGCCTCCGTATGACCAATACTGCATTTCCACAAGTATTTAATTTTAATCTTTTCTTTAAATCTTAGTTTATGTTACATACGTATATTGATAATTTTTTAAAATAAATAACATTCATTATAAAATGAAAATTGAGTTTCATTAAATGTCTATTAATTTCATACTCATACAAATCAAAAAATACTATGGTCGATAAAATAGATTCCCATATGAAATTAATATTATCAATAAAGTCAATTATTTTAGGATTTCCAACTAAATTTATTAAAATTGTTAATGAAAACTGACCTACATAATTTATAAAAAATTCTAAAATAAATCTACAATTAATTTCGCGGTATTAACTTGTTTGATAACTTACTCTAGTAATGTACGGTCTTCGTTTGTGATATCTTAATCTACGTCATTTTTTAACATTTTCTCAGAACCTACAAATTTTATTATATCCAATTTTGAATTGTTTCCTGAAAATTTAATCCGAAATTACACGTAGATATTTTAATTCATACGAAAAATAGTGAAATAAAGCGATCTCAACTACACCTCAAATGTTTGCTATTTAAACTAAGTAACGAATGAGCATTTGCCACAAGCTTTTGGGACAAGTAACACAAAATACTTATTAATAAGAGCGATTGCCGCGTTAATAGGAAGTCACCCGCTAGACATAAATGGGTTAATGCCATAGTGTAAGGATAATGCCACCCAAACTAATATTATCATAAAATTAACTTTCTTTCTTTGTAATCTCAAATGTCAAAATATCCCATTTTCATCAAGTATGTTGTTGTTATCATATGACACGCACTCCGTCTACTCAATATTTTGCATCCCGATTCAACTATTCATTCCCTTAATTTCTGTCACATCCGAGTGAACAATTGCATATGCAGGATGATATGTGTATGCATGTGTTATCATATAGCCTACATGTGTAATGCGAGCATATGAATATCTAATATTTCATATTAGAATATTTGTCGACATTGCATTACATGCTATTTATTTTATTCATACTGGCATTTGATAGAAGTACCCGTCTGAAATATAGGTGAATTACTGCAACAACTGTTAACCTCGTATTCTCAGGACTAGATATATATATATATACGAGTATATAGCGTGTGTTTAGGATGATCTTTCAAATATTTTCTCGATAAAGGCGATAGGAAATTGAAGTTTTTTAGCGTTGCCAGGGACAAAATGACCCCTGCATGCTGTCACCAGCATAAATATGTATTTTTCTGATCGGAAGCAGAGGGTTCTCAGCGAGAATCCCTGTCCCAGAGACTGTAGCCGAGTGTGAAATATGTACGTACATATATATATATTTTCAAATATCATAAATACAGGGGGCAAACGGTGTACAGTAACGTCGCAACATATATTGGATCTTTTTAAACATGTCGGTGATATTAAAAAAGCGAGAAATATAGCCGTATCACATGACGGTAATAAAGTGTGAAATCTGCGGTCGCCTTATCGTCAACGAAAATTTATTTTCTCCTTGCGCTAATATAGAGGAACTTTGTTCTGTTTATACGTGGTCGTCGAAACATAAAATGTGATTTCTAATATAAGAATACGGGAGATTTATCCTTGTAAGAATTGTCTAATTATTCGTAGTCTTATAAATAGTTTTTAATCCTAAGATGCATAAACCGGTTCCATCAGAGACCCAGAGTAATATTTGAATGCTTATAATTAGTATTAAAAATTCTTAATCCTCGGGCTACCAATATCGGGTTAAAAATGACCCGGAAAACAATAATTTCTTCACAGAATTAATTCTAGAACTTTTTATTCTCCGTCCTTACATGTATTCCTTTATTGTGGTTTTATGATAATCTTTTCGTTATTTATAATTAGTTTATAGTATAGGTTATAGAAAAACGTTAAGTGGGTCATTTTTGACCCAGTTTTAGTAGTAAGCGTTCATATGTAGTACGTAAGTTGATTCCTATTTGGGGACGAAGGTATTGTAGCTTCCATTAGTTCGTTATATGATTTGAGTCTGATCGATAGCGTTCGGTGTATTACTCTTAGAGAATACAATCGGAGCATGCTTTCAATCTCGGGATTAAGGGTTTTTTAAGCGTAATCCCGGGATCCCGGGATTAGACTATGTGGTTTCTAATTGGGCTCAAATGAAAAAAAAACTTCTTAAAAATTATTTATTAATATTGTTGCACAACACAATACACAATATACTAAAATAAGGAACAAAAAAGACAATACAAAAAACTATTTAGAATTTCGAAAATACAATCGCAGAAATATCAAAGCATCCAATGTTTGACTTCCAAACCTGCTTCGTATTTTACTGCCAACGTAAGCAGTAGCTGAAAACGCTCGCTCAGGTTCTACACTGGTTGGAAGAATAGACAATAGATATTTATATGCTAATTCTAAGTGATATCCACGAACTCCTCCATTTTCAAACAGGCTTATTTCGTGTCTAATACTATTTACCAATCCCGATTCATTTTGTACTTCAGGATCTGGGGATTCCATGCTCTTATTAATTTCCAGCTGTAACTTTTCCTTTAGTGTCAATTGGTATTAGGAGGTTTGTTGCCTTGGCTCATCATCTGTTTGTGATCCTGACCTTTCTTCCTCTTCCGTGTCACCTCGACTATTTAGTTTTTTAACAATACTCTTTATTTGCTCCCTCACTAAAGCCTGTGTAGGAACAGGAAATAAGTCAAGCCATTCCAAATCCGATACACCATTTAAATCAACATTTTGTCGTTGCTTTATACGTTCCACTAAGGATGTTTTCATTTTATTGGCGAGTGCTGAGTTTTTGCTAGACAATTGTTTTATAAGAAATTTCAACGCGGCATCAGCTGTGCATAAATTAGCAGATCGTCGACAGATTGCGTCTACTGCTAATTTAATTGGGGTCAACACATCAACAATTTTATTTACCAAGTCAAAATCAGCATTTTTTAAACGGATTGGATGATTGAGATCTATAAGGGCTTTTTGAATGCAGGTTATTAAAAGAGAAAATCGTTCCAGCATGGCTAAAAGACTATTCCACCTGGTTATACTGTCCAAAAGAAGTGACACCTCTTTTTCATGTTCAGTCTTCACATATATTTGAAGTACTGTTTCCTTTTTCAATGGTGATCTTTTGAAATACACTACAACTTTGCGGATTTTCTTTATCAGCTCATTAATGTTTTCATCTTTCGTTAACTCTGGTATGTGTTCTCGCGCAAGTTCACTTTGTAACATTAAGATTAAACCTAATCTGGACAGTCTAAGTCTTCTAAATTGTCATAATCATCGCTATCGTTCATATAATCAGCAGTCACAGCTGGTTCATTTATAGTATTATCTGAGTCTGAGGTAGGGCTGTCTTGACTGTCTTGGAAATAATTCTTTATTTTATAAAGCACATCACAGACGGCCAAATTAATACCATGTGCGAGACACAGTTGTTGTTCAGTCAAACAAGCTGTCCCACCTTTATCATAACGTTCGGTCCATCAGTTACAGTAGCCACGATATCAACTTCCAGGGAAATGTCAAATTTACTTAGACGCTCTTTCAATATACGAAGACAATTTTCAGTCGTCATACTTCCATGAATAGGAACGAGTCCTAAGCTCAAAATTTTTTATATTAATGAACGTTGACAGTCATGTTTATTGGACATTGATGTTTTAATTTTTCAGTTACTTGCTTTCCGATTTTTTCGCTGTAATTCATAACACGCTTTCGAGTTGTGACGGCTGATTTTGGCAAATCCTTGTATTTCGTTAAGAGCAATTTTCTCAAATCGTCTGAAGTTATGAATACGCTGAATGGAAATCCATCTAATGCAATCATTCTTGCCAAAACATCATGCAGGCTGTCGTCGGCACTTTTAGTAAAATAATTTGTAACGTTCGTTTAGCCGGCGGCGGTGCTGTGTTCAGATTTTCAAAATCTTGACTTGTTGAAGCTGTTAAACGATTAGCGTCAGCTAAAATCTTAAAACGTTATGTTTTGATGATAAATGTGTATGTAATACCTTAGTCGATCCACCCAAAGTCTTGAGAATAGCGTTTAGCACTATTCCCGTTTTTCGCAACTAAAAAATAACTCCACGCTGACGATGTATCACTGTTTCTTTTATGTTGAACAAAGTCTCCCGCCATTTAAAATAACTTGTTCAGATAATTGACCTTTAAATTTAAATTACATAACCTGCGAAGCGCTGCCGCTGGTAGAATAATAAATGAAAAAAGTAAATCCTAGTAAGCGTATTTATACTTTCGTACAGGGAATCCCCGACGGGGAATCCCTCACAACAATGTTATGATATATAATAACAGGTGATCGAGTGATTCCCCTGTTGGGTCGTTGGGGAATTACTTTAACAGTATCGTATTGAAGTATGCCGGGCGGGGAAGTCCCTTCTAAGTTACATATTATTTGGGCTGTACCTGTGTAGTTCTTTTATCGTACGGCATACCTAAGGTTGATTTTTTGTCTTTATGTAATAAGTGCCCTTAATATAATCTAGGTAAGCTCATTGTCAAGGCGCAACGGATTATAGAATGCAAACTGCCAATCCTGAAAGTCTCGAGATTAGCCAAGTACAGTCCAGGAATTTTCGGGATCAAAACCCGGCCGGGATTCCGGGATTGTATTCTCTAATTACTTTATAAGTTTTTTCTGACGCTGCTGGAGAATCCCTTACAAGTTGAATCCTGTCTAGCGGCGAGAGAGCTGTAAATTCCATTAGTACGTTCTATCATTTGTCACGTATAGTTAGTGTTCGGTGTATTACTCCCTAAAATAATTAGTATTGGAACAGAAATGAATAAGTGGGAAAGAAAAATAACTCTAACTGAAAATGAATTGTTTGCAGTACTTTATGCGAGTGATGATGAGTTTGATGATATGAATATAGAAGAAAATTGTAGTGATGCAGCTGAGGATTATGTGGATGAGGATTATGTGGATGAAATATGTGCAAGTGAAAGTGATGATGAATCTGATATTTCAGCAATCAAGATTTTAACAAAATTTGCAATAAAACCAAAACTAACAGTTGTAAGTGCACATTGTCATATATCATTGCAAAGATAATTTGGGTGGTTAAAAGAAAAATTGAAAGTCATTACGGAAACTTGGAACACCTGTAAATATATTATTACAAATTAGGGGAGCGACACTTATTACAAACGGTGGCTTTTTGGTGTGCTAATAATAATAAAATTATTTTATAATAAATAATTTGTGGTGGTGATGAAGTTCCTTCAAAGGTCCAGGACGTGCGTGATGATTGATAATTAAAATATATATATAACTTACTTAGTAAATAAAACGCATGTTGTCCTTAAAGTTTGTATTTATATTTACATAAGAAAGAAATGAAATTGTTATAGTTAAAAGTAATTAAAACAAAAGTAATATGTACACGAGGAGAGGTAATTAAGTAGCCGAAAATTAACACAAAATTACTCTGAAACGAACGTTAAATTGAGCAGTAAATTATGGGTTAATTAATTTATATAAAATAACCTCTGTATGGAATAATACAGAGTTACCTTTGTGTGGCGATGATGGTCACGTGACCTTCGGAGATATACCTTGGTATATGTAGCGCGATGTTTACCGGAGGAATAAGAAATTAATTAGTTTAAATTAATGTGAATTAATATGGATTCGCTTAAAAGAATAATATGTATAGAACAATACAGTTTACCTTAGAAGCGGAGAGACACCGGACGGCATGGTGGCGTGTACTCGAACAGTACCGCGCGTAAGATGTGTGTGTAACTCACGAAGGTTCGAAAGAGAAGCTGGACTGATAGTTTGTATCGAAAAGAAAAGGTCTAGAAAACGATCTGTTTTATGATCTATCGAAGAGACGGGTCGATATCTTGAATTATAATTAATACGAAGCGCGACCTGAAGAGTTGATCTATCGATGTCATAAATATTATTAAAATAACCCTTGTGACCTAAGCTTTCTAATAATATGAAACACCATATATAAAGGAAGATGTATAATTCAATTAAAACAATCTAAAAAAAAGAAATGTAAATGGAAAGAAATTCCACAGAGTCAGGTAGAAACTTAGGGTTTCGCTTCGGAATATGACAAAAGAAATGCATTCTCTTTGTACTAATATGTACAGTTGTACAAATGTAAAAATGTCTTACGCTAAATATATTTTAAAACGAGATATTTAAAGAAGAAATATATTTAGAAATAAATTAAAAATTTTCTATATTCTAAGCGTAACAATATAAATAAAAACAGAATATCCGCTGTAGCATACTACATGTGTACGTAAAATTTCATTGCTACAACTTTATTAGTTTTCACGGTGGCTCCGCCGACAGACTATTGTCGCACCCGGTAGACTATTTATATGGTGCATCCTAATTTCGGCCTGATGCTTCCGGTCTCCAATTATTATCTATTACTTTTTCCTGTAATTGGAACTTATTCTGTAGAACAATAAAGTTTGTTGTTATTATTATTATTCCTGTTGTTGTTGTGTAAAGCTTAATATGACCCACGCACGTTAAATATTGTGTGTTACGTAGTGATGTTTTATTTGGTTTGATATTGAAACCATATTGTGTGTCGTTTATAGTGTTTTATTATAATTATTATTTTCTGGAAATAAAGGAACATTTAGCTCCCAGTTAATTGTATAGTAAATACGTAAATTACAAGGGGAACGATTCTGAAATAAATATTCTTATATTTTACAAACGGATATAGGGTTGGAATCTAACTACAAGGAAACGCAACTCTGTTAAATAATGACGAATTACTTGCAGCGATATTATCTTTTGAAGAGAAGTGTTGAAGTCGTGAATTATAAGTAGCGGGAAATAATGTGTTACAGCGCTTCTAACCATACCTGTAATTTAGGTCAATATATCATCTTAAACATCATTAGATGGAAACGCGGTATATTCGAAATCTATTTAAGGCTTCCACGAAAGATTGAGTATAGGAATATCGTTATACACTCGGCAACAGCTTTATATTTGTTGCAAACGTTATTCTAATTTTAAAGACATAAAACGCATATGTCTCTTATAACATTATACGAAACAATAAAACTAAACACGCAAGCTCTGTTTTATTTAACACCCAAATTAATGTCCTTTCGTCGAAGATTTAAATTCTTCTTCACTTGTAATATTTAAATAAGAATGATTATTTAAAGAAAAGACAACCAGAAGCTTTACTCGTAATGACGACTTAACAGCAGCAATACCTACAAAATAGCAGGAAATCCGTTCATCGATATACAACAAACAATGCGTTCCTTTAAAGTACCAATCAACCCAACTCAACAAAATTTAAAAAATATAAAATGAACAAGTTAATTGAAAAGGAAAACTGGAACTATGTACACGTTTCGTTTCTCTTAGTGTTCTAATAACAGTAATAACTAAAGAACGCATGCAATTTCCATAAAACGCAATCGGCAATTGGAATTGTGTATAACGTCGCACAGTACATCCCGGCGTAATTCAATGAAGTATTTTTTGACTTACTCGGCCACCTGGTCTCGCACGATAGCAATGGACAACTCAGCTATTATATTCGGAGAATATAGTGTTTTTAAAGTGTTTTCATGAGCGTAGCGGGGTTTTTATAATGTATTTTATTTATTAGTTTATATTTCGTAAGATAAATAAAGTGCTGTGAGTAAGTTTCTTGTTCTCATAGTTTTAACTGTCAATTACATCGTAATTTTTGTGATAGATCCTGTTTAATATCGTTTGATTGAATCTATTTCTACCAATTATTTCGATGTAAGTGTGCATTGAATTTCGTTCAGTTTCAATAACTTACACACACATTTTTAGTTTCCATTTATGTAGATCTAGAGCATTGTTTAAGTTACTTTTTCAGACATGATATGGAAGAATGTCGAGAACGGCATTGTAAAACAATGGCGAGTTGGATTGACGGTCATACTGATTGTATGTCCATTGTCAGTGATTCCGAAATTTATTACAAAATCCGTAAAATGTCGTCAAAAATTCGTCACTTAGGATCGCAAACACTTCTGAACTCTGCAAAACTTTTATGGCAGCTAATATTCCATTATTTAAATTGAACAATCCAATTTTGAAGACAATTCTGAAAAAATATACTGGTCGAAATGTTCCTGATGAATCAACTTTACGCAAATATTATGTTTCTGGGTGCTATACGAGAACAGTAGAACACATTAGAAGCCATCTTTTAAATCAATACATATGGATAAGCGCCGACGAAACGGTGGATATGTTAGGACGCTGTGTGGTAAATGTTGCAGCTGGTGTACTACTTCCAACTATTCCCTATAACTCATATGTAATAGCAACAAGTGTTATAAATAGAGTTGATGCGGAAACAGTTGCTGAAACCATTAAGGAGAATATGCAAAAAATGCTTCATTCGGACGCCACGTACAAAGAAAAAATACTTTTATTTGTCAGTGATAGTGCTGCGTATATGTTAAAAACAGGCACACTATCGAAGAAAACATATCCTAATATGCTGCATATTACTTGTGTAGCACATGCTCTCCACAGAATCTGTGAATATATCAGAGATACTTTTCCGGAAGTTGATAGACTTGTATTAGCTTTTAAAAAAGTTTTCAGAAAAACACCATTGAGAGTAGCTCTTTTCAGGGAAAAATTTCCATCTCTGTCACTGTCTCCCACTCCAGTAATAACTAGATGGGGAACATGGCTGGAAGCTACTAGTTATTATGGTGAGAATTTCGATAGTCTAAAACATTTCGTATCACTGCTAAAGGAGGATGCTAGAAGTATTGGTGAGTGCAAGGAGCTCACAGAAATCCCAAATTTAAAAAATCAGTTGTACTTTCTTCACGAGCACTTTGGAAAATTGCCAAAACTAATCACTTATTTTGAAAATCGAAATCTCAAATTAAATGACGGATTAACAACATTAGATGTGGCTGTTAATAATTTAAAAAGTATTCCAAGTGACTTCGGATGTGGCCTTCGACAAAAGTTTGAAGCAATTCTTAATAGAAATCCAGATTTAATTACATTGCTGCAATTATGTATCAAGACAATTCCACAAAATCTAACGGCTAAATATGAAGAAATAAAAGAATATTTCCAGTATGCACCTATAACCAGTTGCGATGTAGAAAGGACGTTTTTTATTTATAAGGATGTACTTAATTCAAAGAGAACAAAATTGACAGAAGAAAACCTTGAGAATCTATTGCTAGTCAATATTAATAGTCCTTTACTCAACTTGAACGACAAAATGAACAAATAAAAACGTTCCAATTATAGAAATAAAATTAAAAACTTTAAAAATACAACTTTTCAACAAATACATATGTATTTCGTAATTTCATAGATCACCACCCGTTTGTTTTCCAATTATATAAATAAAATTAATTAATAAATATGTATTTCGTAATTTTAGATAGATAGATCACCACCCGTATGTTTTCCAATTATATAAATAAAATTAAAAACTTTTTAAATACAACTTTTGAACAAATAAATATGTATTTCGTAATTTTATAGATCACCACCTGTTCGTTTTCCAATTATATAAATAAAATTAAATATTTTAGAAATACAGCCTTTCGCCAGTACTGCACTGGGCTTTGCGTCATGTGGTAAGCGTGTCCGTTCTCTAGTAATAACTACTAATTTATTTAGCAGGTTTTAGGAAAAAAAGGCAAAAGAAATAATATTAGTTTGGTATGTACAGATTGTTAGGGTATGATTAGATTTCTAGATTCTTGGGATTTGTGAAGCAGGTGGGAAAATCTGGTTTATTTTTACCAATGGTTCCAGTAATGATCAGTGGTTTTGACAGTAGATAGTTAGAAAGTGAATAGGACGTAAAAAAATTGTTACGTTATATTTCTCCCAGATCCTTCTATATCTTTTACTAATCTTTTCACTACGTCGCACTTTGATTTTTCTCCCTTGTTTCGCTAATTTTTCCGGTATAGACTTCTAATATCGATGCATAAGATGTTATGCTGTCACAAATTGCCAAAATGCAATACTGTATCTACCTGGCTTTGACCGTATACGATGTGTCCGAGATAAATAGAGCCAATATGGGGATCTCGGAAACCTTAAGAGATACAGGTTTAATTAAATAGGAGAAAAGTTTCGTAGTCAAAGGTCTAAGAAATTGGCGTTTAGATTTTCCTGAAAAATTTTTTAGTTTTTGAGAAATTTTGAAAAAATTAAATTTTTAGATTTTACAAACTATTTTTCCTGGCGTTAATATTTGATCTATAGCAAAACCAAAGCTACTTCTCCATAGCAACTCTTAATGCTGTTTAAGTTGGCTTTGTTAGTTTTTTAATCCAACTCTTCGTCTTTGCGGAACCATCGTTAACTTATTTTTTTTTAAATACGGCCCTGACGTGCTTATATTAGATTCTGAAAACGATTCCTATTGCGAATTCAACGACCTAACATACTTTATCATTTAATTGCGGTTTCGTCATGTTTTCGATTTTTCTTACGTTTTCCAAATGTATGATACGCAATTATCACGAAGACGAAAGCAAGCTTTGGAAAGCAAATGTGGTACTGTTGTATTTGGATTGACAGTTGCGTTGGTTTTTTGACACATTAGTTTGGTGTTTAATTTTTTGTACAATAATTTCAATATTTTTCTATTAATTATGTTTTCTAACGAAGAAAAGTTTGACATGGTCGCATGTTTCATTTCATCCAACCGAAATTGTTCTGTTACAGTGCGTATGTATTTGCAGAAGTATCCTGAAAGGAGGCAGCCAAATAAAAGTACTTTTAGTTTTTCATCGAACTTCAAAATTATACAATTTTAAAGCCAAAAGTTAACCTATTAGAAAATTAGTAGCAAACCTTAAAGCATATGGTTCTTTTAGAAAACCTGTAGTTTCCCGACGGAAGACGGGCAATGAGGAAACCGTACAAAATGTTCTGTTGGCCTTCACTGAGGAGCTCGGTACATCAGTCCGGCGGATTGAACAAAACATTGGTATACCAAAATTAACGACACAGTGTATTTAAAAAAAAAGAAAAATTACATCCGTACAAGTACAGAATTTGTCAAGGACTTAGACCAGGTGATTTAGAACGACGTCGCTCATTCTGGGAATGGTACATTAGAAAATGTCAAGAGAATATTAACTTTCCTTATCAAATAATATGGTCTGACGAGAGTATGATTACGAATAATGGCGTTTTCAATAGACGAAATGTCCATTATTGGTCTTTAACCAATCCACGTTTAAATAAAACGTCAAGGCATCAACACCGTGTTGGTTTTAATATGTGGGCTGGTATGGTGGGCTGGTAGGCTCTATTCGCACAGTTTTTACTATTGAAGAAGTGGAAATAGTTCAACATATTCAAGAACTGGAAACTCGATTTTATGGTCTCACTAAAAAAGACGTTAGATCACTTGCATATCAGCTAGCTGAGAAAAACGGCTTGAGGCATAATTTCAACACAGAAACCCAGCTTGCCGAGGAAGACTGGTTGAAGGGATTTCGTGACAGACATCCGGAAATTAGTCTTCGTACACCTGAAGCCAATAGTGGGACCCGAGCTAGAGCCTTCAATAAGCCTAGCGTTGAAAAGTTTTTTGCTTTTTTTTAGATGAATGCATTAGTCGTTTCCCATACAGACTTATGAGTGTTTTTAACGTAGATGAGACGGGACTTACAACTGTGCAGTCTAAATCAAGCAAAATTTTTGCACTAAAAGGGAGAAAACAAGTAGTCTCACATCTGCAAACAGAGGAGTTTTATCAACAGTTGTCATCTCCATGTCTGCTGGTAGATTCTTCATTCCTCCAATGATAATTTTGCCTAGAGTGAGAATGAAAGAAAAGTTAATGGAAGGAGCTCCACCCGGAACTGAATTCGCCTGTCATAAATCAGGATGGATGCAGTTGGACATATTCAGGAAATGGTTTGAGCATTTTCTGAAGCATTCGAAGCCTCAAACAAAATATCCTGGCTTGTTAATACTAGACGAGCATGTTACACATACAAAAAACTTGGATTTTATGAATATGGCACGTGATAATTTCGCGAATGTGTTATGTTTACCGCCCCATTACAGTGACAAATTACAGCCACTTGATGTGGCATTTATGGGGCCCTTAATTACGTTTTATGTTGCAGAGACTGAATTCTTAAGAATAACCCGGGAAGAACCGTATCACAATTTCAAGTTAGCAGATTGTTTGGTGCTGCATATCTTCGAACAGGTGCCTACAACAGCTATAAATGGACTTGGACATTATGGAATTGTTCCGTATAATCCAAATGTGTTCAGTGATGCAGACTTTGCTGCAGCTGAAATTACTGACAGAAATGTTGAAATTAGGAAGATCATCTGGAAAACGAAAATTCCAATGACGATGGCAAGAAAGCAAATGATATAGCAGATCCAGTTCCTCCAACCTCGCAAACTAACAAACGACCTGTTGATCAAAACTTGCCTAATATCCAAAATAGTAGAACAAGTCGGGATTACTCGTCAGTCCGAAAGACGTTCCGATTCCAAAATGTAAAACGGAAACGCAGAGAAATAATAGAAAAAGAGGTTCTACCGCAATAATCACAGACATAAATAGTAAAGGGATCTAAAAGACAGGGCAGTTAAAAGACAAATTTCTGTTAGTAAGAAGACTAAAAGCAAAATTACGAAAAAGAAATCAAGAATCCCTGCTAAAGATGACACAAGCAGCAGTCAGGAAGATGTCGAGTGTCTCTATTGCTCCAGCCTTTTCTCAAAATCCAATAAAGGGGAGGGTTGGATATGATGCTCAGTGTGTAAAAAATGGGCGCATGAAGAATGTGGTGGGTGCAATGAAGATGACAGTGAATTTACATGTGAACTTTGTTCTTAAAGAAGTGTTTTATGTGTAAATGTTTAATAAATGCTTCACATGTGAGACAGTTTTGACATACTTTAATCATGGTCACTTTTCCCCACTGTGTGGGCTAAAGTTGTCATCTGCACATATTTTGCAAAATATTTTGTTAAAATATTTTTTTTTACTATGACTATACCATACTAGTGAGCAACATTCGGTACTGGGTTTCATAATCATCTTGCTCTTTATTTCAAGCTATGGAACGTTTGAACCTTAGAGTAGCCACTATACTCACATCGCCCCTACATAGGTAGAAAATTTATATTGCAACAAATAATTAATAAAAAAAATAATATTAACTAAAAATCAACAAAGTACATAATAAGCAATAAACTCATGTAATCACAAAGTTTCTAAGCGCGAAATCTTTAAATAAAGACAAACTAAAATTACTTTTGGGTCCATTGGGCGCATTCGGTAGACAGAGGGTTAATATAACTCCTATTTACATCAGTGCCACATAAATTTCTAAAGAAACATTTCTGGTGTTTCTACAGCTAAAGAAAATTCGGGTTATATTTGACTCCACGATAATAGTTATGTTAATTGAAATGAGCGATAGTAGTTGAGCGATAATCCTGTGGCATCCTAGAAAACTCTATTACATTAGAATTTTAATGAATTTCACTTTTTAATTGACACTGCAACGATCGTTTCCCTCCAACCTGAGCTTCATCAGACATATAACTAACTTATTTACAAATTTTTTAACACAAGTATACGGTAACAAACACATGTTTTATTTTAAATAGTTGAAGGAATGTACTTTTTATTACTAAAATGTCTATTCACAAAACTTTCACTACGGTTTATACAATACTGTTCTTAAGTAATAAAACTAGGGGTTTACATTATATTCCAGGGAGGTAAAGAAATTCTATGGAAAAATACAATATGTGACTGTCTGAGTATCAAATAAATAAATTGAGTAAGGGTGAATTATTTGTTTCTAATTCATCATTTAGGATCTTGTCAGTTTTCTTTAATTTATTAATTTCAAGTGACTCTAATAAATTAAGTTTTTTGCCCTTATTTTCTACGTGTAAAATTTTAAATTCTTTGTTAAAATTGTGGTTCGTTGAATTAATGTGAGACGCATATGAAGAGTCACTTTTATTATTTCTAAATGAAGAAAAATGTTCTTTGATGCGTATTTCAAGCGATCTACCTGTCTGTCCGATATACGTCATAGGGCAACTACCGCAGGTTAACTCATAGACTCCTGACTTTTTATTGTTGTTTGTTAAATCTTTATTGTTTCTTATAAATTTGGATAAATTGTTGTTAGTTCTATACACTGTATTAATGTCAAACTTTCTTAAATATTTGCAAATTTTTGTGCTTGAAGAGCCTATAAACGTGATCATTTTAAATTTTTGGGTGTTATTATTTAATATTGGGTAAACTTGTGATATGGCTTTTGTAAGGAGTTTTTTATTTAAAATGATATCTATTATATTACTTTTATATCCATTGTTGATAGCTATTTGTTTAATTAAATTTAACTCTTTCTCGAAATTAGTTTGGTTCAACGGAGTATTGATTAATCTATGTATAAGACTGTGATAAGCCGCTAATTTGTGTTGTATCGGATGGCAACAAGTGTTATGAATAGTTATATCTGTAGTTGACGGTTTGTGGTAAATTGCATTACAGTTACATTTGTTGTTAATTCTAGTAATCGTTAAATCGAGAAAGTTAATACTATTATTTGTTTCCTGTTCCATTGTAAACTTAATATTGTGATGCAATGTATTAATATAATCAAATAATAAATTTAATTGTCTCTTTGTTCCTATGAAACCCAGTAATATATCATCTACGTATCTGTACCAAAATAATACATTTTGAAAAAGAGGATTTTTTGAAATAGAATTTTCAAGATGATCCATAAAAATCTCAGCTAATAACGGACTTAGGGGATTACCCATGATTAAACCTTCTTTGCAAGTGTATATGTTTTCATTAAATTGAAAGTAATTTTGTTCTATGCATATGTTTAGTAAATCAAGAATTTCATTAATATTATTGGATTTACATTATTTTTATGGAGAAGATCTTTTACTAAAATAACCGTTTTTTTCTGGAGGGATACTAGGGAATAAATTTTGAACGTCAAAGGAAATGAGTTTTGTGTTAGACGTTAAAGTAAAGTCTTTGTTTTTGTTTATTAGTACATATGAGTTTTGACGCTTAATTTAGGTTTAAATCCTGTATATTTAATAATGATATCTATAAGCCTTTTCGAGAGTTTGTAAGACGGAGCTGCCACATATGAAGCAACCGGACGAATCGGGTAATTTTCTTTATGTAATTTAATAAGGGAATATAATTTTGGGGGTTGAGGGTTCATAATGATTAAACTATTTTGTTCCTTTTCACTAAAAAGATTGGCAGAATTTCTTATAATTGTTTTTAGAGTTTGTTGAAATCTTTCTGTAGGATCTCTCTTAATTATTTCAAATTTATTCATTACTAAAAACTCATTCGTTTTATTCAAATAATCTACTCTGTTCATTGCTACAACTGTTTTTCCTTTACCCGCTCGAGTAAAAACTAGCGAATTATGAGTAGATTTATTCTTTACAAATTTGACAATCTTAAGTTCTCTATTATGATTGATGAATAAATCTACTCATAATTCGCTAGTTTTTACTCGAGGGGATAAAGGGAAAACGGTTGTAGCAATGAACAGAGTAGATTATTTGAATAAAACGAATGAGTTTTTAGTTATGAATAAATTTGAAATAATTAAGAGAGATTCTACAGAAAAATTTCAACAAACTCTAAAAACAGTTATAAGAAACTCTGCCAATATTTTTAGTGAAAAGGAACAAAATAGTTTAATCATTATGAACCCTCAACCCCCAAAATTATATTCCCTTATTAAATTACATAAAGAAAATTACCCGATTCGTCCGGTTGTTTCATATGTGACAGCTCCGTCCTACAAACTCTCGAAAAGACTTATAGATATCATTATTAAATATACAGGATTTAAACCTTAATTAAGCGTAAAAAACTCATATGTACTAATAAACAAAATCAAAGACTTTACTTTAACGTCTAACACAAAACTCATTTCCTTTGACTTTCAAAATTTATTCCCTAGTATCCCTCCAGAAAAAAACGGTTATTTTAGTAAAAGATCTTCTCCATAAAAATAATGTAAATCCAATAATATTAATGAAATTCTTGATTTACTAAACATATGCATAGAACAAAATTACTTTCAATTTAATGAAAACATATACACTTGCAAAGAAGGTTTAATCATGGGTAATCCCCTAAGTCCGTTATTAGCTGAGATTTTTATGGATCATCTTGAAAGTTCTATTTCAAGAAATCCTCTTTCAAAATGTATTATTTTGGTACAGATACGTAGATGATATATTACTAGGTTTCATAGGAACAAAGAGACAATTAAATTTATTATTTGATTATATTAATACATTGCATCACAATATTAAGTTTACAATGGAACAGGAAACAAATAATAGTATTAACTTTCTCGATTTAACGATTACTAGAATTAACAACAAATGTAACTGTAATGCAATTTACCACAAACCGTCAACTACAGATATAACTATTCATAACACTTCTTGCCATCCGATAAAACACAAATTAGCGGCTTATCACAGTCTTATACATAGATTAATCAATACTCCGTTGAACCAAACAAATTTCGAGAAAGAGTTAAATTTAATTAAACAAATAGCTATCAACAATGGATATAAAAGTAATATAATAGATAACATTTTAAATAAAAAACTCCTTACAAAAGCCATATCACAAGTTTACCCAATATTAAATAATAACACCCAAAAATTCAAAATGATCACGTTTATAGGCTCTTCAAGCACAAAAATTTATAAATATTTAAGAAAGCTTGACATTAATACAGTGTATAGAACTAACAACAATTTATCCAAATTTATAAAAAACAATAAAGATTTAACAAACAACAATAAAAAGTCAGTAGTTTATGAGTTAACCTGCGGTAGTTGCCCTATGACGTATATCGGACAGACAGGTAGATTGTTTGAAATACGCATCAAAGAACATTTTTCTTCATTTGGAAATAATAAAAGTGACTCTTCATATGCGTCTCACATTAATTAAACGAACCACAATTTTAACAAAGAATTTAAAATATTAGACGTAGAAAATAAGGGCAAAAAACTTAATTTATTAGAGTCACTTGAAATTAATAAATTAAAGAAAACCGACAAGATCCTAAATGATCAATTAGAACCAAATAATTCACCCTTACTCAATTTATTTATTTGATACTCAGACAGTCACATATTGTATTTTTCCATAGAATTTCTTTACCTCCCTGGAATATAATGTAAACCCCTAGTTTTATTACTTAAGAACGGTATTGTATAAACCGTAGTGAAAGTTTTGTGAATAGACATTTTAGTAATAAAAAGTACATTCCTTCAACTATTTAAAATAAAACATATGTTTGTTACCGTATATTTGTGTTAAAAAATTTGTAAATAAGTTAGTTATATGTCTGATGAAGCTCAGGTTGGAGCGAAACGATCGTTGCAGTGTCAATTAAAAAGTGAAATTTATTAAAATTTGTTTTATTTTATCCTGATAATAGTTATAATGGAATTACATTAGAACTTGTTTATGTGCCTTGGATTTGTCGTAGCTCTCTACTATTGATTTTACATTTTGACTTATTTCATTGGTCGGAATAATTTAATCTGTTTGTTGTTTTTATCTCCATTCCTTTTATTCCATTTTTTTTTCAAGCCGACGCTACTGAGTTGCGAATTATTAAAAACTTTCATGCAAATTTCAGCGTTAAAATGAAATATCATCTCAAAAGCATTCCTCCGTGAAATAGATATTTATTCGAATGGAGTTCGCATACTTAAAGGAGCACGGAGACGAAAGGAGAGAATAGAAAGGGGCTGCTGCACAGAGGGAGATTCGCCGCTTTAAAATTAATTGAGTACATTTTTGTAAACAAATACGTTGGAAATGCCAAAGTAAAATATTATGAATGTGCATTCGCCAAGAAGAATCATGAACGAAGTAAAGCCTTCTATTCCGAGTACCATTAACTAGAATAAATACGTCGTCGGAAAGACTTTTAACATAAAATATACATTGAAGAATAAGAAGTAAAAGAAGGTCGCTACGTCGAAGAAACAAACGAAAGTAAAGGAAGATGTAAAATAGTGCTGCCAACAGAGATCTTTAGTAACCTTTGTATCCAGTTACAGTAAATGTTGGTAGAATGAAACATTTACGCGAGCTGGGAATTATTAAATATTGCAACAACTCCTGTTACGCCATCTACCGATTACAAGTAAATAACTCAATAAGTTTAAACAGAATAATGTACACATAATTTATAATTTACAAGTCCCTCGAGATAAATATGACTAGCCGAGATAAATAGCTCAGTCTGCCGTCTAATCGATTTTACTGAGTACACCCGGTCGACCGTCGTTCCTGTAGCTGTGTACTGACGGCGTAACAACGCTAATTTTCCATTTAAAATGTATTTATTGCTAGTATCAAAGAAATTCTTGCTACTCCGACGGCGGGTAGGCAAGCAGAGAAAGGATAATGTTGATGATGATAGTAATAATTCATGACGCAATTGTATTTTATTACGAATACAGTTTTAATGAAGTAAAAATTTATATCTCGTGTTGAATTTTGGAAGTTACAAATGAACAGGTTAATGAATGAAGGGAATTTTAAGTTACTAGTTACTAGTAATTTATTGTATATGATTGTTTCGGCCTTTACTTGATGAAATTCCATTATAACTATTAAGATAAAATAAAACAAATGTTATGAATTTCACTTTTTAATTATCACTGTAACGAGTCGTTTCGCACCAACCTGGGCTTCGTCAGACATATAACTAACTTATTTACAAAATATTTTTTATATTAAACACAAGTAAACGGTAACAAGCAAAAACACATGTTTTATTTTAAAAATAGTCAGAGAGAGAGTCTGACTATTTTTAAAATAAAACATGTGTTTTTGCTTGTTACCGTTTACTTGTGTTTCATATAAAAAATATTTTGTAAATAAGTTAGTTATATGTCTGACGAAGCCCAGGTTGGTGCGAAACGACTCGTTACAGTGATAATTAAAAAGTGAAATTCATAAAATTCGTTTTATTTTATCTTAATAGTAATTTATTGTATTGTTGGCGCAATTATTATTACACAGGCCTGCATAAAATTTGTGATGACGGGATTTTTGTTTGTTAAGCTCAGTTTTTATATAGCAATAACTAATTAAAATACAGTTGGTCTCTACCACCAACAGATTTTTTTTGCACAAAAGAAAAAGAAAAGAATATAAAAAAAATCTTATAATAGGCGTTTTAATACATTTTAAAATGAATGTACTACTTCAAATTCTAGGTATTAACACATAAATGATTTTCTGTTGTGGTTTTAAAGAAATTTGTTAAATAGGCTCTCATTACCTGATGTAAATCTTTTATTACATGTATTAATTTTGGACCTGATTTCCAGGAATTTTTACTTGCTAAATCCTATTTATTATGCTTTCACTTTATTAGTACTGCGAAGAAGGATTTCAAGTTTATCACTCCAAACAAAATGTAGATTTTAATGTCATTTACTTCATTATAGCTCTGAGTGTCGATCAGTAAACTAGTAAAATTAATTTGTCTTTAGTGTTGTGCGTGGTATTTGATAAATAAACATTGCTTAAAAATATGTCTAGCCGGTGTTGCAAAAACAAACCAGATTATTTCTGTTATATTTGTGGATATTTCGTCTTGAAAAAGTTTAAGAGACCAATTGGTGAATTTGTGAAAATGCATATTATGCTTATTTCAAAATCAAATTAGGAGATCAAGATAAAGATTGGGCACCGCACGTTGTTTGTAAGGTATGTGAAGAAGATTTAAGACATTGAACCAAAGGGAATAGAAAAAGCCTTCCTTTTGGAATACCGATGGTTTGGAGAGAACTGCAAAATCATCATGAAGATTGCTACTTTTGTATTTGTGATATTAAGGCGCATAATAGAAAACTTTGAAACATATTTTGTACCCAAACAATATTAAATCAGCTAACAGACCAGTTCCTCACAGTGATCATGTACCTATACCTATACACCCCAAAGTACTACAAGAAGATATTGAAACCTCTTCAACTTCCGGCTCCGTACAGATGGATAATGATTTTGAACCATCAACCTCAGGTCAAAACCGACCTCAGCTATTTTCACAAGCCGAACTGAATGATTTAGTAAGAGATTTGGGACTTTCAAAAGATCTTTCTTAAGTACTGGGGTCTAGGTTGAAACAAAAAAATTTGCTTGCCCCAGAAACTACCTTCAGATCTTCCTTTATCTGAATATGACAGAAAAACAACCACACGAAGCTTTTATGAAAAACGAAAACGTTTTTTTTAAGAAGCATAAAGAATAAATAACTATTTCTAATAGTTTATATGTGTATATTTTTGTATTTTTTTAAATATAATATAAAACTAGCTTATAAATGAAATAAATCGTGTTTTTTCTATATTTTTTGATTTTACTGGTTTGAAAAATAACCTTACTTACGTGATACAAAAAAAATAAAAGCAGATTTGAAATCAGCGCTATCCAGTTACTAGAAAACAGTTAAAATTTTTAAATCAACATTCAAAGAGTTGAAAAATGCAGGCCTATTTCAAGATATAGTGCGACGGCAGCTGATGTAAATCCTTTAATTAGGCACCCTGCGGTGAGGGTCTAGAGAAATGTAAACAGTGATTATAATATAGGCATTGAACTTTGAGAAGTATTAAATATAAATTTTTATTATAGGAACTTAATTTTGTCTATACATATTATAAATTGATTGATGCATAATATCTACTTGACACATTGGAATTTTCCTTGGATCCTTTATCGCTTTTCCTTTTTCTTGTTTGAATGTTATATTTGGCAATTTTGTTTAACTTCGTTTCAAGTTATAATCCGATGACTTAAAGAAAATCATTAAAGATTTATTGTGCTAATCTCTCCATTATCCTGCTATGGTAAACACAAATTTTAACCCTACATTGCGCAATGTATCAGATCAGCTGCACCTAGATAAACGTTGAATTATTCTATTTGAGCGGCAAATGTCATATTTTACACCATTCTTATCGATACTGCTACGTTTCTAGTACACATACGCATAAGTTCCACAGATGAACGCGGGAGTAATCAGCATGTGATACGTTATTTGAGGGTTGGTGTTAGTGATAGTGGTCGCTTATGACGTTGCGTGTATTGCATTTATTTGTTTACCGTATTATTTCTATACAATTAAAATAACAAGGTAAGAATTGCATCACTGATTGTCTACTATAAGTTTTATAGTATTTAGAAGTTAAAAGAAACTTGGTATTTTACAAAAAAAAATATTTTTTTAGGTTGAATTAGATCTGCTACAAAACGCTAGTAACAATAATAAATGAGTAGAAATAATAATCTATATGCTAAAGAATTAGAGTGGTTTGGTGAACATATTTGGGACGATGACGATAGTGAGGATGGTCTAGATGACGATAGATCTGGTTTGGAGTCAGAAGACGACAATAGAGATAATAGTCCAACGGCTGAACATAACATTGGTATTGAAAATATTTCAATAGAATTTGAAGATGGATTTTTCTATGAAGAAGTTGAAAATTTACCTGATGAAAGAGAAAAACCAGTAGTGACACAGGAAAATGAAATGCCAGATGTACAATTCAAGGCAGTTCGTTCAAAATCAACTGAAAAATAAAAAAATGTTATTTGGAAAAAGAAGAATTTTCTCTTAGATGATAATGCTAAACGCTTAAGTGGCCTAAATGAATTACTTGACGACATTATAAATCTAAGTACACCATATGCATTTTTTAAATATTTTTCTCAGATGAATTGATCCAAAAAATTGCAGATGAATCTAATTTGTTTTCTGTGCAGAAAGAGGCTAATAAACCAGCAAACATTATTGAACAAGATTTACGTAGGTACTTTGGTGTTTGTATATATACGTCCGTTGTGCATATGCCAAATATAAGATGTTACTGAGGCAGCAATTTAAGTTTCACACAAATTAGAGAAGCTATGAGCGAAAAGAAATTTGAAATGGTAAGACAGTTTCTGCACTTCAATAATAATGTGGATATGCTACTAAAGGAAAATCCTATGCACGATAAGCTTCATAAGTTGAGGCTCATTATTGAGCACATGACATCCCGTTTTAAGACTGTTACATTACAATGTCATTTGTCCATTGATGAGCAAATATGAGCAAGTAAAGGTAAACATCATTTAAAACAGTACATGCCTAAAAATCCTGACAAATGGGGCATGAAATTGGTTGTTCTTGCTGAGGTTTCCGGATTTGTACATAATTTCGAAGTATACTCCGGTAAAAATAACAGTGCGCTAAACAATGAATGAAGCCTGGACGCTAAAGCAAGACACTAACAAGCGTCTAGAGGCATTTGAAATGTGGGCATATAAGAGGATCCTGAAGATAAGATGGATAGATAGGGTTTCGAATAGTGAAGTACTTAAAAGAATTGGGAAAGAGAAGGAAATATTGAACACAATAAAGATAAGAAAACTACAATATCTGGGCCACGTGTTGAGAGGGGAAAGATATGCTCTGCTACAGATAATTATTCAGGGTAAGATACAGGGAAGAAGAAATATAAGAAGAAGACGTATTTCCTGGTTAAATAATTTGAGACAGTGGTATAAATGCAGCTCCATTGAACTATTCAGAGCCGCAGCATCAAAAATGAGAATAGCCGTGATGATAGCCAACCTTCTGAGAGGAGATGGCACCTGAAGAAGAAGAAGAAACAATGAATCAGACATTGGAGTCACGGGTAATTTGATTTTGAAATTATGTACCTAAAATAATTCCAGATAATAAAAATTACATTGTCTATACTGACAATTACTATACAAGTTTACCTTTAGTGACCCATCTAGCAAATAAAGAAATTCTGGTTATAGGCACAGTCAAAAGAAACAGATTGATAAAACTGTAAATTCCCCCCAGAGAAACAACTCAAAAATTTGAAACGAGGTGTAAGTTTTGAAAATGTTTGCACATACACGGTATTGAAATATCGTCTGTCTTTTGGAAGGACAATAAAACTGTCTGTCTATTATCAACATAAGTCGGAGAACTTCTAAAAACCTCCCTTGTCAGGTATGACAAAGACAAAAAAAGGAAAATTGATGTAGACTGTCCCAAGCTTATATAAGAGTATAATCGGCACATGAGAGGCGTAGATTTGATGAACTGTCTCATAGGAAGATATAAAATAAAAATTCGATCCAAAAAATGGCATATTATATTATTTTATCATGTACTGGACCAATCAATAGTGAACTCTTAGTTGTCGTATCAAAGAGTTGAAAATCAGCGAGGAAATAAAAAAAAAACTTTAAAAGCTAGCTCAATTTCGAGTCGAAATAGCTGTCTGTTCAGAATTAGAACGAAAACTGCAACAGAAAAAACAGCGGTCGGTTACTACTTCATATATTCCACCAGAACATGTGAAACTGGATGAAACTGGTCACTGGCTCATATACGAAGAGATCCGCCAAAGATGTAAACTAAACTCTTGTAAATCATTTTCGTTCATAAAATGCAACAAATGTGGTTTGCATTTCTGTTTAACCCTAGAATACTAAACTAGTTTTGATGTTACATGATTGCTAAACTCTCGTAGAATTTACTACGAATTAAAAAAAGCATTTTTGGGTCCTCTTTTTAATTTTATTTTACTTTATTCGTAAAAAAATTATAATAACATTCTTTCAAAGAAAAAAAAACGTACATTTGAACTGCATAAACAAATTAATTAGAACAATCTAGACAACAAAATGATCGATGTTGACCACAGATGGATCGTTTGCATCTTAGACAATAGTGTGTTGTCATTTTACGAAGCCGGCTTGGACAAAAACTACAAACTGTACGCCTGTTAGCAGCATGGATATGTGGATCCGTGGGCAATTCAGTTTCCAAGATATCGCAAATATCTTGTCGGATTGGACGCCTCAAAGTTTGTGATATTTTTTCTGATTTCTAACCAGGGTTTTATAAGTCCATCTTTCAAACTTAACATAAACTCTTGGCGGCTCACAGGTTTTTGATCTGCCCTATTCATATTGAAGCAATAATTGACAAAGGCATTTATGGTTGCTATATTAATCATATCGTAAAATACGCACAGAGGCCATCTTCTGGTTTTTCTTCCGCAGTTCATATTAGAACACATTTGGTCCAACGAATCAACTCCAGATTTTGTCGAGTTATAGAAATGTATAATCTCTGGCTTAGAAGTTTCAGGGTGTATACTTCCTTCTTGGTGCATTGTAGACAATAGGGTAACAATTTTCTTTTTGTTTGCTTTGAAAGAAACTAATGTTTTTTCTTTGTCGAAACAAAACATGGACGTTCCAACTTTTCTATTTCGTGAGAAAATCATTTCAGGAGGTATTTGGGGTTTATCTTTTCGTATAGTACCAACGATAGTAAGATTATATGGAGGTTTTAGAAGTTCTTCTGCAACTGGTACTGAAGTAAACCAGTTGTCCATCGTCACGTTTCTCTTACTGACGAGGATGGTTTTTGTTAATTCTTTGACATAGTAATTGGAAAGAGGAAGTCCTCCTGTGTTTGTTCCTTTTCCCAAATATGGGCTAGCATCAATCATATACTTGGTGCTCGAGTCGCAGAGCATAACAATTTTGATCCCATATTTGGCGGGTTTATTTGGGATGTACATACGAAATGGACATCTTCCACGAAAAGCTCAAAGCTTCTCGTCAATGGTTGTGTATGAAGTTGGAGTGTAAGATGTATTGCAAATAGTGATAAATACAAATGCTACGAATGGTTGCGAAAGGATCAACTTTGTTTCTTTCAGCTCTGGTATTCTTATCATCAAAGCGCAATGAATTGATTAGAAATTGAAAACGGTCAGAACTCATTGTTGCTCTATATATAGATCCTGATAATTTGGTATCAAACATTTTTCTTACCAAAAGATGATTGTTTTTCATAACTGCTGAGAAAATCAAAAGTCCAAGAAGGGCTCGAATTTCTTCTTTAGAAGTTTGACTAATAGTGGACGTTTGTTTCGCATACTTGGCAGAGTTATCTTGAATATGCTGATTTGTGTGTGTTACAATTTCCTGAATTATTTGATCACTAAAAAAATGTAGAAAGCATTGGGTAGGGTCGAGTAATTCTCTTGCATTATTTGCGCTTCCCGCAAAAAAATTAATTATGTTTCGTGCAGCCGTTCTTCTAGATCTTGTAGGTTGTTTGGTGTACCACCGATGTTTATTTCTACCTTTGAGAGAATTAGCTTGTAGAACAAACACTTTACTTTGAATTTGAGCAATTCTTGCTAATGGTATATTATCATCATCTTCTTCTTCGACTTCTACATCATTATATACTGCATTTTCTTCATCGTTCATTGCTACATCCTCTACTTCCTCTTCAACATCATTTGCTGCAGCATCGTTTTCTTCGTTCATTTCTGTATCCTGTACTCTGTACCCGTCTTGTACTTCATCTTCGCTAATTCCTACAGAATGATTTCTATGGGTAACTTTTACTGCATTATTCAAAGTATCGCTAATAACTAGAAAATTCTCGTTGTTTTCATTGAAATCATTATCATCATCGCTAGCATCTCCTAAGCTATCATCACTATGTATTCTTCTTGCTCTAGAACATCTTCTTCAAGATCACTAAAATCATCTTCAAAGTCATTTTCAACCTGGTCGTCTGCATCAATCTCTCCATTCATAATCCTTTCAATTTCGTCAGAAATTTCCTTGCTTGATAATGACTTCCTGTTAGCTGCCATTTTGCTTAGAAGAATTTGTCAACTGTTGAGTAAATGAGAATAAAAAAGCAATAATTTACATAAACACAATTTGGGGTTACCAAAACAAACCTTGCATTAATACTAATCACTCGTAAATTTAACGACGCGGTGGCTAAAAACTATATAAAAATTCGCTAATAGGACAATATGACTGCAGCACTGGAACGTTCACACTAATGTAGAAAGGTACTAAAAATAGCAATCGTCTCCCAGGGTCTCCCTAGGGTTAAATCAAAATAACAATTGTTTTTTAAAATTTCATACTAAGTAGCTAGTTTGTAAGATTTGTGTTGTAGCCCCCTTTGTATCAGATCTAATACAAGTATTTTTTTATCTAAAGTAAATGTTTTTCTGTGAAATGATTTTTTAAAATATTTTTTCCTGTATATTTACGATATTTTCTACCAAAAAAACATTTTTTTTCCCAACAAAAAGCAAAAATCGCGAGATGTAGGGTTAAGTACCTGGAATCTATCTCGGCTGGCTTAAGTGTATTAAGAAATTAAAGTAATTAATATAAATCTATAATTTTAATATTTCAGTACTGTATACTTATTTATAACGATAAGAAATAAGTACTAAACTTCTAGTTTCAAAAATTTTATTGTAAATCCACTACAATATTGTTTCGTCATACAAAGGCTTCATCAGGTGGATGAAAAAACTGAATATTTAAAATACAAGTTTATGTAGAAATTATTGAGAAAAAATGGTGGTTGAAAAATTTTTACAATCTTAAATTTAGTAGAGAGAAGTTGTTTAAATCTAATTTTATTAAAGCTAATCCTAAATTATTATATCTATTAATTTCTAAGTTTTCTAACAAGTTAAGTTTTTTGCTTTCATCTTGAATATGTAAAATTTTCAAATCTATATTAAATCTATGATTAATATCTAAACAATGATTTTCGAAAGTTGAATCTATTTTCGTGTCTTTATGACTTCTCCCGTATTCTTCCATCCTAATTTTAAACGTCCTCCCCGTTTATTCTATGTACACCTTATTAGAACCCCATATATTAACTTCTTTATTCCAGAGTTTGATTCTTTGTCTATCAAATTCAAACTCAAATTATCGTACTTAGAATTTTCATTAATGAATTATCTAAATCTCAAACAAACAAACCACAATTTTCCTGTTTTATTAGCGACCTATTGGAACGAGTCTGTCAAGTGGATGCCGCATATGTGGACTTTTATAAAGCGTTCGGCCGTTGCTAATATTGTTTTGGCATAGTAAAATATTTTGTACTATCACATAAATGCAATAAATAAATAAATATGCAATAATAATTTACTGGTCTTTTATCTCATAAAACATAGGATTTCTTGAAATTTATTGATATAAACGTTAAACATAACACATGAGGAAGCTCATTTATTAAAAAAAGAAAATACGAAATACACCCTATCAGTTACTTTAGAACAAAAGATCGGTTTCGATAAGTAACATACTAACACGTCTGTGTATATAAGTGTCCCGTATCGTTATGTTCAAATTTTAGGAGTGTAAAGTAGACTTCATTTCAAGTAACAAAAACGCAAAACTTGTATATTAATTTTTATTTGTTTCAAAGTTACAGATCTATGAATGTGATTGTCAGATCATGAAAAAAAATGTAATCTTAAAGTCAATACAAACTAATTAAAAAAAAAAAAATTATACGATTCAGGAACAGGCCTGTGATTGTTAACGTCGCATAATAAAATGTTATCCTAAAATAAATAAAGACGTGTCGTAGTGCATACAGTAATTTCTTGGAGATCTACAAAAAAGAGTACTGGAAATTGATTTATGATAAAAAAGGTTCTTACTTATTTCGTAAATGCTGAACCATGAATATCATACAACAAACAAATGTTCAGATGACTGTTAACGTTGTATTTTTTAATAAAGGATTACATTACGTTTCAGTTCATACAACAGCTTATTATTGAGTCGACACGCTTTCTTTATTCAAAATGCCTTACCGATCCTCATTACAGAACGTTTCTGGAAGTACACAGACAATTTCGGGAAAGCGGACTGCGTGATTATCTTTTCGATCGAGGAGTAAATTTGCCTGCAGACTTAGAGGAAGAAGCAGTAGCTATTGTTACAAGGTATCAAACTCTCAGTGTACGTCGAATCGCTAGACAACTAGGAGTGCCACGAACGACAGTTTGGCGAATTTTAAAACGTGAGGGCTTATATCCATATCACTATCGCAGGGGACACGATTTGCTTGAGGCAGACCACTATGCTCATCTAGTTTATTCTACCTGGATATTAAGACAGTCACGGCTTCATTTTAATTTCTGCAGAATAGTCCTCTGGGCAGATGAATCTACGTACACGAGAAGTGGTGTTACAAATCTGCGAAACCTGCACAGGTGGCCATCAGAAAACTCCAAAGCTATACGCCCATCGTTCATTGGTCCTGTCGTTCTTCCTGGTAGGTTAAATGCGGACAATTACCTTCAATTTCTCATTGATGAACTGCCAGGTCTTTTAGAGGATGTCCCACTGAATGTTCGACGAGTCATGTGGTTTCACATGGATGGGGAACCACCACATTTCGAAATTGCTGTCCGAAATTGGGTTAACGTCAATTATACAAGATGGATTGGTCGAGGTGGTCCTGTTGCATGGCCACCCAGATCAACCGATCTTAATCCCCTTGACTTTTATTTGTGGGGGTACATGAAAAATTTAGTCTACGCGCAAGTTTCGAACATAAGAGAAGAGTTGTTTGATGGTATTCTCCTAGCTGGCGAGCAAATCCGACAAAACAAGTATGAAATTCGAATAAGTACTTCGTCTGTTGGCTTACGGGCACAAGCTTGCATTCAACAAGGAGGTGGACATTTCGAAAATATTAATTGAATTTTTTTAAATAAAATCAGTTTTTATTGACTTTAGGATTACCTTTTTTTCATTATCTGACAATCACATTCATAGATCTGTAAACAAATAAAAATGGATATACAAGTTTTGCGTTTTTGTTACTTGAAATGGAGTCTACTTTACACTCCTAAAATTTGAATATAACGATACGGGACATCTTGTATATTGGAAGTACTAATTTTGCAAGAATTTTTGTATTCAAAGTATAAAATTCTGTTCATAGTTACAAATAAATATACAATGTGTTTCAAAAGGAACTTCATCTCAGTAGGCACTGAGTAACTAGTACTTGCAAATTATTATAAGCCACTTGGCCTTTATTTATAAATAATTATTTATCTAATGTTATTTTGACATTTATCATTTTGTGACTAGCAATATATTTTTTCTTACAAATGACTTTTTTTACTTAATAAACAATACTACTAAATAATGTACATAGTGCAAGACAATGTTTTTATTGTTGAAGCACAATTTATTAACGGAGTGCAACAATTTCTTAATGGAGAATGGCAATATTCCTACGCGGAATGTAAGCGACAGTTTCACTTGCAGTTTCCTAATAGAGTTGTGGATAATACCGCTTTATGTCATCACTAAAGACGGCAGACTATGTGCCAGACAGACAAGAATCATTTCACCATGTGTACTAAATATTGTTTTGGATACTATAATATAAATATGTTTTGAAGGTGCATCTGTTATTGCCAATAATACCACTTTTTCTTTAGAATAAATGTTTCGTTCATTGTTAGAAATAGAAAATAATGTTTTTTTTTTATTTTGATTTAGTATGGAAATATTTAGGCAACTAAATGTAAACTATAACTACAACTACTAAATATATGTTTTTCTGCTCCGATATGTAAACAAAGCGAGAGGAATGAAAAATAATATTTAGTACAGATGGTGAAATGATTCTTGTCACCATGCACCGGGCACATAGTCTTTAGTCATCACTAGAGCTGAGGATGTTTGCGGTACGGCAGGACCGTATGTAGTGCATCCCCACCAGCGTATAAACACGATGCAGCGAAACACTTTAGTTAGTCGTGAACTGGCAACGTGATCGTGTGTTGTCTTGAGCTCTATTTAATAAGTATGACGGACGTGCCCAAGCCAAGAAAGCGCCCATTGTATAACGACGTGAAGAAATTTATCCGAGACTTTCCCGATTTGTATTATAATGGAGCAAAAGTGGTTTGTAAATTATGCAATAAACAGTTACTTTGCTGGGACAAATACGACTGTAAAAGACATGTTGAAAGTGTACACCACAAAGACAAAAAAAATAATGTGCTGTCTAAAACGCAATTCAGTTTCGATTTATTGACAATGCTACTCGTCTGCGATGTGCCAGTTCACCTGCTAGATAAAAAAGCCTTTCACGACTTTTGGAATAAATACAATTCCAACATAAAGCTACCGTCACGGAGAACGTTACTCACCTATTTACCAATTGTGCGTGAGGACATTGAAAACAGAATGAAAGCAGTAGTAAATGATAAACAGTTATGGGTATGTGTCGACGAAACGACAGATCGAAAAAAACATTCTATTGTGAATATTATAGTGCGTGTACTAGATCCTGTCAAATCAACATTTCCCATTTTATTAGCCAGCAAAAGATTGGAAAAGTGCACTAGCGAAGTAATTACGAAGGTAGTGCTCGATACGCTACAAAAATTTCAAGTTTCAACTAATCAACTCCTGATGTTTATGAGCGATGGTGCTGCGACAATGCGTTCTGTAGGCCGTTCTCTTAAAGCAGATTGTGAGAGACTTTTGCATGTGACATGTAAAGTTCATGCTTTACACCTTGTGGCACAAACTATTCGGCAATGTTATCCAGAGGTGGATGCATTAATAGCAACCACAAAAAAAGTGTTTCTAAAATCTCCCAAACGAATTCGAGAGTTTCACAGTCGGTGCCCTGGTATTCCCGAATCACCAGAGCCAATCCTTACACGTTGGGGAAGTTGGTTAAAGGCGGCATTTTATTATGCCAAGTATATCCAACAAATAAAATATGTGGTTCTACAATTCAATCCTGCCGAAGCTGTAGCCATTAAGGAAAGCCAGAGACTCTTTCAAAACCCTTCCCTTGATGCAGATTTACAAACTATTTATAACAATCATATAGGATTGTTTAACGCAATCGATAAATTTCAAAATACTGCATTATCGTTAGCGGAGTCACTGCAAATACTGGACGATGTACACGCCCAGCTATGCGCAGTAAATGACAACAAAAATGTTAATGTAATAGAAAAGTTCGAGAGGGTGATAAACAATGATTTTGATTTTACCAGATTAAAACAAATTAGTAATGGTGCAAGTGTAGATTCGTTTTCTATCTATAAAGATTATTTTAATTGTGCGTGTGTTACATCCGTAGATGTCGAGCGGTCTTTCTCAAAATATAAAAAAATTTATTCATCACGGCGCACATCGCTCACCGCTACAAATATGGAAACGTATCTAATGCTACAAACTTACTGCAAGTCTTATCCACTTGGCGCTATGCTATAATAATCGTAAATAAGGTAAGTGTGTTATTTATATACAGTACACATAACTGACATACCTAAGTGATATAAATAGCGAATGCATGTAAAGCAATAAAATCACGCATGCATCACCGATCGAAACAAGGTCATTATATTCGTGCGTTTAACTGAATACTATCCTGGCACACCGCAAACATCCCCAGCTCTAGTCATCACATTTGTCTACTCGTGGAGAAGTTTCAATCTACAGGATCTGTGTTAAAAGGCAAAATTTCTAGTAGACCACTTACAAAATATTGTTGAACACGTAGAAAACCTTGTTAGAGAAAACTCACATACATCAGTTCGTCGTTTATCTGTTCAAACGAACGTATCTTCTAGTACCGTTCATAGAACTTTGAAGTACCGTTTACATATTGCTATGGACTTTTCCCCGCAACATTTTGAAAAATTTTGATTATTTTATATTGTACATTTATTTTTCATGCCAGTGTATATTTTTGGAATTTATTGTTTATGATTGCAGATGTTATTTTGATTTATTTTTGACTAACGTTGTAGTACGCCGATTTGCCATGCTATATCCGTAGACACTAACTGTTAGCTGAGTTGTGAAGACGTCTGTTATAAGATCTTTATATTTTATCTTTATTAATTAACTTCGTGATTTGATTTAATTGGTTGTTGTGCTTTATTTCAATACCGTTATTTATACGAGTTTGTTGTTTATCTCGTTGTGATTTTATACGGTTTTCCAACTCAGGTGTCTCGTGAAAAAATATTTTTTCATCCATGTAAGTTAAAATTGTATTACTAATTATCATTATTATTATCATTATTTGAATGATTTGAACTGTGTATTTTTATTGTATTAATTTTGATATATATATTATCTTAGAGATATAAATGACAAAGAAACTTTTTGAAATTTCTATATAAAAAATTTTTATTACGATAAAATTTTGCACGTTGGTTTCAAGGGCACAGTTTTTATTACATGTGACTGCGCATGTGTTAGAGATTTGCTTCGGTCTGTCAGTTCTGGTTGTTTACCTTTTAGAGTTGTTTATTTGGGGTGAAATTTAAAAAACATCTTTGCAATTTATTAGATTTAATTTAGTTCGGGTGTCATCAGAGGACGTTTGGATTTGTTTTGCGGTCAATTTCAACAAATTCTTTTATCTCTAAGAGTAAGTTTGTATTACACGATTCTTTATACTTTATAAAGAATTTTTTTTCTTTTTAATTTTTTTAAATTAAAAGATTCATTTGAGTAAAGATGTGTATATCTTTCTTATTACCTTTCGACTTGTGTGCTTAACAGTAACTTCAGTAAAACTAACAATATTCACAAATAAATCTTGTGTGACGCCTGATTGTGGTATTAACTCAATTATTTTTCCACGTTTTCCATTGGAAACCCGGAGAGGAAAGCAGTCCCATGTAAAGAAAGTAACCGACTGAGTATTTAAGCTGGGCAGAATTGGTGTGAATAGTGGTACATCCAACTACTAACTCACTATTCATAGCAATATGTATTCATACAAAGTATCGATTGTTCAACAGATCTTATCTAGAGATCGCGTTAATAAGCTTAATTACTGCAACTTCTTTCAAGAAAATTTAAATAATTACAAAAGTTTTTTTACTAATGAAGCATGGTTTCATTTAAGCGGGTTCGTAAACAAACAAAATCACAGAACATGGTCTATAAACAATCCAAACAATCACATTGAAGTTTCTTTACATCCTGTTAAACTTGAAAAGTAAAAAAAAATGGAACCAACATTTTTTCACAATGACATTAATAGCCGACGATACCGAGAACAGTTATTAACACCATTATCAACTCAAGTGGAACCAGACGAATTCAATGGAGGTTACTTCCAGTAAGATGGGGCTACTGCACATACCACTCGAAAATTTAGCGCTTTAGAATATTGCTTCTCTCATCGAGTTATAAGCAGAGATGTTTGGCCAGCAAGGTCACTTGCTAAAAAATTAAGTATATAAGACAAGAATGAATAATTTAAATGACTTGAAGAATACAATCACAATTGAATGTAATGAAATAACACCAAATGTATTCCAGAATATTTTCATGGTGGCCATTCTGAACACTTGTTATAAATTATAAACATTAAAATTTCTACAAATTAGTTATTTACCTTGTTTGTTTGATTAATATTCCATCTTTAAAAGTTTTTTTATTAAATAAATTAATAATCTAATTGTACTTGTCATTAATTTCATCACCATACCTCTCGATGATAAATTTTGACATTGACAGGTAGATAACTTTCATGCCATTTAATATATATCCGCATTTATAGAATGCAGAATATCATACTTCATAGGAGAAATTCATGGATAACTAGATGTAATTCTTTTGAAACATGTTGTATTAACATTTCAACAATTTTCATTCACCCTAAATGTCGGCTGTATTTCTATCTGATTTCTCCGAACATATTTCCACATATTTCTACAAATCAATAAATCCTCTTATATCCTCCTCTTCGAGATCTTGTTGACAACCACTATGAATACTTTTACTTTTATTAGATTTCTATGATTATCTGATATGCTTGAAAACACTTCGTAGTATTTTTTCCATTTTCTTTTAGAAAATGATATCGAAAAGAGTATTAGCATTTTTTCTCCACACTTTTATTAGAGGAAAGTTCTAAGATGCATATGTATGAGGGGTATTGATATATTCTTATCCTACTATTGTAACAATATAAAGTTTAGACTTAGAATATTTTATTATTCAACATAGTCTCCTCTTAAATTAACTTAACACTTACTACAGCGATCCGACAACGCCTTTAACTCTTCTAAAAAAAATTCTTCTTACTCTGCAAGCTTGTTACACCAAAATTGACGTCCTTTCAAACTTTTTTTTAAATCTAGGGAACAGTTAATAGTCTGAGGGGGCTAATTGTAAGTCTGGGGAATAGAGCGGGTATTCCAATAATTCGAACATGTCACGCCTTTTCTCCTTAACTTTTTCTTTCAGGGTGGTTAGTAATTTAGAATAAGAATCTCCAGTGATGGTCTGACCGCTTTTTTAGGTATATAGGTTTTAATAATTTTTCCACGGATATTCTAAAAAACTGAAGCAAGAACTTTTCCAGCGGATTTTTAAACTCGAAACTTCTTAGGCCTTGGAAAACAATGATGCTCTCACTCCACTGATTGCTGTTTTGTTACTGGGTCGTAAAAATGGACCCATATTTTAGCCATAGTCACAAAACCGTTCAAAAAATCTGGATCTCCTTCAAAGCGGGCAAAGATTTCCCTCGGTACACTGCGTGTCATCCATTCTAGTCCACTTCGACCTAAAAGGTACATTACTAAGATGTTTCAAGTAATAAATTGTAACAAGAAGTAAAAGTAAGATTCAAGAGATGGGTTCGAAGAAAAAATATAGTTGAAATGAGAGGTGAAACCTCTTATTTTATATATTCTGATCGCCGTGCCCCGGTATATTATATTTGATCTCCAAGTTAATTTCGTTCAACGCATACTTTTCCGCCATCTGATTTTATTATATTATACAGTATCGTCCCCTTCCGTTTCCGGATGACATCTCCGTATAGAGGAATTTGTTCGAAGGCCATTAATGAAACAAGTTGTGAGTGGTTGTGTGTGTACTTTCGATTAAGGGGTAATTTAAAATTCACTATTACTACGACTTTGAGTATTAATCGCTTTTGCGGATCCTTTCGTAGCACGTGAAAAAATGTATAGAATTGCCGTTTACCAATTTTTTACCTTTCTTTTATGACGGAATTCCTTGTACGGACTCCGCTCATCTAGCGAAGAACAAAACCTAGACAACCTACACCATTTTATCTGGAACTGCCGACGAATTTGTTTCTTCAATGTCGATTAGTGGAGAAGAAAACGTAGACTATACAAATTTCGAGGGCTGATTGTATAGAGATACCGACCTGTGGACGAACGTAGAGACAGAATAAGTCGTTTGATTATAATTAAGGTTATAATTTTTGGTTATTTCTGAAACTAATTTAATGTTTCGAAATCTAATTATTCGTGATTGTCTATCTTTTAATTAATATTAAATTTCCTATTTGCTCTAAAATTTAATTAACATTTCGAACTTTATATTCATTCATTTTTGGTGGTAATGTATCACGTAATATATTTATAAGATGCTTGATATCCAATTACGATTTGTATTCAATTTATTTTTTGGCTTTGACGGTTAATAATTTTATTTTTAACGTATTATTTTTACTGTTTTGAATTTATTTTAAATTTCTATCCATTTTGGTACATTCTATTTTAAAGTAATATTTCTTATTGCCGTTAGATTTTTGTTGTAATAAAAAGTTATTTTTTCTTTGGTCGCCAGCTGGGTCTGCCCGAAAATTTTGCATAATAACTTTATGTTCTTGGTGCAGATGCACTGACGATAATGTTGATAAAATTCCAGAAATATATTTGCTTAAATTTTTGAATTAAACGAAAAATATTTTTTTATGTGCATTATCTGAATGTATTATACTGTACGGTCATTTCTACGGGTACATACAAAGCTTGTATTTAAAACTAAATCTAGACTAATTTTCGGAATTTTGTTTGTACTATTGCGTAATTATTCAACTAAAATATATACCTTTCCTTTCTATTTCTTGAGATATTTATTTAATGTGCTTTCATTACATAGTATGCTTAGTTTTTTTTTATAAAAACACGCTTTTCCTTTTTTGATAATGTTTAAATTACATATTTTTATATACAGTGTGATATTATATATAGGCAGATTATATTTATGGACAAGATATACCTGAATACCATTTTCGTTTAACGTTGTTTTTCTTAATTTGTTTTCTAGCTTTTTCTTTACCTTTTTTCTCTCCTTAGGAAGTTGACTGCTTTGAACTTTTATTTTCAGATTGCAGGTATCCTGTGTAGCATTTCGCCGTTTTGGATTTCGCTTTTGTTTTTAGTAGTCTGTATGCGCATACACCTACGATCGCGCGATCCCTTTTTCTCCGTTTTTAGATTTGAGCTTCCGTAGGTAAAACTGAGTGGCGCTATCTACCATCTTTTATTTAGTCACCTACGCCGTCTCCACTGACTAAGGGCATATATCCGAAATTGTTGGAGACTGTGGCTTGAAATCTGAAACAGAAATAAGAAAAACACCCTAACCACGATGTATATCAATAAATACTATATATGCATTTCGGCAACCAAGTTGCGATCTTCAGTAGAATAACCTTAAAACTGAAAACATGTTAAACGTAGCGTTTTTGGCTAAGGTAAACCTTAGAAGATATGATCTTCACCAAATTGCCAGTGGGATAACACTCTGTGTTATTCCACACGTGTTATCCCACTGGCGATTTGGTGAAGAGCAGATCTTCTAAGATACCTTAGTTTACCTTAGCCAAAAACGCTACGTTTAAGATTTTTTCAGTTTTTAAAGTTATTATACTGTAGATGGCAACTTAGTTGCCGAAATACTTATATAGAATTTATTGATATACATTGTGGTTAAGGTGTTTTTCTTATTTCTGTTTAAGGGCATATACAATATATAGAAGCTTCCATACATTTGTGCGATACGACAACCGGTCTCGATCCGATTTCGGCAATCTTCGGGATGTCATCGCTGAGCCTGCGACGCAGGTAACAAATTAAAATTTCGACAAGAGTAGGGAGGGTTCAATTGAAACAAACACTTGACTAGAGTTGGTGCAGATAACAACTAATTGTTGTTAGGCATCCAAAGCTTCACCTATATACTGCGTAAGTCCGGCCAAATTAGCGACTTTAGATCTGCCAATAAAATCAGGTTTATTATTATTTAATTTAATCTCCAGGTCCTTATACCGTTAGATGTCGGATTTTAATAGTACATTTCAAGTTAGAAGTGCATTTACTCTACCCTTCCATAAGTTTCTGTTCTGTGCCAAGTTCCTTGTTTCACACGACTGATACCACGTTCTGCGGCTGCCTGTCGTACTTGTTCTTTCCATTGTATTCTAGGTCTTCCTATTATGATCTTTCCTTGTACTCTGGTTTCATACGCTTCATAACTTTATTGGTCTATTTTCGTACATCAGGTGCAAGTCTCCTAACCAACCCACCTGTCTCTCTCTTCGATAGCTCTCTTAACCGGTTTCAGGTTCCTTCTTTGTATTATTACCTCATTCCTAATTCTATCTTTACTTGTAATTTCTCAGGAATCTTATTTCTACTACTGTTATTCTGCTTTTGTTTCTATCTGTATTCGTTCAAGACTCGCTACTATATATTAATGAAGGTGTTACTACTTTTCTGTATATTTCTGTTTTTATTTCCTTTGATATTTCCTTTCTTTCAAAAAATGTGTCTTTAAGAATGTTATAAATTCTTCCTGTCCTTCCTATTCTCTCTGCTATTGCTTTATCTACCCTTCTATTATTGTGCCTAAATAATTTAAGCTTTTGGCTTGTTCCAGTTGTCTTCCCTCTAAACATATTTTGTGCTATTTTTCATTTTCTGACATTATCGTAGTTTTTGTTTTGCTCATCTTAATTTCGATGTTTATCTTCCTGAGTTCTGATTGGTATATCTTCAGGTTCTGTTGTAAATTCTTTTCTGAATCTGCTACCACCATTATGTCGTCTGCAAATAGTGATTCATGCAAGGCGACTTGTTGCATTCTCCGTCCACCCACTAACAGTCTCGTACATCTCTGTTTACAAGCTTTTATAACATCGCCCATTAATATCGTGAATAGGAGAGGACTGGGAACGCAACCCTGTTTTAATCTTTGTTTTGAATTGTGTTGATTCTTCATTATGTGCTCTGACTTTATTTTTATTGTCTTTATAGAGGGCCTTTATTGTATGGATAATATATTCCTTTACAGCCCTTTTTTCTAGAGCTTTCCAAATGTCTTATCTTTTAATTCAGTCGAACGCCGTTTGTAGGTCGATAAAGCAGATATATATTTCTTTCCCTTTTTTCAGAAATTCCTCTCCTAATTGTCTAACTATGATTATCAGATCCTGCATAATTCTAAATCATCTAAATCTATGCTGTTGTTCTTCTAGTATTGGATCTACTTTATCCCTTGGTCTCTTGTCTAGTATTCTTGTTAGTACTCTTCCCGGTATACTAGTTAATGCAATTCCTCGATAGTTTGCGCATTCTCTCATGTCTCCTTTCTTATAAAGTGGTAGTATTATTGCCATGTTCCAGTCTTTTGGTATTTTCCTTTTTGTTAATATGTTGTCTGGCAGATTATAAAATTCCGGAGTTGCTTTACCTTCCATAAATTTGATCATATTTGCTGTTATTTTGTCATCCCGGGTGCCTTTCCTGATTTCAGTTCATTAATGGCTATTACTTCTTCTTTTGTTATTGGATGAATATTTGTTTCTGTACTATATTCCACTTGTATGCTTTTTTCTTTATAGTGTGCTTCGCTATTTACTTCTGTTAGTTCTTCAAAGTGTTCCCTCCATTTTCTCATTATTAGTTTTTTTCCTCTGTTAATATGTTTTCATCCTTGTCCTTTATATTTTTCAGCCTTCTTGGTTTCTTTTGTCGTAGTTGCTTCAAAGTGCTATAGAACAGTGTCTGCTTTTTTAAGAAATTTTCCTTCATCTTGTGACCAAATTCTTCCCATTTTTGCCATTTTGCATGCTTAACCATTTTATTTATCTCTGTCCTTAACTGCTTGTATATACCGTCTGGAAATGTGGTGAGTTAATGGCGGAGACGTGAATGATACCCCACCAGTACATTAGATAAGAGAGAAGGGAGGTTTATCGTATAGCACCAAGCCAGGCGTGTCTGTGCCCAGTCTGATCAGATACGTCGGCGATAGATACAATAGAAATACGAGTACATACGCAATACGTATGCGTATACCACACCTACTTCTGACCTATCCCTATTGCTTATCCAATCAGATTCTACATTATACATTGACTAAACATATCGTGGAAGTAAAGTTGTCGCATCTTGCGCAGCAGTGTTGTTAACTTACCATATTTCCAGACGATATTATAATTCTCTTTTAATCTCGTTTGTAGGCACGTCCTCCACTTTACTTTCTTGTCCTTTACTTCTTGCTGAATATCTGTTGTCCACCATCTGCTTTTGTTTGAGGATATATTTGCCGTTCTTATTACTCCGTAGGTTGATTACACTAGTTTACAAAATGAAATTCTTTTCATGTACATATGATTAGAGATAGATTTCCTTATGTATTTTCTTCCGCTGAATTCGAAAATCAAGGTTAAATTTTTTTTTATGGAACAGTTTTTGAGATATTGTAATTTTTTCATTTTTTCGACCTTTTTTCACTTGACAAATCATATCTCGAGCTTGAAATGTCCGATTGGGTCGTTCTTGGTACCCAAATGCAAGGTATTGAGATGACGAACAAACATGTATAATCGGATCTTTTATTGGTAAAGCGGTTCAAAATATGTCGATGAAAATAGGGCACATTTTCAAAAAAATCATATTTTACAGTGATTCTGTGCCGACAGAACAGTACAAATCGTTAAAAAAACGTCTGGTTTCTGTTCATGTACGAAAAGATGACACTTTTACGTAAGAACTAAGACCAACCAGAAGAAAATCGACCGAAAAATGACAAAGTTATAAGCAATTGAGTGAATAAATCCAAATCCCATATTTTCCGAATATTTTATTTTTTTCGACAATTTATGAGTTCGGTTGCTCACACGCAAATATATTGAATTTATTATTTGTTATTTTTATGTATTTTGACTTTCTTATTACTATTATAATAATAATTATTATTCGTACCAATAAACAGCTGACTCTTGCTATATCTTGATATTTATATGTCTTTGGTATAGGAACATGATTTTATATCGATAGCCTGTTGGTATATTGGCAACGTATATTAGTTCTCACGTTGGCGCTAGAGTTCTTAGATTTTATTCCAAACAAAACAACAACACATCACATTTAGGAACCTTAGAACCCTGACATTTTGTTTTGACATCTTCTATAAAACGTAGTGTCGGTTGTTTGTATATTATAGGAACTCACAAATTTGATTGAAATTATATTTCATTGTGTTCACCAAAATGCCTAAAAGAAAACGAGAATTTAAGTGCGTAAACAATCCAAATAATTTCTGTTACGTGTGTGGCAATTTTGTCCCCCAACTAAATAGACGTAGATTCACCGATTCATTACAACATAATTATCTGCAATATTTTGGAATATCACCTGCAACTTTTCATGAGCAATGGACACCAAATAATGTTTGTTTATCGTGCCATATAACTCTTGCCGCGTGGGCTTCTGGTTCATCACAGTAAGATTAAATTTATATATACAAATGAATTAATAATAAAGTGAATTTTTATTCCAAATTAGACGATACATGAAATTCGGTGTACCGATGATATGGGGAGAGCCGCTCTGCCATTCGGTTGATTGTTATTTTTGCCTGAGCAAATCCACTGGTTTTGGAAAGACTGCCAAATGGGTTTATGCGACAGTAGCATCTGTTTCGCTTCCAGTTCCACATTCAAGTGAATTTCCTCATCCTAAGTGCCCCGATTCAACGATTGAATTTTTCGAATCATCACTACAGACAGACACAAGCAGTGATAAACCTTACGCACAACATTTTAAGAAGGAAAACGACATATGCTACTGCAACGATATTCCTGCATTGTTTGAGCAACTCGGAGAGCCGTATGATCCAAATGAGTGGCGCTTGTTCATTGACGGCAGTAATGAGAGTTTGAAAGCAGTCCTACTGCATATTGGAAATGAAAAACCTTCTATCCCTATCGCTCATGCCATCAACACTAAAGAATCATACGCCACAATGGCCAGTTTGCTAAAATACATTCAATATGAGCATCACAACTGGAAAATATGTTCCGATCTCAAAGTCGTCGGCATTTTGTGTGGAATGCAGGGTGGATATACAAAATATTGCTGCTTTCTTTGCCTCTGGGATAGTCGTGCTCGTGAACATCATTATAGAAGAAAAGACTGGCCAGAAAGGGAGAACGTCACAGTGGGCAAAGACAATATTAAATACGTGCCTCTTGTCAAAAAAGAAAATATAATCCTTCCAGCGTTGCACATTAAACTTGGCCTCATTAAAAATTTTGTGAAGGCCTTAGACAAGGAAGGCCAAGTATTTTCCATTTGAAAACCCTTTTTCCGCAGCTTTCTTTAGCAAAAATCAAGGAAGGCGTCTTCGATGGTCCACACATAAAGAAATTGGTAAAAAGCACAGATTTTCCAAAATATTTAACACCCGTTGAAAACGAGGCCTGGAATTCATTTCAGCGGGTTGTTACCAATTTTCTTGGGAACAATAAAAGCCCTAACTAGGAGGGAATTATTACCGATTTGCTGAAGAACTACAACAAGATGGGTACGGAATGCCATTATTTAATTTCATTCCTGGTTGTTTTCTATTGTATTGTTTTTACCATTTTATTTATTTCTTACAGGTGTAAATCTGTCTCTAAAAATCCATTTCTTGCATTCGCATTTGAATTTCTTTCCGGACAATCTTGGTGACGTAAGTGACGAACACGGCGAGAGATTTCACAAACAAATTAAGACCATTGAGCGGCGCTATCAAGGATTTTGGGATGAAGCAATGTTGGGAGACTATGTATGGTTTCTCACTAGAGAAACGGATCCCAAAAGCAACCGAAGACAAAGCAAGACCCACAACTATTTCTAACACACAAAAATGTCAAGAATGTATTGCAAGCGTTTAAACCCAATAAATTGTCGAAAAAAATAAAATATTCGGAAAATATGGGATGTGGATTTATTCACTCAATTGCTTATAACTTTGTCATTTTTCGGTCGATTTTCTTCTGGTTGGTCTTAGTTCTTACGTATAAGTATCATCTTTACGTACATGAACAGAAACCAGACGTTTTTTTAACGATTTGTACTTTTCTGTCGGCACAGAATCACTGTAAAATATGATTTTTTTGAAAATGTGCCCTATTTTCATCGATATATTTTGAACCGCTTTACCAATCAAAGATCCGATTATACATATTTGTTCGTTATCTCAATACCTTGCATTTGGGTACCAAGAACGACCCAATCGGGCATTTCTAGCTCGAGATATGATTTGTCAAGTGAAAAAAGGTCGAAAATTATTACAATATCTCAGAAACTGTTCCATAAAAAAAAATTTAACCTTGATTTTCGAATTCAGCGGAAGAAAATACATAAGGAAATCTATCTCTCATAAAATGTACATTTTCGGTGTAAGTAGTGTTATTACTCCATAGCTGTAAACTTGTAGATAACTAGGTTAAAATATCAGAGAGGACCAACTGAAAAAGAACAACCCTTCCTATAACACGTAATATATTTTTCGTCACACCTACTGCGTAAGTAAACAATTATAACACCTTTTTTTGAAACGTAAGTGACACTTTACATACCGTATTGACAGTTGCTCTGGTAGCGGGCTGTAATATTTATTACGACCCTAGGGAAATAATAGCAATATTAGATAATTTATGACAAATTTATTTCAAACATAATATTAATTAACAAAAACACATAACTAGTAAAAGTAGAACCTTGTACAAAAACTTATCACTTTGTAATATTAAATGTAAACGAACAATTAGATCTTTCTGCCACGGTGGAAGATTTCCATGCGCCGTAACTTTTCAGACCTTGAACATCAATTCCTGAATTCTTGTACCATCATTTTCATGCTTCAAAAATCCTTTCAATTTAGGAAATTGTAAGATATCTTCACGACTTCTCTAGCAAAATTTCAGCACTAGCTATAATAACCTCCATCTCTATTTGATCCATATTTATAAAGTTTATTTAAAAGAAAAACTTTTGAGAATATAGTTCATGTACTTTGACATTTACAAAAAATATAAATTTATATTGACACAAACATGGTGACCATAGATACGACAAACTTTCCTGACTTGATGTTATTAATGTGTATACATATAATAAAAGTAAAGTGCAAAATCATCAAAATTCGTCTATTTAAAAAAAAACGTAGGTATGACGAAAAATCTCATATGCACCACGGTTCGTACAGTACAGTTTTATGGTCTCGAAATATGCAAACCTCGACCCTACGGGTCTCGGTTTGCAAACGTATTCTCGACCATAAAACTGTACTTACGAACCTAGGTACATAAATAACTATTAAAAGAAGGTTTATGAAAGATTAGGTATCTAATTTAAAAAACAAGCTCGTTTAAGCTAAGTTTATGTATTAAAGCCCAAATTTTCTAACTTCTCAAAGAGCAACAGAGCTTTATCTCATCATACTCATCCGATGTTATTATTAAAGTAACCTACTTTCGTCATATACCCCATTTAAACCATACATTGTAAATTAAATTTAATTTTTGTAATGCGATGCTGCCCTAATTTGATGAAATTACTTTAATATAAAATATTCCGGTAAAAACTGTACGAAGTCGCCTAATTTATTAGTGAGAATATTTTTTATTCAATCAAAAACGTCACACGGTAAGTTAATATTAATGTTTTAACACAGCAAGCGGTCATCATACGCAGAGAACTGCCACGAAATGCAATATATTCTTGTTTATTCTGATGAAATTTTCAGACCACAAACATGATGTCGACCTGTTCGCATGGATTATGCGCATAATTTGAGGTTAAATAATATCGAATCGTAAAATAGGCGCATGCATTGATATGATATCTATTTTATCATTGTCACATAATGTATATGTGATGCATTTAATTTCACGTCAAATGGCATAATCTCAAAATGTATAGCAACAAAATTTAAGATAGTTATAAATGTTTATTAAAATCGAATGTACCAGGGGGTATTGATATCTAGTTAGCCTAGGCCTTTTTCCTTGAACAAAACAAAATCTTGTTATAATCGCAAGAAATAATGACATTTTAAAAGCGTGACTGTAAAATTTTACGTCAAGGAGTTGAAGTATTGCTGTGCAATAAATTTTGAAAGAAAGCATGTCGACTGCAAATATGAAAATCGATAAATTGGAGTATCGAGGCATCATAAAATAATGTGTTTTTTTAAGAGCTTGAAAACTTAAAATGATAATACAAGACACAACTATTGTTGGAATGAAATTTTTTTATTATAATCTGGTAGATAATTTCATGGCATTTATTTTTTAAATATGATTTCCGGCATATGTCCGCCGCGGCTACGAGTTACATGGTCCATTCGATCAGTCCAATTTTTGACTACTGCTACGTCAATGCTGGCTTGAATATTGGCTTCCAATGCTTCAAGAGTTGCTAGTTTGTCGACATAAACAAATGACTTAACATAGCCCCATGAAAAGTAATCCAGAGGCGTTAAATCGCACGAACCAGTGGCCAGTGAACAGGACCACTTCTGGAAAGAAAGTTGTCACCAAATTGATTTTGCAATAAATCGATTGTTAAGCGCGCTGTATGGCAAGTTGCGCCGTCCTGTTGGAACCAAATGTCGTTTATGTTTTGCTAATTAATATTTGGAAACAAAAATTGAGTCAGCATGGCTCGATAGTGCTCGCCATGCACCGTAACGGCAGCTCCTTGCACATTTCGAAAGGAATAAGGACCGATGAAGCCGGCAGCGTGTAAACCGCATCAAACAGTCAATTTTAATGGATATAATGGTGATTCGTTAATGGCTTGAGGATTATCTTCGCTCCAAATACGCCAATTTTGCTTATTGACCTAGCCATTTAACTATAAATGAGCTTCATCACTAAACACAATTCTTTGATAGAAATGCTCATCTTCGGCCAGTTTCAAGTGAGCCCAATCAGCAAAAATGCGACGCAAACGATGTTCGTTTGGCTTCAATTCTTGCACGAGCTGTATTTTATAGGCACGTAAGCCTAGATCTTTACGTAAAATTTTCCACATAGTCGAAGAACAAAGGCCAACAAATTGAGAATGACGACGAATCGACATTTCGGCGTCTTCTTCAATACTTCGCGCTACATCAGCAAAATTCTCTTCGGTACGCACATTTCTTTGTCCTGTTGATGGTTTTGGATCGAGAAGAGTAAAATTAGTGTGAAAACGATCAATAACTGCACGAATTGCTTGCTCACTAGGCCGATTATGTTGACCGTAAAATGGACGAAGTGCTCTATGAACTTCGCGAACCGATTAATTTTTTTAAAAGTAAATTTCCACAATTTTGAAGCGTTGTTCTGGCGTTAAACGATTTATGATGACTTGCCAAACCTTACTGAACAGAAATGTCAACGCAGTTTGACATTCTCAGCTGTCAAACCATAGTTAACGATATCGACAGTTCTCATGCAGCTAAAAAAACACCCGATACTTGTATTTGAAGAGGTTAAATGATAAGGAAATTTACGAAAATATGCTTAATATGCACCAATGCCCATAATATACAACTGTCAAAAGTTGGATTGCGTCCTTCAAAAGAGGAAAAATTTCCGTTGAAGATGAGAAGCGAACAGGAAGATCGATTTCGATGTCCACCTATAAAAGATACTTCACGTAACATTATTTTGGAAAAAAATCAATCCCCATTTTTCCGGAAATATTTCTCAAACGGATTTGAAGCATAGCGTTGCGAAAACGCAATCATTGGGACAATTGGTATAATTGTAGTCATGAGTAATATTCCTGTCTGAACATACTTTTTCAATTTAAAAAGGTATATAACCCCTTACCACAATTATTAGTCGTATCCTAAATACGTATTTCGACAACTAAGTTGTCATCATCAGTAGGTAAAAACTACTAATTAAAAGTCACACATGGGGCACAGTAAAGTAACATAAACGCTTCCGCACAACTACTATACACTGCAACCCTGTAAAGACTGGAGACTTAGAGTCTTTACAGGGTTACAGTGTATAGTAGTTGTGCGGAAGCGTTTATGTTACTTTACTGTGCCCCATGTGTGACTTTTAATTAGTAGTTTTTACCTACTGATGATGACAACTTAGTTGTCGAAATACGTATTTAGGATACGACTAATAATTGTGGTAAGGGGTTATATACCTTTTTAAATTATTATTTAACCACAGTCTCCATTGAAAGAATTTTATACTTTTTCAAGTCTAGGGGAAGTTTATTGGGTATCTGTTGTGTGATGCGAGTTTATTCAGTTCATTTACGCTGTGGGATAGAGATGTTGAAGAAGTTAGAGTTCATAATAGTGTTATCTTGAGGATTACAGAAATATTATACAATGGCAAGTACAACAATTTCTGAAGTATGTGTTGGTCGTTGATGTTGATAATAAAATTATTTTAGAATCACGTAAAATATCGCGATGATCCTACCAGACCGTTGTCTTTGAAAGAACTTGAGGCAATTCTTGAAGATCTTGATCTGAATGAGGAAATTTATGTTTGTTATATGCCACCCGACGTCGATTATGATAATGTTATAGGTGGAGTAGAAAATTTGCATGTAGATATAGCAGGAACTTTTGAGATAGTGTATCCGAATAACGAAATTGAGATAGAGGATGGTATACATCATGAGGCACCTTTATCTACACCACGCAAAACGGCAAGGATTGAAGACATTATTTGGTGTAAAACGCCCGTTGACTACGAGGAAGATGCTACGTCAAATGAGGAAGGGAATGTACAGAATATTGTTGAGGCGCTACATGAAAAGTCTGTGCTTGATTTCTGTATGCAAATTTTTGACAAAAATGTTGACCAGCTTATTATTTCAAACTCCATAAAATATGCGAGAGATAATGACCGTACTCAATTCGCCTTAGATCAAAATGATCTAGATTTTTTTTGGAAAAATTGATTTTGGGTGGGTATCACACTTTTCCGCAGGTAAAACTTTACTAAGATAAAGGTGTTCAATTTGTGAAAAATGCGATGTCTCGAAACAGATTTCTCGACATAAAGCAGAACATTCATCTTGCAGATAACAATCAATTAGACAAGGCAGACAAATTTGCGAAAGTAAGACCGCTGGTTGATCTCTTGAACAGCAATTTCTTGAAGTATGGTGTTTCTAGACATCACTTATCAATTGATGAGCAAATGGTACCCTACTTCGGACGCCATTCATACGCCGGTACGTTTCGGGTTAAAAATGTGGTGTCTGGCATCTAGTGATGGGTATTTATATCAATTTTTACCTTATGCTGGAAAAACTGGTGAAAATGCCAAAAGAGAATGTGGTTTAGGTGAAACAGTGGTCATCAATCTTTTGAACGTATTAGAAAATAAGTCGACTCATAAGGTATACTTTGATCACTTTTTTACGAGCTACAAGCTATTAGTTCATCTGAAACGTCAAGGATACTTTGCTACTGGAACTGTACGTGAGAACAGAATGCTGAAATGCCCTTTAGAGACTTGTAAGTCTATAGGAAAAAAACCTCGTGGTACTATGGATTCTCGTTACAATCACGTAAATGAAATAAGCGAAAATTGCGACAATGACAATTCTGTGGTTATAGTAGCAATTAATTGTCTGTACTACCTAATGTGTTTGTGAAGCGGTACAATCGTAGAGAAAAAAAGACATCTTTATACCACAACCAAATATGATTACCAAATATAACAAATATATGGGAGGCGTTGATCTACACGATAACGCAGTTGCAAATAACCGAATACATATTCGTGGAAAAAAATGGTGGTGTCCGTTACTTATAAATATGTTAGATTCTACTGTGGTGAATGCTTGGAAACTGCACAGACTTGTATACACAGAGAAACCCATTTCGCAGCTGGATTTCAGGTCTGAACTTGTACGAAGCCTCATTAGTGTTAACAAATGTAAAACCGAATCTGTTCGAGGACTTGGTTCCAGTGCGTCTTTATCATCCAGTGCACGCTTAGATAATGTGGGTCACCTAATTGAAAGAAATCGTGAAAATTGGAGGAGACGTTGTAGAGTATGCAAAAGTACAACCGTATTTATGTGTAATAAATGTGGAGTTCCATTACATTCACACTGCTTCAAAGACTACCATAATTAATAATTGTAATATTTTTTTTGTGCATACAGTCCCATTGTTGCGTTAACGCAACGCAAAATAATATAAGAATCAATGGTTTGTCTTTTTTTTACCTTAAAGAATGTTTATAAATACCTAAATAAATGTGTATTCCTTAAGGAATTTGCTTTTTCCTTGATAGTGATAGTTAATAGTGGTCCTAAATGGGTTAATATTTTATACGTATTGTAAATTCATTTTACGACCCCCGATGTTTAGTCAAACTCGGCTGACGCCTCGTTTGACAACTTTAACATATTTTATCGTAATAAGAATATCTACAATACCCTAAATAATTATTACGTTTCAAATACGGAGACTAATTTGGAAAGACAAGTTAACAAAAATGGACGTTTTAGTTGGACTTTTAATAAAGGAAATTTCCGCACATGTGCAAAGTTATTATTCCAAAGCGTTGCTAGCAATTTTTCAATCGGAACTTAGTTAAAGGATACGACCTTCTCCTAAGATCAAGGAATTTCTATTTAAAAAAGTAGACCTTCTTACCGACCCACATTATACAATGAAATTGTATGTTGCGCTGAAGTATCAATTCGGCTGAATATTAGGATTTCCTCTTGTTTTATTTAGATTGAAAATTTGAATTTACGTTACGTATTTTATTAGAATTTTAGTTTACGAAGTCGAATAACTATTTGCGCTGACCGTAATCCCGATGGGTTCGGAGAAACTGTCACAGGTATTGAGGCAAGCTCCGACGAAATTTTCCTACGATAAATTTTAGTGAAATTGGATTTTGTCGTATGGATAAAGTAAGTAGCGAAGAGACGAAATGAGGTCAATTTTATCTTTATAGGTAGTACTACTTATATTACACAGAAGAAAAATATATTGCAAAAATCTCGATCTCATTTTGTGAGCTTTAAATAAGACACAACGATTATGTAATATATTAGATATTGTACCTGAAAATTAGCCATTAAGAAGATACGATGAAGTCGTATTAGAAATTTACTGAAGTTACACGGAGTAATCGATCGTATTTGCGTTAATTCAACGAGTGCAAGAAAAAATTTTAAGTGTATTTTATCTGAAACCATTTACTAATTTTAGTAAGGTTCGATATTAATACAAGACAGTTAGCATCTGCATTAATAGCGTTATAAATCTTGAATTCGTCAGCATACCGCATGTGTCAAATATTATTAGGCATAGGGAATACGTATGAGTACATAGGATGTATATGTATATGGAAAAGCCGATCCAATGCCGGCGAAGACCGCGACGGCCGGCAACGATTGTCTCCGATTGTTTCGCAAATACAAGTTAGCAGGAATCATTTGATCATCAACATAGGTACTTGTAATGCGTTCTAAAATAACATTTACTAATAGCAAGGGATTTGTTTTTCTTATTTCTTTCAGTAGAGGCAGGAAATTTTTAAGCTGCGGTGCGTCGCATAAACAAAAGCGTAATTCTAATAAAATTAAAGAATAATCCTAATAAAATAAATAAAAAAGGATTCTAAAATTTACAATAAATTATACAAGAGGTTCAAAAATTCCTACTTGCACAGCAAGACATTGTCCTAGGCGGTCGTAGAAATTAGCTCTTACATTCGCTAACATGTCGGCAGTTAATGAATTCGCAGCCTCAGTTATTTTTTCTCTCAAGGCAACTAGATTTTCTGCTCTACCAGCTTCATGACTATAAAAAATATTTTTTAGATATCCCCACAAAAAGAAATCATTTGGAGGTAGATCAGGAGATCGCGGGGGCCATTTAATGTTTCCTGTTACAGTAATAAGACTGTCAGGAAAAGTATTTCCTAGAAATTCGTTTACCCTCACTGCATTATGTGCTGGACAGCCATTATGTTGAAACCAAACGATTTCCTGATTTATTCCAATGTTTTGAACGGCGGGAAGTATTTGATTCTTCAGTAATTCGAGATATTTGTCGGCATTTAATATACCATCAATAAAACAGGGGCCTATAGAATGGTCACATAAAATACCTGCCCAAACGTTTAGTTTTTGAGGATACTGAGTGCGATTTGCAAAATGTCGTTGTTGATTTTCCGAAGCCCAATATCGAAGAACAGAAGGATTGTGCTTTCCGTGTAATGGAAAAGTGGATTCATAGATGAAGAGAATATTTTTAACGAAATTTTCATCTCGATGTATCTTTTCCACAACGTCTTGACAAAACTGCATTCTCCGGAAATTGTCCACGGGAAATATTTCTTGAGTTTTCGAATATTTGAAACATTTGAAACCATTACGTTTCCAAATACGTGAAATAGTTGTGTTACTTGTACCCAATTCCTCGGCAGCACTTCTAATAGATCTCGTGTTATCAATTTCCACAATACTACAGATTAATACATCCCGCCGTTCTATTTCCTCAATTTTTTGTGGTGATACCTCTCTTGGTTTGTATTTCGTACAGTTATTGAGACAGAAACAAGTTTCAAATTTATTTATAATATTATAAATTGTTTGTCTGCAAGGTAGAGAATGGTCTGCAAAAGTCAGCGCAAACAAATTCATGCACCCCATTCCAGACTTGCCAGCATAAAACCATTTTACTAACCGAAGCTTTTCAGTGGGTGTATAAAGAGCCATTATACATTAATTTTATTGTACGCTTTCAAACTGTAACGGTCGCAGCTAGACTGAATGCAAAATTTCCAGTCAATCGGTATCGGAGACAATCGTCAGTCGTCGCTGGCATTGGACTGGCTTTCTCATGTACGTATACATTGTATGTACTCATACGTTGATTCTCTATGCCTAATGATATTTAACACATACAGTATACAAGAATCCCATCTACAAGAATCGCAAGGTAATCGTTTATATAAATATTGAAGGCAAAGGTCTAAAATTATACCATTGCGGTACACAGGAGGTAGGAAATGTAAAATTAAAATAAATCAGTTCTAAAAGATGTAGCTTTTCCTGACACTCAGATAAGTATTTTGGATGATAAGATATGTTAAATATTAGAAAAAAAAATTAAAAATAGATGGAGCTCAGTTTGTAAATGCCACCAGGAAAACTTCTCTTAAGGCATTGGTTTTCGTTCTGGGTAACCTCTTAGTTGTGCATTTGCAAGTGTTAGAAGTGGATACGTTGAAGTCAATATAGGCTAATATCATTGGGCAGTCAATTTCGTTTGATAAACGATTTAGTAAGAATTTAGCACTATACATCTCCCGAAGACAAGATAGGGATTGTATACTACGGAATTTCAAGGGACTATTGTAGTACGTTCCTCGTTCAGGATAAGTGCCAGTCAGTCTGAAGGAGAGGTATTTCAGTAACCTCTTCTGGATTCTCTCAACGGAAATTTGTTAATAAGTGTAATAAGGAAACCACACTAAAGAGACATACTACTGCTTGCATCGTACTAAGGCGTAATATAAATTCTTAATTTAAGCAATGTTATTGAAGTTTCTACACGACCTAATAAGAAATCTCAATGATTTTGTATCTGTATATGTGAGTTGCGTGTCAAGAAATATACCCAGATCATGTACCTCCGATTTTCTAGTCATTAACTTCGATTTGGTAGAATAATCAAATATTTTAGGGCCAGTACATACAGTATAAGAAACAACACAACACTTTGAAATATTCAATAGGATTTGATTATGTTAACACCATTCTTCAATCATAGAAAGATTGATTTGCAATTTGATGCAATCGGAGTGTGTGCGGATGATGTTGTAGATTTTAAGATCATCAGCATACCCCAGAAATAGACAGTCTAATTTATCGAAGAGATTATTAATGAAGATGTTAACGATGTTAACGTTGAAACAAAACATTTTTTTTCACAAAAATAGTTTTAATAAACTAAATGTATATTTCGTGTGCTCTGCACACTAGGGCTGGGCGAAGTATCGATACATCGTCCAATACCCGATACCATAACTGGTATCGGGTACCCGATACCTCATATAACGAAGGTATCGATTCTTAGGTATCGATTCCAAAGCATCGATTCCAAGGTATCGATTCCAGGGTATCGATTCCAGGGTATCGATTCCAAGGTATCGATTCCAAGGTATCGATTCCAAAGCATCGATACTTTACCAATTCCAGTACTCGCTAAGTATCGATGTATCGGGTAGCGAGGTATCGATTCCAAAGCATCGATACCTATTCCGATTCCGGTACTCGCTAAGTATCGATGTATCGGGTAGCGAGGTATCGGGTAGCGAGGTATCGATTCCAAAGCATCGATACCTATCGATACTTTAGCGATTCCAGTACTCGCTAAGTATCGATGCATCGGGTAGCGATGTATCGGGTAGCCATGTATCGGGTAGCCATGTATCGGGTAGCTTACCTTTCTGCATTTTTTTAAATGAGTATGCGTACATCATAGGTATATAAGTTGTTGTTTTATGCAAAATGACAATTTAGAATTTTCTTATTTTTCATGCAAGGATTAAAAAAGAACTACATACATAAGTCTGCAGCTAGTATAATTATAATTTTACCTTTCGGAGGCCAATATTTCAACGTCAGTAACTTCACTATCACCGTCTCTTTTGTCTTTCTTTTCAATAATATTAAAATATGTAAAAGGATGAACACATTTTATATGCTTTAGCATATTTGTAGTATTGCCAGTATACTTATATTATTTTTTACATACATTACAACTCACGCCCTGGTCGTTAATTTTATCAAAGTATTTCCAAACTACACTATTTTTTTTTCGACATTTTGGTACGTACGTATCCACTTTTTACACCAAGATATAAGAACAAAGTGATGAAGCTTAAAATGATATGAAATATAAGTGCTTATATTAAACTTTAGACGACGAATAAAGGTAGGAATTATAATAAATCAAAACTAGGGAACAGCAAAAATTTGTTGACACATAATTTGTATAAAGCAGTGTTGAGAGAAATATAGGTGATATTCATATTCATATAAATATAAAACACTTTCCTGTTCTATAGAATGCACAATACACAATACACGACTGTAAATTGGAACTAAAATAAACAAAATATAATATAAATATGTAGTATTAATTAATATAATAAGGTAAAAAAAGTTGGGTCAAGAATTCTTATCAAGCTATTGTAGGTATAAAACGTGCTTGGTTTGTTTCAATTTTGAAATGAATATTTTAGGCTTTTTGTATAATTTTGTAATAGCACGCATATTTGCCTATATTATTATATCTTTCTGCGTTTTTTAAATGTATATAAAAATAACTTTTTAAGTAAAGAATTTTTAAGTATGTATGCATAATATATATTTTAAAGACGTTGGTTATTATGCGTAGCAAATTCCATATTATGACATAACTTTAATTATTACTAACAAAAAAAACAAAATATCACAATATTGCAAATTTCATACCGTAGTTATGGTAGAATCGGTAAATTAATTTTACATCTCTTGAAACCGATATCAAACAATCGACACCTAGAAAACGGGTTATGAATACTGATTCCTAGGTATCGAATCAAGGTATCGATTCCAAGGTATCGATTCAAGGTATCGATTCCAAGGTATCGATTCCAAGGTATCGATTCCAAGGTATCGATTCCAAGGTATCGATTCCAAGGTATCGATTCCAAGGTATCGATTCCAAGGTATCGATTCCAAGGTATCGATACTTTACCGATTCCAGTACTCAGAATCGATACCGTGCACAGACCCGATACATCGCTAAGTATCGATACCTCGATTGGTATCGGGTACCCGATACCGAAAACGCCGGTATCGCCCAGCCCTACTGCACACATCATCAGTAGTACTGTTTAACCATAATATCTACGAGTCAATATAAAATATGAAAATACATCAAATACAGAAAAATTTAAGGTAGGGTGAAAGCAAATTAATGAAGATGTTGAAAGGCAAGGGCCCATAGTTTGGACCCTGAGGTATCCCGGAAGTTAATGGAAAAATTTTAGACGAGAATCCATTGTAAAACACATAGTTAGACCGATTCACTAGGTATCACGACATTAATCTAACCAGCGCAGGGCAAAAACCAAAGAAGTTCAATTTCTTAAGAAAGATACCGTGGTCTACGGAATCAAAGGCTTTAGAGAAGTCTGTGTATATGACGTCAACTTGCTGCCGGTTGTCAATGGCCGAGGAAATAAATTGAGTAATGCTCGGAAGATTTGTGGTAGTATTAAGCAGAGGAATGGAGATATCGGTGCGATTGCATCGGTGTGGTGTAGCCTGGTTCAATGTGAGTTTGGTAGTACAAGGGAGAGAATCATTAGAACATTCTTTTGTGCTACTTTGGTCATTTAAATTGGCTGCTGCAATTGAAAATTTCGCTGAGTGTGAATTGCGTGTTGTTTTGCCGATTTATGTGTGCAAAGAGCATGAACGTTGCTGAGATTCGGCATAAGCTTTAATGATGAAAATATAATGAGTGACATTATGGATAGAATATGGCGCCGCATCTTTAGACAAGAACAAACTAATTTCCATTGTGAAGAACGGAGTAGAAGACCAACCGTTGTGACGAACAAACTTGTAGATAATGTCGAAGAAAAAATCCTGGAACTTGGCGATTCTAAATCACCTTTTTCCCTCAAATTTTACTTACACTTGTTACTGAACATTTGATTCGCGATGACTGCCAAAACTTCCTGCTGAAGACCATAAAACAAAGAGAATGGAATCAGCACTAACTTTCCTAACACTTTACGCCTATGTCAACTTTGACAAAAAACATTGTATTTTTCAATATGATCTCTCAACACACTTACTACAATGATATTCCTAATTAGTAATGCCTTCATTGTACGTCGATGAATCCAAGTCCTCGAAACAGCTATTTACAGCAGCGATTACCTAGCAATTAGAGGTAAATCTTTTGTACAACGCAACTGTTGTGTTGAACTATCAATGAACTACGTTCAGCGTTGAACGTCTTTTGTACAACCAGCCCATTGTGTCATTCAAACCATAACATCTAACAAAGACCATTCAGAAATTTTGAAAAAATGTAGAAATTTGATAATTCATTTCAAACATAGTGTTCCTATCATCAGAAAAATTTAAAAATACTCTAAATGAAATGGGATTTCCAATATTAAAAGTGAAACAAGATGTCGTCACACGCTTGACCTCTTCCGTCGTCATGATGGAAAGACTTCTAAAAATTAAAGACGCTCTTTTAATAGTTACAACAGTCGTACTAAAAGCAGTTTCTTTTCTGGATTCTTCAGAATGGTTGATTCTGAAAGAGTGTGTTCAAATATTTAAACCGACTGAAAATTTAACAACCATATTGTTGGCTGAAAAATATTCAACTTTGTCAATGGTAATACCGTTGACTAGAGGTTTGGAATAATGCTTCAGAGCAAGTTGGAACCAAATGTTGCAAAACAGAACAAGTCTTTTGGAGATCATAGGCTGTCCGTCTCGGACGTTCAAAACAAAATAAAACGGTCGCTAAAGCATCACTTTTGGACACAAGATTTAAAAGAGTAGGAGTTGGAGCAGATAATACACAAAAATGGATTTTAGACAAACTCGCATATTTCATCAATAAGAAAATAGCATCATTTCCAGTTGAAAATTACGACACCAGTAAATATTGAAAACCTGTGGACGTTTTTTGATAATAAGATTGATTTGGTATTAATCACTCCAGGTACAGGTTTATTACTTGCGATCAGGCAATAATTAGACCTGCCTCATGATGAAATATCTATGAATCCACTCGAATTTTGGAAACCCCATAAATTATTGTTTTCAGAGTTACATGGTTCAGCCATAAAATACCTCTGTAACTCAGGAACTTTGGTTCTCTCCGAAAGGGTATTCTCCAAAGCTTTTTCGGGTTTGGAAAGAGATGACAATCGCTGGAAGCCAAATCTGGGGAAAGGCGAATGAGCCACTAATTCAAATCCCAATTCGTGAATTTTTGCCACTGCAATCGCAGACTTTTGGGAAGGTGCGTTATCCTGATGGCAAAGCAGTTTCTTCTTTGCCGAATGAGGCCGATTCTTTTTGATTTTGTCGCTTACTTGTTGCAAAAAATTGGCATAATACACCCCATTTATTGTTTTCGACTTTTCTACGTAGTCGACCAAGATAATTCCATTAAAAATCCAAAAACCAGTAGCCATAACCTTTTCTCTTGACAAAACCGGTTTTCCTTCTTTGGTAGCGGATAATCTTTTTTTGTCCATTGTTTGGATTGTTTCTCTGGTTTCAGGAGTGTAATTGTAGACCCAGGTTTCATCGACGGTAATAAAACAGTGTATAAAGTCCTTCTTATTGCGACGAACACGTGCTGGCAAAAGGTCGCGAGAAACACTAAAGCGATTCACTTTTTGCTCCAGTGTGAGTAACCGCGGCACTCAATGAGCCGAATATTTTTTTCATTTCTAATTCTTTAGTTAAAATTCTGTGTACACTGTCATTTAATATACCTACAATCTTTGCTAGCTCAGACAATTTTACTCAACGGTCATCCAAGACGAAGCGATATATCTTTGGCCGTCCACTAAGAGGGTCATCATTTGTGTTCATACGACCACGTTTAGACCACGTTTAAATTGAGCAACCCATTTTCTAACAACTGAAAACGAAGGAGCAGGTTCTAACAATGTTGAATCCAGCTTTGCTTTGGTTTCGGTTGGTGTTAAGCCTTTCAAAAAGAAAGTACTTTATCACTGTTTTTAATAACTCAGTTCTTTCCATAATTACAAAATCACACGAGACGTTCACTTTGGCGTACTGTCAAAAACAGACTAATTAACAGATCGCTTTGTACTGGCATATTTAACTTATTAGAGTAAAGTAGCCTAATATCGGATACCTTTTGAAAAACACTGATTTTAGGCCCATTGTATCGAAATATCGAGGAATCTTTTACAACAAAACAAAGATTAAAGAATTTAAAAACATTTATTAAAACAAAAGAAATGAATACCTACTCTAAATAACTTAAATACGGATTCTAAAAGAAAGTTCAAATTTTCGTTACCGAAAAAAATGATCTTAATACCGGAAAGGACAACAGGAAGGAATTAGCCATCGAGGCAGAAATCACAAATGTATGCGTCTTTTCTGTCTATGTTAATACAATCACAATGCGCCCACTTAAAACATTTGGAACACTGAATCCATTGCTCACCTGCATGATCATTAGAGAAAAATCCACTACAAAACATGCATTCTGCTTCCTCATCTCCAATGTCACAATCCAGGTCAGAAAGACATCGTCTAAAACCAGGTCTACATCTTCTTCAGATGAGTCACTAGATTCTTGCTTCTCTACATTTTTCTTGCTAACTTTGAGTGTCACGTTCTTTTTAGCATTAGATTTACCCTTTTTTTTATTTGTTACCAGTTTAGAAGAAACTGGTTTGTTTTCCATTTTCAATTTTGGAATTCCCTGTGAAACACTTTTCTTTCTATTTTGTTCCGATAAACTTGCTTCTAAAGCATCTTTATACGGGGTACCTGTAATCAGAGCAGCAGATCCTTTCCTAGACTTCCTTTCTTTAGCGCTAGACTTATAGAAAGAAGTGCTCGGTATTGGGCTAATTTCGTGAGCCTTACTTTTGGATCTAGAGAATGAGACACTCTCCTAACATATGACTGTTCTACACATTTCGTCGTGGTAATATCTCTTGGAGGAGTCACATGCCTTAGTTCTTCTGCACTAGTAGTTGGAGCTTCCACCTGATGATGAATGGCAAAGTCGTGGTCTCGGAAAATATGTCTATTACAAGGTAGAATGCCGCTCTTTCGAAAACCATTTATAGCTATTTCAGCTGTAGCACATCTTACATATGCTTTTCCAAGCAACTCGCAAATTTGGTAGCTGGTGACCACTCTTCCTGGATTGTGTCTTAACCAATTTTCAATCTCCTGCGAATAATATGTTTTAAGGGGCCCCATGAACGCAAGGTCCAACGGCTGCATTCTATGCGTTGAATGCGGTGGGAGACATATTATAATAACATGATTTTGTCGCGCCAAGTTTATCGTGTCAATGTTCCGAGTATGGGAGTAGTGGCCATCCAAGACAAGCACAGCTGGGTCAGCTTTAGTTGGTTTTACATGCGTAATAAAGTGTTGTAACCATTTAGTGGAAATGTGGCTTTGAATCCAGCCTGACACGTGGCATGCAGCAACTGTTCCTGGTGGAGCGCCGTTGAGTAATTTTAGCTTCATCTTTTGTCTGGGGAATATGATCATTGGAGGTACATAACCGCCAGCCGCATTCATGCATGTCACCACCGTTACTAGTGCTCCTCTTTCTGCAGAGGTAACGGCCCCCACCTGCTTTTTGCCTTTTAACGTGATTATCCTGGTATGCTTGGATTGTACAGACGTTATACCCGTCTCGTCTACGTTATAGATTCGGCAAGGGTTGAATTTCATTTTTTCCAACGCTGGTTCTAAGATATCAAAAAACCGATTCACGTTTTCTAGTGTGAATCCCTTTATTCGGCCAGTTGACAAACCTTGCGGCTTTCTATATGTTAGCTCGGGATGTCTCTTCAGAAATGAACGCATCCATTTGTAACCTGCTGTTTTCTCCTTCTGTGAAAAGTTATGCTTCAGATTATTCCGAATTGCTAATTGAAATGCTAATCTTCGAATATCAGAAGCTCCTAGTCCGTAAAATCTCTTGTCCACCTCTACACAATAAGCCACCAAATCTACCTCAATATCTTTCGGTAATACTGGTGGACGACCTATATTTGTTCGGATCATTCCTTCTGAGGACTTTCTACTTTTATTTTTTACATAATCTTCCAATGTGCTCTTAGGAACATTGAAAGTTTTTGAAGCCAATAGGTATCCCATTTCCTTATCTTCTACCGCACTGATAGCAGCAAGCATGGCTTCGGCAATCCACTTTTTTCGCTGTTGTTTACGTTTTGCTGATGACATCGTATTTCTGAAATTAAGCAAAAATGTAAGATAAAAAAATAAAAGTAGCAAACCTTGGTTACGATTTAAACAAAAATACATAATTTTTGATGAAAACTTCAAAGTATATTCATTAATGGGACATTCGCTACCTAAAGACGGTGATAATAGATATACCTAAATCGTTACAAGAGACTTTTTGTCCTAATATCGGATATCCGATATTATGGCATTGTAAACATCCGATATTAGGCAAATATTCATCTTTGAGATTACGTTTGTCAAACAAAAAGCATATATAATTTTCGATATGTATAAATACACCAACTTAAAGCAGATATATTACATACTAATGTAAGTTTTAGAAACAATTTTAATAACTTACCTGGATGTCTGAAAATCACGATAACAATTAGCGCGTCGAAAAACTCGGAAAGTGACAGTTTACATAAATACTCATAGCGCCATCTATGATCTATAAATAACACTAAAATATTATTCCGTGGCATATTCTTAGCTTTAGTTTGAAGTGTAGACAGGTTTTTATAATTTCAGATTACAGATTTCCTCAAAACAGTACTACCCGATGTTAGGCAACTATCCGATATTAGGCCACTTTAGTCTACGATATAATTCTACAGAATGACGAAGAATATTCCTGCGAATTCGCCCGAATTCTTTGAGTTAGGCCACGTAGTTTCCGAACAATCCTCGTATATAATAAAATCCTATTCATATATGGTCTTTTTTTTTAATAACTAAACTTACTTTACGAATTGCGCTCGTATATAATATTGGAGAGTTATTTAAGAAAACCTAAAGATTACAAGTTATTACGGACTATATTTGACCATAAATATCATGACAATAAATTAAATTTAGCACCTAATATCCCAGTAATTGTAAAATTAGTGTCAATTTCTCACTAAATACCTTTTCTCTTTTAGAAGTAATTAACCAAATTATAATCATTCGCGCCATTTACGTTCATTACGATTTAAATGCCTGACTACAAATTGGAAAATCGTTTAGTTGCGTGCCGATTAAGCCATTCTTTCGGGGTCTCTCGTACGGCTCACTAAAGGAACATGCTTATCATAAAAGAGTGTTACCGTACTTGAGAGAACTGTGGAATTAACCACGAAAGAAATAAATAATTACTAAGGAATTTTACATCGACGCGTCAAATCCTCGAAAATAGGGGAGATTTTAGTAAAGAGCGCAGTGCACGCAACTCTTCAATTTACCGTCCATTAGACGAGAACCCGCTAAAGATTATCTCTCCTTATTATGGTTTCGGAATGAATTATAAGTAAGTTCAGTGCTTTGGTAGTCGAATTCTTGTTATGAACACGTTAATATAAATCAAATTTATTTGCAAATAATTGGTGTAGTTACTTCTTATACACGATTATAATTTTCTTAGACACATCTTGAGAAAACCTAATATATTTCGCAAGGTAGTCTTTTATACACAAAATAATTTTTCGTATGTGTATAAGGTCGGTGTTTGTAAAATAGCAAGTTTCTTTTCCAACAGAATGAGTTAAAATTAGCTTGTTTTACGTGCTGCTTTTACGATAATACATGTGTTAAAACATATATTGATACATGCACATGGATACAAAACGTATACTAATTGGAATTTTGGAAATTTCAACATATGGACACGTTCTTCGGACTCTTCCGTCCTCATCGGCCTATGTCGGACATCGTACCATCCAAATCCCATCCGAAACAATCATAGCTTTTCATCCGGTATCAAGAATAGCTGTGATATTTAATTTAATCTCTATCTATAAATATATGCATATAAAAGAAAACAATCAGGTACCATTCTATTCGAAAGAAAAGCGTACATCTACTATTTAACTATTTAACCTTTATGTGACTGGGAAAAATAACACCTTGTAATGACGACGCAGGTACCCGGGTACCCCACGTTGTATATACGTTGCAGCTATACATATACGGGAGACAGTGGTGGGGAGACATAAACTGCGCTGTTTTGAACAAGATTAGACATGTCTGAAAATCAGTAACCGTCCATTTTTCGAAGTGCTCGTATATAATTTGTTCGCTACAGTACATACTAAATATTTTTAGTGTTTTTGGTAATAACAAGTGCAAATTTTATTATTTTTATCGGAATGTGTGATAATACCCCTGGTCGGGTTCATTTACAAAACCAAGATTGAGGAGAACCAGGTATGATATAGAAGTTAATATAATTACAAATCCTGTAAGAGTAAAAGTAATAGTAATAATAACAACGTAATGTGATATTTTATGGTTTTCAGACTGACATCATTAGAATTACTAGCAGCAGCGGAAGAAGCATTAGAAGAAGAGCCATTTACTGCTTCGGATGAAGACGAATACATTCCGGAAATCGAATCTGAAGAATCGGATGCAGAAATGGAACCTGTAATCGAACACGAGGAACCTTATTCAGATGAAATTAGTGATGAAGAAGAAACGCCTGCACAGCCTACTGTTTGAGTTGCTAAAGATGGAACTCATTGGACTAATACTCCATTACCACAAGCGCAGACAATTAGCCGAAATATCTTGCGCGAAAAATGTGGCGCACCAAGTTTTAGTGCATTATATACTGCTAAAGAAACTTTTAAATCTATCATGTCCAATGAAATTTGTACCATAATTTTAAGGGAAACTAACAGAAAAACTTAAAAAAAAAAGGCACACAAGTAACTGGAGATTATAATGAAAAACAAGGTCAAAAGTACAAAGATTCCAAGCGGCAACCACCACCACGAAAGTTTTTCAAGGCATTTACTGAAGAGGAATTCGATGCATTTTTAGGAATCCTAATTGCAGCTGGTGTACATAAATCGAATAAGGAAAATATATCTGGAATGTGGAAACTTGAATCCTTACCTCTTATTCGTGCGGCTATGTCTCGTGATCGCTTCAAAATGTTTTCACGATTTATTCGTTTTGATAATCAGAATACACGTGCTGAACGCTCTAAAAGTGAGAAAGCTGCTCCAATTCGTGATATATGGATAATGCTAAATAGTAATTTAGAAAACAACTATAAGCCGTCTGAATGCATAACGGTCGATGAGCAATTATTTCCTTATAGAGGACATACAAAATTTACCCAATACATTCCTTCAAAACCGGCAAAGTATGGGAGAAAATTTTTTTGGGCTTGTGATGCGGCAAATGCTTATCCTTTACAAAGTAAAATTTATCCTGGAAAATCACCAGACGGTGAACGGCAAGTGAATATTGGAGAGCGTACAGTTCTAGATTTAGTTACTAAATATAAAGGTTCTGGAAGAAATATAACGACAGACAACTATTTCACAAGTTTACAGTTGGCTCATAACCTAAATTCTTGCAACTTAACTTTAGTAGGAACCGTTCGAAAAAATAAAACTTTTCTTCCTTCCAATATGCAATCCAATAAAAGTAGAGTTATAAATTCCACTAATTTTGCATTTATTAAAAGAGCAACTATATGTTCGTATGTTCCCAAAAGAACAAATCTGTCATTATATTATCATCAATGCATACAACAGGCAAAGTAGAACATACTGGTATTGTAAAACCCGAAATTATTAAATATTATAATAAAACCAAAGGCGGCGTCGACACGATGGATAAAATGTTATCAGAGTATACAGTAAAGCGTAGAACAAATCGTTGGTGGTCGACCTTCCTGCACTGAGTGCATACATAATTTACACGGAGCACAATCCTAGGCTTACATCAACCGACCGACGACGGAGATTTTTGAAAGATCTTGCAAACGAGTTATGCATGTCTGCTGTACTAACTCGAAACAGTATTCCAAGAGTTTTGGGCAATCATTTTACACGTACATCACTAGAAATGGTTCTAGGACGCCAAATTACACAACCAGTCGTTACAGCAGTCAGAGATCAATCATCTCGAGATACTTCTGGGCGTATTTTGGTAGTTGGATAATGTTACATTTGCCGGGAATTGAATCACAGACAAAGAAAACCGCGAAAAGCATGTAATTCTTGTTCAAAACCAGTTTGTAATGAGCATTCTGTTACTAAGGCCGTATGCGATACCTGTAACCAACAGGGAGTTTAATCCTATTTTTATTTATTTTCGTTCTTTTTATACATCTTTTTTATAACATATATAAATAAAAAAATGTAAAAATGCTACTTTTGTTCTTTCACATCCATCCATATGTAATTTTAAATGGAGGTACCCGGGTACCCATACCAGTCTTAGAGGTTGTAATAATTTCGGATGCCATTTTTTCGTTAAAAATTAAATCTAAATATCGAAGTATATATAATAAAATGCAATATATAACAAGTTTAGAGATGTCACAGAATTTCCAAGCTCAGCAAGTTCAAACACAAAAAATATTAATATTTAAATCTGAAAAAGGCACCCGGGTACCCCTCCAGTCACATAAAGGTTAACAATACAAAAGTATCTTTAATAATATAAAATTATTAAAAATGGGATGTGAAGAACACAATTCAGTTCATATATTTGTGAATGTATCCTTTTCAGAGACGTAGATACGTATTTCAGCTTTCTACAGGTTCATTGATACGCCTCTGCTGGAGAAGAGACACATTTACAAAACCAAAAAGGTTTTTTAATTTGTTTATTTTATTTTCAGTGAAATGAGTAAGCAACGATAGAGAACTGTGAGAAATCATAGAACGTGATGAATTTTGGATAGATGATGAGGAGTCTGAACAAATAGAACCGATGAATCGCTGCCAGAAAGTGATAAATTGAATGCTTTTGCCAGCACTTTGGAATGTAGCGACGAAATTGAAAAAGATGAAGACGATGAAGAACTGTACAGTGACAATTTTTCTGATAGTAAAGAAGAATGGGAACCTAACAGTTAGGAAGATTATGAGAGTAATAAGGAATCTGAGAGTGGGGAAAATGCCAAAAATAACGATATCGATGACGTCAAATCTAAAACAAAAAGCCAAAATGTGCTGTCGGAAAATTTTGAAGGTGAAAATCAACAGCTAGAAGAAGCCTTTTCACATGCCAATTTTTGGTGTGACAAAAAAGATAACATGAAGTGGTCTAAAACTGTTCCACCAAGAGGCAAAGTGTTGAAACTTTTAACTAGATTGAAAGGAACAGCTAAGAAAAGTTCACCAACGAAATCTCTAGAATGTTGGAGATTATTTTTGGATGATACAATGCTTGAAAACATTGTACAATTTTAAAATAAACGAATAGATCTCGTCGCTGCTAGATATAGTAAATTTAAGAAAAGTAAAAATGCTCGTCGTACATATTCTCCAATTTTTATTAAAAACAGATAAGATGGGAATTTAAGTTTTAATTGGTCTCCTGCGCTACATACGGCGGGCGCAGGTGCAGCGATGGCGTCTGAAGATGATCAAAGTCTAAACGAAACCGGTAGTCGTATCGCATAATAATCTGGGAGCTTCTGCTTAATGTGTGTGCTCTTAGTCAGTGGAGACGGGTGTGAGTGACTAAAAGAAAAGGTAGCGCCACTCTGTTTTGCATACAGAAGTTCAGTCAGAAAACGGATAAAAGGGATTGCACGATCTTAGATGCATGCGCATATAGATTACAAAATACCTACGCTAAATACAAAAACGCAGTGGTACTGCACAGCAAATCTGCAATCTGAAAATAAATGCCAAAAGTCCAACTTGCTAAAGATAAATAAAATAAATAGAGGTAAAGAGAAAAAAACTCTGCAACAGATAACTCATGTTATAACAAATCAAATTCATATATAGAGAATAATAATAATAAAGGGGAACGTACACCCTGTATTTATATAATTATGATATTTTTGCCCAACATAAAAAAAAGGATAAATTAATTGAACTGACACTTAAGAGTTCAAAATATGACTACAAAAGAAATAATTAATTACAATAGTTTTTTTTTCTATGGTACCAATATACAAAAAAGGTTTAAGTATATCAATACGTTAAGCACGTATTACGCATTCGTTACAAATAAAACAGACATGCAATATACAAGTCTGTAACTGCCTGTAACTTAACATTAACATTTACTTCTGCTTAAGACACGTGTTTCTGCCATCTACTATTAGGCGTCATCAGTTAAGCTAGGGAAGTAAGTAAAGGTTAAACAAATCGCCTCATAAGGTATAGCAAAATTTTGTCCTATCAGGTGGCACCATATAATCTAGTGACATCTGACGAACGAGACTATGCCGAAAGTGGTATCCCTTCCCTTAACCGGCTATGCCGGTACAGAAGAGAAGAAAATACGTATATAGGTGTAAGTCCATTAACACGATGCCAGATGGCAGCAAATATACAAAAAAAGGTTTAAGTATATCAATACGTTATGTCCATGTGTACAGTTACAGACGTGTATATTGCATATCTGTTTCATTTATAGCAAATGCCCAATACATGAGAATACGTATAAGAAATTTTAAATTGACATTCGTTAGAACAGTAAAAGAAAAATAAAACAATCATTCCGTTACAATTTATGCCGTTCTCTACGAGAGCGATGCAATCATTTCTATTTGAATTCACTTCTAACGAGACGATCGTTTCGTATGTTCCCAAGAAAACGATGATATTGTGAATAACCAAACGAAAAATCCTGATGTAATACTGTTTTACAACGATACCAAGGTAGGTGTAGATGCACTGGATCGGAAGTGTGCTAACTTCAGCGCTTCTAGAAGAGCCAGAAGATTCCATTCATGCTTTTCCATACATTTCGAGTGATTTATCAATTCGCTAAGGACGGTAAAGAAATCACCCGATTTGATTTCCTAAAAATACTTGGACGTCAATTGTGCACACCACACGTGCAAAGAAGGTATACAACTTCTTTACTTCGTGTTTGAAGATAATAATTTCAACCATGCTTGGAGATGCAATTATGCAGGTATTGATATATAGTTAGCCTAGCCCGGTTCCGTGCATAAAAAAAATATTGCGATACCATAGCAACGAAAAATAACATATTAGAAGTGTCAGTGTAAAGTATAACGTCAAAAAGTCAAACCAAAGTTAAGCAATAAAATTTGAAAGAAAGAATGTCGATCGAAATTGTGAAAATCGAAAAATTGGAGTATCGAGCCATCATCAAGTATTTGTATTTGAAGGGGTTAAGAGGTAAGCAGATTTACGAAGATATGCTTAATATCCTTGGCGATCAATGTCCTTTGTATGCGACCATGAAAAATTGGATTGCGTTGTTCAAAAAGGGTAAATTTTCCATTAAAGATGAACACCGATCGGGAACGCCAGTTTCTGTGTCCGTCCCCGAAAATGTTGTTGCAATTCCCGACATGATTTTGTCCGACCGTCGATTTGGACTAAAACGAATATCCGAGGCACTGAATATTTCATATGAACACGTCCATTATATAGTTAACGTCGATTTTGACATGAGAAAAATTTCTGCAAAATGATTCCCCAATTGTCTGAATGTTGACCAGAAGCGTGCAAGGGTGGAAGCATTGCTTTTAATCTGTGCTCGGTTTTAAAGTAATGCAGACTTTTTAAACCGTATTGTTACTATGGATAAAACTTGGGTACATTTCTACGACCCTGAAATAAAGCAACAATCGATGGAATGGTGACACTCTGGCCCTCCAAGCCCTAAGAAGTTTCGCGTTCAAAAATCTGCTGGAAAAGTTCTTGCTTCAATTTTTTGGAATTGCCATGGAGTAATCATGATTAATATCCTGGATAAGGGTAGAACAATAACTGGGAATTATTATTCGACGTTACTGACCACTCTACCACTTCCAAAAAAAATTCCAAAGGTGTTTTGTTTTGCAGGGTAATGCCCCTGCACCCAAATCGCACGCTGCCATGCAAACAATTCTTGATTTAAGGTTCGAATTACTAGAACACCCGCCTTATTCACCGACTATCGTGTCTTTCGTCAACTGCAAAAAAAGTTTAAAAGGTCGTAAATTTTCTTTCAACGAAGAAGTGATAGAAGCTGTGGAGGGCTAGTTTGCAGAGCAAGATAAAAATTTCTTTTTGAAAAGTCTAGCATTGCAGGTTCGATGTAATAAATGTATCCAATTAAGAAGAGAGTATGTTGAATAATAAAATATTTTGACTTTCAAATTTTGTTTGCTTCCATAGTAGGCTTAGAATTCTTCAATACATCCTCGTATGACACCTCCAGAAACTCTACAAAGGACTGTGACATCGAAAAGAAAAAGATGTGCAAGATGTCCTGTCAGAAATGACAGGACAACAAACACCTACTGTAAAACGTGCAAAATACCAGTGTGTTTGGGAAGTGCTAGAAATATTTGTCCAAATGGTATTTGAATATTTTGTGTATCTTTTTTATATTTTTCTAAAAATATATTTGAAATCATATTTTCTTTGTTTCTATATCCAGAAGAAAAATGGGTCTCTGCGACCCAGCTGTAGTATTGATGTAACAATTTTCGTATGGTAGTACTTAAGAGTTATATCAATGAGTGATAATCTTGCGATACTTTGGATTAGAATCGCAAATCAAAGCGGGCTGAAATAAATTATTTAATGAAAATAATAAAATAAAATAAAACAATAACTTTGTTATACCACTTTATTCACATGTAATAGTGACCGCGGTTTCGACATACAATGTCATTATTAAACTGCAAAAGTTACAGGCCTACATACGAGCTTATAAATGACACAAAAATATATGGGGGTGGTTTATGATGTTATTTAAAATTACTACTATATACCTAACTATTATATACAACATTGGAAAAGAGGTGTATATATAAGATCCAACTGGTCGTTAAGAACAATATCTATTGTGTTGTTTCCGCTTTTAAAAATTTCAAGTGACTCTAAAAGATTTAATTTACGACCTTTCTCGACCAAATGCAATATTTGATGATGACCAAATGTATGCCTTTCTGTAATAAGATGGTTTGCGAATGTTGAATTTGTCTTCTTTAGTTTATATGACCTCATGTGTTCTTTTACCCGTATAATAAAACTTCGACCAGTCTGACCTATATATACACTTTTACAATCATTACAATATAATTTGTACACTCCTGATTTATTATTGATATCTGTTTTAGGTTTTGCGTTAAAAATGAAATTACTAGTTTTTACATATGGTTTGTAAGCTATACTAACATTACTATTATTTTTTGAAATTATATTTCCAATTTGCTCGCTTATTTTACCGAAGTAAGTTAACGAGACAAATTGTTTCAAATTGGCACTATCTTTAGGATATACTAAACTAAGGGCTACTTGTAACTGTTTTTTCTTTAGTATACTGTCAATTACGCTACTTTTATAACTATTGTTTACCGCTATTTGTTTTATAGTATTGATTTCACGAACAAAAGATTCATTAGACAAAGGAATATTTAATGCTCTATGTATCATAGAATTAAAAAATGAATGTTTGTGTGTCTTAGGGTGTAGTGAATCTTTGGGAATAATGCAATCAGTGAAAGTAGGTTTACGATATATATCAAATTTTAAGCTCTGATCTATCTAATTTGCTTAATTTTAAATCCAGGAAGTTAATACTGTTATTCTCTTCTATTTCTACTGTAAAATTGATATTAGAATGGATTGAATTTATGTAGTTCAGAAATCTTTGTAGTTGTCTATGAGTACCCTTAAAGCAAGCTAGGATATTGTCTACATACCGATACCAAAATTTAATATGTTTTTTACGTAGTTGTGATGAAAGAATTTTTTCTGTAATATGCTTCATGAAAATTTCAGCTAACAGAGGACTTAGAGGTGAGCCCATTGCCAGACCTTCTGTTTGTTTGTAGAATTTGTTGCTAAATGTAAAGTAACTTTGCTTGGTGACTAACTCCGTTAGAGATATGATTTCGTGTTTAACAACCGGGTTTGTATTTTTCTTTACTAATATGTTTTCTATTAACCTTAAACATTCCTTATGTGGTATTTTTGAAAACATGTTGGAAACATCAAATGATACCAGGATTTCTGTCTTGTATATTACAATCTTTTAATTTAGCTGTTAACTGTATTGCGTTTTTTATGGAAGAGCTATCTGTAAATTCGGTATATTGTCTAATCATTGTGTTTAATTTTGCGGCTATTTTTTTATTGGGGCAAGAAATAAACGAAACAACTGGTCTGATGGGTGCTTCCTCTTTGTGAATTTTTATTAAACCGTATAATTTAGGGGGGAAGGATTCATATGGAAAAGTTTGTACTTATCTGTGTTTGAGATTACTGCATTACAATTTTTGACACATTCTTTAATTTCTGCCTGATACTGTTTAGTGGGATCCTTTTTCAATTCTATGATAGTATTGTCGTCTATAAATTTCTTAACTTTATTTTCATAATCACCTTTAGTTAATATTACAGACGAATTTATCTTTATCTGCTTTTGTTATCGTGAGGTTGTTTTCTATGACTTTGTGATTAATACTTTGCAATGCTCGTCTGTCTGACTGATTATTGCTTGATGTTGAGTTGTTTTTCAGAATATTTGTAACTTTGGCTTTACCTAAGATACTGCTAATTTGATTGTTATTTGCAAATGCCAGTTCTATTTCTATTGCTAGAATTTCTTTTTGCTTGTTACAATGGATGTGTGGTGCATATTTAGGACCTTTATTTAATAAGCTAAGTTCATTGTCTGAGAAGTTAACATTCGTGAGATTAATGACTCTAGGGTAAATCTGATTTAGGATATACTAAACTAAGGGCCACTTGTAACTGTTTTTTCTTTAGTATACTGTCAATTACGCTACTTTTATAACTATTGCTTACCGCTATTTGTTTTATAGTATTGATTTCACGAACAAAAGATTCATTAGACGAAGGAATATTTAATGCTCTATGTATCATAGAATTAAAAAATGAATGTTTGTGTGTCTTAGGGTGTAGTGAATCTTTGGGAATAATGCAATCGGTGAAAGTAGGTTTACGATATATATCAAATTTTAAGCTCTGATCTAATTTGTTTAATTTTAAATCCAGGAAGTTAATACTGTTATTCTCTTCTATTTCTACTGTAAAATTGATATTAGAATGGATTGAATTTATGTAGTTCAGCGGAAACAACACAATAGATATTGTTCTTAACGACCAGTTGGATCTTATATATACACCTCTTTTCCAATGTTATAAATAATAGTTAAGTATATAGTAGTAATTTTAAATAACATCATAAACCACCCACATATATTTTTGTGTCATTTATAAGATCTATGTAGGCCTGTAACTTTTGCAGTTTGATAATGACATTGTATGTCGAAACCTCGGTCACTATTATATGTGAATAAAGAGGTATAGCAAAGTTATTGTTTTATTTTATTTTGTTATTTTCAAAATGAATTACCACAAAGTTACGGCTACCAGTATTACATTATTTATTTATTATCCTATCAACATTCAGCCAGTATTTACTTTTTCGAGATGGTGCAATACCGAATAAATACTATCGATCCAAAATCCATTTCTAAAGCAAAGTGCAGTTGCATCAACTCTAAATGTAATTAATTTTTTTCCTGCAGATAAACGGACTTCAATATCGACGTTACATACATTCGATAGTCTGTTGATCGTAAACTAACGAACATTGCGATGTAGTAAGTTAACAGCGTTTAATACCTGTACCTAATATAACACACAACCGTACAGAGATTCAGATGAAATTAATCGAGAACCGAGTGAAACCGACATCAAGATTTCATTGTCCGCAGAAGAGCAGATAGAGGGCCGATCGAATTGTAGTATAGACAATTAAAATCCGCCGGGAAATACAGTTAATAGGGTTTCAGTTACTCTCGAATATGTGTGTGTGTATATATCTATAGAACATATACAAAGCGAGAGAGAACGGGCCAGTCCAATAACATTTCTGACCAAGACCTCTTCTTTAATTAAATAGTGACTGATTCGGTGTGTAAATCATCGGTCTCCTTCCACGGGTTGTTCGGTACGCGCTATCATTGCAATTCAATTAAGTTCGCCTTTCAGTATTTAAGCGGGCGAGCGCTTTCTTAATTTGTTTAAGATTTATGTTGTTGCGCTTTTAATAAGCTTCTTGAGTTATCATGTTCGCATTTTCTAGTAGTGCCTGGATGATTATTTCTGTAAAAGACATTTGACTTGGATACGGTTTACTTTATTTGAAAATAATTTTGTTTCCATTTAAATACATTTTCTTTAAAGTAAAATTGTATGAATGTAAACAAAGGTACCGTTATTTTTAATTTAATTTAAAACTGTTGGAGCACTATTGACTGTACGCTTCAGAATCGAATAATAGTAATTATGGAAATATCAGTCAAATGGATGAAGGAGTTATGAAATAAAAGACTCTCTTCATTTACGAATTAAATTTAATCTATTAGATGAACAACTACAAATAGATGAAAATGTTGAGATAATGCTGTAATTACTACATTTATTTGCTCACCATTGAAAGTCAATATTTAGCTAATCATATTCATAATAAGTAAAGGTGGATTATATGCAGTTTACATAAATTTTCATATTAGCGTAATATATGCATTTTGTATATTATTTGCATCTTTTGTAGTAATTCAGCATTTTTGCATATTTTAAGTATCCAAGTTTTATTTACTTAGTAAATCAAATTTATTATAGACATTATTAAAAATATGTCATGAATGTAACAAACAAGCAAAATTAAACAGCCCTCTTTAAATTAAAAATAGCATTTTATAAAGATTCCTCCCGTTACTTTTCCGATAAGCTTCTCCAAGAATTTACTAATGCTCTTCCATACATCCAAGCCGAGACAAAATTCCACGAAAAGCTAATACCTTAAAAGTTCTAAATAAATACAAAAATACATTTTACAAGAAAATTAGGAGTAGATGTGTGTCTTTGTTATTCGGCGAAATTTATTCCCATATTTGAAAGTAATTTTGTCTTAAACGTCATTTTACGTTGGCTTTTCGAAGTGTAAACTTGTAAGTTGTGATATGTAATAGCAAAAATGACGAAAATAGCGATTGTGCCTGGGTGGATTACACCTTATTCAGAATTGCGTATGTATGGAGAAAAAGAGTTTTGCGTAGCATGCTGCAAGATTGTGACTAAAATTTTAAGTTTATTCCCTCTTATTAATTAATTAATTAAGTTTGTAATTATTCCTTTATCATTTACCAACATTTATTTGGTAAGAAAACATGATGTGATATTTATTTTTTGCAGATTACAAGTGAGAGAAAGTTCCAAGTCGACCAACATATCAAAACTCCATCTCATGCTGCAAAACTAACAAAGATGAAATTTGCGAAGAAGAGTCGGCAAACATTACCGCAATATTCGCCATCAACTTCCAAAAAGACGGAACAAGAACAATTTAATGAAGTTTTGTGTCAAATGTTTGTATCGGCAGATATTCCACTACATAAATTAAACAATTTAAATGTCAGAAGGGAAAAACGTTATGTTTGGGGAAACATACAATTGTTTTCCAGGACGAATTGCTTGCCGTCGCAGTCTGCGCCGAGGAAATTCGGAAAGCCGACTGCGCGAATAAAAAAATCAAATTTTTATGAATTTCACACCCTTTTGCTTTACGAAGTAACGGTCGTTTCGCTCTAAAGGAGCTTCGTCAGACATATAACTAACTTATGGACATATCTTTACATAAATGTACCGTAACAAACACATGCTTTGAATAGTTGAAGAAATGTGTAGTTTTTATTACTTAAATGTATGTGAACAAAATCTTTCATAAAAATATTGAACAACTAAAAGTGATAAAATTAGTGGTCTACATTGTGTTAAAGGGAGGTAGAGTAGCGCTATGGAAAAACGAAATATATGACAGTCTGAATAATGAGATAAATATATTAAGTAACGGTGAATTATTAATGTCTTACTGATAATTGAGGATCCTATCAGTTTCTTAAATTTATTAATTTCAACCGACTCTAATAAATTAAGCTTTTTGTCCTTATTTTCTATGTGCAGTATTTTAAATTCTTCGTTAAAGTTGTCGTTTGTTAAATTAATATTTTTATATAATATATAATTTCTAAAGGAAGAAAAATGTTCTTTGATACGTATTTCAAACGATCTGCCTGTTAGATCTGCTGCTAGTTAACTCATAGACTACTGACTTTTTATTGTAATTTGTTAAATCCTTGTTGTTTTTTTATAAATTTTGATAAATTGTTGTTAGTTCTATATGCTGTATTAATGTGCAGTTTTCTTAAATATTTACTAACTTTTGTGCTTGAAGAGTTTATAAACGTAATCATTTTAAATTTTTGGGTGATTGTTCAGAATAGAACTATTACTTATAATTCTTACATTATTATTATACAATTCTTAGATTATAAATTTAATATAACATTCCGTATATATCTCTGAAGTTAACATTTTGTATATATTTTTTTTATCATTATTTCGTTCGTCGGTCAAACATAATTTCTCTGATTTGATACAAAGGGCCAGATGGGACAGAAACCCTCTGTCGAAGTCCAGTGTCTGTTAAAGGATTCATTGTTCCTTAAACTAAATTACTGTCGCCTTAAATGAAAGGCGCTTACATATGTACATATATACGCACCTTTTTTAGATGTACAGGGAGAATCTCGTGCTAGTTGTCGAAGAATTCGGATCGCTTCCGAGTAAAGTGAGATTCAAACGCATTTTGTACCTTTTATTGTGTTATGTGTAAATTAAATACTGTAAGTTCTACATAGAAATGAAGTTTTATTTTATCCACGTAACAATATCAAACAAAAATAAACAAGCTCATCCAGTCGGCCTTGTTACATAATTCAGTGTTATTATCTAATATTGGGTGTACTTGTGATATAGCTTTTGTAAAGAGTTTTTCAGTTAAAATGTTATGTGTTATGTTACTTTTATATCCATTGTTGATTGCTATTTGTTCAATTAAATTTAACTCTTTTTCGAAATTTTTTCGGTTGAACGTAGTATCTATGGATAAGAGTGCGACAAGCCGCTAATTTGTATGTATGTGTTGTATCGGATGGCAAAAAGTGTTACGAATAGTTATATCTGTATTTGACGGTTTGCGGTAAATTGCAAAGTTACATTTGTTATAAGTTCGAGTAATGGTTAAATCGAGAAAGTTAATACTATTATTTGTTTCCTGTTCCATTGTAAACTTAATATTGTGATCCAATGTATTAACATAATCAAATAATAAATTTAATTATCTCCTTGTTGCTGTGAAACTTAGTATCTGTACCAAAATATTACATTTTAGAAAATAGAATTTTCAAGATGATCCATGGAAACCTCAGCTAATAACGGACTTAGGGGATTACCCATAATTAAACCTTCTTTGCAAGTGTATATGTCTTCATTAAATTGAAAGTAATTTTGTTCTATACATATGCTTAATAACTCAAAAATTTCATTAATAATTATTGGGTTTACATTAATTTTATGTAGAAGATCTTTTATTAAATTAACCATTTTTTTTACTGGAGGGATACTAGGGAATAAATTTTGGACATCAAAGGAAGCGAGTTTTGTGTTAGAAGTTAAATTAAAATTTTTTATTCTGTTTATCAGTACATATGAGTTTTTTATGCTTAATTTAGGTTTAAATCCTATATATTTAAGAATGATATCTAGGACTTTGTATGAAGTATGAAAAAACATGTACATATATGTAAGTGTTAAAATATAAATAAAATAAAAAATATAAAACGAAACATATACCAGAAAACTAACATATACATGTTTTTTAAAGATTGATGTGACACCATATATCTATAGTTAATCAATTTTAATATGTCTGTGTACGTCACTTTCATTTATTAACTCTACATTGTGTGAGTATCTTACCATTGCTTTATGCACTAATTTATTTAATGTCTTGTTCTTTAATCTTGTAGTATCTCCATAAGAAGCAACAACCTCGTTGTGAAATATAGAGATAAAAAAATAAATTATATTTAATCGACAGATCGCTTGCCCGTTTTTAATTTATTATTAACCTATATATATATATATATATATATATATATATATATATATATATATATTGAGGTAGGTCAAGTCTACGCACAAGAATCCCTAGTTAAGATAAGATACAGATCATTAGGTAAAATGTGAATATTAGAAATTAAGATAATTTTTTTGAACTGAATTCTTCATCTGTCAAATCAATAAAGTTGATTTCGCGTTTTAATTGTTGGAAATTAATTTGCTTTTGTTATTTATTTAACTTTTCTTTTGCCTTAGTCATTTTAATTATATATCATGTATTTCCGAGAACTTTCAACTTAATTGATCAATAATAATCTATACACATTCATTAGAGTAAACTGTACTTATTCAAATTAAATACAGCGGGAAAAAGCCCAATTACAATTTAGCACAAAATTGAGATTTTTATGTTCATATGATAAGTATTTATATATTAAAATAAAATATATAATTTTTGGAAGATATTTATGTGGCAAAAATAATTAAATTGTCAATTTAATTAGAATTATTTACGAGATTAAATGAATACATATTAGATAAACGAATCAGAAGCCTAAAGGGAAAACAAACGAGAGTTAGCGTCATGATGTAAAAATTTCGAAAACCACGCCGACGTTTCATAAAGTGCTCCATCTAAAATAAGAAGAAATTTATGAAATTATATTGAAAAATTATACTACGAACCTACAAAAATATTACCCGTATATCCAGCACCTTTTTAACGTATTTTGTGCATTGATACATCATCCAGTGATAGCCCGCTACCGAAAACCTGTATCCCGAACGTTTTGAATTCAAGATAGATCCTGCCTTCCTGAACACCATCAAATTCCAATCTAAGTATCATTAACATCTCCTAAAATTTTGAATACATTAAATTAGTTCAATTCATAATAGAAAACTCACAATCATAGATATTTTTCAAGATATGTTTACCAAGTTAAGTTAAAATTAGGTTATTTTTTATAAAAATACGAAGAAGTCAGTTCTCTGGTTAGTCTATAAAGTTAGTTTATGTAATAAAATAAGATATTAAGAAAGTTATCATTGAATATCGTCACGTAACCTATAATTTATTGTGTTCAATTTTATCACGTGACTAGATGCCAATTTAAATTTATAATACATATCTATAACTTACCTGTTTATTTTAATTTAATTCTCTCATTAAACTATTTACATAATCCTTAGATCCTCTTGTTTTATTTAGTAGATTTTGCTTGAAAACACCTTTATCTTTGATTTTGTTTACTATTGGTGTGCATGTGTTCTATTGACGTACCGAATCTGCCTTATGAGTGTTTTTCTATAAAGCACGACAATCAAGAGTCTCATTGTTCTAGATTAGCCTGACACTTAACAGAATATTGCCCACAAAAAACTAAGTTACTTGTTATACACAAAAACAGCTGTTTAGGTCATGTACACTTTATTATTAAAACGATTACATCGTGGATGTATATGCATATAACATATGTTATATGTTGTACAACCCCATCTATATGTAACTTTTGATAACCTACAAATATAGAGATTTATCATTCACATTTAAAAACTTAAACTTATACTAATTTAAACATTTTATGTTATAATTATAATCATTAACGACTTCTCAGTGGGTGAACTACTTTATTTGGCGCCACAACGTGTAAGGCCATTGGAAAACATGCTCAAGAGAGCACAAATATAGAATAAAACGAGAGAGGATAAGAATTATAAAAAAAAAAACAAGGAGAACTGTTTTCAAAATTTGTTTATTTAAGATACATAACTTTGTTCATAATTGTGAGTCTGTATTTTATTTTTCTGTGGTATTTCTTGTGTACTAGGACACCTATTTATCTTCAGAAACAGGATTTGTAAGTGAACATGTTTAAAGGGTAATTGCTTTTATATTCAATTCTGTAACACTAAGTGAAAAATCAAAACAAATACAACTTTTTCCTAATAATAATTTATTTACTCATCATTAACTTAAAATACAATTATAACTTAAATCTAAATATATACAATCATAATAAAAAAAATGGACAAAAGAACAAGAAGCAAGTCAAGGGAAAACCTTGCAGATAGAGAGGACCAAGCTGATCAGGGCGACGCTTCCACAATTACTGAACAACCCGACACACCGAAAGAAGAAACGAGTATAAATCTCAATTCTTTGGCTGCATTAATGATGAATATGCAACAAAAAATGACGGAAAATAATGAAAATTTTAAACAATTTATAGTCGACAACAACGATAAACAAGAAGCTAAGTTCAATCAATTTATAGCAGAAAATAATGAAAAACTAGATGCTAATAATAAAAATTTAAATCAAACATTAGAAATAAATAATGAAAATTTTAAACAATTTATTACCGACAATAACACAAGATTAGAGACTAATATCAGTTTAATAGAAGTTAACATTAATAGTAAATTAGAACAACTCAAACAGGATAAAAAAGAAATAAGAAAAGACATAAAAGGTTTGAAAGATAGCCAAAGTAAAATGGAAGAGAGAATTATGCAAAAAATAGACACTTTTAATGTAAAATTAATAACAAATTTAATACCAAAAATAGATATCTTTAATGAAAAATCAACAATAAATATTAATCAAAAATTCGAGATTATTAATGACATAAAAATAGATCAACTTATGCCGGAACACAAAGAGATGTTGGGAAAAACAAGTAACAACTATGTATGTAATAAAAACACAATCAAACCATTAACTGATAAAAGGCTTTTCAAATCGCTTACATGCAAAAGTAAAGTCAACACACATAATAACTTTCTAATAAATGATAGACAATATCACAATTTTCTAATTGACATGCTAAAGAAAACAACAATCTTATAACACTAACGATGGGGATAAAGACAATAAATATTAACGTACATACAACCAAAGATCTATATCACCCTTATGCAACCAACAACACTCAAACAAAGCATATTCACTCAAGAATAATTTTACAATACTCGTTTTTAGACACTGACTTTAACAACATAATAAACAAAGAAGACCTAACAAATAACACTATTACATATGAATATTTCGATACTAACAATTTCCTGAACACTATGCTTAATAACAAAATCAATACTAATTTATACACCCACATAAAAATTATAACTACACACACATTTATCATCAAAAACATGCATATCACGTTAGGTAGAGGTAATATGTTTAATACTTATAAAAATATCAATCACATACCTAAGGTGCGTCGAAGAAAAATTAATATATAAACAAAGATAACAGAATCTCGGTGTTCTAATTAAAAAAATAAGACGACCAAAGCTTAAATGGGGACACGATTTATTAAATGACCAAAAACTATATACAAATATTTACATAAACAAAAATATGCTAACACAATCTACAATAAAAAGGAAAATTTAACATAATTAGAGCTTGTAAGCTTAAGGACTATTAAACAATCACTGAAAGAAAAATATTCTGAGACAAAAGCAATATGATATATATATATATATATGGTAAAGATAAACTCAAAAAGAACAATTATTATACATTTATAGGTTACAAATATAAAACTAATTTATGGGGAAATAAAACACTAATAAACATGCTAAAGCTTATTAGAATGAAAGTCTTAAATGGAGTATATTATAAAAATACAGTATGACAAGTATAAATAAAGGTATGATGGTAAGTTATTTGAAAAGAAAAGGTAGATATAAAGGTAAAAGGAGACAATATATGATATGGGGATATAAAGTATATAAATAAATAAATGAATTATAATTATTATGAATATATTTAAATATAGACTAGTGTCTTAATATAGGGAATTTAAATATTATAAGGAATGGTATTTTAGTAAGACAAGAGTCGGAATTGAATTGAATTGATAAGTATTTAAAAGGAAAGAATTATTTATTATGCAAACTAGAATTTTAACTAATATATAAATTATAAACGAAGATTAAGAATAACAAGGAAAATATATAGAATATTAAGCATGTACTATCAACATAAAATATAAATATAAAAACACAAACAAAACAACTTTACCATAAACAGAATACCTAATGCCAGAATATAAAAACAAGCTTTTAACACAGACAACAACTATAGATATATAAACAATAGATAACAGTTCGAAAAACACAAAACAATAAGATTAATAAAAGACTAAACATACAAAAACAATTAAAAATAATTAGGATTACATAATTTACAATATTGCAATTAGACAAAGATATTGATACAAAAATCAAATATATATGAGCCCATTTTAAAAACAAGAAATGAATTAAAGATTCATATTATGAAGAGTTTCTACTAGAGCAATAATAACAACAAGTAATATGTACAACAAATTAAAGAAAACAAAATAGGATAAATCAATGTGACTAACTTTTGGACAAGTTAATTCAATACAGTGGTATTATGTAAGATTTCAGAATTTATATTTCATAGGGATTTGTAAATAATTGGACAAGTCTGCTTGTCTAGACAAATACGCCTCGTCCAACTTATTGGGGAATTGAGGTAGGTCAAGTCTACGCACAAGAATCCCTAGTTAAGATAAGATACAGATCATTAGGTAAAATGTGAATATTAGAAATTAAGATAATTTTTTTGAACTGAATTCTTCATCTGTCAAATCAATAAAGTTGATTTCGCGTTTTAATTGTTGGAAATTAATTTGCTTTTCTTATTTATTTAACTTTTCTTTTGCCTTAGTCATTTTAATTATATATCATGTATTTCCGAGAACTTTCAACTTAATTGATCAATAATAATCTATACACATTCATTAGAGTAAACTGTACTTATTCAAATTAAATACAGCGGGAAAAAGCCCAATTACAATTTAGCACAAAATTGAGATTTTTATGTTCATATGATAAGTATTTATATATTAAAATAAAATATATAATTTTTGGAAGATATTTATGTGGCAAAAATAATTAAATTGTCAATTTAATTAGAATTATTTACGAGATTAAATGAATACATATTAGATAAACGAAGCAGAAGCCTAAAGGGAAAACAAACGAGAGTTAGCGTCATGATGTAAAAATTTCGAAAACCACGCCGACGTTTCATAAAGTGCTCCATCTAAAATAAGAAGAAATTTATGAAATTATATTGAAAAATTATACTACGAACCTACAAAAATATTACCCGTATATCCAGCACCTTTTTAACGTATTTTGTGCATTGATACATCATCCAGTGCCTTATAAAACGAACTTTGCATTTCACCGAGGACAACATCGACAGAAACTCGAAGCCAGCGGGGACCCAGCCGATAGCCCGCTACCGAAAACCTGTATCCCGAACGTTTTGAATTCAAGATAGATCCTGCCTTCCTGAACACCATCAAATTCCAATCTAAGTATCATTAACATCTCCTAAAATTTTGAATACATTAAATTAGTTCAATTCATAATAGAAAACTCACAATCATAGATATTTTTCAAGATATGTTTACCAAGTTAAGTTAAAATTAGGTTATTTTTTATAAAAATACGAAGAAGTCAGTTCTCTGGTTAGTCTATAAAGTTAGTTTATGTAATAAAATAAGATATTAAGAAAGTTATCATTGAATATCGTCACGTAACCTATAATTTATTGTGTTCAATTTTATCACGTGACTAGATGCCAATTTAAATTTATAATACATATCTATAACTTACCTGTTTATTTTAATTTAATTCTCTCATTAAACTATTTACATAATCCTTAGATCCTCTTGTTTTATTTAGTAGATTTTGCTTGAAAACACCTTTATCTTTGATTTTGTTTACTATTGGTGTGCATGTGTTCTATTGACGTACCGAATCTGCCTTATGAGTGTTTTTCTATAAAGCACGACAATCAAGAGTCTCATTGTTCTAGATTAGCCTGACACTTAACAGAATATTGCCCACAAAAAACTAAGTTACTGGTTATACACAAAAACAGCTGTTTAGGTCATGTACACTTTATTATTAAAACGATTACATCGTGGATGTATATGCATATAACATATGTTATATGTTGTACAACCCCATCTATATGTAACTTTTGATAACCTACAAATATAGAGATTTATCATTCACATTTAAAAACTTAAACTTATACTAATTTAAACATTTTATGTTATAATTATAATCATTAACGACTTCTCAGTGGGTGAACTACTTTAATATATATATATACCGCAAGTTCAAATATCATTAGGCATAGGGAATACGTATGAGTACATACGATGTATATGTATATGGAAAAGCCGATCTAATGCCGGCGAAGACCGCGACGGTCGGCAACGATTGTCTCCGATTGTTTCGCAAATAAAAGTTAGCAGTAATCATTTGACCATCGACATAGGTACTTGTAATGCGTTCTAAAATAACATTTACGAATTGCAAGGGATTTGCTTTTCTTATTTCTTTCAGTAGATGCAGGAAATTTTTAAGCTGCGGTGCGTCGCATAAACAAAAGCGTACTTCTAATAAAATTAAAGAATAATCCTAATAAAATAAATAAAAAAGGATTCTAAAAATTATAATAAATTATACAAGAGGTTCAAAAATTCCTACTTGCACAGCAAGACATTGTGCTAGGCGGTCGTAAAATTAGCTCTTACATTTGCTAACATGTCGGCAGTTAATGAATTCGCAGCTTATTTTTTCTCTCAAGGCAACTAGATTTTCTGCTCTACCAGCTTCATGAGTATAAGCAAAATTTTTTAGATATTCCCACAAAAAGAAATCATTTGGAGATAGATCAGGAGATCGCGGGGGCCATTTAATGTTTCCTGTTCCAGTAATAAGACGGTCAGGATGCATTATGTGCTGGACAGCCATCATGTTGAAACCAAACGATTTCCTGATTTATTCCAATGTTTTGAATGGCGGGAAGTATTTATTTTTCAGTAATTCGAGGTACTTGTCGGCATTTAATATACCATCAATAAAATAGGGGCCTATAGAATGGTCACCTAAAATACGTGCCCAAACGGTTAGTTTTTGAGGATATTGAGTGCGATTTGCAAAATGCCGGTGTTGATTTTCCGAAGCCCAATATCGAAGAACAGAGGGATTGTGCTTTCCGTGTAATGGAAAAGTTGATTCATCGGCGAAGGGAATATTTTTAACGAAATTTTCATCTCGATGTATCTTTTCCATAACGTCTTGACAAAACTCCATTCTTCGGAAATTATCGTCGGGAAATATTTCTTGAGTTTTCGAATATTTGAAACATTTAAAACCATTACGTTTCCAAATACGTGAAATAGTTGTGGTACTTGTACCCAATTTCTCGGCAGCACTTCTAGTAGATCTCGTGTTATCAATTTCCACAATACTACTAATTAATACATCCTGCCGTTCTCTTTCCTCAATTTTTTGTGGTGATACCTCTCTTGGTTTTCATTTCGTACAGTTATTGAGACAGAAACAAGTTTCAAATTTATTCAAAATATTATAAATTGTTTGTCTGCAAGGTACAGAACGGTGTGCAAAAGTCAGCGCAAACAAATTCATGCACTCCATTGCAGACTTGCCAGCATAAAACCATTTTACTAACTGAAGCTTTTCAGTGGGTGTATAAAGAGCCATTATACATTAATTTTATTGTACGCTTTCAAACTGTAACGGTCTCCAGCTAGACTGAATGCAAAATTTCCAGTCAATCGGTATCGGAGACAATCGTCAGTCGTCGCCGTTTTCGCTGGCATTGGACTGGCTTCCTCATGTACGTATACATTGTATGTACTAATACGTTGATTCTCTATGCCTAATGATATTTAACACATACGGCATATATAAATTTAGTAAACCGTACCCAATCAAAAATACAGCTCTGCAGGTGTGCTACGATAAAATGATGTATCCTGTAGAATTTACTACATTCAGGAAATATGTTTATAATATTGATGAGACCCTTATAAAATAGTTATTCATCTCAGGCGTGTGAAGTAGTCCCTAGATTACGTTTAAAAGCTGCGGAAATAAACATATTAAAAAAAAAGAACCTTTATTGATTTTATAAATTGAAAGGGATATATATCGATCACTTAAGCCGTTTTGTAATACATGCTGACATCTATCTCTGGGTAGAGAGAACTTCAGTAGGTTCTTGGAAATCTTTGAAATCAGCAAAATCGGTTACATTTTTTTTAAACAGGTTGACAATAACCCTTCTTTCATACACACCGCGTTATGAAATAATAGCACTTCTTTTACAAAAAAAAAAACAATATAAAAATTTATTTTAAATCAAGGAATACTAAATGGTGGCAAATACAAGAGTTGGATATGAAATACCTTAACAGGTAGGTATTTGTTTTTAAAACTTTTACTAAAATTAATAATATAATAATAGCCTATGTAAATTTATTTTTGTAGGAAATGTAACGGAAAATCGTTTGGTTGTTTAGTTGTCAAAGGAAATATAAATATTAAAACATTAACTGCATCAATCTCATACGGTGTACCGACAACCGATATGTTCGGAGAAACAATACCCTTGATTGAGTAATTTAAATCTAAATTGAAGTAAAATAAATCGAAGTAAGTTCCTGACTGAAATGTAGCTTCTAATTAATATAGAGAACAACACAATTGAATTATAGGATGACATTTTCTGAATAGTTTACTTGAACCGTGCAGTTACGATTACTTGTCTAGGTATATCGATTTATTTTAAAATAAATAAATACATCTTAAAATATTAAGATTTATGAATAATAAAATTAAAAAACCCTTACCACAATAGAATTTAATGATTCTAAATACGTATTTCTACAACCACGTTGTCATCTTTAGTAGAAAAAACAGTGTAACACTTGAACGCACAAAAACACTCACAGAAGGATTGTTCTGAACGTCTTCTAGTTTAACACTAAAATCTTCAATCTTAAATGCTACAAAAATTACCTACATTTTGGTCAACCCCACCTATTCATGCAAGAGCATTAACCCATTATTTGTAAATTCTATAAAAAAACCGTTTAGAAATATTTTAAAAGCCGTAATTTAAAATACATTAAGAAGCCAATTATGAAACTAATCCTTAAATTATGTTGAAATATAAATTTGTAAATTAATGTTGAGTCAGAATATTTTAATGGCAAATATTGTAATGAAATGAATTTAAAAATTAATTCCATGAATTCGAATATTTTATAATGGTTTTCCTATTTTTCTTGCTTTAATAACATCTAACTGTCAATTAACTCAAATAAAAAAGAACCTGGTATAGGACCCAAATCTGCGTTAATTACGTTATTCCTATTTTTAAAGATAAAAATGCTCTCAAAACTATCTAATTCGCTGGGGCGTGTAACGTTTTTTTATTAATCTTAGACAGTCAGATGTTACGTTGTGATCTGATTCAAGAATATGTCGGGCAACATTTGATTTTTCCGGTTACTTGAATCTAATATGCGAAACATGTTCTTTATAACGAGTTAGAATCGAACGTTTTGTTTGGCCGACATATTTTTTATCACAATCCTTACAATTTATTTCTTAGATTCCAGATTTGTTGTTTACCTCAACTTTGTCTTTTGCGTTGCCTAAGACCTAAGAGTGATTTTAGGGAGTTATTCGACCGAAATGCTACTTGAATACTACTCGGTCGAATAACTCCCTAAAATCTCTCTTAGGCAACGCGAAAGACAAAATTGAGATAAACAACAAATCTGGAATCTATGAAATAAATTGTAAGCATTGTGACAAGAAATATGTCGGCCAAACAAAACGTTCGATTCTAACTCGTTATAAAGAACATGTTTCGCATATTAGATTCAATAGACCGGAAAAATCAAGTGTTGCCCGACATATTCTTGAATCAGATCACAACGTAACATCTGACTGTCAGAGATTAATAAGAAACGTCACACGCCCCCGCGAATTAGATAGTTTTGAGAGCATTTTTATCTTTAAAAATAGGAATAACGTAATTAACGCAGATTTGGGTCCTATACCAGGTTCTTCTTTATTTGAGTTAATTGACAGTTAGATGTTATTAAAGCAAAAAAAAATAGGAAAACCATTAAAAAATATTCGAAATCATGGAATTTATTTTTAAATTCGTTTCATTATATTTGCCATTAAAATATTCTGAGTCAAAATTTCCAAATTTATATATCAACATAATTTAAGGATTAGTTTCATAATTGGATTGTTAATGTATGTTAAATTACGGCTTTTATAATATTTCTAAACGGTTTTTCTATAGAATTTACAAATAATGGGTTAATGCTCTTGCATGAGTAGGTGGGGTTTACCAAAATGTAGGTAATTTTTGTAGCATTTAAGATTGAAGGTTTTAGTGTTAAACTAGAAGACGTTCAGAACAATCCTTCTGTGAGTGTTTTTGTGCGTTCAAGTATTACACTGTCTTTTCTACTGAAGATGACAACGTGGTTGTAGAAATACGTATTTAGAATCATTAAATTCTATTGTGGTAAGGGTTTTTTAATTTTATTATTCACTTATAAGCCACAGTCTCCGATTTACTAATTAAGATTTATATTTTAAATTTCTTTGATAAAGGCATTATGTGCCGGAAAATGTAAGATTATTTAAAATATATACATATTAAAGTAAAACAGCCCTTAAATCGCCGACTAATTCAATCTACTATATATATACATATATATATATTTCTTAATGAATCTACGCAGTACGATGAGATATTATAATCAAGCTTGTATAGAATCTTCATATAAACTTGTTGTGCCTTGTATGTTGAATTAATTAATTTCAATATAGTACGAAATGATGTAAAGTTCAGTAACGAAGACGAAAGCGTAACGTTGTAGCGGTAAGTAATAGAATATGTTGCACTCAATGACTTGATCAAGTGTACTTCCTAAGTCTCATTATGCAGAAAATAGGCTTCTCGGCTGATGAACATTGTTTGTTTTCCGCAAGGAACCATGACTTAAGAGAAATTAGTTAATTTACTAACCTTGCATTCACAACTTATCTTACTTCTCCTCCTGGAGTAGTAATAATACATCTTGGTCTGAGTGGCTCGTTTTGGGTTACGAAACTTCTACTATATAGAATTTCGGCTGAACTAGTAATAAAACATTAAATGCGGGATAACTCGCTCTAAACAGTTTCAGTTAATATTATATACTGGGTGTATTTTTAACTTGAAACTTTCAAATATCTCGAAAAATAAGCAGTTCACGAAACAATGTTCTGATTTAAAATTTAATAATTAAATGGAGGAAATACATTACTGCTAGAATTAGTCTTTCTCTCTCCCTCCATGTAAGTGTGTCGGAGGTAACTTTGAAATCTTAAACATGAACTCGTATATTTTATTACAGATTCAAATTTTACTGGAAAAAGTACATAGATTTTGTCTGAAACTTTTTTTCAATTTGCGACAGATGGCGCTGTAATCGATGAAACAATTTTTTTTTTCAATTTCTCGCACTGAAAACGTATTCATACGATTCTGAAATTCGTTTTCAATAAAATGAATACCACGAAAAATGACTTATCAAGAAAGTACTAGTATCATAATCCAGGAATCGGTGTCCATCTTCACATACTTGGCCATGACTTATCGGAGTGCTTTCAGAAGAAAAAAATTGCATTTTTATTTTAACCCTAGAATGGTACGTTGGTGTCGCCTATGACACAGCTACACTTTATCTCTTTCCCAAACGCATAATTGAAGAGAGAAGTTAGCGACCACCTACGTACCTCTCGACGTGTCAGTACAGCTTTGAATGCGGTAGTTGTAAGTGCTCTGTTCTGTTTTACGTTATCGATAGCAATTGGTTGTGTCACATACGACTCCAGAATACCATTCTTGATATTATTTTTTTAATTTACAAAATATGGCTTCCACTAGTAAAGCGTTGACTCAAGCAGAGTTAGAGGATATTATACGTTCTTACGAGAGAGGCGAAACAGATTTGGACAATATTGTTCCAGAAATAGTGAGCAACGACAGTGTATCTGAAGATGAGGAACTTTTAGACAGTGAGCATTCAGATACTTTTTCTGTCGAGTCTAGCAGTGAGGGAGAAGAGTCCGAAGAAGAATCTGTTACACGCCGAAAGGTAATTTATGGAAAAAATGGTTACAAATGGCATAAATCACCATTTTTTTCAAAAAATAGCCGTACAGTGCAAAAGAACATTGTGCTTCGATTACCAGGGCCAAAGTCAAACGCATTAAAAGCTGCAGATGAGATTGAAGCATGGAAGTTATTTTTCACCGACGAAATGATTAATTGTATTATTCAACACACAAACCAAGAAATAACAAGACAATCCTCCAAATATGCTAATAATCAAAGCTTTATAGGGTGTACTAATAGACACGAAATATTGGCCTTATTTGGGCTGTTGTATATGAGTGGGGTTCTAAAAACAAGTTCTCTAAGTACTTCTGATTTATGGTCCAGACAATATGGATTACCCATTTTCAGAGCAACCATGTCACGAAAACGTTTTGAGTTTTTACTTAATTGTCTTCGCTTTGATGACAAAAATACCAGACAAGAGCGTAAGGATGATAAATTTGCACCTATCAGATTTCTGTGGGATAAATTTATTGAAAAGGGTTCAGAAAATTATACACCTGGCGCATATGTAACTGTAGACGAACAACTTCTTGGTTTTAGAGGAAGATGTCCATTCAAAATCTATATTCCAAATAATCCGTATAAATATGGCATAAAAATTGTTATGATGTGCGACTCTAAAACATTTTACATGCTTTCTGCTATTACATATATTGGAAAAGAAAGAAGAACTAGTTCTGAAACTTTACCTACTCAATATGTCCTGAAACTGTGTGAAAGCATATATGGAACAAACCGGAATGTTACCATGGATAACTGGTTCTCGTCCACGGATTTGGCAAATAAATTATTGGAAAGGAAACTAACCATGGTAGGAACGTTACGTAAAAATAAAGCGGATATTCCGCCAACTTTCTTGAAGAAAAAAGCTTATGTTCCTAGCTCTGATTTTGCTTACGACGAAAATAAAACTATGGTTTCGTTTTCACCTAAAAAGAATAAAATAGTTTTGTTGTTGTCAACTTTTCACACTTATGGCGAAATTGAAGTCGAAACTAAAAAACCCGAAATCATTCTATTTTATAATTCGACGAAAGGTGGTGTGGATACATATGATCAATTGTGTCACTCAAAAACTGTGTCACGAAAAACCCGTCGATGGCCTTTGCGTGTATTTTATGGAATGATAGATGGAATTAGAATCAATGCTTATGTTATCTATAACGCCAACTAACAAAAACAAAATAGTGCTTATAAATACATCCCAACAAGACAATTTCTTCAAAACTTAGCCATGCAATTGATCAAACCACAATTGGAAAGCAGACTGAATGTGCCAACAATATCCAGATATTTACGTCTACTAATTCAGGATATTTTAGGTGTGGAAGAAAAGAATCCTAGTTTGTAAAAAAGAAATCAACCTGTCGGTCAGAAACGTTGTCATATTTGCCCTATAAATGCCAACAGAAAAGGTCGAGAACTATGTGAGATGCGGTGAACACATTTGTGCTGAACACAGAAGGCCTATTTGTCCTCCCTGCAGTGAAGAACTGTAATTAGTATTTTTGTGAGAATAACTGTTTTATATTTTTGTACCATTTTATTTTTTATAATAAAATTAATGTAAAATTATACTTTTGTTTTTATTTTGAACGATAACTATATAAAAGTTAAAGATATAATGATGTGTCATATGCGACACCACTGTACTAGTCAAGTACTAGAAAATAACGATATCATTCTAGGGTTAATACCATTTCTTATGCGGTATATAATTTTTATAAAAATGTTTTTGTATGTACAATGTATGTATTTAACGTTTGTGTTATTTCTTCCATTCGTATTTTTTCTAATTCCAAAAACAGAAAATAGACGTACAACAGAAAGAAATAACTTGAAGCAACAACTTATTTAACTTAATTCAAAGAACATTCAGAAAAATAAAAACCTGTCTCTGTTACGATGTTAATAGTACCTACTACAGAATTGAGTAGTTAACCGTATAGGAGAAAATTGAAATTTTCTGGTGTAAATGGTGTATAGAAAAGCTGACAGAAGTTTTGATAATTCTGTCGATCTCTACGTTCAGTGTTTTTCGGATAGGATTTAGTCATGAGTTTAATTTTATCGTACTATGAAACAATTCACTACCGATGGAAGTGTTCAAGCGAAAAAAAGGACCCGAAGAAAAGTCGCTCTATTAGCTGCAGTGGCCGTTAATCCTCATGTAAGCACAAGAGGAATAACTCGCAGTTCAGGATTGTCTTACACCAGCGCTTGGAAAATTCTATAACGTCGTAAGTATCATCCATATCATGTGTCCTTTGCATAGAAATATTCATCGTGTTGATTTCCAAATTCTGGTAACTTTTTGTCAGTGTGGATGTGAACAATTACAACACCCCAATTTTTTCGTTACCTGTTGTTCTCCGACGAGGCGTCTTTTACAAACTATGGAACGGTTAATCGAGGTGGCACACATTACTGGAGTATTGAAAATCCTCACTAGCTTTGCGAAGTTATATACCAGCGCCCTTGGACTGCTAATGTGTCGTGTGGAATAATTAGGAACAAAGTCATCGGGCCCCACATTATTGAAGGCCACTTGAATGGCGAAATGTATCGATACATTTTGGAAAATGAACAATTAGCTCTACTTGAAGACATTAGTTTAGAAGTGCGACAGAATATGTAATTTCAACATTATAGTTGTCCAACACATTATTGGTGGTAGCACGTGAAGTACTTGATCGTAATTGGAATTTCGCTATAACAGTATATTAATATAAAAGAGAGTTGGGAAATTTTGTAACCGCACATCAACAATTTAAAATAGATTAGAGTAATAGGTATTTAATTTGTAGTGTGTCTCAGATGTTACCAAATAAGATATATATTTCACCATCAATTATTGTAACTTTAGTTTGATAATGACATGTAACGTCGAAACTGCAGTCACATAGTGATAAAAATAAAGTGAAGTTATTCAAAGTTTAATTGAGTGTCTTATTTTACTTATATCCAGTATCATGAATCTTCACAAAGTAACAGCCGAAAGTGTTATATATGTAGTTTTGTTATTATATGTGCCCATTGTCTTTTTAAAAGGACACACTTGGTGGCAGTTACTTGCAGGGCAGAATAAAAATATTTATTGCTTGAAAACAAAGCACTATCCTTCTTTAGATATTAATAAACGTGTTTTTATCAACAAAGATACAATTTACTAACAATTTGCTATAAAATACCTACCCTACAAGTCTAAAATCATATGGACAAGACATGGTCACTTTTTCTTGCACTCTAGCCTCTCACAATAATCACCTGTTTATTGCAAACTGTCAAAATACTGTTGAATATAACTTCTCATTAATGTTTGAAAACAAGACGACATCTATTATTACAACGCGTAAGTTTTATTTTCATTTAAAGGCACACCAGCGAAACGTCCTTTTAAAAGGACAGTGGGCATATCTGGGTTAATTTTGTTTATATTTTTTGTGATATTTTTTCTTGATCTCAATAAAATTTGCATTATTAGGTTTAATTAAATATCTGTCGTTGTTGAAAGAAATGGCTCGAAACTTTATTATTGCTGAACTTTCAGAGCTAAGCTCTATTGAAATACGTAAAAATATATATAGGGTGTTTCATTTAAAATAAAAAAGTTTAACATTGTTTCCGGTTTAACCGGAAATCTGATTTGGATATAAATATACTCATCAAAACCCCGATTTGCTTTTAATTAATCGCAGAACGTCTTATTAAAATCTAAGTAGTCATATCAAAGATATTCGAATGGCTCCTTACATTTTCCCAACCCTGTATATTAGAAATTTATACCATTTAAACTTAAGTAGGTATTTATAGCACATTATACTTTCGTTGTTCTCTTTAAGTTTAACAATTATTCATAAAATAAAGCAGCTTCATAAATGTAATTAAGCGCTCCTTTTTTTTTATTAATTTTCGACTTCCAAATTAATTTGAGTGCATCCAAAAATTGTAGCTACATATTTTGTCGCAGAAGTCTTTAATAAAGATTTTAAATTAATTTTTTTGTGTTTTTTGGAACGATGTCAAGACCACTTAATGCGCTATATAAAGTTATATACAAAATTTAATAAAGAATTTTAATTTAACAGGAGTGCTAAAAGTCGTTTCCTGCAACAGAAAAAAAAATTAAAACGAAATTGTTAAAAAGAATTTGTAATATGTCATATCTTACAACGCGGCTGTGTTACATTCCTGTCCAGTTTCATCAAGTTTCACCTAAATGGTACAGTCAGCAGATATTACTTTTGTATGAGAAAAAAGTAAGCTTAGTTTTGGGATAATTTAAGAGTCTGTGCAATCGAATTATTGTGCTGATATTACAAACGGCGGCTTGGTGCTGGATATCGGGATGTGCCGTGCTAATAATAATGAATTTATTCTAAGATAATAAAATAATTAGTGGTGCTGGTGAAGTTTCTTCAAAGGTCCAGGACGTGCGTGGTATTGGTTGTTAATTAAAATATATACAATGTGTCCAAAAAAAAAAGTGCTCAGAGTTATACCTCGTGTAGATAAAACAATTTCATCGAAAAAAAAACCAAAATGTGCTAGTCGAAAATGTTTAGTTTTTTTTGTAATTGAAATTGAAGTTTTTTCCCCTACGCTCAGACTTCATTACGAAAATAATAGATATTTTCTCAACTAGTGTGTCAATTAAAAAAATAAAAACAGATTTAGAAAGGATAATGACCAGATTTATTGTATTGTATTGTGTTGTAGGAATATCACGTGATGAGGATCGCTGCCTTGTTCTCGTGTCCCCACACCGCAACCTTCCTTCAGTCGATATGTAGGTTTGTCCAAGTGATGTTCGGTGTACCTTGTTTCGTTTTACATTCTGTTATGTTAACTATTGCCGTGTATACTGCACTTTTAGATTTATTTCTCGCTTTGGACTATTGTTATTAAGGACTGAAATGGCGCGTCTTTCAATGTTTGAAAATAATCATATGGCTGATATGCATTATTATTATGGCATGCACCATGGGGTGGCGCGAGTTGCTTCTCGAGCGTACATAGCAGCCTTCCCGAATAGGCAGCTAGTTCCAACATACCGGACATTTATTACAATTCACCGATTGTTCAGCGACAACGGACTAGGAAGGAGAAATATGGGAGGACAAGGCAGAGCTGCAAAACTGCAGCTAGGGAATACAGAAGAAGATATCTTGGACGAGGTTTTCCGCAATCCATCCATTAGCCTCAGACGGTTAGCGCTTATGTTTAATGTATCGAAATCTACAGTGGGTGTGATTCTAAAAGCGAATGGACTTAGGCCATATCATTATCGAAGAGTACAGAATATTAATGAAGGAGACTATGTACAGCGTTGTATTTTTTCAACATGGATTTTGAGACAGACGAGAAAAAATCCAGAATTTTTCAACAAAATTCTTTGGACGGACGAAGCAAAATTTACACGAAATGGAATAACAAATTTTCGAAATTTACACGCATGGTCCGATGAAAACCCACACTTAGCAAGGCCTGCCTCATTCCAGTAACAGTTTTCTGTCAATGTCTGGGCCGCATTGATAGGAAATTTATTAATTGGACCTATTTTTCTTCCTCGAATTTTAAATGGTGAAAGATTGTTGGAATTATTGCAAAATGAACTACCAGAGTTGCTGGATGACGTGCCATTGAATATTCGTCTAAACATGTGGCTGCAGTTGGACGGCGCTCCGGCACATTTCGCTAGGGCAGTAAGATTATTTCTAAATGAAAATTATCACCGATGGGTCGGACGAGGTGGCACAGTTGCGCGGCCGCCAAGGTCGCCAGACATGACTCCCCTGGATTATTTTTTGTAGAGCACAATGAAGCAAGAGGTGTACAGTAGCCCTGTGAACACACTAGAAGAATTAGAAAATAGGATAAGGAATTCTGCAGAGCGATTAAAACAAAACCCTGATATGATTCAACGTGCTACGAGACAAATAACGTTCAGGGCTATTGCGTGTCTCGAATGTGAAGGAGGCCATTTTGAAAACATAATTAATTAATATAGTATTGATTAAAAACTATTTTTGGTTGTTTTATTCATAATCTTAATTAATCATAATCTTATGTAGTAAGTTATACTACTTTTTTTACCATACCTAATTATACGTAAATTACAATAAAAAATAAACATTTTTGACTAGCACATTTTGGGTTTTTTTTCGATGAAATTTTATCTACACGAGGTATAACTCTGAGCACTTTTTTTTTGACACATTGTATATAACTTACTTACTAAATAAAACACATGTTGTCCTTAAAGTTTGTATTTATATTTACATAAGAAGAAATTGAAATTTGTATATTTAAAAGTAATTAAACAAAAGTAATATATGCACGAAGAGCGGTAATTAAGTAACTGAAAATTAACACAAAAATACTCTGAAACGAACGTTTAATTGAGCAGTAAATTAAGGGTTAATTGAATACGATTAATATAAAATAATCCTCGGTATCTAACAATACCGAGTTACCTTTGATTTGCGGCGATGGGCGGCCACGTTGTGCGTCGTATACCTGGACAGATATGCAGAGCGATGTTTGGTCGGAGGGAGAGGAAATTAATTAGTTTAATTAACATGGATTCGCTTAAAAGAATAATATATATAGAACAATACAGGATTACCTTTTAATTGCGGTGAGATGCAGGGGCACGTGGATCGTGGCTAGCACTTGAACAGTACCGCGCGTAAGATGCGGATCTTACGAATGTTCTAAAGAGAAGATCGGACTGATAGTTTTTGTATCGAAAAGAACACTGGTTTTGAAAACGGTCTGTTTTATGATCTGAGTCGAAGAGAGGGTCGATATCTTGAATAATAATTAATTAAAAAGCGGGACCTGAAGAGGTGTTCTATCGATGGCATTAAAATAACCCTTGTGACATAAGCTTTCTTATGATATGAAACACAACATATAAAGGAAGATGTATAATTAAATTAAAACAATTTAATGAAATGTAAACAGAAACAAATTCCACAGTAATGTTGTTGGGTCAGGTAGAAAAACTAAGGGTTTCGGTCAAGAATATAACAATAGAGATGCTTTCTCTTTGTAACGAAAATGTACTGAAAAATGTCTTAAGTTAAATATAATTTTAAATCGAGATATTCAAAGGAGAAATATATTTAAAAATAGATTAAAATATTTTTATCTAAGCGTAACACTGACAACTTGTACATATTGCTATGGATTTTTCCTAAATATTATTTAAAAACAAACTCTATAATGAACAGTACCTGTCTGGAACAGTACGTCGGTGAAATTTATAAGGATTGGGTAAGCGTTTTTGTATTACACTTTTTAATTTTGAAATTATGCTCTCCCTATGTGAACCACCCCGAGCCGCCACTGGTATATGCTAAAGTAACAAGGCATAACAAACAAAACGCATATTATATTGTAAATAAACCAAACACAAACAATACAACAAAATGTATGTGTACTATGCATTCAATGAAGCTTACTCTGGAACAAATATTTTTTGTTTGCTCTAACACGATGTCATGCACTCACATACATACACATATATGCATACAGTGACATACTCAAACGAATACCTATACGCATGTACCCACATTCATGGAGGTACTTTATCGAAAAATACGTCCAATTAACATATTCCGGCAGGGATGGTGAAACATGGATGTAGTTGAAAACATGCAAAACACATCAGCGCACTCTATTTACGAGTACCGCACGATGAAAGACAAATTATCATATTTTAGTGGCAGCATTCCTATCATCACCACATCAAACGAGATGAGAATCAACCCCGTTAACCGTAAAAGCCCCGAAATATTTGTCTATTTATAGTTTGTCGTCGGAACTTCGGCGAAACTTTCGTTTTGTGATTTATGTACGACAGAACAGCAGGTTAATTTCGCCGCTCAAGTATGCCGAGCAGCTTCAGCTACCGCTGGTTCCTTTTTTTTTCGTCGGTTCGTTTTGGGGGGCCTTCTCGCGGGGCAATTTGTCAGTGGTCCTCAATTGGCGTTTATAAATAAAAGTATTCAAACACGAGTGTATGTTTTGTTTTGAGTTCGTTTTTTTTTCCACGGAAGAGGACCATCAATCATACAACATGTTCACCGCTATGTGTGCGTTTTTCGTAAACACTCGTTCGTTTTACACGTATTTCTATGCTGAATATTCGGCTTAGGCAACGGATGGGTCACGTATTTTAAAGTAATTTATTCTGTTCCCTTACAATATGGACGTTTTTTTTTATTATTTTTGTTGTATTACTTTCGAATTTTGCGTCAAAATATTACCGTACACCAGCGGTTCCAAAACTTTATCGGTACGCGACGCTCTAGCAGTTTAAGTATTCTGCCTCGGCGCCCTTGTCAAAGTAGATATACAATGGCATAAATCAGACACGGAAATAACTCTTATGATAAACCTTATGATCTGAAGCTAACATTTATTCACCCCTTACTGCATGATTTTTTAATTTTTAATAGATAAAATACCAAATAGTGTAAAAATATAGCTTATTGACATAAAGAATATTAACAAAATTCTAAGTTATAGATTAATGTGTAAATATGCTAAAAAATTCTGTACTTTAAGCAGGATTCGAACCCACGTTCATGGTTTACCGGACCACTGCTTTAAACACTAAGCTACTAAAGACTGTGATTTCGAATCATTGTGGGAAGGCCTTAAGTCGCATTAAGGAAACAGATGTGAATGTAAATATGCTTTCTACATTTTACGGCGCTAATTATTCGAATTTTTTAATAGGCATTAATATTGTTCATTTTAAAAATTGAATTTTTTTTGTTGTCGGTTTTCAAATTACGACCATGGGATAAATGATTACCACTAGCCACGTAACTCCTTCAGATATTGAATATAAAATATAACTACTAAAACTATAGAATGTAATATTTTATTGAAACTTTTAACCCAGATATGCCCATACAAATAGGGCAATTATTTTGACGAATTTGTTTTAAGGACTTGTGTTCAAGGTATATACAAACATGTTTAGCAAAAAATGAAATAAGTTTTGTTCTAAAAAATGCAAAATTTAAGCCGTACTACATAGTACGGTGGGTAGAAAGACAGTAACGAAATTAAATATTATTTATTTAATTTCGTTACTGTCTTTCTACCCACCGTACTATGTAGTACGGCTTAAATTTTGCATTATTTTGTTCATAATATGTCAAAAGACACTTTACATGGAGGCCTTTGTTGCAATTCATGCACCTAGTGGCAGTCCTCTCATGACGGCAGGCACATCGAGTTTGTTTATTCTGCGGTATCACGAAATGGTCCATACGGTCAAAGCGAATATCGATGCATTCATTACGTGACATGTGTCTCTTCGAAGTAGTCTGCTTGGTATTTTGCACGGTAATAGCATGGTGGCAATCCTTCTTCTAAATTTTAACTGATCTAGTTCTCCACCACTTTGCCTATGTATTTGCCAAGTTTTATGTACCGCCAGGTCAATGCAATGCGTTCCGAGTGAGAAATACCATTTTTTGCCTCTGACAGATATACGATAAAGGCTCAAATCTTTGTCGCATCTGTCCACACCACCCATATTCGCGTTGTATAAATTGATCAAGTGCAGCTAGGATACCTAAAGTAAATCATAGTAAACTTCAAAATAACGAACACGCTACAATAAACAAAACTTGCCTGTATGAGTTTCATTTCCTGAACTGAATTCACTCCAGCTGCATTTGAACATAAGTGACAATGATATTGGCATGCCATTTTACGATACATATATTTTTGTCGTCAGTATTCTTGTAGTCAAAATGCCCCCTCGCTGCTTTTTAAATTTTCTTGGAATCTATTACAAGACTGCTGGGTATACGATTTTCACGAATAGTGCCGGTGCCTTTGAAATTCTTGTCGGACAATAGTTCCAATAGTGATAAGGCGGAAAAGAAATTGTCGAAAAATATATGCATTTTTGCATTAGGCCATTTTTCCTCAAAACGTCAGCGTATTCCAAAACCGCAGACGACCCCACACCGTACGCAGTATATTGAGTACTGATATTTGTGGCTACACCTTAGCCCAGTCTCGTAGCTCCTATCCATTACTTATAGCCGTATCGAATGGGCTTACCAGGTATAAACTGTTTGCAGCTATGTCGGCCAAAATATAGTACAATGGCTTCGTCAACGCAGTGCATTTCTTCACTTATGCTATTTTCTAAAAGAATTTTGTTCAGGTGTTCAAACACGGGTCTAACTCGCGAATTTGTCAGTAGGATCTATTGTGTTATTGTTTGAAAGTTGAAAGTGTGACAGAATATATGTATGTACCCACTAAGTAGCGGTATACCTATAAATGCTTTTATTTCAGACTGTTCTATTCTGATGTGGTGGTTTCTTTGACTCGCATAACGACTAGATTCTGTTACTATTAGCTCCAGTATTTCTTCGTCAAAGAAAAGAGAAAATAATTACAAAAGGTTTTTGAGTTGAACTTCTACATTATTTTGACCACTGAAAATTGTGTTATCCGGTACAATATCATCATTTGTCCATTTATATATTTTTTTTCTTATTGTCGGATTTTTTAATTTTCTTTGCTGTAGTTTTTTCAAAAGTGAGAGAGGAATTTCATCTTCTGAAGAAAAGTTGTCGTCACAATTAGCTTCCATCGTCCGCATGAAGTAAATTAATTTCTACTGGAGCTTGAACTTGTGTACGAGGTAAATTATTTAGGTTGACCAAATTCTCCTCGCCAGAATCTTCATCAGTTTGATTTCCACAAACATTCTCTGGTGGAAAAATGGTTAACGAATCGATGTTTTCAACTAGATCCGGATCATCATCCAACATTGTCAAAGCCTCATTCAGAGAGTAACCTCTGAAATAAAAAAGCTTATAGCTGTGTAAATGCCCACCGTACTACATATAGTACACATAAAAAATAAGGGTCTAAAATACATTCTAGAAGTTTTCTAGATTATTTATAAAATCGTATACCGTCAAATGGGGTTACTTTGATAACAGTTTACTTATTCTTGAAAAGCGCGAATATTGAGATTGCTGAAACTGCCAAATGTTTTCTTTTTAAGGTATTGGCAACACTGATACCGATTTAACAGTATGGTGGATTTTGTTTACCAACGGCACAGTGTATCGTTATAAGTTTTGTGTTTTTGTAGAAAGTGTGCATAATATAGGAATTTGAGGTGTGTAGAACTCTTAATGTACTTACAAAATTACAATAATTTTAGTTTTACCGTCTTGGTTATTGGTAATTACGGCTTCCTCTGAATACTGTTTATGTTGACATGTTTTAAAAAACTAATAAATAGAGTCGCCATGTTTTAAACTTGAATGTGTATTGGGGTATCTTTGATCAGGTGTACGGGGTTACTTTAATCACATGATCAAAGTAACCCCTCATGTTGAAGTAACTACAGTTTACGATATATTTTCGTAAAATAGTTTTTCTGCATAGTATTAACTAAGAACCCATAGTACAGAATAATGCCAAGGACTTATAGAAAGCCGCTTGGAAGTCGACAGTACAAAAATTATTCAGATGCAGTGATTGAAAATGCGCTGCAATCTATATTAGACGGACGATTGACGATTCGTGGCGCTGCAAAAGAATTTAAAATCCCCTATGGAAGTCTTTACAACAGGTATAAAAGACAACACATAAATAAACCTGTAATAAACACATACACAGGGACAAGTTTCGTCAATTGCTTTAAATAACCTCGAAGTTAGGTATGCTATTGCATCCTGTGCGGATTTCGCCTGGCGGAAGCCAAATTGATTATCCGAAAGCACATGATATTTTTCAAAGAAGTTAACGAGCCGTATTGTTATTACTTTTTCCAGTATCTTTGCAACACTAGAGATAAGCGATATAGGTCTATAGTTATTTATTTGTTATCTGCTTCCTTCTTTATAAAGTGGTTTCACAACGGTTATCTTTAGTTTTGCGGGGAATATTCCATTCCCGAGGCAGTTATTAATTAGGTGAGTGAGTGGTTTTGCAATTTGGTCAGCAATTTGCTTTAATGTTTCTGATGTAATATTGTCTATACCCGGTGCCTTTTTATTTTTTAACTCCGCTATATATTTTTTAATTTCTGCTTCATTTTTAGGGGCAAGAAAAATTGTATGTTCTATTTCACTATCAATAGGTTTATATTTTTCAGGAATCCTAATCGCTTGTGCTAGTTTGTGTCCTATACTAGAGAAATATTTATTAAACACATTTGCCATGTCTTGATGATCATCTATTACATCATCACTAAAGCTCGGGATGTTTGCGGTGTGCCAGGATAGTATTCAATTACACGCACGAATATAATGACCTTGTTTCGATCGGTGATGCATGCGTGATTTTATTGCTTTACATGCATTCGCTATTTATATCACTTAGGTGTGTCAGTTATGTGTACTGTATATAAATAACACACTTACCTTATTTACGATTATTATAGCATAGCGCCAAGTGGATAAGACTTGCAGTAAGTTTGTAGCATTAGATACGTTTCCATATTTGTAGCGGTGAGCGTTGTACGCCGTGATGAATAATTTTTTTTATATTTTGAGAAAGACCGCTCGACATCTACGGATGTAACACACGCACAATTAAAATAATCTTTATAGATAGAAACCGAATTTACACTTGCACCATTACTAATTTGTTTTAATCTGGTAAAATCAAAATCATTGTTTATCACACTCTCGAACTTTTCTATTACATTAACATTTCTGTTGTCATTTACTGCGCATAGCTGGGCGTGTACATCGTCCAGTATTTGCAGTGACTCCGCTAACGATAATGCAGTATTTTGAAATTTCTCGATTGCGTTAAACAATCCTATATGATTGTTATAAATAGTTTGTAAATCTGCATCAAGGGAAAGGTTTTGAAAGAGTCTCTGGCTTTCCTTAATGGCTACAGCTTCGGCAGGATTGAATTGTAGAACCACAGATTTTATTTGTTGGAAATACTTGGCATAATAAAATGCCGCCTTTAACCAACTTCCCCAACGTGTAAGGATTGGCTCTGGTGGTTCGGGAATACCAGGGCACCGACTGTGAAACTCTCGAATTCGTTTGGGAGATTTTCTAAAATCTCCCAAACGAATTCGAGAGTTTCACAGTTTCACTTTTTTGTGGTTGCTATTAATGCATCCACCTCTGGATAACATTGCCGAATAGTTTGTGCCACAAGGTGTAAAGCATGAACTTTACATGTCACATGCAAAAGTCTCTCACAATCTGCTTTAAGAGAACGGCCTACAGAACGCATTGTCGCAGCACCATCGCTCATAAACATCAGGAGTTGATTAGTTGAAACTTGAAATTTTTATAGCGTATCGAGCACTACCTTCGTAATTACTTCGCTAGTGCACTTTTCCAATCTTTTGCTGGCTAATAAAATGGGAAATGTTGATTTGACAGGATCTAGTACACGCACTATAATATTCACAATAGAATGTTTTTTTCGATCTGTCGTTTCGTCGACACATACCCATAACTGTTTATCATTTACTACTGCTTTCATTCTGTTTTCAATGTCCTCACGCACAATTGGTAAATAGGTGAGTAACGTTCTCCGTGACGGTAGCTTTATGTTGGAATTGTATTTATTCCAAAAGTCGTGAAAGGCTTTTTTATCTAGCAGGTGAACTGGCACATCGCAGACGAGTAGCATTGTCAATAAATCGAAAATGAATTGCGTTTTAGACAGCACATTATTTTCTTTGTCTTTGTGGTGTACACTTTCAACATGTCTTTTACAGTCGTATTTGTCCCAGCAAAGTAACTGTTTATCGCATAATTTATTTACAAACCACTTTTGCTCCATTATAATACAAATCGGGAAAGTCTCGGATAAATTTCTTCACGTCGTTATACAATGGGCGCTTTCTTGGCTTGGGCACGTCCGTCATACTTATTAAATAGAGCTCAAGACAACACACGATCACGTTGCCAGTTCACGACTAACTAAAGTGTTTCGCTGCATCGTGTTTATACGCTGGTGGGGATGCACTACATACGGTCCTGCCGTACCGCAAACATCCTCAGCTCTAATCATCACCGACTTTTATATGATCCAAGCCCCCCCCGCCCCCCCCCCCCCCGCCCATTTTTGCTACATATTTCATTTACTGTTTTCCAAAGTGTTTTAGAGTTCTGACCTCCCTTAGATTTTTTTGATTGATTCATTGTCTGGATATTTTTTAGCCTGCGTATACATGTAATTTTTACTGTTGATGGATTTCAAAAGTCCCGATGTAATCCAAGGCTTTCTTCCAGTGGTTTTCCTTATTGCTTTTACATATCTGGTGTTTTCCGTAATAAAGTATTTTATTTTTTGAATAAAGATACTCATACTGTCATCTACACTTTGAGCATTATACACATCATCCCAATTTTCTGAATTTAATTGATAGTTGATTGCCCGATAATCCACATATCGTTTGTATTGGTCCAAATAAGGAGTCAGATCATTTTGTCGATTCATTTCAACATCGACATGTAATATTATCGGAAAGTGATCAGTAATTCCGTCTTCTAAAATTATTGGAGTTAGTTTACTTTGCTTAATATATGTTTTTGTGAAAATATGATCTAAGCATGATTTTTGGGTTTTCTGCACTCGTGTATATTTATTTATCTGTGATGCAAATCCCTCCTTGGATAACATATTCAAATATTCTTGCGCATAATTGGTTTCCTGAAGAATATCCACATTGATATCACCCACTATGACGTGCAGAACAAAATTCTTTTGAGTACCTTTTAAGTAGTTTTCTAGTTCTTGAACAAATAGTAATGGACAAGTACTTGGTGATCCATATATTGCTGTTATGCAAATCCTCTCCTCCAGCCCACTTACTTCCAGATGGATAGCTTTTATGTCTCCCATCCGAACCACACCATAGGTAAATGCAATGTTCTCTTTGATATACACTATAATACCGTCGTTTTGATTCAAATCTCCATAGTTATATATCATTTTGTATCCCTCGATATTAAATAAATTCACCTGGTGTACTTTCCATATCTCCGACAACACTATAATATCGAACGAGCCTCTGATTGCAGACATGAGTACAAGGAATTCATCGAAATTTTTTAGAATACTACGTATGTTAGTATGAAATATTGAAAAGTCTTTCTTTGTTTCGCTTACACTCACAGCATACTCATCAATACTATTACATATCACGATATATATAGAATTATTTATATAGTCTCTAATATATGAGTCCATAGCACAATTTTAATTATAGCAAAACACGTGAGCGAAGAAAGGGATCTGAACACATTTATTACATTTTATTATTTAGACTTAAAACTACTTACAGATCTATTGTTTCCAATTTACTTATTTTCTTTTCCAGATTTTGTGGCAGCAGTTTGTTTCTGGACATTTCCGGAACGCTCAGCGACCAAGGGTCTAGCTTGAATGGATTCTGAAGCCGATGCAGATCTCAGTTTTCTAGGTTTATCAGTACTTTGTGCCGTGTTTTCTTCATGAACATCACATAGTTTTATCGGTGTAAAGGTAGATGTATTGGCACTGCTTTGTTCTTCAATAGTATTTCTTTCTTCGGTAGGAGAAGGTACTGCCTCCGAAACTGCCTTTCGAATGGTTGGGGTTGGTGGAGCACTATTTGATAATTGCTCTGGAATTACGATTTCATTATTCTCGCCTTCCTTTCCTTCTAGCTGTTCAGCATTATAGACATCTCCATTAATATAAAGTGTATTATTTTTTATGTAGGCATTCAACTTTTTCTCACGTGCTATTTGTAAATGTTTTCTCAATATTTTATTTCTAGCACGCTCTTCTACTGTTAGATCTTCAGATATAATGTTAGTTCCTTTTAATCCTCTAGCATTGTTTAATATTTATTTCTTTTTTAGAAATGATTTAAATTTAACAACTACTGGTCTCTCTAGTATATCTCTAGATATTAATAATGTTTCGCATGAGGGAACCAATTCGTTAGTCACGCCTCTGCTTTCGCTCCGAATTGGTCCACTCTATTAATAACAAAATTATAACATCAAAAACAGCATTAATTCAACAATTAATAGAAATTTTGTAAAAATATAAAAATTTTGACAAATTAATTAAAATGTTTAATATAAAAAAATTAATTAAAATTGTTACCTGGACAATTATAGAAAAAAATAGGGCTAAAAAAACGTATAGCTTTTGTCTGAAATGGTAATGGAAAACAGGCTATTAAACTGACTATTAAAGGAAACATATCCGAATATGCTGCATATAACATATGTAGCACATGCTCTCTACAGAATCTGAATATATCAAAGACACCTATCCAGAAGTTGATAGACTTGTATCCGCTTTTAAAAAAGTTTTCAGAAAAGCACCATTGAGAGTAGCTCTTTACATGGAAAAACTGCCGTCTTTGTCACTGCCTCCCTCTCCAGTAATAACTATAAGGGGGATATGGTTGGTAGCTACTAGTTTTTATGCGAGAATTTGGATAGTTTACAAAATTTCGTTGCATGTTTAAGCGACGATGCTTGAAGTATTTATGAGTGCAAGGAACTAACACATATTCCACATTTAAAAAATAAGTTGTACTTTCTTCAGGAACACTTTGGAAATTTGTGAAACTAATCACTTATTTTGAAAATCGAAATCTCAAATTAAATAATGGTTTAACGACGTTAGATGTTTTTTTTTTCTTTTTTTTTTAAACTCTTAGATCGAAGGATTGTCTTTACCTAAAAGCAGATAAAGGGAACTAGTTTAGTAATTATGGACAAAATCGACTATTTTCAAAGAGTCACAAATTTGATTGCCGAAGGTCCGTATGTAGAAATTAAGAGAAACCCGTTACCTAAAATGATTACACACAAAAGACACAAAAGACACACACACAAAAGACGCGATTAAGAAATGTCCAATTTTAATAACTTCTACCCAAAAGTATAAATTGAATGTTAGTAATCCTGTAGTACCAAGAATGTATTGTTTGCCGAAGATACATAAACCGGGTAACTCGATGAGACCTACAGTTTCAGGTATCAACTCACCGACTTACTTGATTTCCAAATGGTTAGTGAATGAATTCAAAAATTTACTCGTAAAACCAGAAAATTTGTCAGTCAGTAATTCCTTAGAATTTGTTAAATTAATTAAAGATTGTGAACTGGAAACCGGAGAAATTTTAGATTCATTCGATGGAACGTCTTTACTCCCCTCGGTACCTATTCCAGAGACTATGAAATATTTAGAAAGCTTGCTCCACAAGAATAACATTGAACCTTCAAAAATAAAAGAATACATGAGATTGACAACTCTGTGCATGACGCAAAATTGTTTCCAAGTAGGAGAAAAATTTTATGAACAGAAACAAGGCACAACAATGGGTAACTGCCTATCTCCTTTCATAGCCAATTTATTCATGAGTCAATTTGAAGTAGAATTTAAAAATAAAGCTAAATATTTCCCGAGAGTCTGGATTAGCTATGTAGATGACATTCTCGCGATTTTTGATACACGGAAATGCGAATTAGACATGTTCGTTAATCAATTAAATTTGAAATTTCCGACGATTAAATTTACGGTGGAAAAGGAACACAATGGCAGGATACCATTTTTAGATACTTTACTGATTAGGAATAAACATAAAATAGAAATCGATATTTTCCGGAAAGAAACCAATGTTAATAGATTCATCACCGCGGATTCAAATCATAGTTATCAACATAAGACGCTTCATTTAATTTCTTAGTCAATCGGTTACTAAATTTTCCGTTAACAAAAGAGAGACATGAAATAGAACTGGATTTCATTAAAAATATCGCGACATACAATGGCTTTGACACAGAAATAATCAATAAATTAATTAGAATAACAAAAATAAAAAATACAGTCCGCGAATCCACAAGTTTGATATCTCAAAGTAACCAGGAGAAAAGGTACATGTGTTTACCACACCACCCCGTCACGAAAAACATTAATAAAGTTGTGAAAGAAAGAGGTCTCCAGGTTGCCTTTCGATCCGAAAATACTATCAAAAGTCTCCTAGGGAATACTAAAGATAGAGTTAATTTTAATTCGAAATCAGGTGCCTATATACGAAATTAGTTGCGAGGATTGTAATTTGAAATATATAGGCCAAATAAAACGACCAATAATAACCCGTTTTAAAGAGCACATATCACATATTAAATACAATAGACCGGATAAATCTAACGTTGGCAACCACGCTTTAAGCACACTACACAATGTGTCGATTACAGGGTTGAAGCTGGTCAAAGGAATTAATAAACCCCGCGAACTTGATGCTTATGAAAGTATACCTATCGTAAAAAATAATCAATATTCCATGAATAGCGATAGATCACCGATTCCTTTCAGTTGTCTCTTTTCATTTTTATTACCATAATTGTGTCATCGTCGTTTTAAAATTGAAGTTATTAGGACATGTTGAATGCCGTTCCCTTAAGAAAGGAATGTTTGTCGTTCTTTCGTTCGATATATTTCAACTTGGAGAATAAACATATGTGAATGCCTTTTCCCTAAGAGGTAAGTGCTTTTCGATCTTTTCGTAGGTTATATTCGCATGTTAAAATTAATCTATACGTGGACGCGGTGTAAAGTAGTTGTTGCGTAAGCGGTTTTCTAGCTTTACTGTGCCCCATGTGCGACTTTTAATTAGTGGTTTTACCTACTGATGATGACAACTTAGTTGTCGAAATACGTATTTAGGATACGATTAATAATTGTGGTAAGGGGTTATATACATTTTTTTAAGTTTTTACTTAACCACAGTGCCCAAAGAAAGAATTTTTTGACGTTAGATGTGGCTATTAATAATTTGAAAAGTATTTCAAGTGACTTCGGATATGGCCTTCGGAAAAAGTTAGACGCAGTGTTTAATAGAAATCCAGATATAATAACATTGCGGCAATTGTGTATGGGGACAATGCCACAACATCTAACTGAAAAATACGCGGAAATAAAAGAATATTTCCAGTATGCACCTATAACCAGTTGCCATTGTAATGTGGGCCGTTTGGTCGGCCACATTGGATAGCAGGTTAGGGCGACTTATCGTAGTAAATGATACGCACAAAGTTCGGGTAACATATTATAATTAATTTAACACTTACAACTGGTTAACAAAGTATTTACATCGTTTACTATGTTCAACTCAGACAGGGTAGAACGTGGTTATTAAGTACAACACCGTTCGTACCACTGACTGGTTGTAACTCTCTAACGTATAGTTACTCTGACTATTACTATGACTGTAACTGTGTATGTGAATATCTCTTACTTAAACTACTGTCTATATATATTAGAGAAGATCCTTGGAGTCTTTTCTAGAACATAACACAAACCCTGACATATAGTCTTGTGTATGCAATAAACACAGAGTAAGGTCGTGTTTATATAACACGTTACCGTTTGTATTAAAAAAGGCGAGGTTGTAGCCTTGTCGAAAGTGTTACGCATATACATGACTATATCGAGTTATTACACCATGTAGAAAGGACGTTTTCTATTTACAAGGATGTATTTCATTCAAAGAGAACAAATTTTAGAGAGGAGAACTTTTAGAAAGTATTTCTTAGTAAATATTAATACTCCTTTAGTCAACTTGAACTACAAAATGAACAAATAAAAATGTATTTCGTATTTTGTAGCCGTATTCAGGCTGATTCATTTTCGGCCATCACCATGGGGATCTCGCTTATTATTGGTATAGGTTTAAATTTGGCAAAGTTGTTAAATTTTGTGTTTGTTATAGATCCGTAAAAAAAATAGACCTGTGACAAATGACCTTCGTTATTTAAAAAAAAAACGCGGGAAGCACATTTTCTTCTTTTTCCTGTAGCACCGACATTAGGCGTTGTATGGAAAATATAGAAAGACATCCTTGTGGCCATTTCTAAACTTCTATCCAGTGGTGTACTCTAAATTTTTATACGACGTTTCGTTTCTTTCTGCCCATCATCAACTATCAAATTTCTTATAGGCGCCATATTGGATTTACATATCTTCAGAAAGAATTTTTTTTCTGATTTCAACCATGTACCACATGCTGACTAAAGTTTTTGACATTAGGTTTTATTTAAAAGAATAAATTATAAGATTAAATAAGGTAGCCATGGAATTTCAATCTGTCAAACATTTCATTTATTGTTCATTAATAATACAAAAATGTCATACACTAACGAAGAGAAACGAGATATGATAAGTATTTCTTATTCTTCGAACCGAAATTCAACAGTAGCGAGTACAAGATATCTACAATTATATCCAGAACGACAACAGCCTCATCGCACCATTTTTCTAGATCTCGACAGATATTTGGTCGAGAATGGATCGTTTACTAAGCCGCGTAATGGTCAAGACAACAGGAATTTAAATGAAAATCGACAAGATATTTTACAAATGGTAAATTAAAAGCGTGTTTTCAAATTTCATGTTAATCTTGTATTTTTATAGATAAATAATAATCCATCAATTTCTACACGCGAAGTAGCGTCAGAATTAAATTTGTGCCAGTCCAGAGTTTGGAGAACTTTACATAAAAGTAGGTTTAAACCATACAGGATCCATGTTAGTCACTCTTTACTGCCTGGAGATAATTTGAGAAGGCTAGAATATTGTAATTGGTTAATGGGAAGGATAGAAAATGACGAAAATTTTTTAAGCAAAATCATCTGGTCAGATGAAACAAAATTTTCAAATTCTGGAATGTTCAACGGAAATACGGAGCACTATTGGGCAGTACAAAATCCCCGACAAAACAGGGCTAGAAGACCACAACATCGTTTTGGAATAAACGTTTGGATGGGTATTTTGACAAATCGTCTCTTAGGACCAGTTATGTATGAAGAACATTTAAATGGAGAAAGATATTTAAACATTTTACTACTCGCTACTCTTGTACATACATATCTGACTATCTTGACGACAATATCCCATTAAATCAATTACAATATTTATGGTGGCAACAAGATGGCGCACCAGCAGACAATGCAGCTGTTGTTAGAAGTTTCTTAAATCGAGAGTTTGCAAACCGTTGGATTGGAAATAGGGCAGTTGTTCAATGGCCTGCGAGATCACCTGATTTAAGTCCGCTAGATTTTTTTTTATGGGGATATGTTAAAAATAATATTTATAAAGTAGATGCGCCACAAAACATTGAAGAATTACGACACAGACTTCAGAATGCCTTCGATGCAGTTCCTAGAAGAACTATACAAATGGCAGTACAAAATGCCAGAAGGCGTGCCCAATTGTGCATTACCGAAGATGGCCAGATAATCGAACATTTACTGTAATTGTTTATTGTTTACTTTTCTATGTATTTTTATTAATGTTTTTGTTATCTTGTACTCGCTACTGTTGAATTTCGTTTCGAAGAATAAAAAATACTTATCATATCTCGTTTCTCTTCGTAAGTGTATGACATTTTTGTATTATTAATGAACAATAAATGAAATGTTTGACAGATTGAAATTCCAAAGGCTACCTTATTTAATCTTATAATTTATTCTTTCAAATAAAACCTAATGTCAAAAACTATAGTCAGCATGTGGTACATGGTTGAAATCAGAAAAAAAAACTCTTTCTGAAGATGTCTAATTCCAATATGGCGCCTATAAGAAATTAGATAGTTGATGATGGCCAGAAAGAAACGAAACGTCGTATAAAATTTAGAGTACACCACTGGATAGAGGTTTAGAAATGGTCACAAGGATGTGTTTTTATTTTTTCTCTACAAGGCCAAATGTCGGTGCTACAGGTAAAAGAAGAAAATGGAGTTTTCGCGTTTTTTTTTTAAGTAACGAAGGTCATTCGTCACAGGTCTATTTTCTTTACGGATTTACAACAAACACAAAATTTAACAACTTTGCCAAATTTAAACCTATACTCTATCTCTCTATAATAAGCGAGATCTCCATGGTGAGGGCCGAAAATGAATCAGCCTGTATATACCAGTTTCACTATTATAGGTATAATTATTTAAAAAAATTAAAAACTTTGAAAATACAAATGTTCAAAAGTACGCTCGTGGGCGATGAGTCACCAACCTTTCGTGTCGGGTCTCTAGTCATAATGCTCCGAAAAGACTGGAATACGAGTGGGACGTTTAGTAATACTTTTATTATGTGTTTACAATGTTTTAGTAATTTTTGAAAATACGATGGGGACATATATACCCCATTAGGCGCGAAAGGATCACAGTTTTTAAATAAATCGTTGTTTTTGTTATTATTTATGTTAATTGTAAATGACAAAAGAAATTAAATACGCCTACTCGAAGTCATCAAAAATCTTAAAAACAAAAACGTTTTATATTTTAAGCGTCCGCTGATATCTTGTGGTAAATTATGTCAACAGAATTAAACTGTCTATGTGATAACTTTAAATCCTCAGCTTTTGTACCCCCAAATCTAATTCGAAACAAAAAGTAATACTCTCAACTTTCATTTTGCTACTGGTGTTGGTGTGCTGCTGTGTAAGCCGCGCGATGAAGTTTCGGAATATCTTTTGTAAGAGCGCAACTTGAAAACGAAATGAGCTAAATATTTCTTTGATAGATTCGTCGGCGAAAATATTTTTAATATAAAGTTTCCGACGGAGTTCTCACGTCTAAAGTTTGATTAAGACCCTTTATATCGCGCATTGTCTCAAAACGCGATCGTTGCCGAGATTACGAAACACGCTGCGAATACGCCTTTGAATGCTGCTTTTGCCGATAAATTATTTTGTAATTAGGTGAAGGCAAAAATCCACGGCTAACATGCTTTAGGAAATACTGTTTCAAAATGTAATTAGAGTATTTATATTTATGACAAAAATTATATTTAAAGATCGATTATATTTCACTGAAAATTCATGCAAATTTCTTGACCCGTGAACAAAATGAAAATCTTCTCATTGGATATTTCGTTATAATACACTTGTCAACACAACTTGGTTGGTTTTTTCATATGCCAATACTTGTTGTTCATATCTTCATAGTTATTCTGATTCTGAACATGATTTAAAATTTGCTCCATCACGTCAGGATTTTGAGATATTTTCTTAGTTTTCAAAAATCGAAAAGTTACTTTTATACAAGAAAAATATTACTAACAATACTGTCCTATCGAATATTGAGTGGACATGTCTGAACAAGTCCGTACATGTTTCCTACGTGTGACCACTTAAACCACAACCATTTTTGCTCTGAAACCAATCGAATTAAGAATTGGTAGGTAATTAATTGACTTGGCAGATACATGTTGAAACTGCATTATAAATTATAATAAAACACATTTATACGTTTGTTTCAAATACGTTTTAATATCACTACAATTGTTTTGCCAAACATTGGCTTCATCAGGTGATGATAGTTTGATAATACAATAAAACTACTTAATATATATAGTCTCACACTCATGTATGTAACACATTAACAGTGAGGATGTAATGTAGATATTAGAATTGTAGGAGGGGTGAAAAATTAAATTCAGTTTGTTCATTTAACGCTACGCCTAATTTGTTGTATCTATTGATTTCTAACGTCTCCAATAAATTAAGTTTTTTACTCTTATCCTGTACATGTCAAATTTTATAATCTATATTAAATTTATGATTTAACTCTAAGCAGTGGTTTGCAAAAGTGGAGTCTGTTATTTTGTTTATATAACATTTTTCGTGTTCCCTTGTCCTCTGTTGGAAGGTACGCCCCGTCTGACCCACATATACCTTATTACACTCACAAGCCAACACATAGACCCCCGATTTTGACCCTTTATCCGTTTTATCTTTGTCATTCCTAATATATTTTTGGACTGAGTTATTAGTTTTGTAAGAAATCATTGTGGCCCGTGTTGATTCTTTCCGGGCTAGCTGGAGTGTCCTAACAATGCTGTAAATGATTAAATAACAATTGGTGGTGATGAAGTTGCATTAAAGGTCCAGGACGTGCGTAATGTTTGCTGAAATAAATATATTACAACTTATTAACTAAATAAAACACAACAACGATGTTTTTAAAGTTTTTATTTAATATTTACATTAGCAATTGGGCGATTTAAAATGCGTTACAGTAATTAAATAAAAATAGTAAAAAGACGAATACGTATTTAAAGGAATTAAGATGCAAGAATAGACTGAAAATAAAGTTAAATTATGCAGTATATTACATGTGAATTAAGTAAAAAATAATATATATTTGAACAATAGAGATTACCTTTGTGTCGCGACCATGTCGCGATTGGACATGTGGAAAGCAAGGCCGAACGGCGTTTTGGTGCTGGAACAGCACGTGTAAAGTTTGAGCCATGTGTATCTTACAAGATTTGGAAGCAGAAAAAGAATGAGTTTGGTGTAAAAGAACATTCGTTGTCGAAAAAGGTTTTTGGTTTACGGCCGGTGAAGCTAACGATTTTGTAAATTAAGAACTAATTAAAAGCGCGAGCTAAGAGCTGCGATATCGATGAAAAAAATATTATTAAAATATTCCTTGTGAAAGAAGCTTTAAAATGATATGCGACATAAATAACATAATTATGACGCACTATTTAATTAATTAAATAACTTAGTTTAGAGATGAAATGTAAAATGTTTGTAAACGAACGTTAGATATGAGTTGACAGTTCACGTACTGGTAGATGTCGAAGGGTCGGTCATACTACGACAACAAAAGAAAAATTTTCTATTTTCCTACGGATATATACACAAAAAAATTTCTTAAGTTTGAATTCATATTTTAAAATTCGAAATATATTGAAGAAATATAATTTAAAACTTAAATCAGAAACATTCTTGTTATACAAAGTGTAACACATTCAACATCAAGACAAGCCATGGGTTCCTAGCATATACTACGTACGCTGTGCTGTTAATCTGAGGAGTTAGTCAAATGGTAAGAGAAGCGCTATGCCATTTGCAAGTTCTATGATTTGACGTGAAAAGAGGAACCATTCCACTAATTGCTTTCCATTTTTTGGACGAAAACTTTAGGGTTTTCCAACAAAAATAAGAAAAATATTAGTTATGCTAGTCTATCCTCTGCTACTTGTCCGGTGTCTTATTCGGAAGCTTTGCTAGGACCAAGACCCATATGTGTTGGAGTGAAGGAACAGAGAATGAGATAATTATATAGCACTGTGAACTTCTTAGAAGTCAATATAAACGAGTTATAACATGAATGTGATGTCAGAAGTTGCTAGTAGAATCGTGATGTCCCCTGGTCCTTGTTATCGCTTCATCTCCGGGGCGGCATCATTAGAGACAGGTTTTATTTATGAAATAAGTAATACACTCGAAAACAATGTAAAACAATATTTAATAAATATTTAAAAATAACATTACATTTTACGATGTTCACATGTACAATATTGATTAGATCAGATTAAATTTACAAGACTGACTCGTTCTCCTCTGTCTTCAGTATATATATATATATATATATATATATATATATATATATATGCGAAATATGCAGCAATTAATTAGGACGTGTTTCGTTAAATAGATGTTGCATTGAATATGTAGAAATGGATGTCCTACTTTAGTTATTACATTAGCTTTAAAATAATTTTTTGCACTCGCATCTGAATTTCTTTCCTTCGAACTTCTACGACGTGAGTGATGAACACGGCGAAAGCTTTCATCAGGGCAAGTGGAACAGTGAAATGCTTGTTGACATTGTTGGACATTTATATGAAAAAGCGCCGAAAAATAGTACAAAAGAAGTAAAAAGAAAGACATTTTAAGACATATAACGTACGTATCTTTACAGCATGTTGAGAAAAAGTTAAAAGTCGTCGTAGTTTAAATTCGGTGGGTTATAAACTAGGACAAGACAATATGAAAATTAAATGTTTTGGAAGTAACATATTATTAAATCGATCAAGGAAACCGCTGATCAAATGGAAGACACATCAACTACTTTATATATAGTTTCATTATGAAAAGCAGTAAGTACACCACCACCAAGAGATCTACCAGTATTTTATACATCTTTGTCACAACGTATGATATTGTAAGACGAAGAAAAAAGTTCATTATTGTAGATTGAGTCACACAACCAAGTTTCCGAAAGTAATATCATATGATATAGAGAGGAAAATCTACATTCCTAAGACATCTACTTTACCACGAAAGCCTCTGAAAGTGGGTAGATTCTTTATTGGGTACATCTAGTTTGACGTACCATTTTTGGAATCCCATTCTTGTGTTTTATTTTAATATTGATTTCAGCTTTGGATAATCGATCGAGTAGCTCTGTCATTACACTTTTATAAAGTTTAGTCTGATCGCGAGAAATAGTCACAGCAGAAGACCTATCGGACTTTCTCAAATGCCTGTTTCTTTTAAGCAGCTTGTGAACGTTACCCAGATAAGCACACCATAATTGGACACTTCGAATCACCTTTGGTAGGATCATATCTACCTAACCTAAAGTGTTTAAGATTGTCACTGAACGCAGCTCCAACTTCCTTGAAAACTTGACGTAAGGTTATTCTATCTGAATTTATTTGCTAGATTCACAATTAATATCCTTGACACCTTAAATGACACGTTATTCTTGCTACGGCCTCGATCGACAACTTCTCGAATAATCTCCTCAGTCTCGACTAGTGACTTGGAAATAGGAGTAGTGACGGACATTAGAGCTCTTATTTCATCTTCAAGTGACACTATTGCAGACTTTAGTTCTATTAGATCGAAACTTACATTTAACCAATTTTTGCAATACCAAAATAAGCCACAGTTGCTATTAATTCTTTTGGCTTAGGTCCTGGAAAGTTCAACACAAGTAGCTTTGAAGATACTTTTACAATTACTGCACGCGAAGAAGGCCTTATCACTAATTGATTTCGAGCAGCAAAAGCAGGAATTATTCACAATAGTTAATGTTAATGTTTAAATAAGTTCGAGATAAGAAAAACAAGGTTACTCTTCTGCCACAACGGGGTCCGTCGCGGCGACTTACAGACTAACAAGACTATATGTATATATAAAGTTATTCATTATGAAAATTTCTAAAACAATTATTGTTTTTATTTAAACAAAGAGCTATGCCGCACTTGTCAAATTTAGTACGGGTGAAACCTTTACACTTGGGGTATTTGCATCTCATTTTTCCCTCTTGAATAGTAGGCCAATGACCAATTTGGTCGTTCCTCACTTCTTTTGGCGGTACGTGTTGTGTAGGGCCCCTCTTCTGTTTCTTGACGATTTCATTCTCTAAATTACTTGGTCTACCACGTTTATAGGAAGACGTTCCTACCAAACAAAGACTTTTCGGAACTGGACAACGAAATTTACTTTGACTAATTACATCTGAATCTTTGCCGTTTTCATGATAAACTCGCTTATATAACAGCCACGCATTTACCATAGCCAAGTCAATAAGGTGGTAAAATATCCGAATATACCATTTTCTACTCTTTATGCGTATTTTGTATCTTCCCATAAGACTATTTAGAAGGTCTACGCCTCCCATGTGCCTATTGTACTCTCGGATAATATGAGGACATTCTATATCAATAGTCTTTTTTTCCTTTCGATCATACCGTTTGATGGTACTTACGGGAATTTTCCCTACAAACGATGAAAGAAGGGTCACGCATTTATTATTCTTCCAAACCACAGAGGAATATCTACTCTATCAACTGCGGCCATATATTCGTAACTTGTGCCACGGCTAACTTTCTTCATTGCTGACTCTGTGGGCAGTGGACAATTAGGTAATCTATTACGTCTGACAGTTCCTAGGGAATGTATGCCCTCTTTTGCCAAATGAATATAAGTGGTAAGCCTGTATAGTAGTTGTCGTGATACAACCTATAATTTTGGTTTCTTGGTATTTTATCAGCTAAGCGTAAAATTGTATTTCCTGTTGCTCCCAAATCAACAGAGCCTTCAACATTTTCTGTCCCACTATAAATCTCGAATTTGTATGCAAAACCCGAAACTCCCGACATCACAAAGAATTTGAAACCCCATTTATGGGATTTCATTGGCATATACTGTTTGAGGTAGTGCCGCACTTTAGTAGAGCACATCTGTTCGTCGATACTAAGGTGTTCTTCTAATTAATGGTGTACAAGAAAATGACGAATTCAGGTGACTTACTAATGGTCTTATTTTATAAATTTTATCATGTCCGTCTTGTCCTCTTGGTACAAATGCTTGGTTGTTATTGAAATGGATGTATTGTCGAATTTTCTCGAATCTATTTACGGTCAAGATGTTTTTTATTTGATAAAATTCTAAATCCTCTGACCAATACGATCTCGTATTTGGCATGTGTACAAGGGACATATATAGCAGTATTCCTATGTACTGCTTTATTTCCATTTCTGTAAAGGTTGGTGGTCTTTCTGGTTTAGTTTGAAATGAATAAATGTTGGTTTCAGTAACAATTTTCTGTATCAATTCATCGGTAAAGAAATAAGTAAAGAATTGGTATGGTGTTTCTAATTCTAAAATATTAGCTGGTAAATTTGTACGTCCATGAAACTGTAACTTTTCTTCATTTAGTTTCAATGAGTTGGCCTTCCAGTTTATGTTTATGCTTGTAAATCGCTTATTTTGCGCAGACTTTTTTTCTGAAGTTGGTTTGTCATGAGGGATGAAAATACATTTATACTATTATTTTCAGTATGTTCTGGTATATTATCAGATTCGTCGATTGTATCATCCTCAGAATTGCTGTCTGACTCAAATTCATGGTCGATGTTGCTTTCAGGAGCGAAAATTGGATCATCGATAACGCTCGAGTCACTCTCATCGGCATCATCTTCACTCTCTAAACCAGTGAAATTTTCCCAAAATTCAACTATTTCGTTATGAGACAGACATTGTTGTTTACGACCACTCATTTTATCCTGTAAAAATAATATATTCCATATCAGAAGACAAATACACATCACATCTTGTAATTGCCCCAAGTGCATTTTGTTACCATTTGGAAACAAAACAAGAAGTCAAGATTTTGTAAAACATTGAAGGAATATTGAAATTTCAATATTACGCATTGAAAAACATACTTTCTTTCTTCGTAGAAGTCAATTTTTTATTTAGTAACTACTTTTTCCGAACACTCAACAATAACACTAAAACCAACGTGCACCAACACTTCGGCAAGGCTATGTTCAACTATATTATTTAGTACAACTTGCACAATCTAGCGTGGTGTATAGGAACTACATGTCCACACAGGAATGTTCCCAATTATCTACACTATGCGCAGAACTGTATTTCTAGTCTTATTATCGCATTTAATATGAGTATGTTGCCAAATAGCAACATAATGCATTTAAGGGTTAAGTTATGAAAATATTTAAATTATCAATGAAAAAAGTAACAACAATACCTATTTTTGTATACTAAATTTGTTAAATTTGTTGTTTTAAAATTTTGAAATGAATAACTCGAAAACTGTGTATTAATCACCTATCTTAAATGTTAACTCATGCATACATCACTATAGACCTCTGCGCATTTACTGATAATCGCATTAATTTCGAAAAGGAAAATGCACACCGCGATAAGTGAAAATTATCGTGGATTCATATGTTGCAGATAGCAAAGGGAATATTTAATGAGAAAACCGGGAGGGTGCGTCGTAACGTGTGCGATCCTAAATACGGGTTTTAATTGATCTAGAAAACAATATTTCTTTAAACGCGTTAGCTCTGAATATTTTCCCACCTAATTACGAATTATTTATCGCTTGAGAATATTCAGAGCTGTTTTTCTACCACGCTATTGAATTGCTTAAAAATAAAAATCATTACAAGCTCAGGTTTACTTGTCGAGACTATTCGTACGTTTTTCGTTGTTGTTTCTTAATCTTCCTATAAATATTTTGCCCGGCTGTGCTGAAATATTAGAACATCTGCTTTATTCTAAACTGTACAACTGCATTAAACTTTATATTTGCACTAGCCAGTACGGATTTATAGATGGGCGTTCAACGGTGACTAATCTGGTTGAAGTTACTCAGTTTGTTAGTTAATAATAAAATTAAAAAACCCTTACAACAATAGAATTTAATGATTCTAAATACGTATTTCTATACAAAAACGGGATATTTATCAATACGTTTTTGCCGTATTACGCAGTTGTTATATAATGAAACAGATATGCAAAATACATATCCGTCACTGTAAACATGGACAAACACCTCGTATTTTTAGCATTTACTTCTGTTCAATACATATGTTTCAGCCATCTAGGCCTCATCGGTTGAACTAGTGAAGCAATGTGTATACAAATTAATACAGATCTGTTAAACAACGGATCTGTATCTGTATCTACTTTTACGCTAAAATCGTCTCCAAGCTATAACCAGTTTCGTTCTATCAGGCGACACCATGTTAATCAGTGACATCTGACGGAAGAAAGCGACTAGGCCAGAAAAGGCGATCTTCCGCTCGAATAGCAAGGCTATTACGAAAAAAAGCGGAAAAATACGTATATTGGTGCTGTCCATTAACACGTGCCAGATGGCGGTAAATATACAAAAACGGGATATTTATCAATACGTTTTTGTATGTCACTGATTAAATTGGTGTCGCCTGATAGAACAAAACTGGTTATAGCTTGGAGACGATTTTAGCGTAAATGTAGATACAGATACAGATCCGTTGTTTAACAGATCTGTATTAATTTGTATACACATTGCTTCACTAGTTCAACTGATGAGGCCTAGATGGCTGAAACATATGTATTGAACAGAAGTAAATGCTAAAAATACGAGGTGTTTGTCCATGTTTACAGTGACGGATATGTATTTTGCATATCTGTTCCATTATATAACAACTGCGTAATACGGCAAAAACGTATTGATAAATATCCCGTTTTTGTATATTTACCGCCATCTGGCACGTGTTAATGGACAGCACCAATATACGTATTTTTCCGCTTTTTTTCGTAATAGCCTTGCTATTCGAGCGGAAGATCGCCTTTTCTGGCCTAGTCGCTTTCTTCCGTCAGATGTCACTGATTAACTTGGTGTCGCCTGATAGAACGAAACTGGTTATAGCTTGCAGACGATTTTAGCGTAAAAGTAGATACAGATACAGATCCGTTGTTTAACAGATCTGTATTAATTTGTATACACAATGCTTCACTAGTTCAACCGATGAGGCCTAGATGGCTGAAACATATGTATTGAACAGTAGTAAATGCTAAAAATACGAGGTGTTTGTCCATGTTTACAGTGACGAATATGTATTATGCATATCTGTTTCATTATATAACGTATTTCTATAACAAATATTTCATCTTCAGTAGAAAAAACAGTGTAACACTTGAACGCACAAAAACACTCACAGAAGGATTGTTCTGAACGTCTTCTAGTTTACCACTAAAATATTCAATCTTAAATGCTACAAAAATTACCTACATTTTGGTAAACCCTACCTATTCATGCAAGAGCATTAACCCATTATTTGTAAATTCTATAGAAAAACCGTTTAGAAATATTATAAAAGCCGTAATTTAACTACATTAAGAATCCAATTATGAAGCTAATCCTTAAATTATGTTGAAATATAAATTTGGAAATTAATATTGAGTCAGAATATTTTAATGGCAAATATTGTAATGAAACAAATTTAAAAATAAATTCCATGAATACGAATATTTTTTAATGGTTTTCCTATTTTTCTTGCTTTAATAACATCTAACTGTCAATTAACTCAAATAAAGAAGAACCTGGTATAGGACCCAAATCTGCGTTAATTACGTTATTCCTATATTTAAAGATGAAAATGCTCAAAACTATCTAATTCGCGGGGGCGTGCGACGTTTTTTATTAATCACAGACAGTCAGATGTTACGTTGTGATCTGATTTAAGAATATGTCAGGCAACACTTGATTTTTCCAGTCTATTGAATCTAATATGCGAAACATGTTCTTTATAACGATTTAGAATCGAACGTTTTGTTTGGCCGACATACTTTTTATCACAATCCTCCTTGTGTGCCTCAACTTTGTCTTTCGCGTTGCCTAAGAGAGATTTTAGGGAGTTATTCGACCGAAATGCTACTTGAACATTATACTGTTTAAAGGTTTTACTTAAATTTTTCGTAGTTTCGTGATACGGTAAACTAATAAATTTTTTGCTCGAATCAATTTGAGGCAGCAAACATGTGGAATCCTGAATTGTTTTTCTTACTTTATGTTTTCTAACTAGCTTGTTTATTATTTCTGAATCGAAACCGTTGTAACTCGCGATTTTCATAATAAAAAAATAGGAAAACCATTAAAAAATATTCGAATTCATGGAATTTATTTTTAAATTCGTTTCATTACAATATTTGCCGTTAAAATATTCTGACTCAACATTAATTTCCAAATTTATATTTCAACATAATTTAAGTATGGCCATTAAAATATTGCCATTAAAATATTCTGACTCAACATTAATTTCCAAATTTATATTTCAACATAATTTAAGGATTAGTTTCATAATTGGATTCTTAATGTATGTTAAATTACGGCTTTTATAATATTTCTAAATGGTTTTTCTGTAGAATTTACAAATAATGGGTTGAAGCTCTTGCATGAATAGGTAGGGTTTACCAAAATGTAGGTAATTTTTGTAACATTTAAGATTGAAGATTTTAGTGTTAAACTAGAAGACGTTCAGAACAATCCTTCTGTGAGTGTTTTTGTGCGTTCAAGTGTTACACTGTTTTTTCTACTGAAGATGACAACGTGGTTGTAGAAATACGTATTTAGAATGATTAAATTCTATTGTGGTAAGGGTTTTTTAATTTTATTATTCACTTATAAGCCACAGTCTCCGATTTTTCAGTTTGTTAGTTACTGCCTGGACAAGCGTCAACAAGCCGATATCGTTTATACCGATTTTGCACTAATAATTCTTCTTCTTCTTTAAGTGCCGTCTCCGCTTCGAAGGTTGGCAATTATCATAGCAATTCTTACTTTTGAAACCGCAGCTCTAAACAGTTCATTATTATTACATCCAAACCAGTCCCTAAGGTTCTTCAGCCATGAATTCCGTCTTCTTCCTATAGATCTCTTGCCCGGGATTTTTCCCTGCATAATTATTTGTAGTATTTGATATTTTTCTCCCCTCATGACATGTCCCATGTACAGCAGTTTCCTTCTCTTAATTGTCGGAATTGTCTAATAATTACACACTCTTAATTACCAAGATGTTATTCTTTGACTTTTCTCTAGTGATATTTGACTTGATTACTTCTAAGCTTGAACAATGGAAAAGCCATTATACAGTGCGTCCATAAAGTATGGACACAAGCCCGTAATAACGTTATTGTGCATTATTTGACAAGATGCAAAGATATGTCGATTAATGTTTTTTATTAGCTATATTTAGATGCTACCATTTAATTTTTTCCGTCGACCTTGAATAAGTTATGACGTCATTGATAATATTTTTAAATGTCAACCCATTATTTTTGGGGATTTTGAAAGCTTTTACAATTATTTATTCGATGATGTAAAAATTTTGGTATGTTACATTAGAAAGTTTTAAGTAATAATTTTTCATGTTTCTGTCATTCCCAAAGTGACGAGGTGATTTTTTTGACAGATTGTAAATAATCCGAATCACAACATTTTTATTTAATCCTAATTGTTGGTATAAAGTCTTTTAATTATTCATTCTCTGAGATGTATTTATCTGAACGGGAACGGGCATTGAGGTGCTCATGATGATTGGGTTTGGAGATAGACGTCTAAATGTTAGGGAAGTAGCGGAGTTGTTTAATGAAACGCATCCTATCGGTTTTTCAACTGTAAGTAAAATCCACAGAAAATTTTTGGAAGAAGGGTTCGTTCGAGATAAACCAAAAAGTGGACGTCCATTAACGGGCCTAGACACTCAAGTTGACATTTTGTTAACAGTTAAAGAACGTCCTCACAGAAGCACACGGAAACTTAGTCGAGAATTTGACGTAGCAAGGGGTAGAGTCCTGAAACTCTTGCATAAATCAAAGTAGCATCCCCATAAAATTTATTTAGTTCAAGAGTTGTCTGAGGATGATTTTGATCGGCGTTTGGAATATTGTGAACGGTTGATGCAAATTTGTGATAATGACTCTCTATTTCTCTTCAACATTTTGTTTTCTGACAAAGCTACATTGAATGCCACTGTGAATAGACAAAATTGGCGATTTTGGTCGACTGATAATCCTCATTGAATGCAAGAGACACATACCCAATACCCGAAAAAACTAAATGTATGGGCAGGGATTATCGGCGATCCTATTGTGGGACCGTTTTTCTTTGATGGAAACTTGACTGGGGAAATATACTTGAATTTTTTGAGGAATGAATTGGTACACGTTTTAGCGGTTCTTTTTCCTAATAATGAGAATGAATACACAGTTGCCAGGATTATCAACAGGATGGTGCTTCTCCGCACTATACCAGTAAGGCAATACACCAAAAATACATTTCCTAACACATGGATTGGAAGAAGAGCGGCAATTGAATGGCCAGCTTGATCGCCAGATTTAACCCCATTGGACTTCTTCTTGTGGGGTTACTTAAAATCAAAAGTCTATGCGACACAACCGGAAAATTTGGACGTTTTACGACAGCGCATCATCTACGAAACCAGACTAATCACTCCCGAAATATTACAGAATGTGCGAAATGGAATTAATCATCGCTTAGGATTTTGTCAACAAAATGAAGGAAAACATTTTGAGCATTTGTTATAAATTTTATACTGAAAATGTCAAAAATAAAACTTAGAATTAGAACACAATTTACTCAAAAATTTTCGAATGTAACATATCAAAATCATCGAATAATAATTGTAAAATCTTTCAAAATCCTTAAAAAACAATGGGGTTGCCATTTAAAGAAATTATCAATGACGTCATAACTTATTCAAGGTCGACGGAAAAAACAAAATGGTAGCATCTAAATATAGCTAATAAAAAACCTTAATCGACATAACTTTGGATTTTGTCAAATAATGCACAATAACGTTACTACGGGCTTGTGTCCATACTTTATGGACGGACTGTATATGTCGTATAATGGCTTTTCCTCGAATTCCGTCACAGCCTCCTCTGATGTGGCACAAGGCTTCAATCTCGGAACTTTTTTATTGATGATTTTTTTGTATGTGATACATTATGATATTTTAGCTTACGCGGATGATAGGAAAATATTCTCTACTAGTACAACTACTGCGGATTGTGCAAAACTTTAGAATAATAATGATATTGCTAGAAATTTGTAAAGTGAGAGCAAGATTTGTCGGAATATAGAGGAACGCGTCATTGTAACATATATCCTAAAACTCTATTATTTTTCGGCAAAAATTACGTGTTGCTTTTCTTTAAAGTGCCTAAATATTGCTGTGTAGTGTCACTCTAATAAGTCAGGCTCCAATTATATTAAATGTAATTCGTTACCCAAGCATATATAATGGTTGACTCTTTGAATAAGTATAGCTCTGAGGGTTTGCTTTCGGTTTCTTTGTAACTAGGCCTAGCATCCAATGTAAAAGTTAAATAAATAAGACGTCAACATATTAAATTAAATATATTTATTATTCATACGTTCAAAATGCATTTATACGAGGGATGTTTCCAAAGTTCTGGGAATTGTGCTCTAATTAAATTAAACAGGTCTTATAGTGATAGACAAGTCTTGACATGTTTATTCAGCTATCCAGTGCAATGTGGCTCAGTCTCATTCAGGTGTTCGACTGATATCGACATATTTTCGTAGTTTGTGTAACCATGACGCGGCTAAATCTCTAAGAGCAATAATTTTCTTTTCGTGGAAAGAGACTGTGAAAACTTCAGAAATGATTAAACGTCTGCAAGGAGTATTTGGTGAATCTGTAGAATAAAAAGTACGATATATTGGTAGATCGATCGTTTTAAAAGTAGTACAACATTATTAGAAGGCGATCCACGCAATGGTAGCCCAAGCACATCGATAAATGAAAGAAACATACCGTGGAGAACCTACTTAAAGAGGACAGACGAATGCCTATTTCTCACATTTGTGTACGCCTAGGAATAGGTATACGATAAGTTCATGGGATCTTACATGATTACTTGGGCGTTAACCATATGTGGATATATGCATATAGGCATATGTTTTTTACAAATTGCCAAAATTTTTTTTCTCTTGGTGCAAACATTAATGTAGATGAGATGCTAGTTAGGTTTAGAAAAAAAAGTTATTTTCGTATGTATATCAAACGCCAATTAAGTTGGCGCGAGGAGGGCTAAGTTAGCGCAGAATTAGATGTAGTGAGGAGATTTGTATTTGGTTTTACATCAAATTGCAAGATTCCATAGGTGGTAATGTCAGATAATTCTAACCTCTTCGAAAAAAAAACATAATTATACATTAAAACACCATAAAACACCAAATTTGATATACGTGGTGCATTCAAGTTCTAAGGCCTCGGATTTTTTTTCTCCAGACTGGAAAGAGATAGAAGTATGTGTATTGTTTTAAAATGAGCGTGCGTTCGTTGTCAATACGTCACAGAGATGGCAGCACTGTACGGCAGATGGAATTGTAGCGGCAGCGTCGAGAATGAGAACTGTTTTAGATACTTAAAATGGCTACGTTTTCCTTACTTGAACAGCGTGCAATCATTCGTTTTCTGAATTTGCGTGGTGTGACCAATTGAAATTCATCGACAGTTGAAGGAGACATGTGGTGATGGAGTTATGGATGTGTCGAAAGTGCGTTCGTGGGTGCGACAGTTTAATGAAGGCAGAACATCGTGTGACAACAACCTCGGGCTCGCACACGCCGGTCTGATGACATGATCGAGAAAGTGGATAGATGTGTTTTGGAGGATCGCCGAATGACAGTTGAACAGATCGCCTCCAGTGTTAGCATTTCCATGGGTTCTGTGCACACAATCCTGCATGATGACCTGAAAATGGGAAAAGTGTCCTCCAGGTGGGTGCCACGAATGCTGACGGACGACCACAAGGCTGCTCGTGTGACATGTTGCCAAGCAATGTTGACGCCCAACCAAGGCATGAATGGGACTTTCTTTTCGTCGATTGTGACAATGGATGAGACGTGGATGCCATTTTTCAATCCAGAAACAAAGCGCCAGTCAGCTCAATGGAAGCACACAGATTCGCCGCCACCAAAAAAATTTCGGGTAACCGCCACTGCTGAAAAAATGATGGTGTCCATGTTCTGGGACAGTGAGGGCGTAATCCTTACCCATTGTGTTCCAAAGGGCACCACGGTGACAGGTGCATCCTACGAAAATGTTTTGAAGAACAAGTTCCTTCCTGCACTGCAAACAAAAACGTCCGGGAAAGGCTGCGCGTGTGCTGTTTCACCAAGACAACGCACCCGCACATCGGGCTAACGTTACGCAACAGTTTCTTCGTGAAAACAACTTTGAAGTGATTTCTCATGCTCCCTACTCACCTGACCTGGCTCCTAATGACTTTTGGCTGTTTCCAACAATGAAAGACACTGTCCGTGGCCGGACATTTACCAGACGTGCTGATATTGCTTCAGCGATTTTCCAGTGGTCGAAACAGACTCCTAAAGAAGCCTTCGCCGCGGCCATGGAATCATGGCGTCGACGTTGTGAAAAATGTGTACGTCTGCACGGAGATTACGTCGAGAAGTAACACCAGTTTCATAGTTTTCGGGTGAGTAATTAGTTAGAATAAAAATCGGAGGCCTTAGAACTTGAATGCACCTCGTAAATAATGAGATTGTAATGTATAAGCAAGTTTTTAAGAATATTTTTATAAGCATCGTAACAAAATCTGTAAGCCTCATAAGTCGGGAGAGTACAAAATGCCATTCTGAAGTCGCACGTTGCTTAAGATTTCCTATAAACTCTAAGGATGTATCGTAATGAATCGTACAAAGAATCCTTTTTAATTATCTGAAATACACTTCCAGCAGTTATTTCGTTTAGACAAAAGGTGTGCTACCTATTTAATTAATACTTTGGGAGCAGTTATGGACTTGCGTGGCCATATTCCTCTGCATCTGAAGGTGATTATAAATGTATTTATAATTTTGGAAATTTGTTGCATATATCTGTCTTGAATTGTAGGTATTTAAAATTTAAATATTGAAGAAGTACTTGTAAAAAAATACGCAGAGAACAGTTTCACGAAGTTATTCTTTCATTTTCTTTCTATAGTATGCAGGGTATAATTTGTTCTAATATTTCCATGAAGAAAAGAAAAGAAAATTGTAGGCATTTTATATAAAAAAAAATTGTATTATTAAATTCGACATAGAAGCCAAACTGAACGGCCTACATTACTGTAGCATGACGCGTCTCCACTGCAGTGAATTTTTTCTTTGTCAAAACTTGCCACCCGCCAGCTGTGGCCGCTTCTTGTAGGAACTCCGGCAAATTTAGTAAATTGATCCATTTACATGCAAAGGGATGTCCCTGGCTTGTTACTATTGATACGGTGTACCACGTAATAAATAAATTTAAATGTATTTACTTGGAAAGAAATACATATTTACAAGTGGTTTTATGGAAAGCGGTCACATTTACATTCTTTAACAAGGCCTGAACATGAGATATTTTTTCTCCGTTAGGAGTTCGTTGTTTCTATCTTTTTTGTGTCTAAATAAAATATATACAAGCGTTTACGAATTTGTATTCTTTGAACGGTCGAAGATAGCTCTGATAAGAATTGCGTTATAAATAATGTATAGCGTAATTAGGCACTCTCTGCCGTTTTAAACTGTAATATTCGACTCGCTAAAAATTAAAAGAAGAAAAATTATAAATCCTGGCATGCAATGACTAAAATTCGCTTTTTAATTTCTTTACTATAACCGAAACTAAAAAAATACGATCGACGGAACACAAACAAACAGACACAGTAGGACACAATGGAACCTTAACCCTAGGACTTCCGAGCGAGTCCAATGGACACGAAACGATTGTCTAACCATTGCTTTATCGTACTTATAGTTGGGTTAATTTACTGGTATTAATAGACTTTTTAAGTACGAGTTATTGCTTTAAAATTTTGACAAAAACATTATTTTTGAAAGAATGGTTTTGGCAGTATAAAAATACTTTCGCGATTTACCAACCGTCGTTTACTGTATAAAATTCGGTGAAGCGAATGTGTTTTACAATGATAGTGGTTCGCTTATAAATTCCGGACGTCGCCGCTGCTGATCAACATTTCTTGGCATTTCCCGGTGTATACAGGAAGGGGAAATCCGTTTATCATGCAGATTTTGGGGACTTTACGTGTTTGAACATATTTGTAGCTGCACGTCGTGAACAAGGCATTAGTGCTTGCCGAATCTGTGTAGTGTTACTTTGTTATTGTGAATAAGACGAAATTTATATTTTGTTCAGTTTTGATGTGCTATTCGATATTTTAGCACCTTTTCTTATCAATTGTAAGGTAGTTATTTCTGAATCTTTTATTGCGGCTATTTTCTACTTTGCGTTTTACTCATTACGGAAAATGTATCGTAGAAATAAGTAATAGCTTACACAACAACAGGTAGAGGCGATAGTAGCCAAATAATTGACGTTGAATACAATAGCGGATACGAAGATTCAGACGACGATGGAGAGGTAGATGCAGTCGAAGGCCTTATAGATGGAGGGGATACAAGGACAGTGGAAGAATTAGATAGCGAAAAATCTGCTGAGAGCAGCGATGATGACCACAACAGAAATCCGGCTGGAGCTAATTCTTTTATATCAAAGAACTAACAAGTTGTTTCGTACCAAGATCTTATTTTACCTCATCACGGAAGACAAAGACGACACAATATTTTATGAGAAGGTTCAGGCCCAACACGTTTTGGAAATCGCGAGATCGGGTGTATCGATCTCCTGCTTCTTTTTTGATTTATTTTCGGAACCTCTTTTTGAAATTATCCTAAAGTGGACGAATGAAGTAGGGGAGATTATTTTCACCAAAAATTTGATAAAAATGGATTTTGATACCAATAGGTGTAGATAAATCTTATAACGAGGACGTAACACAACTTTGGAGAAGAAACAATGGTCGAAAATTCTTTGGTACTGTTATCGCTCGAAATAGATTTCAAAATATACTTCGTGTACTTAGATTCGACGATGGATCGGAAAGACGAAGAAGAAGGAGTGGCGACAAAATAGCACCAATAGAGAAATGCTTTGATTTATGGAATACTTATTTGCAAGATGCGTATGTACCAAATTGACGTATGACGGTTGATGAACAGCATGTAGCTTTCAGAGGCATATGTCCTTTTAGACAGTATATTCCATAAAAACCTGGACGATATGGAATAAAATTTTGGGGCATTTGTGTTAGTGTAACAACCTATGCATGGAAACTGGAAATTTATCCTGTGAAACAGGGAGAAGAAAGAGGCAAGAATCAAGGCGAAAAGGTTTTGAAACGTTTAGTAGAAGAAATTGAAAACTATGGAAGGAATGTCACCTGCGACAATTTCTATACTTCGTACAATCTTGTAAAGTGTTTGTTATCAAAAAACCTAACATTAGTTGGTACGACCCGTAAAAATAAGCCAGATTTGCCATCTTCGTTTGTTGATCCAAAAAAACGTCAATTGTTTTCCACACAGTTTGGTTTTACAGATGATGCGATGATTATTTCGTATTGTCCAAAGAAACGCAATCTTGTAACGGTGCTAAGTACTCTGCACAGTAAGAAAAGTGTTGATAATCGCCAAAAAAAAAGAAACCTCAGGTAATCCTGAACTACAATAAAACAAAAGATGGCGTAGACAACATGGACAAAATGACATACACCGATCATACACCGTGAAAAGGATAACGAAGAGATGGCCTCTTGTAGTTTTTTATAACGTCATATACAGCAGCGCCATGAACGCGTATATATTATGGAAGCTATTGAAACCTAATTCAGCTTTTGATTTGAAAAAGAGAAGAAACTTTTTAATTGAGCTAGGAAAGGATCTAGCAGAATACAAGGACCACTAGCAACCAGATGAAGAAGCTGAAGCATCTAGTAGTTCTGAGATTGTAAGAAAGAAGAAGAGATGTGATGTTTGTCCATCTTTAGAAGACAGAAGAACAAGAACTTGTGCACGTTGTAAAACCAATGTATGCAGTGAATACTCAGTAGTTGTATGTAAGAAATGTGTTTAACCCACTTTTACTTTTATGTAAGTCATTTATATACTCGTATTTTATTTTACAATATTTTTGTCTTATTATTATTACTGCTGCGGTTTATTCTAATGGCCTTTTCTTATGTTGAATAAAATAAGAGTCAAATATAAAAATTAGAGAACGGACACGCTTACCACATGACGCAAAGCCCAGTGCAGTACTGGCGAAAGGCTGTATTTCTAAAATATTTAATTTTATTTATATAATTGGAAAACAAACGGGTGGTAATCTATAAAATTACGAAATACATATGTATTTGTTGAAAAGTTGTATTTTTAAAGTTTTTAATTTTATTTCTACAATTGGAACATTTTTATTTGTTCATTTTGTCGTTCAAGTTGAGTAAAGGAGTATTAATATTGACTAGCAATAGTTTCTCAAGGTTTTCTTCTGTCAATTTTGTTCTCTTTGAATTAAGTACATCCTTATACATAAATAGAAAATGTCCTTTCTACATCGCAACTGGTTATAGGTGCATACTGGAAATATTCTTTTATTTCTTCATATTTAACCGTTAGATTTTGTGGAATTGTCTCCATACATAATTGCTGCAATGTAATTAAATCTGGATTTCTATTAAAAATTGCTTCAAACTTTTGCCGAAGGCCACATCCGAAGTCACTTGGAATAATTTTCAAATTATTAACAGCCACATCTAATGTGGTTAATCCGTCATTTAATTTGAGGTTTCGATTTTCAAAATAAGTGATTAGTTTTGGCAATTTTCCAAAGTGTTCGTGAAGAAAGTACAACTGATTTTTTAAATTTGGGATTTGTGTGAGCTCCTTGCACTCACCAATACTTCTAGCATCCTCCTTTAGCAGTGTTACGAAATGTTTTAGACTATCGAAATTTTCAGCATAATAACTAGTAGCTTCCAGCCATGTCCCCATCTAGTTATTACTGGAGTGGGAGGCAGTGACAGAGATGGAAATTTTTCCCTGAAAAGAGCTACTCTCAATGGTGCTTTTCTGAAAACTTTTTTAAAAGCTGATATAAGTCTATCAACTTCCGGAAAAGTGTCTCTGATATATTCACAGATTCTGTGGAGAGCATGTGCTACACAAGTAATATGCAGTATATTAGGATATGTTTTCTTCAATAGTCTGCCTGTTTTTAACATATACGCAGCACTATCACTGACAAATAAAAGAATTTTTTCTTTGTACGTGGCATCCGAATGAAGCATTTTTTGCATATTCTCCTTAATGGTTTCAGCAACTGTTTTGGCATCAACTCTATTTATAACACTTGTTGCTATTACATATGAGTTATAGGGAATAGTTGGATGTAGTACACCAGCTACAACATTTACCACACAGCGCCCTAACATATCCACCGTTTCGTCGCTTATCCATATCTATTGATTTATAAGATGGCTTCTAATGCGTTCTACTGTTCTCGTATAGCACCTAGAAACATAATATTTGCGTAAAGTTGATTCATCAGGAACATTTCGACCAGTATATTTTTTCAGAAATGTCTTCAAAATTGGATTGTTCAATTTAAATAATGGAATATTAGCTGCCATAAAAGTTTCACAGAGTTCTTCGTTAAAATTGTCAGATTCCAACGGGTTCAATTTTTTTTTCGTGCTTTAACGATCCTACATTTACGGTTGATTAATTGCAATTTTTCAATAACGTTTCACACACTTCACAATAAATTTCGGAATCACTGGCAATGTACATACAATCAGTATGGCCCTCAATCCAAGTCGCCCTTGTTTCACGATGCTCTTCCATTGTCTGAAAAAGTAAGAATATTCTAGATCCAAATAAACGAGATTAAATAATTGGAAGATGTTGCTTAAATGAAAAGAAAAGGAATGTACGTGCTATTTCTCTTACGAAATACGATAAACTTGTTTATTTTATCTACGTACACGACATCACTGAAAACACTATATTTTCCGAATACACTAGCTGGGTTGTCCACTGTTATCGCTGCGAGACCAGGTGGCCGAGTAAGTCAAATAAATACTTCATTGAATTACGCCGGGATGTACTGAGCGACGTTATACACAATTCCAATTGCCGATTGCGTTTTATGGAAATTGCATCCGTTCTCTAATAATAATGCTTACGCTATATTGAATTCAAAATAATCACCCAATATTAGCTCAAACCCAGCATATAGTAATACGGGTCCAATGGACCCGCGTTGTAAGTAGCGATAAGCTGTTTTCCTGGTAGTCCTAGGGTTAAATATATTATACATCAAATGTTCAAAATGTCTGCCTTTAGCATCTAAACATAAATTTACTCTTCTCCTCATATTTGCAAATATCCGTTGAAGTGTTTCTTGGTCTATATTATTAATTTCTTCTACAATGGCCGCTTGTAATTCTTCTAGATTATGGTGCCGATTTTTAAACACTTTAGATTTTAGATAACCGAATTTGTGGAAATCTAATGGAATTAAGTCTGGTGAGCGTGATGGCCAACGATCCCTACTAATTAGTCTGTTGTCAAGAAATTATTCGAGGTAAGCTATAGTATCATGGGCTACATGCGGAGGTGTCCCATCATGTTGGAAATAGCCCTCTTGTAGCTCATCATCATGTAACTCATTTAAGAAGATGTCAAGTATTTGTGTTCGATATCTCTGTGCAGTAAGGGTATTATTAAAAAATATTAGACCAGTTATACGACGACTTGACATTGCTACCCGTACTCCAATTTTTAACGGATGTTAAATTGTTTCAATGAAATTATGCGGATTTCCCGTTGCCCACGTCCTGTAGTTTTGACTATGAATATATCCTGACAAATGAAACCAGTCTTCATCTGACATAAATGTAAAGTTTAAAATGTTATCTTTGAGATTGTCATTAAACCAGTGACAGTGCTGAACTCTGCGTCGTAGTCGACCTCTAGCAGTTGTGGTAAAACGGTCACTTTCTATGGATGCATACGTCAATTTTTAAGTAATGCTTTTCTGGCAGAACCATATGACAAACCTAAAATAAAATCTGTAACAAAATTGTAAAGATTAATTAAATCTACATACCAGTTTGGGCAGCTAGCTTTCGAAGTGATTTCGTGGGGCTCATCTCAATCCATTGTCTAACATCATCAACCACTTCCTCTGTTAGAACTGATGGTCGTCCACTTGTCCTGCCTCTACTCCTGTACCTTTCCTTATGACTTCCGCAAAGATAATTATTCGCAAATTATCAATGATCTTAACAATTTTGATTTGCCCATTCTGAATTCATATTCAGATGTTAATTTAGCTCTTAATAAGTTTTGATAAACGAGTCCCTAAGTATATTCCTACTAACTCTAATTTTCCTCTTTGGTTTACACCAGAAAGAAAGAAATATTTAAAAACTAAAGAACATTATAGACAGAAATGGCGAACTAATTGAAGTGGAATTTTCTATTAGGAATGAGGTCCTTGGTTAAGGAACATGGAGAATTCTATTCGGGTAAATTCCGCGGAATTCTGGAAGTACATTAACCATTAGCAAGGAAGCACTTGAATCCCTGGCAGACTATATTATCATGAATGTGAATTTAGTGATCCTCAGGGGTTAGTTAATGGTTTTGCTGACGCTTTTTCCGGCGTTTTTCTTCCTGAATCCATACTAACTGTTCCAGATACTGCCTCACAGATATTGTCCTTTAGATTTCTCCCTGTATCTCAAACTAAAATTGAAAAAATTATGTCTGCTTGTCCAGAGGGTGATGATTTGATACCCAGTTGCTTTATTCGTAATACCAGTAAAGTGTTAGCAAAGCCGTTACAGATTGTTATTAATTTGGCTCCTTAACAACTGTTCCAGATACTGCCTCACACATATTGTCCTTTAGATTTCTCCCTGTATCTCCAACTGAAATTGAAAAAATTATATCTGCTTGCCCAGATAAGACAACAATGGGTGATGATTTGATACCCAGTTGCTTTAGTCATAATACCAGTAAAGTGTTAGCAAAGCCGTTACAGATTGTTATTAATTTGGCTCTGAATACGCTTGTTTTTCCTGATCGATGGAAGAAAGCCAGAATTACACCGGTTCACAAGAAGGCTGATGTATCGTGCTCGGAAAATTATAGACTCCTAGCGATTTTGCCAAATTTTGGTAAAATTTTTGAGCAGATTTTGTACAACACTATTCTTCATAACACTCGTGCATACATATCCAGCAACCATTCTTGCCATTGCGGTCTACCGTTAGCAATCTAACGTTACTGGCTCAAAATATTTGTGAGATATTGGATAATAATGGTCAACTAGACGTTGTATACACGAGCCTTCGATACTATTGACCATCAAATTTTACTAAACAAATTCAATGCTTTCGGCTGGAGTCCAACTGCGTTAGAACTTACTGTTTCATACTTTGTGAATAGAGTTAATTATGTATTTTATAACGGTTTTTATTCTTACCAATTCATTTCAACATCTGGTACTCATCAGGGCTCTAATCTTGGACCGCTTCTTTTTCTGCTTACAATTTTTGTTTTCAAAGCGATCTATAATTCTATCCCGATGTTGAGCAAAGATCTTGTAAGAAAAAACATAATCAGGATATTCGTCCCTGAACTGCTGTATACAGAATTGTAAGGAGTACGAAAATTCTCCATTCTCTCTTCGAAAACCACTACGGCAATGTTTGATATAAATGCATTTTGTTAAGTCGTGAAAAGCATTTTCCTAGGATGCTCTATAAATAGGCATTATTTAAATGTATAAACACATTTGATATAAATTCGTAAATATACGCACACAATAAACAATTCTAAGAAAATGCTCTAAAATGAACAATTTTTAATAAATGAACGAAGTAAATACTAATAAAATTAATAAACGGACTCAAATAACACACGATAACACAACTCACATACAACACTGACAATTGATAGTAATATTTGCATGATAGCCCCTCTCCAAATTTAGAACACACTAAAAACTATGGCGGTAAATTTAAACTATCCTTAATTATTTGGGAACGCTTATAAGATAAGTAACGTGTGTTCATTTGAAAAGTCAATCTAGGTTACTTTGAAATTTTGATAGAATGAGACGCAAATATATTAGTATGTTACAAAGGTATTTTTAATAATATAAAATATTATTAAAAACCTTGTGTGAAGAACACAAATACAGGTTCACTATTAATATTTTCGTGAACGTGTCCGAAAATATCTTTCCCCAGAGACGTAGATACGTATTTCACCTTTCTACAGGCTCATCGATACGCCCCTGCTGGAGAAAGAATATTTCCAGACACATTCACAAAAAAGAACCACATCACCGTAATTATCCAGACTGGGCGTAGACGTAAATTCAGCGCTGCCTGTTGTCAGACAACCGAAGAACCTCGCCCGGTCTGGATAATTACGGTGATGTGGTGATGTGGTTCTTTTTTGTGAATGTGTCTAGAAATATTCTTTCTCCAGCAGGGGCGTACCGATGAGCCTGTAGAAAGGTGAAATACGTATCTACGTCTCTTTGTGTTCTTCACACCAGGTTTTTAATAATATTTTATATTATTAAAAATACCTTTGTATTATACAAAACTGGTGGGGTTTACCTACTCACGTATGTTTCAATTATTCTGATACATTACACATGCGGTTAGTCCGTAGTATGAGTGAAGACACAAACAAAATACAGTTTCTAGAGGGATGACTGTGCCACCTTTGGAAAGGCGTCGTTACTTCACATTGGTTATGTGGACGGGGCGAGGTACTTCGGTTGTCTGACAACAGGCAGCGCTGAATTTACTTCTACGCCCGGTCTGGATAATTACGGTGATGTGGTTCTTTTTTGTTAATCTCTCTAGAAATATTCGTTCTACAGCAGGGGCGTACCGATGAGCCTGTAGAAAGGTGAAATACGTATCTACGTCTCAGGGGAAATATATTTTCGGACACGTTCACAAAAATATTAATAGTGAACTTGTATTTGTGTTCTTCACACCAGGTTTTTAATAATATTTTATATTATTAAAAATACCTTTGTATTATACAAAACTGGTAGGGTTTACTACTCATGTATGTTTCAATTATTCTGATATATTAGTATGTATTTGTTGTTCCGTAAACGTAAATCCAAATGACATTTGATAATGTCAATCACAAATATTAGTTAGTGCATAAAATAATCGTGCGTCGATTCTGGTTTAAATAAATTGCTTCTCAGTTTTAAAATGGCTTTCACTTTAGAACATAAAATTTTTTGATTTTTTTATTTTTTTAGTCCAGGCTTATTTTCGAAGTGGTAATAAAATTGATAGTTTATGGGTCGATTCAGTTCAAGATTGCATAGTAGAATTTCAAGTTGAGTTTCCACATTTTGTAATAGATTATATACAATTTAAAAATACTTTGGATAGAACTTTACAACTTTTTTATGAAATTGGAAATCTCTTAAGAAAATCAGGCAGCGGAGCAGTTAAGAAACGTACACCTCAAGTTGTCAATCGTGTTGAAGAAATAATAGAAAATAAACCACAAACATCTGTTCGACATTTGAGTCAACAAATAGACCTTTCTGTTGGTACAACTCACAAGTTATTAAAAAAAGATATGCTACTTTATCCATACCGTATCACAGCAGTACAAGAATTATTAGAAATTGATTACCCTAGTAGACTACAGTTTTGTAATTGGTTTGTAAATATGAACAATAATGGAGAACTTTCGCAAAGAGTCATCTTTACTAATGAAGCATGGTTTTATAAAACGGGATACCTAAATTCACAAAATACAAGAATTTGGAGTGGTGAAAATCCACATGTAATTAATGAAGAATCGCTACATCCAGAGAAAATTTGTGTTTGGGCAGCGATAAGCCAAAGGCGAATCATTGGACCATATTTTTTCAGGGAACGTTAAATGCTCAAAGGTACCGTACGGAAATTTTACAACCATTTGTCAATCAGCTGCATGATGATGAATTTCAAAATGCATATTTCCAACAAGACGGAGCACCTTGTCACTGTACTGCAGAATCTTTGGATTATTTAAGAGAATTTTTTGATGAGCGTATAATTAGTCGAAATACTGAAATTGCCTGGCCTGCACGTTCATGCGATTTAACACCTTGCGACTTCTTTTTGTGGCCTTATCTAAAAAATAACATATTACGAACACCTATATTGAATTTGAATGATATGCTTCAGAGAATCGAACAGAAATGCATGGAAATTAATAACAATCCGGTAATGTAGCAGAATATCATCAGAAATTTTGAACGGCGGGTATTAAAGTGCATTGATCTTGAAGGACAACATTTTCAACATTTGTTATAGTTTTCAATAAATACCTATTATTTGTTATTTATTTGTATGTATGAAACTTACAAAATATACGACTTCGTAGGTTAAGTAGTAAATTTTAATTTACGACATACTTCAAAATGTTCTCAGTAAATCACATGCTACTAGATTGACTTTTCAAATGAACACTTGTTACCATCGATAAGTACTAAATATACTTTCATTATGAAACACACATGTAAATAATTTACACATCTGTAACTGTATCATGGACAATACACCTCGTATTTTCGGCAGTAACTTCTGCTTAAGACATATGTTTCTGCCATCTATAGGCGTCGTCAGTTAAGCTAGTGAGGCAATGTATACAAATGATACAAATCTTTATAAATAGATCTGTATCTGTATGTAACATTAAGCCGAAATCCCTATTAGATAAAGCAAATTTCATCCTGTAAGATGGCACTTATTAATAAGTGACATCTGACGGACGAAAGAGACTTTGCCGGAAAAGGGACCTTTCGTTTGTGACCAGCTATGCTGGTACGACAAGCGAAACAATACGGGTAGTCCATTAACAACAAGCCAGATGGCGGTAAATATACAAAAAGGTTTTAAATATTTCTATACGTTAATGCACGTACAATGCTTTTGTTTCATTATGAAACAGATATGTAAATTGATTGAACTCTCGCCTGGCACTTGGTGAAACATCTTGATAAATTCACGATGAAAAAAGAACACTTGGTTATATGTTTCACTAAATTCACTAAATAATTTAGTGAAACATATAACCAAGTGTTCTTTTTTCATCGTGAATTTAGACATGTAAATAATTTACACATCTGTAACTGTATCATGGACAATACACCTCGTATTTTCGGCATTAACTTCTGCTTAAGACATATGTTTCTGCCATCTATAGGCGTCGTCAGTTAAGCTAGTGAAGCAATGTATACAAATGATTCAAATCTATATAAATAGATCTGTATCTGTATGTAACATTAAGCCGAAATCCCTATTAGATAAAGCAAATTTCATCCTGTAAGGTGGCACTTATTAATAACTGACATCTGACGGACGAAAGAGACTTTGCCGGAAAAGGGACCTTTCGTTTGTAACCAGCTATGCTGGTACGACAAGCGAAACAATACGGGTAGTCCATTAACAACAAGCCAGATGGCGGTAAATATACAAAAAGGTTTTAAATATTTCTATACGTTAATGCACGTACAATGCTTTTGTTTCATTATGAAACAGATATGTAAATTGATTGAACTCTCGCCTGGCACTTGGTGAAACATCTTGATAAATTCACGATGAAAAAAGAACACTTGGTTATATGTTTCACTAAATTCACTAAATAATTTAGTGAAACATATAACCAAGTGTTCTTTTTTCATCGTGAATTTAGACATGTAAATAATTTACACATCTGTAACTGTATCATGGACAATACACCTCGTTCTTTCGGCATTAACTTCTGCTTAAGACATATGTTTCTGCCATCTATAGGCGTCGTCAGTTAAGCTAGTGAAGCAATGTATACAAATGATACAAATCTTTATAAATAGATCTGTATCTGTATACAACATTAAGCCGAAATCCCTATTAGATAAAGCAAATTTCATCCTGTAAGGTGGCACTTATTAATAAGTGACATCTGATGGACGAAAGAGACTTTGCCGGAAAAGCATTGTACGTGCATTAACGTATAGAAATATTTAAAACCTTTTTGTATACTAAATATACAATATATATATATAGACTTTTCTATTAATTAATAATAAATTAATTTTTCATTTAAATGGCGTAGGCAAGAGGAGATTCGCCCGTGGCACGAGTCACCACTGGTAACTACAAGTTATCAAGCATATCTCAACAAGCGTTCCAGCCAACCTCTGTTCACTTAAATTTTCGAAATTATCTCCAAATGTGGATTTGATTTTAAGCATTCCTGATTAAAATTGCAAATACCTCGTACTTGAAATTCATTCTCCTGTGCACATTCCATTGCAGTGATACTCTTGTAAAGCGAATAGCATATATTATTGATAAAAGCTGATCCACGTTCGGTTTTATTGACGCAATTTGTAACAAAACTGTTGCACAATTCCATTAATTACAATGTAGTTTAATAAATAATAGCGAATAACTAAATTGATTAATAATAATCGTATACAGGAATATTTACACAAAATATACACGAGCAAGCTATTTACATTACTATTTATTACCGGAATGTTCATGTAACGTTGTAATTTGTAGTCATTAGTTATTCAGTCGCTTGTCGACAACGCTAAAACGTAACACACAACGAGCCCATCATGTTAATTAAAAATGAATTAGACAACGATATCAACGATAAAAAATCATTAAATAATTGGCCGTTTAACGAATCAACTGCAAAGGATTTCTACGAGATGTGTCGTAATGATAGTTATTAAGGCAACTTCAACGCGGACGATCTGCTGGACCTGTTGTCTGTTATTATTTACAATCTATATCAATTAAGCTGATCGGTAACAACCTGTAACATTATAATAGAAGGTTTGAAATGATGTCAGAAAATTAGGTAAATTTAGAAAAACACGTACTGAAAAAGTGTTTAAATAACAAGTTGGTAGGTGTTGTATTGAAGTTAAATTATTGGGTTCCAATGTATTACTATTAGCAACCTACATCATCTGTTGATTAATAATTGTACTTGTTTGTAAATACGTAGGTTATGCCATCAATTCACGTTTTAATTAATAAAGAAAAAAACACAATTATACAGTTTACCGCTTTTCAATGTATTCACATTTTACTTCAATTCAGTTGCGGCAAAGTTTAATAAATGTTTCGACACCCTTATAAAAACAACTTCATATTAAGCGTCAAAGTATTCCAATGCAGTTGTCTTCGCTTTATTGTCGGTGTTAAAATAATAATAATAATTACTGCTGGCCTAATGAGTGTCTTAGACAATGTGTCCCGTATCGTTATGTTCAAATTTTAGGAGTGTAAAGTCGACTTCGTTTCGAGTAACAAAAACGCAAAGCTTGTATATCCATTTTTATTTGTTTCAAAGTTACAGATCTATGAATGTGATTGTCAGATCATGCAAAAAAATGTAATCCTAAAGTCAATAAAAACTAATTTTATTTAAAAAAGTTGAATTCATAATATTTTCGAAATGTCCACCTCCTTGTTGAATGCAGGCTTGTGCCCGTAAGCCAACAAAAGAAGTACTTATCCGAATTTCATACTTGCTTTATCGGATTTACTCGGCAGCCAGGTGAATACGATCCAACAACTCTTCTCTTGTGTTCGAAACTTGCGCGTAGACTAAATTTTTCATATACCCCCATAAATAAAAGTCAAAAGGATTAAGATCGGGTGATCTGGGTGGCCATGCAACAGGACCACCTCGACTAATCCATCTTGGATAATTGACGTTAACCCAATTTCGGACAGCAATTCCGAAATGTGGTGGTGCCCCATCCATATGAAACCACGTCTCGTCGAACATTCAGTGGTACATCCTCTAAAGACCTGGCAGTTCGTCAATAAGAAAGTGAAGGTAATTGTCCGCATTTAACCTCCCAGGAGGAACGACAGGGCCAATCAATGAGTCATCGATTAGGGCCGCTCAAACGCTAATAGAAGATTCATGTTGAAATTTAGGTAGGCGTATAGCTTTGGGATTTTCTGATGACCACTTGTACAGGTTTCTCAGATTTGTAACACCACTTCTCGTGAACGTAGATTCATCTGTCCAGAGGACTGTTCTGCAGAAATTAAAATGAAGCCGTCACTGTCTTAATATCCAGACAGTATAAACTGGACGAGCATAGTGGTCTGCCTCAAGCAAACCGTGTCCCCTGCGCTAGTGATGTGGATATAAGCCCTCACGTTTTAAAATTCGCCAAACTGTCGTTCGTGGCACTCCTAGTTGTCTAGCGATTCGACGTACACTGAGAGTTGAATCCCTTGTAACAATAGCTACTGCTTCTTCCTCTAAATCTGCTGGAAAATTTACTCCTCGGTCGAAAAGATAATCACGCAGTCCCCATTTCCGAAATTGTCTGTGTACTTCCAGAAACGTTCTGTAATGAGGAATGCGCCTATCGGGAAACCGATGTCGGTGACAATAACTGCTTGACGTGCACTGCCGCTACAATATAGCCATACACAAAATGCATGTCCGCATACCCTTGAGAAGAAAATCGGTAAGGCATTTTGAATAAAGAAAACGTGTCCACTCACTAATAAGCTGTTATATGAACTGAAACGTAATGTAATCCTTTATTAAAAAATGCAATGTTAACAGTCATCTGAACATTTGTTTATTGTATGATATTCATGGTTCAGCACTTACAAAATAAGTAAGAACCTTCTTTATCATAGATCAATTTCCAGTACTCTTTTTTGTAGATCTCCAAGAAATTACTGTATGCACTACGACACGTGTTTATTTATTTTAGGATAACATTTTATTATGCGACGTTAACAATCACAGGCCTGTTATTGAATCGTATAAGTTTTTTTTAAATAAAATCAGTTTTTATTGACTTTAGGATTACATTTTTTTCATGATCTGACAATCACATTCATAGATCTGTAACTTCGAAACAAATGAAAATGGATAGGTAAGTTTTGCGTTTTTGTTACTTGAAATGAAGTCTACTTTACACTCCTAAAATTTGAACGTAACGATACGGGTATAGGTTAGTAGGGATATAACCTCGCATATTAAACCAACCATATAATCTACCACTTTGATATTGCTGTGTAAATTATACTCACATAAGAATGGACCAGATGGCGCTGCACATCTGGTCCATTCTTATTTGAAATCGACATTAGTAAAGTTGAAGGAATGTTCCCCCAATACTTTATCACCTACATTCTCAGGCTACTATCGAAATTAAAAATTGATTATTTCCGAATCAAACCCTGTAATATATTATTTTTTCTCGCAATATCATTTTTGATTATTGTTTAGGCTATGTCAAGGCCCCACTTTAAAATCATCGTGATCCCCTCGGGGATCGCGCCCCCAGGTAGAGAAACAATGCTTTAGATAAGTCAGTATAAATTACATCAACCTATCCTCGGTTATCCAAAACTTCCAACAGTGGCAAATATAAAACTGATGGATTTTAACGTCGTTTATGTAATTTATTTTGTTTGTAAGCAGGAATGTTAATAATACTGTTGTACTACGATTAATATTCCAATTACACATTTTCGTGGAAAATATTCCTATGTCATTTAATATCGCGATCTACTGCTATTATTTATCCGATCGCTATAAAAAGAACAAGAACAGCTTTCTATTTTTTTTTTACTTACTGTTCCCGAAAATTTAAATAAGGAAAAAAACGGACGCACATAAAACTAGAAGGAGTATGGTAAAGAAATATGTATTTCTGAAACATAAGGGATCATATATCTTCGAAACTTAAGTCTTGTTAAAATTCAGCGTGTGTAACTTTTGTTATATTATTTCCAGGTCTTATATTTATGGTCGGCCGACTTTATTTCGTTATTTTTTCCAACCAGATTTATAACAAACATCTAATAAGTTACTCCCTATAGCTTAGGGTTGGCCGTATATCATGTAGGCCATAAGGAAAGCGGCTATTTTTGCGCACGGCAATTTCTTCGCTATTGAGTTGCATCGAGTAAAATGTATTCTCATTTTACCGTGGCAGTCTAGGTGTCGGCTTAATATTTGTAATAGGTTCCATATTTTTACCTATGTCACATATTTTGTGGAAACCGTAAGTTAATTATATAAATAAACAAAAAGATAAGTATTATATGTTGAGCACTTGTGAAATATTGGAAAAACAAAATAAAACAAAACACTTTTTTCACATAAATAGTTTTAATAAACTAAATGTAAATTTCGTGTGCTCTGCACACATCATCAGTAGTACTGTTTAAACATAATATCTACGGGACAATATACCGTATGTGTTAAATTCCTTAGGTATAGAGAATCAACATATGGGTACATACAATGTATACGTATAGCAAACGCCAATTAAGTTGGCGCGTGGAAGGGTAAGTTCGCGCAGGATTAAAAGTAGTGGGGAGATCTGTATTTGGTTTTACATCAAATGTCAGATCATTCTAACCTCTGGGCGTGTATCACTTTATGATGCCCTAGCAAAGACATTATGTTGCGTCAAACGTCAATGACAAATGTATTCTGACAATTACTTGAGTAGTGGGTGTGGACGTTTTTAAACACGACATCTGCGCACCCCCTCTTCGCGCCAACTTAATTGGCGTTTGCTATACATGAGAAAGCCAGTCCAATGCCAGCTAAGACCGCGACGACTGACGATTGTCTCCGATACCGATTGACTGGAAATTTTGCATTCAGTCTAGCTGCGGCCGTCACAGTTTGAAAGCGTACAATAAAATTAATGTATAAAGGCTCTTTATACACCCACTGAAAAGTTTCAGTTAGTAAAATGGTTTTATGCTGGCAAGTCTGCAATGGAGTGCATGAATTTGTTTGCGCTGACTTTTGCAGACCGTTCTGTACCTTGCAGACAAACAATTTATAATATTATAAATAAATTTGAAAGTTGTTTCTGTCTCAATAACTGTACGAAATTGAAACCAAGAGAGGTATCACCACAAAAAATTGAGGATAGAGAACAGCTGGATGTATTAATTTGTAGTATTGTGGAAACTGATAACACGAGATCTACTAGAAGTGCTGCCGAGGAATTGGGTACAAGTAACACAACTATTTCACGTATTTGCAAACGTAATGGTTTAAAATGTTTCAAATATTCGAAAACTCAAGAAATATTTCCCGAGAACAATTTCCGGAAAATGGAGTTTTGTCAAGAATACAAAATACATTGTCAAAGATACATCGAGAAGAAAATTTCGTCAAAAATATTCTCTTCACCAATGAATCAACTTTTCCATTACACGGAAAGCACAATCCCTCTATTCTTCGATATTGGGCTTCGGAAAATCAACACCGGCATTTTGCAAATCGCACTCAGTATCCTCAAAAACTAAACGTTTGGGCAGGTATTTTAGGTGACCATTCTATAGGCCCCTATTTTATTGATGGTATATTAAATGCCGACAAGTATCTCGAATTACTGAAAAATCAAATACTTCCCGCCATTCAAAATATTGGAATAAATCAGGAAATCGTTTGGTTTCAACATGATGGCTGTCCAGCACATAATGCAGTGAGGGTAAAGAAATTTCTAGGAAATACTTTTCCTGACCGTCTTATTACTGGAACAGGAAACATTAAATGCCCCCCGCGATCTCCTGATCTATCACCAAATGATTTCTTTTTGTGGGGATATCTAAAAATTATTGTTTATGCTCATGAAGCTGGTAGAGCAGAAACTCTAGTTGCCTTGAGAGAAAAAATAACTGAGGCTGCGAATTCATTAACTGCCGACATGTTAGCAAATGTAAGAGCTAATTTCTACGACCGGCTAGGACAATGTATTGCTGTGCAAAGAGGAATTTTTGAACCTCTTGTATAATTTATTATAATTTTTAGAATCCTTTTTTATTTATTTTATTAGGATTATTCTTTAATTTTATTAGAATTGCGCTTTTGTTTATGCGACGCACCGCAGTTTAAAAATTTTCTGCATCTACTGAAGGAAATAAGAAAAGCAAATCCCTTGCAATTTGTAAATGTTATTTTAGAACGCACTAGAAGTACCTAAGTCGATGGTCAAATGATTACTGCTAACTTGTATTTGCGAAACAATCGGAGACAATCGTTGCCGGCCATCGCGGTCTACGCCGGCATTGGATCGGATTTTCCATATACATATACATCGTATGTACTCATACGTATTCCCTATGCCTAATGATAATTGACACATGCGCTATAATATGAAAATACATCATATACAGAAAAATTAGGGGTAAGGTGAAAACAAATAAATAAATAATTACAATGAATCTTAAAAGTAATACAATTTCTGAGAATGAGTTTATGGGGAAATACCAAACATCTATGAAACAAAGGGGGTATGGGTCGGATTAACGGCAAAAGGATTGGAATTACTATATAAAATATTAATGTGAATGAAGAATTTAGTACCTGTTTACAAGATGTCTTAAGTATTTAATGATGTCGGTATACATGCTAACAGTTTATTATTGAGGAGTGAAATATAATTATTTAGAAGATAATTTTTATGTTTTTACATGTATACAGGCTGATTCATTTTCGGCCCTCACCATGGGATCTCTCTTATTATTGGAGATAGAGTATAGGTTTAAATTTGGCAAAGTTGTTAAATTTTGTGTTTGTTATAAATCCGTAAAGAAAATAGACCTGTGACAAATGACCTTCGTTATTTTAAAAAAAACGCGAAAACCCCATTTTCTTCTTTTACCTGTAGCACCGACATTTGGCCTTGCAGAGGAAAAATAAAAACACATTCTTGTGGCCATTTCTAAACCTCTATCCAGTGGTGTACTCTAAATTTTATACGACGTTTCATTTCTTTCTGGCCATCATCAACTATCTAATTTCTTATAGGCGCCATATTGGATTTAGACATCTTCAGAAAGAGTTTTTTTTTCTGATTTCAACCATGTACCACATGCTGACTAAAGTTTTTGACATTAGGTTTTATTTGAAAGAATAAATTATAAGATTAAATAAGGTAGCCTTTGGAATTTCAATCTGTCAAACATTTCATTTATTGTTCATTGATAATACAAAAATGGCATACACTAACGAAGAGAAACGAGATATGATAAGTATTTTTTATTCTTCGAAACGAAATTCAACAGTAGCTAGTACAAGATATCTACAATTATAATCCAGAACGAAAGCAGCCTCATCGTACCATTTTTCTAGATCTCGACAGAAATTTGGTCGAGAATGGATCATTTACTAAGCCGCGTAATGGTCAAGACAACAGGAATTTAAATGAAAATCGACAAGATATTTTACAAATGGTAAATTAAAAGCGTGTTTTCAAATTAAATTAAATAGTTAAAGTTGCAGAATAAATTGGTTATAACAAACAATTTGTATTTAAAATTAAAAATAAACTAGAAAAGAAAAGGCTCAAAACTTCAAAAATTACTCTAACACCAGGCACTTTGAACAACAATAAAAAATATTGTATGATATTATTTCATAAAAATTGGCATAACAGCGTAATAAAACTATTTAAAAAATACAATTTAATTGCATCTTTCTACAACAATAAATATGTTATAACAGTGTTTAAAAGCAAAAATTATTAATACGGATCCCTTGAAAGAGTCGGGCATTTACAAAATAAGTCGTAATTCTTGTCCAAAATTATACATCGGGCAAACCAGAAGAAATGTTCAAACACGATACAAGCCGCTGACGCACAACGTTGGAGGTGTGAACTGAAGAGTTGTCGTGCTGAAAAATGAAATTATATCTAAACAGCTGGGTTACCAAAAGTATAACATTTTTCAGCAGATCTCTGTAATAGTTTCCAGTTAATCCTTCTTCGACAATCCAGTAAACACCAGGAGCCAAACAACTGATCTAAGCCCACACATACACTGAAAATCTACCACATCGGTGCGTTGGCTTTATATACCGTCCTTCGTAGCGCATATTTACAGGTCTCTACACACGCAACGACGCAAGACTTGGGATGATAAATATTTTTTAATCAAAAAATACAACGCGTTCCCAGGAATCGGATTTTCATTCACATAGTGATTAGCAAAATTGAATCTATCCTATTTATGCTGTGGCTCTAGCGCAAACTTTTTGGAGGCAGAATAATTTTTAATCCTAAAATCTCGAATATGTTGCCTTGCTATTTGAATTGAATCCGGAAAATTGGTTTGGTATGCCGCTTGCACCGCCGTCCCAAAGGGGTTTCTTTGAACTCAATTTACCAATGAAATATCATCTTCCAATGTTGTCCTCCACTATGCATGCACATACGCTATATCAATCCCGTGGTCAATTTTCTGCATTATTTTAAAAATGCAAGTTTTACTAACATGCAGATCATCTGCCACCGCTTGCATACTCCAGCCGTTTTCCAGCAAAGTTCATACTCTCATTTTTCGAGTTTCTCCGAGACGAGGCATCATACAATATTTAGAACAGTCTCTGATATTGTAATGATTAAAATCATGTTCGGATGATTTTGACACTTATGACAGTCCAGGTGACGACTAATATTTAGAAGTAGGCAATAATAGTAGTTTTAGATTCGGTAACAAATATTTTCAGCTGTAGTTAAGCTTTCAAGCTGGTGGCAGAGTACATATGACATTTCCAATATTTCTAGATAATGCCACCTACATGTATATGACTTAACGTGTGTTCATTTGAAAAGTCAATCTAGGTTAATTTGAAATTTTGATAGAATAAGACGCATATATATTAGTTTGTGCTTGTTGTTCCGTAAACGTAAATACAGATGACATTTGATAATGTCAATCACAAATATCATAAAATAATCGTGCGTCGATTATGGTTTAAATAAATTGCTTCTCAGTTTTAAAATGGCTTTCACTTTAGAACATAAAATTTTTTTAGTCCCGGCTTATTTTCGAAGTGGTAATAAAATTGATGGTATATATATAATAATATAATATAATAAAATATGGGTTTATTCAGTTCAAGATTGCATGGTAGAATTTCAAGTTGAGTTTCCACATTTTGTAATAGATTATATACAATTTAAGAATACTTTGGATAGAACTTTAAAACTTTTTTCTGAAACTGGTAGTCTCTTAAGAAAATCAGGCAGCGGAGCAGTTAAGAAACGTACACCTCAAGTTGTCAATCGTGTTGAAGAAATAATGGAAAATGAACCACAAACATCTGTTCGACATTTGAGTAAACAAATAAACCTTTCTGTTGGTACAACTCACAAGTTATTAAAAAAAGATATGCAATTTTATCCATACCGTGTCACAGCAGTACAAGAATTGTTAGAAATTGATTACCCACGTAGACTACAGTTTTGTAATTGGTTTGTAAATATGAACAATAATGGAGAACTTTCGCAAAGAGTGATCTTTACTGATGAAGCATGGTTTTATAAAACGGGACACCTAAATTCACAAAATACAAGAATTTGGAGTAGTGAAAATCCACATGTAATTAGTGAAGAATCGCTACATACGGAGAAAATTGGTGTTTGGGCAGCGATAAGCCAAAGGCGAATCATTGGACCAATATTTTTTCAGGGAACGTTAACTTCTCAAAGGTACCGTACGGAAATTTTACAACCATTTGTCAATCAGTTGCATGATGATGAACTACAAAATGCATAGTTCCAATAAGACGGAGCACCTTGTCACTGTACTGCAGAATCTTTGGATTATTTAAGAGAATTTTTTGATGAGCGTATAATTAGTCGAAATACTGAAATTATTAATTGGTACAATAATAACTTATATAGATCTTCACTTTAAACTTTTCACTTCTCTTCACTTTAAAGTCAGTGTATACGAGGACGCCGTGTAAAGTTGTGCGCGAATCTGTGTGTTAGACACAGCATTTCTTAGGAATTTTGCAGTTTTCTAATTCGACATTGGTTCACTCGAAGGTTCACTTCACCCAGCTATTGCCCATACCTATATTTTAATCAGTGACATCACATAAATGTACATTTTTTAAGGTACGTACGAGTATATCTCTGTCAATTTCTGTATTTCATTTATTCGGAGAATCGCAATTTATCTAGAAACACGTTATTACACCACTTTCTGCTAACTTTTCGAGAAAGCGCCCACTCTTAGTAGTGAACGACCGTATTTACTTGTTAGGAAGTTTACAAAAAAATAATGAGTTCTCCAATGTATCTAAAGCAAACAGCATCGTATACTAAGTAAGTATTCAATTGTCAACACAGTTATTACATTACAGTCAAATAAACTTTGTATATAGTCAAAGTATTTAATTTATAAAAGTCTCCCAACAGACCTACAACCTGCGATTCTCAGAAGAAACAAGTGCCAAACACCAGCGCATAAACTAATTTACACATTTCTAGTTCAAATTTGAATTTTAAAATATCCACGTCAAAGCTCAATTATTAGACTCTTCTCAAAGACCAATAAAATACTTTAGTTCCCGCATAAAATTTTCGTAGATGTTCGAGTTGTGCGAACAAATGCCTATATAAATAGAAAAAAAGTAACGATTGTGCACACGTTGCATACACTCGAATTTGCATATTACATTTGCATCCTTCACTAGGTTGTATAGTGGCAAATGAAGAGCACTGCATATTAAATGCACAATTTTTACGCGGCATTAATCTAAAAGCTTTTCGCAATTTTCGAAGCTGCCAACTAACTAAATTTGTTAAAGCTTCCTCTGTTTCGAATTATTGCCGAAGTACGGTAGCTATTAGCATACATCGATATTTTAAATAAGTTAGCGATATATCTGAAGCCTGCGCATATATTAATCGGTAATTAATTGGCAAAGAACAGATAATTTTAATTAGTGGAATCGCTACAATACATGCGCTTAAATTAATACGATTGCAATCGAAGCGATTGCAGTAATTGATATTGCGCACAACTTCGAAAACGAATTATGGAGACACGTAGTTTATTATGAAACCAATCAATAAAGGATTTACGTTTGATATTCTTCTAAATTTATACTTCTAAACTAAATTTAATCTAATTTAGTTCATTAATTTTTAAGCGTGATCACCTCGAATAAACAGTTTAACCCTAGGACTACCGAGCGGGTCAATGGACCCGAAACTATTTCTAACAATTGTTTTATCATACTTATGGTTGGGCTAATTTACTGGTATTAATAGGCTTCTTAAGTACGATTTATAGTTTTTAAATTTTAACAAAAAAAGTATTAAAATACTTTCGCGATCTACCAACCGAGTCCGTTCGACCCATATGTCGTTTACTGTATAAATGTTGGTAAAGCGAGTGTGTTTTACAATGATAGTTGTTCGCTTATAAATTCCGGACTTCCCCGCTGCTGGTAAACCTTTCTTAGTATTCCGAGATGAATACAGAAAGGGGAAATCCCTTTATCATGCAGATTTTGGGGACTATACACGTGTTTCAGCATATTTATAGCCGCACGTCACGAACAATGCGTTAGTGCTTACCGAATATGTATAGTGTTACTTTGTTACTGTGAATAAGACAAAATTTATATTTTGATCAGTTGTGATTTGATATTTTAGCATCATTTTTTATCAATTATCAGGTAGTTATTTCTGAATCTTTTAGTGCGGCTATTTTCTATTTTGCGTTTTACTCATCACGGAAAATGGATCGTAGAAATAAGGAAAGCCTTACACAACAACAGCTAGAGGCGATAGTAGCCGTAATGAGTGACGTTGAATACAGTAGCGAATATGAAGCTTCAGACGACGATGGAAAGGTAGATGCAGTCGAAGGCCTCATCGATGGAGGTGATACAAGCACAGCAGAAGATTCAGATAGCGAAGAATCTACTGACAGCAGCGATTATCACCAAAACAGAAACACGGCTGGAGCTAATTCTTTTATATCAAAGAACAAACAACTTGTTTGGTGCCAATATCCTGTTTCACCTCATCACGGAAGACAACCACGACATAATATTTTACGAGAACGTTCATGCCCAGCACGTTCTTGAAATCGCGAGATCGTCTTGTTTTTTAATTTATTTTCGTAAACCTCTTCTTGAAATTATCCTAAAGTAGACGAATGAAGAGGGAGAGATTGCTTTCGGCAAATATTGGATAAAAATGGACGGCCAAGAATTGAAGAAATTTGTTGGAGTTTTGATACTAATAGATGTATAGAAATAAGAAAAACACCCTAACCACAATATATATCAATAAATACTATATACGTATTTTGGCAACTAAGTTGCCATCTTCAGTAGAATAACCTTAAAACTGAAAAAATGTTAAACGTAGCGTTTTTAGCTAAGGTAAACCTTAGATGATATGCTATTCACCAAATCGCCAGTGGGATAACACTAAATTCCTAACACCGAAATAACTCTTATATATTCTACTTAAACCTAGCGTGACATTTAGGGAACCGTGAAGCGTGAATACATGAAGCGTAGATTCAACTGACCCGAAAAATCTAGCGTTGCCCGATATATTTGGGACACAGGTCATTCTGTGCCGGCAAATAACCTTCCTTAGGTTGATTAAAACTGTTAATAATTATAGAGAATTAGATAGTTATGAAAGTATTTATACAAGGTGTGTATAAATTGTCGCAAAAGCTACACGTAGGGACATTCTTCGTTCGGTTTTGAATAAAAAATCTTAATGTTAAAATGTCGTATACTGCTTCGTAAATTCGTAAATGTCACAATTTGACAGTAATGATTTTGATTGAACTTACTTTGAAATACAAACTTATTGTTTTACAACGTTGCCAAATGTGTTTTTCGTGGAAGTACGTTAATGAATAAATGTTTAAAACAAGCTTTTAAATCAAAAAGAAAACGTTTACGAAATAATACTAGTAAAATTTTTTTCTTTAAACTAAATAGCATCTATCTCTATTAACAGATATCGAAGAGCAAAGGTTAGTTACGCACTAAAAGTCTGAACTTCAAGAACCCCGTGAAAACAAACGAAGCATGATACGACATTTTAACATTAAGATTTTTTATTCAGAACTAAACGAAGAACGTCGCTGCGTGTAGCTTTTGCGACAATTTATACACACGTTATATATATAGAAATAAGAATAAATTCATGAATTCTGACAATGGACCAATCCCTCAATCCAGTTTGTATGCTTTATTGTGACAATAGCATTATTTTTACGCTTCATGTATTCACGCTTCACGGCTCCCTAAATGTCACGCTAGGTTTAAGTAGCATATATGTGTTATTTCGATGTTAGGAATTTAGTGTTATCCTACTGGCGATTTGGTGAAGAGCATATCTTCTAAGGTTTACCTTAGCCAAAAACGCTACGTTTTACATTTTTTCAGTTTTAAGGTTATTCTACTGAAGATGGAAACTTAGTTGCCGAAATAAGTATATAGTATTTATTGATATATTTTGTGGTTAGGGTGTTTTCCTTATTTCTGTTTCAGATGTATACAAATCCTATAACGATAACATAATACAACTTTGGAGCAAAAACAATGGTCGAAAAATCTTTGATACTATTATCGCTCGAAATAGATTTCAAAATATACTTCCTGTACTTAGATTCGACGATGCAACGGAAAGACGATGAAAAAGGAGTGGCGACAAAATAGCACCAATACGGAAATGCTTTAAGTTATGGAATACTTAATTGCGAGATGTATATGTACCAAATTGATGTATGACGTTTCATTTAGACAATATATTCCAAGAAAACTTGGATGATATGGGATCAAATTTTGGGACATTTGTGATGGTGTAACAACCTATGCATGGAAACTGTAAATTTATCCTGTGAAGCAGGGAGAAGAAAGACACAAGAATCAAGGCGAAAAGGTTGTGAAACGTTTAGTAGAAGAAATTGAAAACTATGGAAGGAATGTCACCTGCGACAATTTCTTTACTTCGTACAATCTTGCAAAGTATTTGTTATCAAAAAACCTAACATTAGTTGGTAGGATCCGTAAAAATAAGCCTGAATTGCCATCTTCATTTGTTGATCCAAAAAATCGCCAATTGTTTTCCACACAGTTTGGTTTTACAGATAATGCGATGATTATTTCATATTGCGCAAAGAAACGCAAGCTTGTAACGTTGCTGCGTACTCTGCACAGTGAGAAAATTTTTGATAATGACTAGAAAAAGAAACCTCAGGTAATCCTGGACTGCAATAAAACAAAAGGTGGCGTAGACAACATGGACAAAATGACACGATTACACACCGTGAAAAGGATGACGAAAAGATGGCCTCTTGTAGTTTTTTATAACATGATAGACATCAGCGCCATGAACGCGTACATACTGTGGATGCTCTTGAAACCTAATTTAGCTTTTGATTTAAAAAATTGAAGAAACTTTCTAATTGAGCTAGGAAAGGAGCTAGCAGAATACAAGGACCACGAAAAACCAGAAGCAGAAGAAGAAGCTGAAGCATCTACTAGTTCTGAGATTACAAGAAATAAGAAGAGATATGTTGTTTCTCCATCTTGAAAAGATAGAAAAACAGGCACAACTTGTGCACGTTGTAAAACCAATGTATGCGGTGAGCACTCAGTAGTTAGATGTAAGAAATATGTTTAACCCACTTTTACTTTTAAGTAAGTCACTTATATATTTCATTTTACAATATTTATTTATTATTATTACTGCTTCGGAGCATATGGAGCACGAACAAGAGGTAGACCAAAAATTAGGTGGGAGGACCAAGTCGTGGATGATATCAAGGACCTGGACCGTAGCAAGGAGACCATTAATGTTAAATAGAGAAGATCTAGTATCGGTGAGCACTCAGTAGTTAGATGTAAGAAATATGTTTAACCCACTTTTACTTTTAAGTAAGTCACTTATATATTTTATTTTACAATATTTATTTATTATTATTACTGCTTCGGAGCATATGGAGCACGAACAAGAGGTAGACCAAAAATTAGGTGGGAGGACCAAGTCGTGGATGATATCAAAGACCTGGACCGTAGCAAGGAGACCATTAATGTTAAATAGAGAAGATCTAGTATTATTCTAATGGTCTTTTCTTATGTTGAATAAAATAAAAGTCAAATATAATAATGCTTACGCAATATTGAATTCAAAATAATCGCCGAATATTACCTCAAACCCAGTAATACTGGTCCAATAGATCCGCGCGGTAAGTAGTGGTAGGCCGTTTGCCTGGTAGTCCTTGGATTAATCTAATTTATTTCATTAATTTTTAAGTGTGATCACCTCGAATAAACAAACAGTTTAAATACAGTATTTCTCAAATATAGGATTAATTATGTTATTGTGTGTCTGGTATTTGAAATATTAAGACAAAGCTTCAGGAATCTTGTGATAAAAGGTATTATACAGTATACAAAATTAAGAGTGAATTACCTAAGATTTCTGATACTAAAGAATACAATCCAATTCTTTAATAAATGTTTAATTGTCGTAACTGTGAAGTCAGGACGTATGGCAATTTAATTCCCGGATTGACGCTGCTGTAGCGAAGTCAGCTGAAATAGAACCAAAAATAAAAGAGCATATAATAATTTACAGTCTCACCAATAGATGTCGGTTAAGCGGAGATTAAACAGCTATTAGTTTCCGAGTAGGACGCTAGCACATATATTGTGTTTCTGTCAGTCGCAATGGAGCAAGGAGTAAATATTAAATTTTGCTGTAAAATCGCTAAAACTGCAACAGAAACTTACTAGTTGTTGAAATCTGCGTACAGTGATAACACCTTAAGTCGTACTAAGGCATTTGAGGGGCACAAAATCAACGAATGACCTTTCGGATAATGGCAAAAGAGTTAAGCATGAACAGGAAGACAATTCGACAAATATTCCATGAAGATTTGTGAAAAAGTAAGATTTGTGTCAAGTTCGTGCTTACACAATCTTAGTGTTGAGCAAAGACGTTGTGTCAACGAAGAAAATCTTCTTAACTGCGTTGTTGCTGATGATGAATCACGCGTGTTTCAGTACGATCCTGAGAGAAAGCACCAGAGCATACGGTGGATTAGAAAACTATCACCAATACTCAAAAAGTTTCGTTTGAAAGAATCCAGAATTAAATACATGCTGATTACATTTTTCGATAGTCAGGCTGTAATCCATAAAGAATTTTTAGCGGAAGGACAACTAGTTAGTCGTGCATACTACCGTGAAGTGATTAAGAGATTACTGAAGCGCCTTTCTCGAATGCGACCACAATGTCGAGAAAAGGGTAGTTTTTTGGTTACATTAGAATGCACAGTCAATTCTTCAATAATTATAAGGGCATTTCCCACGAAAGAAGAAATTATTGCAATTAATCATTCATCCTATTCGGCCCTGGTAGCGGCAGATTTTTTCCTCTTTCCTACAGTGAAAACTATCCTCAAAGGAAACTATTTCAAAACGTAGAAGATATTCAGAAAAATGTAATCGTCGAATTCAACACCATTTCTTCGGATGCATTTGTTGACTGGTTTCAAATACGTTTAGAACATTGCAATAAGTGTATCAATGTGAATGGAAAAGAAAAGCACCCTAACCACAATATATATCAATAAATACTATATACGTATTTCGGCAACTAAGTTGCCATCTTTAGTAGAATAACCTTAAACACTGAAAAATGTTAAACGTAGCGTATTTGGCTAAGGTAAACCTTAGAAGATATGCTCTTCACCAAATCGCCACTGGGATAACACTAAATTCCTAACATCGAAATAACACTTATATACTACTTAAACCTGAAGCTTGAATATATGAACCGTAAAAAAAAAATTCTATCGTCACAATAAGGCATACAATCTGGACTGAGGGATTAATCCATTGTCAGAATTCATTAATTTATTCTTATTTCTATATATATATAAATACTTTCATAACTATCTAATTCTCTATAATTATTAACAGTTTTAATCAACCTAAGGTTATTTGCCGCCACAGAATAACCTGTGTCCCAAATATGTCGGGCAACGCTAGATTTTCGGGTCTGTTGAATCTAAAGTGGTAAATATGTTCCTTGTAACGTGTTGAAATTGAACGTCTAGTTTGTCCGATATATTTTTGGCTGCAATCGTTACAATTTATTTCATATATACCAGATTTATGTTCTACCTCAATTTTGTCCTTGGTGTTGCCTAAAAGTGATTTTAATGAGTTACATGATTTAAACGCTATTCGAAGAGAATGGTTTTTGAAGATAGCGTTCAGATTTCTAGAGGCTAAATGGTACGGTAAACAAACAAATTTCTCACCTAGGTCTTTTTGAGGTAGTAAGCTCGTCGTATCATAATTAAGTTTCCTAAGCCTATGTTTCTTAATTAGGTTGGTTATTATTTTCGAATCGAAAGATTCAACACACCCGAAAAATCTAGCGTTGCCCGACATATTTGGGACACAGGTCATTCTGTGCCGGCAAATAACCTTAGGTTGATTAAAACTGTTAATAATTATAGAGAATTAGATAGTTATGAAAGTATTTATATATATATATATATATATATATATATATATATATATATATAGAAATAAGAATATATTAATGAATTCTGACAATGGACCAATCCCTCAGTCCAGTTTGTATGCCTTATTGTGACAATAGAATTTTTTTTACGCTTCATGTATTCACGCTTCACGGTTTCCTAAATTTCACGCTAGGTTTAAGTAGTATATAAGTGTTATTTCGATGTTAGGAATTTAGTGTTATCCCACTGGCGATTTGGTGAAGAGCACATCTTCTAAGGTTTACCTTAGCCAAATACGCTACGTTTAACATTTTTAAGTTTTTAAGGTTATTCTACTGAAGATGGCAACTTAGTTGCCGAAATAGGTATACAGTATTTATTGATATATATTGTGGTTAGGGTGTTTTTCTTATTTCTGTTTCAGATTACAAGCCACAGTCTCCACCAATTTTGGAACTTCATTGTATACAAGTTAAAGTTTGGCAGAATGGCAACAGATTCTAGAAAACATTTGCAGTCCCCTCGAAGCTCCCCTCCTGACAACTAATAATGCCAACAATAGTTTTAAAAAAATAATGGCGAAAGCGATCGTAGCGGTGCGTCACGTCAATTTTTGTTACATCATTAAATTATTCGGAAATACATTTACTACCATTTAAGGTTGCTTGACAAGATTGTAAAGCGTATAAAGTGGACTGCAGGGAAATTAACCAACCGAGGTTAAAGAGCTGCCATTGGCCTTTCTCTCTAATCACATCTACAAAGAATTACAAATCAGAGATGAAAAATTGGTATTCAGCAGCTCCAATAGTTATATAAAGGTAAGATTCCGATATCAACTCCAAAAGCATAACTAAATCCGACGAATGTGATATTGTGCATTTAATTGAACTTAGTAAGTAATAATTCATTTTTATTTGTTACGAACCAAGCAAATCTTCAAGAAGGTGACGTTCGTTATTAACAATCGGAAAGACTTTGCCGTTTTAAGATAAAAGGAACCTCTACTGTAAGTCAAAAGGGTGTAATTCTTCAACATGATATTTCCCAGACACAGATAATGTGGTAGTTCTTCCCTATTATGGACGCTTTCCCGACATTTCGTTCCTGTGTTATTAATCTCATTAAAAGGACTGGGATCATAATATTTATGAATATTCTTCTAAGCCTTCTTTTTTAATTAGAAACTCAATAGGAGCACTTGGAAAATAAAGGTAATTTTGCTCAAAAAATCGTCTTTTCGGATGAGGCAAATTTTAATCCTAGCGACTACGCTAACAAGCAAAATTGCTGTATTTGGATCTCGAAAACCCACGCCTAGTCGTAGAGAAACCAATGCACCCTGAGTGTGTGACTGTTTGGTGCGGTTTTTGGAGCGGCGGCATTATTGGCCCATTTTTCTTCGAAAATGAAGACGACCACAACGTTTACGGTTAACTGAGAGCGATACAGAGACATTCTGACCAAATTCTTTGAAAGTACATTGAAGAATTGGATATAGGTGAGTTTTGGTTTGAACAAGATGGCGCTATGTGCCACACAAATCGCCCAACAATCGATCTTTTACGAACTAAGTTCAACAATCGTGTGATCAATCGTTTTAGTGTTATCAGTTGACATACACCGAGCTGCCATTTGACACCGTTAGATTTTTTTGTGGGGTGCCGTTAAAGATCAATGTTATGCCGACAATTCAGAAACGATTCAGGCACTTAAACAAAATATTGTTCGCGATATTGCTGAAATAGGAGCCGAAATCATCGGAAATGTGCTGCAAAATTGGGTTGACAAGATGGTCTACTGCAGCGGCCATTTCAATGCAGTTATATTCCACAATTAATCGGAACGTTTACTCTTTCTAATAAAATAAAAATCATTTGAAAATATTGAACGGTGTTTTTTAATAGCATTTTTAAAAAGAAACCAGCTGACGTCCCACTCCTTGTAAGAGCGGTGGGGTATTTAAAATTCCGTGAAAATGTTCACATGTGCTTCTATTTTCCCATATGAATACATGATGTATATACAACTTTTTTTGAGAAGAAAAACTTATTATATATATAATATTTTCGTGACCTTGGTATGATATGGTAAATTCAATCAGTTGGTGATTAAAGGTCTGGCTTTACTTCAAAGTACATATATTTAAAACAACCGTACATGTTTCGGCAATGATGCCTTTATCAAGGATATAAAATATAAATGACAGTATACAAATGTCAAATAATTGAGTTGCTATGGATAAAATTATTCAAAGATACATTCCAATTGAATAATAATAAATCATGCCTTAGTATAGATAGCAAGGTGTGAACATATGTGTTGCCCGCTGCTAGCAGCTTGTGTCTCTTTCTGGGTATGAACTTGTGAGTTGGTTGCTGCTGGCAGCTTGCGTCTCTCTCTGGGTGTGTGGTTTTGTGTTTGTGTGAGCGCGTAAGTGTAGGGTTTTGTATGTTGGCGCGCTCGTGCGTGTGTGTAGTGACCGGTCGCATAAATTTATGCGACCGGTTTTAAAAATTTTTGATAATATTTACTAATTTTTGTATATCTTCTTGATAGAAATCAATGTAATTATTATCTACATAATTGTTCGACTTGAAATCCATCAGTTTGTAGACATAGCTGCAATCTTTGTGGTATCGTTTGTACTATTCGCTCAAGTCTTCTGGTGTGATTTTTAATACTGCGGCGTCAATTCGGGCTCTAACTTCGTCAGCGTCTTGAGGAGCTGTAGCATAAACTTTACCTTTAATGAAACCCCAAACAAAAAATCTAATGGATTGAGATCAGGGATCTCGCAGGCCACAAAAGGGGACCGCCACGACCAATCTATCTGTCTGGGAAGTGTTCAGTCAACCAGTCTCTTATATTACGAGCAAAGTGAGCAGGAACTCCATCATGCATGTAAATCATATTACGGCGTACGTTCAGCGGTATCTCATCAATAACTTGTTCTAAAACATTTAAATATTCACCGGCATCTAGGCTAGGCGATTTGGTAAGTAAATTGGTCCAACTACCCTGTGGTTTATTATACCCAGCCAAACGTTAACAGAAAACCTTCTTTGGTGACCGTATTCGCGAAATTCATGTGGATTTTCATCTGCCCAATGATGAAAATTATGAGTATTAAACACACCATCTCTGGTAAACATGCACTCATCACTCCAAAGAATACGTCTTAAAAAGTCACCTTCTTCCTGAATTCTATTTAAGATTGTATTGCAATAATTGATTCGAAATAAGTTATCATTTCCGTAGAGAGGCTGAACTTTAGAAACATGGTATGGATGAAGCAAGTTTTCTCGTAGAACCAAATGAACAGTCTTATTACTGGGAATATTTAGTGTAGAAGCTAATTGACGGGTACTCGCAGAGGGATCTTCCTGTATTGTGGCTATAACTTGCTCTTCTAGTTAAACGAACCTGTTTCACGAAGTCGTTGGTCCAGCCTTCGAAATACATTTTTACTTGGATGCCTCCGATTTGGAAAACGCACTCGATATTCCTGCACTGCCATGCTAGCATTTCCACGACAGAAACCGTATATCATGTACTATCGTGAGCAATTGAAAGTTAACACTTTATTATGTTGGCATGTCGAAATTTCAAAATTTATCTAATGTATACAGTACTTTTCAAGTGTCAGTGTCAGCATTTAATCATAACATAAATGACATTAGCTTGACAATTTAGTAAAATTTACGCAGCTATAATAGTGCGTTTACTTTCAATTGCTCACGATAGTACATATCGGCATATTCGTTGAACGTAAAATTCATAATAAACAAACAGAACAACTAGTAAACACGAAAACCCGAAAACTGTTTAAAACTATACAAATAAATACGAAAACTAAACAAAATTATACAAATAAACACGAAAAATAAGCATGTCGAATGAAATAGGTAGATTACATAAGTGTCAAAATTTGACAGTAGTAATGTATTTGACTAGAACAACATTAGGCTGCCTACTTATTGTTTTACAACGTTGTCAGTTGTGTTTCTCGTCAAAATAAGTTAATAAACAAATATTAAAAACAAACTTTAAAATCAAAAAGAAAACTTTAACGAAAGGATAATAACAACAATTCTTCTTTCTTCTAAATTGTAGCTCTTTCTGTCAACAAATATCTAGTAATAATGCTTAATTCAAGACTGAAAGTCCGAACTTTAGGAACCTCGTGCAAAGATATGGAGCATGGTACAACATTTTCGTATTAGGATTTTGGACTCCGAATTTAACGAAGAACATCGCCGCGTGTAGTGGGTCCGCCAATTTATACACACCTTGTATATATAGATTATTTTGCCTATTCAACTAATTTACTTTTTTCTGACTTCTCGCTACTTCCAAAATTAGAAAATGTGTAGCGAAGATTTTCTACAGATTCTCAACAATTTTCTGAAAAATAATTTCCAGGTTTCCTTTCCGAAAGGAAAACGCCAGTTGGCTTATTGCATAAATGCAAAAGAGGGACACTGTGTTTACTACAATAGCCTGTAATGCATCTAACCGCATGCACGCTTTTTACAGGTGCATGCTGGGAACTTGAACATCAATATTTTCAGGACCACTATATTTAAGCATCAACAAACGCTTTAAATATTAGTTATGTTAAGGTCGTTATACTGTACGCAATGGAATATTGTGAAAGGCAAACCACTACCTATTTAAACACACATAGACAATTATGTTTACATCCATTTGTACTATTATATTAGTCCAAAATCAGATAAAATATAATTATTGCAAGTATGTTTGTCCTGTTGCAATGGACGGAACTGTTAAGTCACGATAATAAATTTTTAATAAAATATTAAAGAATATCAATGTAATCCACAATAAGATATAAACTGATAAACTAGTAAGTATTTAATCAATAAATGTGAAAAATATGGCGGTAGAGGAAATAATGTTGACTCACTGTGAAGTGAGTGTTTGTAATTTCTAAAAGTTTTATGTTTCGAAAACTGAAAGAGTTTTTAATAACTAAATTAATGAAATTATTGAAGCGAATATTACAAAATGAAGTTATTTTGTTTTGCTTATTATTTATATTTCTAATTAATAAATTAAGAAAATTTCAGTTAATTAGAAGTTTACAAATGATCCTTTATGTTATCTTTTCTTAAACTGGGGGTCACGGCGATATTAAAGGGGGGTTGTCGTATAGCCTAAACAATAATGAACAATTATTTTATGAGAAAAATCATTTATTGTAAACATTTTATTTACAACCAATACATATTGCTATGGATTTTTCTCCTATAAATATTTAAAAAAATTATTTATTTATCTATGTAATTTAAAAAAGGTATATAACCCCTTACCACAATTATTAGTCGTGTCCTAAATACGTATTTTGACAACTTAGTTGTCGAAATACGTATTTAGGATACGACTAATAATTGTGGTAAGGGGTTATATACCTTTTTTAAATTTTTATTTAACCACAGTCTCCATTGAAAGAATTATCTATGTAATATTATTTTGGATTCATATGTATATTTTCTTGTCATGCGCTTTGTGGTGTACGCCACTATGTTAGATGTGGACGGAGAGACAACTTTAAATCATGAGACACAAGTTAACAGTTGACGAGAGCGTTAATTTTTATTTAAGATAGATAATTATCTATTGTAAATTCGGGTTGTTTTGAGTTTAAATAGTGTATGTGATTGTATTTCATTTTCCTGTATATATTTTACGAGTTTGTTAGTCTCGTAATTTTGAATATTTAATTTTATAACGATTTTCGTTAATGTGTCTCACATTGTTTTTTATGTAAGTAAAAATATATATATATATATTTTTTTAAAGATATCTTATTATACCACGTGGCCCAAAAGTCGCGCAACGTCAAAATGAAATACACATGCGCCATTCTTCCCCTAATGCAAGGTTGATGGCTGATCTGTCGGCAGTACAGCGGTTGTCTGTGTGTGAAGCAATATCTTGTCGGAGTTTGTAAGTGTGTGAACGCGTTATCATGGCAACAAGCCCACATTATCGGTATACCGTAACGCAACGGGTATTCTTGGTGTCTTCGTACTATTGTTACCATGCTGATTATGAACACATTTTTTCTGATATCGCGGTAAAATTCCCTGACTGTCAAGTTCCGAGGCGCGAGACTGTTTATCGCTTGATAAAAAGATTCGAAAAAAACGGTTCTGTGGATGATACCAAGCGTACAGGCCGGCCACGTAGTCTGAAGACAGATGATAACTTACAAACTGTAACTCAGAGTTTTATTGAATCGCCTGCGCGATCTGTCCGAAAAACCGCAAATAAACTGGATATTTCTCGTTCTACCCTACAGCGAATAGTGAAGGCACTAGGTTTGAAGGTTTACAGACCACGCCTCTTACAAGCATTGACAGAAGATGATCCGGGTCGTCGGCTACAGTTTGCAGAATGGTATGTCATTCAATGTGAAGCCTTTCAAAATTTCTTCAAAACAATTTTGTGGTCGGACGAAGCTCAATTTAAATTAAATGGGCGCATCAATAGACACAATTGTGTGTACTGGTCCTCTGAAAATCTGCATATCACCATTCAAGAAGAATTAAACGTGCCTGGAGTAACGGTATGGCTTGGTGTTTGCGCCTTCGGAATCGTCGGCCCCTATTTCTTCGACAATACTGTAACAGGTGTTGCATACCTCGATTTGTTGATGGAACTACGTGAAGAACTTGATAATAACCCAGTGTTTGCTGGTCAATGTTTAACTCTTCAACAAGATGGTGCTCCAGCACATTACGCTTTAATTGTTCGCGAACTTCTCGATGAATTTTTCCCCGGATGGATTGGAAGAAGAGGTCAAGTCGAATGGCCTCCGAAATCTACGGACGTAACCCCCACTAGATTTCGCTGTTGGGGTATTTTAAAGCATAAGGTATTCCATCATCAGTTGCCGCGGATATTGAGACCATGAAAAATATTATAACCGAAGAAGTCGCCAAACTCAATGATGACAAACAATTACTTCGGCGCATTTGTAACGCGGTTAAAAAGCGATGTCTGAGATGCATTGAAGAAGATGGAGGACACTTCGAACATAAGCTGTGATCCCAAAGAGTCAGTTTTTGTTCAAACAGATTTGTATTATTTTTATTATAGAAGAATAAATTTTGTATTTGTACTACACAATTTCATTTCTTTTTTTTCATTCGGTTGCGCGACTTTGAGAGTTGAATATTGTATTTCACTAGTATTTAATATTGTTGTATTGAGATTCAGTCTTAGTTAATTGATTTAGATAACAAAGAGGATTTTTAACATTCCTAAGTAAAAAACAGAAAATGTAAAATTTTATGCGTTGGGATTTCAAGGGCATTTTTTCTTGGACATGTAAGTGCGCATGTTTTTAGAGTTTTGATCGAGCTGTCAAGTTTGTTTATTTATATTGTTCTCTGGGGAGAAATTAGAAATATTCTTTGTGATTTAGTTTATTTTTAATTTGTTCGGTTTTCATTAAGGTTTTTGAATGCACGCTGCGGTCAATTTCGTGCGTTATTTTTGCCTTTTATAATATTGTTTAATGATGCAATATTAATCTTTATACTCTATAAAGATTTTTTTCTTTTTTTTGATTTTGTATTAAATTTTCATTTAAATTTTATATTGTTATCTTTAATTTAATTATCCTTTCATTGCGAGTTTTATAAGTAACTTAAGGATATAATTATAACATTTGTCAATACTCTTTTACTGGCGCCTTAAAAATTTTGTAGAAGAGTCAACCACTTTTCCGATTGGAACCCTGAGAGGAAAGCAGTCCCATATTTTGGAAATAAACCGACTGAATATCCTAGTTGGATAGATTTGTCGTGAACGGTGGTATATTAAATATAAAAAACACAGTTCATTGCAATATGTAGAGAAAAGAAATTAATGTGATGGTTGCATTAGTTTTTCATTTAAAAGTTTCTCTATACGTGGATCTTCGTTACAAACACACAAAAGCAAATTGCTTTCGAGTGATAAGAGTAGATTTCTGTATTTCGTGTTTAGGGCAAACATAAACGAAGAACCCTTTACACAGAGATAAGACGTGGCGAAAGAGGTTAATATTTTCAATGCTTGTATTACTAAATTTCCATATTCCTTTCGAGCAACCAGGCAAAACGTATTTGAAACTTCAGATGTAAATTGCAGTTGTAGCGTTTTGGCTTCCGGGTAATACTCCATCAACTGACTTTTTAGCTCCCGCATATGCATCTTCATGCAATCCAAACTGTGGTTAATAACCTGTGGTGAACCTAGAAATGAAATATCTGTACAGTAAACGTAGTAAATTAGAATTAGAATTATATAATTATATATATATATATATATATATATATATATATATAATTTGCATTTAAAGTTAACTAAGAGCATGAATAATAAGAAATTTGAAGAGTGGTGTAACTTTTATAGGAAGAAAACGGAAATTAAAGACCATAAATTGAAAAGGAAATGTTTAAAACTAAATAACAAATTTAGAAAGTTATGTCCATCAAAAAAGTATATTAATAGAATTCCTATAGAATAAGTGATTGCATGTATCGAAACTTCGATTAAGTATTTAGAACAAGGGCCAAAACACTTCATTCGAGAAGCTTGTAAAACCCAAATCGATAAGAATTTACAGCAGCACAAGCAGAAGTCGGTCAACAAAGAATGGAATATCATTAAAACTCTTAGATCTAAGGACTGTTTTTACCTAAAAGCAGATAAAGGGAACAAGTTAGTAATTATGGACAAAATCGACTATTTTCAAAGAGTTAAAAATTTAATTGCCGAAAGTCCGTATGTAGAAATTAAGAGAAATCCGTTACCTAAAATGATTAGTGACACAAAAGACGCGTTAAAGAAATATCCAGTTTTAATAACTTCTACCCAAAAGTATAAATTAAATGTTAGTAATCCTTTAGTACCAAGAATGTCGAAGCCTGTTTGCCGAAGATACATAAACCCGGTAACTTCGATGAGACCTATCCTTTCAGGTATCAACTCAAAGACTTATATGATTTCCAAATGGTTAGGGAATGAATTTAAAAATTTATCCGTAAAATCAGAAAGTTTGTCAGTTAGTAATTCCTTAGAATTTGTTAAATTAATTAAAGATTGTGAACTGGAAGTCAGGGAAATTTTAGTTTCATTCGATGTAACGTCATTATTCCCTTCGGTACCTATTCCAGAGACAATGAAATATTTAGAAGGCTTGCTCGATAAGAATAACATTGAACCTTCAAAAATAAAAGAATACATGAGATTGACAACTCTGTTCATGACGCAAAATTGTTTCCAAGTAGGAGAAAAATTTTATGAGCAGAAACGAGGCACAACAATGGGTAACTGCCTATCTCCTTTCATAGCCAATTTATTCAAGAGTCAATTTGAAGTAGAATTTAAAAATAACGCTAAATATTTCCCGAGAGTCTGGATCGGGTAGTTAGATGACATTCTCGCGATTTTTGATACACGGAAATGCGAATTAGACATGTTCGTTAATCAGTTAAATTTCCGACTATTAAATTTACGGTGGAAAAGGAAAACAATGACAGGCTACCATTTTTAGATACTTTTCTGATTAGAAATAAACATAAAATAGAAATCGATATATTCCGGAAAGAAACCAATGTTAATAGATTCATCATCGCGGATTCAAATCATAGTTTTCAACATAAGGCAGCTTCTTTTAATTTCTTAGTCAATGGGTTACTAAATTTTCCGTTAAAAAAAGAGAGATATGAAATAGAACTGCATCTAATTAAAAATATCGCGAAATATAATGGCTTTGACATAGAAATAATCAATAAATTAATTAGAAAAACAAAACTAAAAAATACAACCCGTGAACCACAAGTTTGGTATCTCAAAGTAACCAGGAGAAAAAGTACATGTATTTACCATAACACCCTATCACCAAAAACATTAATAAAGTTGTGAAAGAATGAGGTCTCCAAGTTGCCCTTCGGTCCGAAAATTTTATCAAAAGTCTCATAGGGAATACCAAAGATAAAGTTAATTTTAATTCGAAATCAGGTATATACGAAATTAATTGCGATGATTGTAATTTAAAATAGATAAGCCAAACAAAATGACCAATAATAACCCGATTTAAAGAACACATATCACATATTAAATACAATAGACCGGATAAATCTAACGTTGCCAACCATGCTTTAAATACACTACACAATATGTCGATTAAAGGGTTAAAACTTGTCAAGGCCATTAATAATCCCCGCGATCTTGACGCATACGAAAGTATTCATATCGCTAAAAACAAACAGAATTCTATGAACGGAGATAAGTACAGCTGTCTCTTTTCATTCTTAGAAAAGGAGGTAAAAAGTTCGTAGACGTTTCAAAAAGAGTATAAACACATGTGGGTGCCATTGCCTTAAGAGAGTTAATTATTCTCGATCTTTTCAGTCGATATATTTGTATTTTTAAGTCAGTGTATATGTGTACGCTGTGTAAAGTTGTTGGGTGACCAATTGTGCTAGCTTTACTGTGCCCCTTATGCGACACTTTGATTAGTGGTTTTACCTACTGATGATGACAACTTAGTTGTCGAAATACGTATTTGGGATACGATTAATAATTGTGGTAAGGGGTTATATACCTTTTTTATATGGTGAATAATATTTTCTTCTTTATTAAAATTTCTAAATATAATCCGAAGTGAGTGGGAACATATCCAAATGTTTCCTTTGAATGATATATTAAACTTCTTAATGAAAGCATGAACATTATTACTAATTAATTTAATGTTTTTGTGCAACACCTCAATGCTATGAAGCTCTATAACTATGATAATAGATTCACTAAAATGAGGAAACTTCTAAAATGACTAGGAATCAGCGAGCTGTGGAAAGGTTATGTATGATGTATTCTTCAGAATTACGGGCTTAGAAAAAAGAAATTAATCTGGATGGACAAAAGACAGCTAAGTGCTATACTGAAAAACGTTTGTCTAATGTGTTCACTAGAGTTCCTGATTAGGGAATTATTCTCCACCATGATGATGCATCGTCCCGTAAGGCAGTTTTTAATACTTCAGTTTTTGGCTGAAAAAAATATAGGTGTAATGAAACATCCGCTGTACTCACCTGATTTAGAAATAGCTACTTTTTGGGGACTTTGAATTGCCACTTTCGGCAACAACGGCGTGGGAAAATAAGCCGGGAGGGGTGAGGGGTGAAAGGGGCAATCATGATCATGAATCAAGACTCATGACGTACTCGAGTCGATTCGTTCGATTGCCCCCTTCACCCCTCCCCGCTTACTTTCCCCGCAGTTGTTGCCGCTGTGGTAGAAAACCAAAGGTTTTTCTTTACCTCTTCCATTCTCCGTTGTACAGGTTGGCCCAAAATGACCGAAGGGGTTTTAAATCCTTATAACTTTTTTATTATAAACTTTTTTTTTTTTATTTCAGTATTTTGTAAAGAAGACTTGGGGAATTTAAAATGGAACAGTACACAATTGAACAACGTGCCAAAATCGTTGAACTTTATTTCTCAAATCAACGATCCATTGTTTTGACTCAGCGTGCATATCGTCGTTATTTTAATGTGCGGGTTGGACCCTCAGAGACAACAATAAACCGTCTGGTTGCAAATTTTCGAGAACAAGGGGCAGTAAGGAACCTTCCTGGTGCCGGCAGACGACGAACGGTGCACACGGATGACAATATTGAACGGGTACAGGAGAGTATTCGAGAAGATGGAGAAACATCAACCAGGTTCATCATCACAACCTCGAACACGTGCATTGTACATGGTGTTTGTTACTTGTTTGCGTCCCTGAAGGAAAGAATTTCATTTTAGATTCTATAGCAGATATTGAAATGAACTTTCCTCCAGTGGTTGTAAAATCTTATTTTCGTTGTAGAACAATGAACTTAGAAGATTGGGAAACCCCTTCTTCGACATTATCAAATATGTAATTTTTGTTTTTTTCATTAGTTCACCTCAAGTAATAATGACATCTGTGAATACAACACCTCTCCTACTAGAAGTGGAACAAGCTGAGGGAGCAACAGAAACATGTCAACAGGAATATCTTCTGAATTTGATAGAATTGAATTGTAGGGATCCATTCCAAGTACCTCTTCTCATCATGTGTCTGGAGATGTCAATTGCCCATTGTATGATACGGCAGTTCAGGCTTATAAGGTATTCCAAAAGAAGATTGATTGGGAGCTTTTAAACAGTGAAAAGAAAGAATGGTGAACTGTATCATTATTGAAGGGAATTACTTTCAGCATATTTAAAATAAAAGCCTAGAAAATATTAACCGTGTTTTTTAATCTCAATAATTACAGCTTGTCCCTCGTATATTAGTATTCGGCTAGCAATGTATTTTGTTAACTACTTATTAATATTTATTTAGATCGTAATATTACTTTTAAGGTAACAAGTGTTCTTTTGAAAAGTCAATCTAGTAGCATGTGATTTACTGAGAACATTTTGAAGTATGTCGTAAATTAAAATTTACTACTTAACCTACGAAGTCGTATATTTTGACAGTTTCATACATACAATTAAATAACAAATAATAGGTATTTATTGAAAACTATAACAAATTTTGAAAATGTTGTCCTTCAAGATCAATGCACTTTAAAATCCTCCGTTCAAAATTTCTGATGATATTCTGCAACATTACTGGATTGTTGTTAATTTCCATGCATTTCTGTTCGATTCTCTGTAGCATATCATTCAAATTCAATATAGGTGTTCGAAATATGTTATTTTTTCGATAAGGCCACAAAAAGAAGCCGCAAGGTGTTAAATCACATGAACGTGCAGGCCAGGCAATTTCAGTATTTCGACTAATTATACGCTCATCAAAAAATTCTCTTAAATAATCCCAAGATTCTGCAGTACAGTGACAAGGTGCTCCGTCTTGTCGGAAATATGCATTTTGAAGTTCATCATCATGCAACTGATTGACAAATTGTTGTAAAATTTCCGTACGGTATCTTTGAGCAGTTAACGTTCCCTGAAAAAATATTGGTCAAATGATTCGCCTTTGGCTTATCGCTGCCCAAACACCAATTTTCTCTGGATGTAGCTATTCTTCATTAATTACATGTGGATTTTCACTACTCCAAATTCTTGTATTTTGTGAATTTAGGTATCCCGTTTTATAAAACCATGCTGCATCGGTAAAGATGACTCCTTGCGAAAGTTCTCCATTATTGTTCATATTTACAAACCAATTACAAAACTGTAGTATACGTGGGTAAATTTCTAACAATTCTTGTATTGCTGTGACACGGTATGGATAAAGTTGCATATCTTTTTTTAATAACTTGTGAGTTGTACCAACAGAAAGGTTTATTTGTTAACACAAATGTCGAACAGATGTTTTTGGTTCATTTTCCATTATTTCTTCAACACGATTAACAACTTGAGGTGTACGTTTCTTAACTGCTCCGCTGCCTGATTTTCTTAAGAGACTACCAATTTCAGAAAAAGTTTTAAAGTTCTATCCAAAGTATTCTTAAATTGTATACAGTAAAACTACTTGAACTACGAAAGCCTATTGATAGGGGAAGGTAGTGGGATGTAAAATTAAATGTATCCACTAATATTATATTTTGGAAACATTTGTGTTTTTGTATGTATGTTTGTAATTTTTTCACTCAAAAACTACTGGACCGATTTCAAAAATTCTTTCACCATTAGAAAGCTGCATTTTCACTGAGTGACATAGACTATATTACATTTTCAAAAAAAAGGTATCCCCAATAAAAATGCATTAATGTAACCCAAAATGTAAAAAAATTAGTCACAAAAAATCTGTCATCGCGTACGCTGCGGAAACTATTGCTGATCGAACAAAAAAATGTTTAACAGTATTATAGAACGTATTAATATCTACAAAAAAGTCCGCGAAACCATATGTCCAACTACTGTAGTTATGCCACTATAACTACTTTTTTACATTTTAGTTAATAAAAGTGCCGACAATAATCAAACCATATTATCCATACCTCTGTGTTATTCCTTATCCTATTAAATGATATTTTATTAAAGACCATGTCAATACCAGTAAAATACTTTTTAAATTATTAAAATCGGACAGTCCATTCAAAAGATATAACGAATTTAAAAATGTCAGTCTAAAGAAAATAATGTTATAATATAATGTAGTGGATATATAAGTAGCTAAATAAGCTAAATGAATACATTTAATTTTACCTCCCACCACCCTCTCCTATCAATAGGCTTTCGTAGTTCAAGTTGTTATACTGTATAATCTATTACAAGATGTGGAAACTCAACTTGAAATTCTACCATGCAATCTTGAACTGAATAAACCCATAAACTATCAATTTTCTTACCACTTCGAAAATAAGCCTGGACTAAAAAAATTTTATGTTCTAAAGTGAAAGCCATTTCAAAACTGAGAAGCAATTTATTTAAACCAGAATCGACGCATGATTATTATGCACTAACTGATATTTGTGATTGACATTATCAAATGTCATTTGGATTTACGTTTATGGAACAACAAACACATACTAATATATTTGCGTTTTATTCTATCAAAATTTCAAAGTAATCTAGATTGACTTTTCAAATGAACACACGTCAAATTTTTAAATTTATAGGTTACGAAAAAGTATTATTTTTTATATTAATTGTAAAAATTTGTAATCGACCGATAAGTTTACGTATGTTTTAAAGCTCTAATTTATAATGAAATTCCTGGTACGAAAAATAGACCAATTTAGCCCCGAATTGCATTTCCACAGCATTAAACTTTATCCATACAGAGATATGCACGTTGCATACGATCATCTTCATCCAATTTGCATCAGCTAATTGATTCGAAATTACTTCATATGTCGGCATCATGAACCTATGCACATTATACACATAATCGTAGCCCAAACACGTGCACAAAATGCCACGAAATGAATATTACCTTATGTCGTAATGGCTTTCAACCCCGGCATTAATGTCAGGACGAACATTTACTAATTAATGATATTTCCGAATATTATTTTGTATTTATCATCGACCTGATGATGATATATAATGATATATAATTGAGTATTAACTAAGCATTAATTTTTCACTATAAATACGTTTGACACGAATATATCATTAAGTTTAGGTCTTTAGTCAGTTATTGCAATATACACTGTAATGAAACTGCTCCAAATTATACATAATAATAATAATGAGCTAATATATTGATGTTCTCGATAAAAACACTTGAAAGCAAAGAAATATAAAAATATCGATTCAGGATTTGTAGTATCTCACAATGCCAAAAACAAATTAGCATATCGAAGCGACAACTCACATCAAGCTTTTGATACAAAATAATATAAATCTTTATAAAAACAAATTTGTATCTGTATACATGGACACACAGTTTGTATTTGTATTTACCAGCGTTTGCTTCAACCACCAGACGCATGCGTTTCTGTCTAACGACTTCATCAATGGAGGATTTACGAAGACAAACGAAGCGGTCATGTAGCAAATTTTGTTCTATCAGATGACACCAGATAACCTGTAATAGCGTAGCTATTCGAGAAGAAATACTTTGCATCGGCGTAGTCGGCTTTGTCCGTTAGATGTCATGAGGTTATTTAAGTAAATTTTGGGGACATAATTGTTTATTATAATATTAAGATTTTATTGTCTATTTTTAAGATTGAAATATTGCTTTTAGTAAATTTAAATAATTTTTGAAAGTGTATTAAATAAATAGTAAAAATAACGAATTACATTTTTTTTCTCATTAGTTGTCTGAATTTGCATACCCAATATATAATATATAAATTATATTTATGTACTTACCATTTAATTTTCTTTCACCAATTTGCAATTTAGAATTTTGAACACATTTTTTAAAAGAGATACATTGAGTCAGTTTTGCAAGGAAATGAAATTGTCACAAAAAATTGTTATTTAGAAATAGATTGCTAATATGTCATGTTACAGAATACAGTAAAGTGTAGCCGGACGAGAAACAATACACGATCTAACGAATGAAAATGGGAGCCGATGCTGTAACATGGCGGCAGGAATGGATATGTAAATAATGAGCACAAGATTCAAACACAAGAATGAACACAAAGTAACTTGGGCAAACAACTGGTAATCAAATAGACCAGGTTTTAGTTAGTAAAAAACGACGTAAAATGATACAAGATGTACGATCTTATAGAGGTGCAAATGTCGACACAGATCACTCTCTAGTATTTGCAGAAATAATTAGAAATGAAAGAAAGAAAGCAATGAGGAAAAAATAAAATATGGAAAGTCTGGATGTAAAAGAAATGAGGGAGAGATATGAGGAGGGAAATGGAAGTGTAACTAGTGGAAAGGTATGAAAATGATATTGAAGCGGAATGGAGCAAAATAAAGCACTGTATAACAACGGCATCAGAGAAAGTATTAAAAAGGAAACAAGCAGAGAAAAAAAATGGATGGTTTGATACTAAATCTGAAAGAGCATTGAAGAGGAAGAAAGAAATGAGACTAAAATGGTTAAATACAGGAGCGAAAGAAGACAGGAGCGAAAGAAGACTATGTGAAAACTATAGAGGAATATCACTTTAAAGTGTATGTTACAAGCTAGTGACATCGCTAATATATGAAAAAGTAAAAAATCAGACAGAGGAAATCATTGGGGACTATCAGCTTGGATTTAGACAGAGATGACCAACTATCGACGCTATATATACAACGTGTCCAGGAAAGTATGCAACAAAGGGAAAACTTTTGTATGGTCTAATTATCAAGAAATTTTATTCTTTATAAAAGTTTTTGCTTTACTTAAAACCCATTTACCCGTTAAAACAAATGAAATATCGTTTTAAATAATGAAAATATTCTTTAATAACTTGAAAATACAAAAAGAAAATTTATGTTTTAAACAAACATCACTCGATATGATGCCCCTCTCGTTCAATACATAAATTTGTACGTCTACTTAAGTCCCTGACGGCATTTTTCAGGATACTTGGATTATTATTTAAATGCGTTACCGCTTCTCTAATCCTATTCTGCAAATCTTCTTGGTTATCAATCAGAATACACCTGATTTCTCAACCAACCCCATAAAAATAATCCAAAGGATTTAAATCCGGCGAGCGTGGAAGCCATGAAAATATTTAATATCTTCCTATCAATTTTTCTTGCATAAACCACAAAAAATATCTTGTTTGTATAGGTAAGTTGTCAAAAAAGCACCCCCCACCACTCTTCTCTACAAAATTCCGCACCAAGCATTTATCTTTCGTAAATATTGGTTTTTACACTCCATTTGGAAATGTGGATTCTCTTGAGACCACCAACGACAGTTTTGCGAACAAACTACACCATTTGTGGTGAATGTCGCTTCATCGGTAAATAACATTTTTTTTGGGAAATGTTGTATCCGTTTCTATTTCACCTTGTATCATGAAGGAAAACTCTAAACGCTTGTCATAATCTCGTTCTTGCGACGTTTGGACATATCTTGGTTTAAATAGAGTAAACTTGTATGTTTTTAATATTTGATGTACTAATGATTTATGTAAGCCTAAATTAGTTGCACATTTTCTCACAGATAATTTAGGATCCTCAATTACACTTTGTAAAACATTTAAAGAATTATCTAAATTTCTTAGTGATCTGTCATGTTCTTTTTTAAAATTAAATTCCAAAGAGCCTGTTTGTTTAAATTGTCGCAAAATTCGGGATACCGTAGACCAACAAACGTTTTTATTGAGATGCCTTTCGTTAAAAGTCGCAGCTGTGTCTCTGCATGTCTTATAATTATCGCCACATATGAGCATTAACTGAACGTTATGCCATAGTAATGTATTTTGTAGCCTCTGTGACGGAAACAAGAATGGTGGTCTCTCATAATTAATATCACTTACGCACGTGACTAGCCCACACGATATTAAGTAGGCACGGCAATTTTGAACAATTAATAAAATAATTGCATTTTTACTATCTAATATGAAAACTCATTTATTTTAACGGGTAAATGGGTTTTAAGTAAAGCAAAAACTTTTATAAAGAATAAAATTTCCTGACAAATAGACCATTAAAAAGTTTTCCCTTTGTTGCATACTTTCCTGGACACGTTAACCAAATTATAGAGAAATTCTATGAATTAAACATCGGACTTCGAATATTATTCATTGACTTTAAGCAAGCACTTGGCAGCTTGAGACGTGTTGCGAACTTTAAAGATGCCGAAAATTTAGGAATACCAAGAATAGCAAGTTGATAAGACTAATGAAAATGACGATGAAACGATTCAGGGCAGCAGTTTTGCTGTAGGACTATGTATCTATAAATTTGAATTTAATTCGGGAGCACGGCATGGAGATCAGCTTCAATATTCTATGTAGCTCTAGAAGAAATTATAAGAGATTGCGGTTTTGAAGGGAGTGTTATTGAAAAATCAATTCAAGTCATAGCGTATGCAGATGATATAGAATTAATAGCAAGAGATCCAAATAGTCTAAGAGAAGCCTTGCTGAGACTCGACTCAGAGGCAAAGAAGAGAGGACTAAACCAAGTGAAAGCGAAGTATATGCGAATCGCAAGACCAGAAAACATTGAGGAAAGCAAAGAAGTGGCGATGGAAAATTACAATTTTGAGAAAGTTTAAGTACCTAGGATCCATGATAAGTAGTAAGAACCAGAAAACAGACGAGGTGAAACATCGAGTTCAAGCAGGAAACAGAGCATATTATAGATACAAGTAATATATGAAAAATAAGGAAATAAGGATTAACAGAAAAATAAGAATATATAAAACTGCCATTAGACTCGTAGTGACATATTCTGGAGAAACAATCAGATTAACACAAAAAGATGAAGAAACTCTAAGAACATTTGAAGGAATAATAATCAGAAGGATTTATGTACCAAAGAAAGAAGAGGATGGTTACAGAAACCTTATGAATCATGAGATAGAGGAGTTATTGGAGAGAGAAAACATAGTAAGAGTGATTAAATCCATGAGAATAAGGTGGTATGGGCATGTCAACAGAAGAGAAGAAGGGTCAATGTTGAGACGAATCACAAGATGGAAGCCATATGGAGCACGAACGAGAGGTAGACCAAAAATTAGGTGGGAGAGACCAAGTAGCGGAGGATATTAAAGACCTGGGGACCTTAGCAGGGAGAGCACTTATGTTAAATAGAGTAGAATGGCGAAAAGTGGCTATAGACCATAGAAAATGGAGTGACTCACCACAGAACGAGTCTTACGAGCTCAAAGAGTAGCTGCAATTCCAGACTAGAATGTATAGTCTTATATATATATATATATATATATACCGGGTGGGGCACATAAAGTGTTACAGAGCAATAGCATTCAAACTATTAATCATATCGAAAAATGTTTCAGACAAAAGTTTCAGTGTTCGGGAAGCCAGTCATACTGGGCCACCCAGTTTTTTGATCGGTGTAGGCGTAGAAGCTACGTCAATGTCAACTCCAATTTTTTAAATGGAACCATGTATTTTCTTTTCAATAACATTATTACAGATTTTAAGACGAATTCAGCGACCTACAACACAAGGTCGTTCTAGTCACGCAAAGTATGAAAATAGTCGAAAAATCGAAAAATATCGGAATAATCAGCATCAACTGTCAACGCATACGGCTGTCAGTTAGTCACGCATTACCTTCTATTGTGAGTATATCCGATCGCGAAAATGAACGATTATCAAGAATATTTTGATATGTTAATGGTGCTTGGGGAATGTCGCAAACATTACAGAAACGCTGAGCAGTTGTACGCGGCTCGTTATCCGGACAGACAACAAAAATCGCACATGGCATTTAAGCGATTAGCTGACCGTTTCTGTCGCTTCGGTACAATGAAACATACACGAGCCAAACGTCGACCGATTATTGATGAAAATGCGGCTGCTATCTTAGCTTTTACTGCACAAAATCCCCATGCGGGCACCAGGCAAATGGAAAGAGAGAGTGGAATTAGTCGGCGATCTGTATTAAGAATATTACATCAACACAAATTACATCCGTATTGTATGTCACTGCATCAGGATTTGTACGGCAATGATTTCCAAAATCGCGTCAATTTCTTTAACTGGATTCGTCGAAAAATGGACACGGATGTTTCATTTTTGAGTCATGTTCTTCACAAATACGGGAAATGTGAATAGACATATCATGCATTACTGGGCAAATGCGAATCCTCGATGGACGAGAACTGTACGATATCAACATCCGTGGTCCGTTAATTGTTGGGCCGGCATTGTCGACGATCACGTCATTGGTCCACATTTTTTTGATGGTCACTTAAGTGGGCAAGTTTACGCAAACTTTCTGCAAAACGTACAGCCCGAATTACTGGAAGACGTGCCCTTGCTAATTCGCATAAACGTGTGGATGCAACACGACGGTGCACCATCCCATTATGCTCTATGTGCAAGACAAGTGATGAATGAGATTTATGTTGAAAAATGGATAGGACGAGGCGCTAGTGTTGCTTGGCCACCTCGTTCGCCAGATCTAACACTAATGGATTACTTTTTCTGGGGTTTTGTCAAAGGACACGTAATGGCGGAAGCACCTACCACGCCTGACGACATGAGAGAAAGAATACGCCGAGCATGTACCGAAATTACACCACAAATGTTGGCTAACGTTAGACGGTCGTTTCCTCGGAGAATTAACCACTGCTTAAAAGCGAAGGGTGGTCACTTCGAGCATCTTCTGTAGGTAGACCCAAACCAAAGTTAGTGGATCCTTTGATGCTGATTATTCCGATATTTTTCGACTATTTTCATACTTTGCGTGACTAGAATGACCTTGTGTTGTAGGTCGTTGAATTCGTCTTAAAATCTTTAATAATGTTATTGAAAAAAAAATACACGGTTCCATTTAAAAAATTGGAGTTGACATTGACGTAGCTTCTACGCCTACACCGATCAAAAAACTGGGTGGCCCAGTATGACCGCCCTCGCGAACACAGAAACTTTTGTCTGAAACATTTTTCGATATGATTAATCGTTTGAGTGCTATTGCTTTGTAACACTTTATGTGCCCCACCCTGTATATATATGTATATGTCCATCTTTTTAGATGGTATTACTTGCCCATTAATAACAAATAATCTCAGATGTATCGAATTATTTTACAACTGATAAATTCCATAATAATTAATTATAATAATATTCAGGAATAGGATGAGATAGCAATTAAGGACCCTGTTATAAGGGATATTGTGAATAAAATTTTAAATAAAATCGAAATACCCGGTTAATATTTAAAATTTTATCGGCAATTAATATCACATTAATGGTAACAAATTGCAGAAATATTTTTCTGTATTAAATTGAATCAATGTATGGAGGTCATTCAATTGGTTAGTTGACGGTTTTTGCGGGCGATCGGAACAGCTGGCGTCGACGGCTGATAGGGGGCGCACAAGTGACCGAGAGCTTCATTAATTATTGGAACAACCCAGGTGTGGGGCTTGATTGGATGATCTTGCTCTTTTTCCGTTCGGCGATCTGCAGATGTAATGCCTGTGTTTCTGCCTAGGTTCGATTATTGATTGCAGAAGTTTTAGACAGCGTTTATTAAACTTACCAACACGTTTGTCGGGAAATATCATTCGGCAAACTCGATCTTTTTCTTTAAGTGAGTTGCTTAAATTAAAAACAAAGTTAATTCGTTTCACTGACTACTAACCAAAATTAATAAATTAGCGATTCGTTTCTTAATTTTCGCTTTCCTGTAATTTCCGGTTAAAGATATCTTGGATTCAGCAATAAATAATAATAGTAATAATAATAAGCTACTTTCCAATTCGAAATCTACATAGATCTACAAAAGGAAAATGTCTAAACAAGAAGGAATGGAGAAGAAATAACTAGAAAATTAAATTAAGATATACTAAATTAAATAAATGATATCTGTAATAAGAAGGAAAAATAAACTTAATAATATGTGTTTTAGAGCTACAATCGTTACTCTAGCTAGGTATTCTTTTTCTAAGATTTTACTACATTTCGTTATTAACACTGTGCCAAACTAATGTAAACAAGAAAAAAACTGTTTTAATAGACTTTTTCGTCTCCATTTTATCGACAGTGCATATTAGGGTCTCCCATCTTATGCAACCCTAGAAAAATTGTGTTGCCACCCCTCGGAAATGTTCCATTTGATGAAAAAACATCCCCACTAAAGTTTCATTTTGATCGAATACCAGGTAGTGGTGCCGCAGGCAACTTTAATTGTGATAAAAATTAATTATTACCTAATTTTGCAAATATGTTGTATTTGTAAAGGCAAAATGTATTACAAAACAATATTTTGTTATCCTGAAAGCACATATAGAACAAGAAATATATTCTCTATTCAAGCAATAATAATTATGCTTAATTGGAAATGGGTAAATTAACACTACATGTAATCATGTATACTTTTTCAAATTTGGAGTGATTTATTTATAAAAAAGTATCTGAACAATGTACATTAAGTCATTTTACTATACAGGGTTAGTTAAAAGTATGGAGTCGGCGATTTATTGTCGTTAATATTCATTTTAGGGATTTATGTTCAATATAAAAGTTTGTTAGGATATTTTGATCTACATTTGAGATTATTTGAATTTTTTTTTCTTCAATTGTTTTTTAGTTACGCCTGTCCGCGCATTTTTTTTAAATGGGAACTAGTAAATTTTACTCTACCATTCGAGAGAGAATTTTTTTCTGTTTACTAAAATATTTTTGTTTTTTTATAATTCATTTTAATAACTTTTTTACAAGAAAAATAAAACAAATTAATAACAAAGTAAATTAAAGTAAGTGTTCAAATTGTCGTCCATTAGTAATTTGACAATTACCCAATCGATTTAAAAAACCCCGAACAGAGTTCTGTAAAAAATCTCGGGGAATTACTTGCATCGTTCTGGTAATTCGGATTTTTAAATCTTCGACGTTATCGGGCTTATCTTTGTAAACTTTGTTTTTTACGTAGCCCCAAAGAAAAAATCTAAAGGACTTAAATCTGGCGAACGGGCTGGCCATTCAATGGTTCCTCGTCTTCCAATCCATCTGTGAGGAAAAACGTTGTCCAGATATTGACGAACATTTGCACCATAATGTGGTGGGGCGCCATCTTGCTGGAACCAGATACTGTCATTGGGCAGGTGTTCATTGTTTTCATGAGGATAGAGCGTAGCACTAGCAGGTATTATTTCATTTTGCAATAACTGCAAATACAGAGCCGAAGTTAAATTGCCATTGATGAAAAAGGGACCGATAATATGACCGCCTAGAATGCCAACCCAAACATTAACCTTTTGGGGGTACTGCGTATGGTGCTCCAAAAACCAAGAGGGATTTTCCGATGACCAGTATCTGCAGTCATGTCTGTTTACTTGACCGGTAAGGCAAAAAGTAGCTTCGTCAGAGAAAAGAATATTGTTGACAAAATTTTCATTATTATTGCAAATATTTAACATTTCTTCAGAAAATTGTAATCTCCTATCAAAATCATCTTCCGTTAACTCATGTACAAGGTTTACCTTATAAGGTTTATACTTTTCACTTTTTAAAAATGACACGATCGATGACTGTGAAATATTGAAATTGGCCGCTAATTGATTGGTTGATAAATGGGGATATTCAGATACAGCCAATAAAATATCCAGTTTGTTTTCATCGCTTTTAGCTGTTCTAGGTCTACCACTCCTTGGCAAATCTTTAACGCTACCCGTTTTTTCAAAGCGTCTTAAAGTTTTACCAACAACGGATTTAGAAATTGGATTTCTATTTGGATGCGTATCATTAAATAAATTACTAACGTCTTGTAAACTTCTGCGTCTATCTCCATAACCCAACATCATAAGTATTCAATTCGTTCATGTTCACTTAAACTCGCCATTGTTAATATTAACAGCAACAAATTGCACAAATGAATTATTTCTGTCAAAAATTTGACGCACACAATAACCACTGATAAAATTATGTCGCTCAAGTTTGTTTATCGCTACGTCTATCTACTATGTACCGAACATCTGTTAAACACATGAACCGGCTTTTTCTTATAAAAAAGTTATTAAAATGAATTTAAAAAAACAAAGATATTTTTGTAAACAGAAAAAAATTCTCTATCGAATGGTAGAGTAAAATTTACTAGTTCCCATTAAAAAAAAATGCGCGAACAGGCGTAACTAAAAAACAATTGAAAAAAAAAAAATTCAAATAATCTCAAATGTAGATCAAAATATCCTAACAAACTTTTATATTGAACATAAATCCCTAAAATAAATATTAACGACAATAAATCGCCATCTCCATACTTTTAACTAACCCTGTATATCTACTCTACAAGTTTACTTAAGACTATTCCAAGATCTGCAACATCGTGTCTTTTTTAACATCTGGAAAACGTGTTTTAAAATCCATAACAACTAGTAAAAATTGCTTTTGCTCTTCGTCCTTAGTTAATATTTTGTTATATTTATTATAAAGGCCGAATTATATGCATAAATTTGCATATTTGCAACATATATGCATTTTGTATATTATATTTATATTTTGTAGCAATTCAGCATTTATTTGCATATTTTGTAGTAATTCAGCATTTTTGCATATTTTATGTATCCGAGTTTTATTTATTTACTAAATCAAATTTATTATAGGCATTATTAAAAATATAGCGTAGATATAACAAACAAACAAAAATTTAACAGCCCTCGTTAAATTAAAAATACCATTTTATTAAGCCTCTTCCCGTTACTTTTCCGATAAGCGTCTACAAGAATTTATTAATGCTCTTCCCATAGATCCAGGCCGAGACAAAATTCCAGGAAAAACTAATACCTTAAAGCTTTTAAATAAATACAAAAATACATTTTACCAGAAAATTAGGAGTATATGTGTTTATTTGCTATTCGGAGAAATTTATTCCCATATTCGAAAGGAATTTGACTTTAAACGTCATTTTAGGTTGGCTTTTCGAAGTGTAAACTTGTGAGTTGTGATATATAATAGCAAAGATGCCGAAAATAGCGACTGTGCCTGGATGGATTGCACCATATTCAGAATTGCGTATGGACGGAAAAAAGCGATTTGCGTAGCATGTTGCAAGATTGTGAGTAAAATTTTAAGTTCATTTCCTCTTATTAATTAATTAATTAAGTTTTTAATTATTCCTTTATCTTTTACTAACATTTATTTTAAGTAAACAACCGATGATGTGATATTTTTTTTCAGATTACAAGTGAGAGAAAGTTCCAAGTCGACCAACATATGAAAACATTATCGCAATGTTTGCCATCAACTTCCAAAAAATCGGAACAAGAACTATTTAAGGAAGATTTGTGTCGGCAGATATTCCACTACATAAATTAAACAATTTAAATATCAAGTTATTTTTCCAAAACTACATCAGCAAATATAACACGACGAGAGGATGTGAACAAAACATGATATTCGCTGTATCTATTCAGAAACATTGAATAGCATTAAGGTTGTTGCAAATAATTATCTTTGCATATGCGTAGATGAAACTACTGATAGTGTGGGCCGATACATAGTTCATTTAATGATTGGTATCTTTAACGTATCGGTTCCAGCAAAATCTTATTTAATTTCATCAAACAGTTGGAAAAGGCAAATAATTTAACAATGATAGGATTTAGACAGGAAGAACCGACAACATTCTTCTTGTCGGAATCGATTTCAACAGAGAAAATTCTATTATTTTTGACGGATGCTGCACCATTCATGGTGAAGGCAGTTTTTCACTTCAAAATCTTTTACCCAAATTTAATTCACACAACTTGCTTGGCGCACGGACAAAATCATGTTGCAAAAGAAGTTAGAAACCATTTTCCCATAGTAAATACTTTAATTGGTAGTGTTAAGAAAGTATGTTTAAAGGCCCCATTACGAATCCAGTTTTACAAACATCTAGCCGGTGTTCCGCTTCCTCCTCAACCAGTAATCACACCATGGGAAACGTGGTTGGAGACTGCTATTTTTCATGCAAATCATTATGAAGGAAGAAAGACAATTATTATGGATCTTGATAGGAATGCACAATCTGTGATACGCCCAAGAGGTGTATTCGAGTAAAGAAATGCCTCAACAGTTGGCGTTTGTTAAAGCCAATACAGTATTATTTCCATTTCTATATTGCAGTTGGAAAAACAATTTAGTTCGCTAATCGAGAGCGTTGAAATAATAAACAAATTTGAAAAGTCATGTTTAGATGTTAAAGGAGGAGTGGGACAGTCCGTGTATGAAAATTTTTTAAGTGTAATAGGAAAAAATTAAGATTTTAAAAAGCTAAAGGACATTGTTAAAATCTTGTGTGGTGATTCAGTAGAAAATATTGAGTTGACAATAGATGATATTTCTAATTTGAAATATGCTCCTATAGCAAGCGTCGACCTAGAACGAACCTTTTCAATATATAAATACATGTTTTCAGGCAAGCGTCACAATTTTTCTGTTGAAAACATTGATAAATATGTGATTGTAAATTATTTTCATAATTAATTAAGTTGTAAAGTGTAACATTCCTCGTGTTTTTTTACCTGCATATTTTTCATAATATTTTCAGTTTTTTTTTTGCATATAATCCGGCTATTACTTAATAATTAGGTTGATACCTTTCCCAGCTGTGTCATTTACTACTTTAAGATTGTTGATAATTTCACAACACTTGCTGTAACTTTCGTTGCTGAATCGCTTTTCAAAAATTCTGAGGGAATATTCAATTTTTGAAAAAAATTCTTAGAAGTAAGGGATATAAAGTCGTAAATTTCTTTATTTTCTATTTCATCTAATTCCCATACTATTACCCGTTTGATGCCCTCTTCATGTGACGCTGGCCTGCTTAGAGCTCTTACCATTTCCTTCTTAACATCAACATAAATATTTTCGTCGAAGAATGATAAGGAAACATTTTCAGGATTTAAGTACCACAAATGTTTTTTTTATTTTACCACATGTAACTTTAGATATACTGTCGTCTATGTTTTTATATTTTATTAATTCTTTACAAAACTGGAGGTCGTTAAATGGGGCTTTTTTTGACGAAGGTGCTTTAAACCAGGATTTTATGTAAATATTTACGAGAAACAAACATACGTCGTTAATAGCTGATTTCTCTTTTTGCATTAGTTTAAACTGATCTTGAAATAAAAATATTTTTAAGAAATAAATGGGTTTAGACATCCAGCATGCGTGATGAAATGCACCGGGATGATAAAATGTCACGTTTGACATTTATTATGCAAAAAACAATTTGGAAAGTAATAAAAATTCTTTATAATCATCTCGGGGGTATTGTATAGTTAGGAATGAATTTATAAAATCGACAATTTCGGATTTTCGAGGCTGCAAAATTTGCTTAATTATTTCGACTTGAAAACCGGTTTAGAAATTAGTTTAGTCTATTTTAGGCCAATAATCTTTGAAACGTTTAAATAAAGCAACATCAGGACCAGATGAACAGGGCATTTTTACATCAAATACACTTCGCAAAACTATTTCGAAAATATGATCTAGACAAGCAAAATATAAAATGTCTCTTTCTAATTGTTGTTGAAGTATTGAAGTTGCACCATTTAAATTTCCTAGATTGGTGGCTGTGGTGTCACAGCATAAATCAATAATCTTATTTTATGAATTCCAATCAATTAGAGTTTCATGAACTGTCAAGGATTCTTCTTTAGCCGTTGAATGCTGCAAAGGAAGCACTCTAAGCAACTGCTCCAATTCTCCACTAGTATCTAGTACAGCAAGTCTTTCCAAATTCTCCATCCCTATCAAAGAAAGCAGGAGTTTTCCATGCCAATGTATTATTGGTGCCAAAACATCGGTTTATTTAAGAGTTGCTTTTAATTTTGCGGCCCTTTCTTTTCGAATACGTTGCCTACTTCATTGGAGAGTTGCTCTACCTATAGACAGAGACGGAACATCATGCAGTGCTTCTGCTACTGCCGTCAAAATTAGAACTCCATATCTATCGTTTGTCCTACAGACATCAAGTGCAGTTACTATTTTTGGTGTTACAATGTTAGTTGTTCCGTAAAATTATCTCCTTTTTGGCTGTGATGGATCAGGGTCTTCTAGGGCTATCGGTTCTTCATCTTGGGATTCTAGCCTACCTTCTATTTTACTCACAATTTCAACAGCATAACTGCTTGAGATTTTTCTTGAGGACTTCGTTGAAAACGCTTCGAAATTCTTTTACATTTTTCTTCAACTACTTTTTCTCGAGTAGCTAGCTGGTAGTCGATGCCACATATAAACCCCGGACGGCCTTTTTGCTTTTGATTAAATCAAAATTGTTAGTCCTCTTCAATTGTTAATAGCTCAAGAGCGTTTGCATGCGATATATCAAATAATTCGTCCCTCTTTCCCACAAATATTTGTTCTTTTTGTTTTGCACTTTCACACTTTCTCTTAGCTGAGCTTTGTAACCCTCTCAACTCGGCGTAAAGTTTTTCCAGTTTTTCAATACAGTAGTTTTCGTTTCGTTTTGGTATGACAGCTTTGTCCCGAAAATAAAAGCTTCTTTAATGGTTAATGCGGCACTTTGACGTAAATTTAGTTTCATACTCAAAACGACACAAGATTTAATTAGGAAACTGCTTCAAAACATAATTTAATAAATTTAATTTAAATAAATATCTACTTGCGATACATACATTAGACCGCCATTTCAAATATACTGTATCTTACTCATGTATCTTAATCTGAGTGTTAATGACAAGAAAACAAACAGAATAGTTACAATTAAACTAGAGAGCCATACAATGTTCAAAATGAATCTAAGGTAATTATAAAACAATGTCCAACCAACCCTTTATTTAAGGTAGAATTTCAGACAACTTTAAGCAAGATACATAACTAGAAGAATAGAAAATATGACAAATTGACGTTCATGGTGTGGAAAAAATACGTAATTTGAATCTAACTAAGGGAAGATTAAGATGTTAAATAATATCCTCGAGAATAAATAACTAACTAGAATCAGTACGTATTGAAATTAACTAAATCGGAAAAAATATATTTGATGACATCTCTATGTTACAGATAGCAAAATCGAAATACTTATATAGGATAGGCCTCAATAAATGTTTAGAAAATAAATAAAAGCAGGAACGACTCTTAGATGTAAGAAAATAATTACCATATAGGAAATTCCAACGATACATACCTGGACATTCAAAAGTAAATGACAAGCAAAGCAATTATTTCAGGTAGGTTTAGTTACCGATTGTAATTATGCCAGACAGTTCAAAATATTTTATTATATATTCTGATGGAAAAGCACTTTCTTCTTTGCCAAATGAGGCCGTTTTTCTTTGATTTTATTGCTTAATTGTTGCTACAAATTGGTATAATGTCCTCCATTTATTGTTTTCCCTTTTCTAAGTAGATGATCAAGGCAATGCCATGAGAATTAAAAAAAACTTTTCTTGTTGACAAAACAGTTTTTGCCTTTATTGGTGACGGAGAACCTTTTCTGTCTATTATGTGGATTGTTCTTTCGATTCGGGAGTGTAATGGTAGACCTAGGTTTCATCGACGGTAATGAAACGGTATACAAAGTCCTTCTGTTTGCAGCGAAAACGTGCCAACAGGTCGCGAGAAACACTCAAACGATACAGTATTTGCTCCGATGTGAGCGACCGCGGCCCTGTGTACCATATATTTTTTCTCAACTCCGTAATCTCATCCTAACAAAATACTTATAGGCTCTTGAGCAATTTAGTTAACTGGACGAAATAAAGGTCCCTTTTTATTTCGGGACCGTATTCCAATGTTAAATATAATTATACCTTCCGATTTTAGTTAATTATTTCAAAAATTCATTGAAAGATCGTTTTGAGCCTGTATATGTTTTTGGAACAAAGCGAAAAGCGATTTCTTAAAAATCTTTGAAATTTCTGACTTCAAAGTCATGAATTCAGGTCAGAAACGTTTTCATATTGGTTTTATATCTAGCAAAAGTAGCTATAAAGGAAATACGCCACTTTCAATATCATTTCAACATTTATAAAATGCCATGGCGTTAAATAGTTCTTATTTCAACTAAAAGAAGAAAAATTAGACGTACTTTAGCAGGCCGTTAGGCTAAAACGGGAATCATTTGAGAGGGTTAAACGATAATTGCTTTTCAATTATCGATGCAATCTTTCCAACTGATAAATTCTAGGAATTACGTCTACTTTTTTAAATTAATTGGACCGCGAATTCACAGGTATTTAAACTTTAAGCTGGGGACTAACGCTTTTTGCACAGCGTATTCGATTCAGAAGAAGGACTTCGATTGAAAAACAAATTGCTAATTGAAATCTGTGCCGTTCCGTTCGAACAGAAAAGCCAGGATGTCGAATATTATAGAAAATATCTGAAATTGCACTTTATATCAGCTTTAGTAAATCTACCATAATTTATTATTCTGATTTGGATTAATATATTATACGGATATGTTAAAACCAGATTCACCACTAATTTGTTAAGTGTTTTAACCCAGATATTATTGAAACTTTTTTTAGCATTTTTATTTTTATTTCATAAATTTACGTTGTTTCCGTTACAAATGTACAAAAAAACATAAATTATTAGAGTAAAAAAAAAAAGTAGAAATAAAACTACGGTTCTAATCTTCACTTTTAATTTTTAATCGTAACACGACAATTGTTTCGCCAGCACAGAGGCTTCCTCAGGTACTTACATCTAAAGAGTACGTTACAAACTAAATTAAATATATATATATATATAATAAAGTAGGTTGGTATTATTTTACAATGTTTTTAAAGAAATATATGAATTTACACAAGTATTGTCGGTAGTGGGAAAATCTGGCACATCTGGTCGGCCCTAACTGATATATTATAGGGTACTAAACATGTTTACGCATAAAATTTGTTTAAGAAACTACATATACATTTCTATTATCGTCTAAACAGATTTTAAATAAATAAATTTAATAAACTCTGCCTGCACTCCTGTTGGGTGAATTGAGTAGCTCAGCAGTGGTGCAGCCGGTCCCAAGCCCGGATAAAAGAGGAGGGTTGGAGGTGAGGCTAGCGACCTGCCCCCGTAAAAGGAAATATGCTCGTAGAACCGATCAGAGAGCCTCGGATACAGGACGGAAACATTCGGAGACGACCCTAGCGAGAAAAAGGACCACGAGAAGAAACACCGAACTAAAACTAGCATGCTGGAATATTAAATCATGGACAAAAAGAGACCAAGAGATATTGATAGAAATGAAGACCCACAAAATCGAAATATGTCCACTCTCAGAAACTAGAAAGAAAGGAGAAGGAACATCAAAATAGCAAGATTTCCTGGTTATATATAGCGGTAAGGACAAAGGGTATTATGCAAGCTCAGGAGTGGGCCTTTTACTGCTTGGGAACCTTGAGAGCAAATTATAGAACATCGAATATATCAGTCACAGAATTCTAAAGACAATTTTGAACCTGGTGGACAGTAAAATCCATATTATAGCAATATATGCTCCTGACATTAGCAAGCCAGAACACGAAACGGAAGAGTTTTTTTAACACGTTACAGGAGGTACTGGACAAATTACAGAATAACGACAAAATCGTGATACTTGGAGACTTTAATGCGAGAGTGGGGAATAATAACATAGACAATATTAAACAGCGATTTAATGAAGAAATATTAAATAGGAACGGAGAGCACCTGATTGAATTCTGTGCTCAAAATATCTTGAGAATAAACAACACGTTTTTCCCCCACAAACTCCAACATAAGTATACATGGCAAAATACACAGGGTCATCAATCTATGATAGATTATATAATAACGAATAGGGAATTTTTGCCCAAACAAATCCTCGACGTAAGAGCATTAACATCGCCCAATATAGGGTCAGATCACAAATTGGTACTAGGCAAATTTCGCATTAAGGTCCCACCAAACACGGAAAAATCACCTAGGTATTTCGGAAAGTTAAACATAGAGTCTTTAGAGGATCAAATAACGAAATGGCTGTACAAAAAGCGACTAGAAGAAAGATTCAAGACAAATCCGGTAGAAAAGGAGGGAAATGTAAATGAGATCTGGGAAAAAAATAGAAACTAACATATCACAAGCTGCAAAGGGAAGTATAGGAGTCAGAAAAAATAACTTAAATGCGACAAAAACACCAAAACCATGGTTCACCAACGAAATCAGAGATCTGGCGTACGAAAAAAGAAAATCATATCTACAGTATTGCAGTCATAAGACACCTAATAATTATCAGCAATATAGAGACACACGAAATCGCATAAACTCTATAATAAGAGACCTGAAAAGAGAGTATTGGACACGGTTTACCAAAGAGATGGAACATGACCTCTATGGAGCACAACGTAAGGCGTGGAAGATACTTAAAGGGAGAAAAAACCCATTAATGAATATAAAAATCTTAGCAAAATAGAAGGAGGAAAATGGATGGCATATATCGAAGAGCTTTATAAGAAAGGGAGTAACACACATACGGAGGAAGAAGAAGGAGACAGCGATAATGAACAAAGAATCGAAATTGCAAAAGAAGAACTCAGGATTACCATAGAGAAATTAAAAAACAGAAAAGCCCCAGGGCCCGATGGCATACACAATGAATTGCTCAAATACGGCGGAGAAACAATAATTGACAATATCGCATTACTCTTTCAGAAAATTTTAGATACCAAGCGTATACCAGACGAATGGAAAACGAGCATTACAATACCAATACATAAGAAAGGAAATAAGAACAATCCTAGTAACTACCGTACCATCACCCTACTTAATACAACACTCAAGTTATTAACGAAGATATTCGCCAACAGGATCACTAAACAATACACAATAAGTGAAGAACAACAAGGCTTCCGGCAAAACAGATCAACAATAGATGCTATTTTTATACTAAGATAGATAGATGAGAAATCAATTGAATACAACCACCCTGCCTATATGTGCTTTGTAGACTTGACAAAGGCCTTCGATCGTGTCAGACTGGAAGATGTGCTGAAGTTATTAAAAGAAGAAAACCAGCCCAGTGGATTGGTAGAGATAATTAAAGACATAAACACAAACAACAAAACTAAAATTAAGATCGAGAACGAACTAACATCGGCAGTAGACATCAAATCTGGAATACGCCAGGGGGATAGTCTAAGCCCACTACTGATTAATCTAATAATGTATTAAATTATAGGAGCAGTAAAAAATGTGGGACAAGGATACGGGCTTGGAAGAAAATAGATAAAGATTCTGTGTTATGCAGACGACGCAGTCCTGATCTCAGATACGGAAGACAATTTACAGCGTATGGCATACACTTTTAAAACAGTGGCGGAAACCTATAACATGCAGATATCAACCTCTAAGACAAAAACTTTAGTAGTGGCAAGGGAGCCCAGACGATGTAAAATCGTAATTGGGGATGAGATAATCGAACAAGTTTCTAAGTTCGAATATCTAGGAATAGAAATATCCAGCTGCGGAGACCTAAGAGACAGTGTTCGAAGACAAGCTAATAGGGCGCCTTATGTTTCGGGATGCCTGAGGGATGTTATTTGGCGGAATAAAGATATGAGACTGGACGAGAAAGTACGCATATATAAGGCATGCATAAGACCAATACTTACATATTCAATAGAAACGAGAGCCGACACAGCAGAAACAAGAAGGATGCTTAGAACAACGGAAATGAAAACATTGAGGTCAATAGCGGGGAAAACACTGAGAGACAGAATCCCGAACAATCAAATACGGAATCAATGTGGTGTACACGATATCGTACGGTGGGGCAGACGGAGGAGACGGGAGTGGAACCAGCATGTAACACGAATGGATTGCGAGAGATTAGCCCGAACAGCAAGGGATCTAAAGCCAATGGGCACCAGACCACCGGGAAGGCCCTTCAAAAGATGGCGAGATAGTTGGCAGTCTACGTCACAAACATGACTGCAGCAGTATGAAAGAGATCGGATAAGAACAGGCCTAAGGCCTAATATAAGAAGAAGAAGAATAAAGGCGAGTTATTTAAATCTAATTGGTGATTTAATAAAATTTGTGAGTGTTTTAATTTATTGATTACGAAACTTTTCAGTAAATTTAATTTGTTGCCTTTATTTTCTAAATGCAGAATTTGAAAATCTTTATTGAAAGTGTGGTTTTCTTCTAATAGATGATTCGCAAAAGTGAAATCTTGGTTTTTATTTCTAAGCTAAGAACAATGTTCGGCAATGCGTTTTTCAAACGATCTTCCTGTTTGACCGATATATATCTTACCGTATACACACATTAACTTATAGACTCCAGACTTCTTATTTTTGTCTGTTTTATCTTTATTGTTTTTAATATGTTTGGCTAAATTATTATTAGTTTTGAAAACCGTTTTAATATTAAGTTTTTTTTAAATAACTTGAAATATGCTTATTACGTATCTCAATGTATAGCAAGCGCCAATTAAGTTGGCGCGAGGAGGTGGTGTGTAGAAGCCGTTTTTAAAAACGTCCGCCCCCACTACTCAAGTAATTGTCAGAATACATTTGTCATTGACGTTTGGCGGAACATAATGTCTTTGCTAGGGGATCATAAAGTGATAAACGCTCAGAGGTTAGAATTATCTGACATTTGATGTAAAACCAAATACAAATCTCCCCACTACTTCTAATCCTGCGCGAACTTACTCCTCCTCGCGCCAACTTAATTGGCGTTTGCTATACGTTTGTAATCTAAATTTTTAATTTTCCTTATCCTTTATTGCAGGATATACCATAGAGATTGCTTTTTGAAAAGTTTTTTTGTCAGCATATTTTCAATTAAAGTATCTCTGTAGCCGTTATCGATACCTATTTGTTTGATTAAATTTAATTCTCTTTCATAATTTTCTTTGGATAGTGGATAATTAATTAATCTATCTAAAAAACTATGGAAACTCGCTAATTTCTGTTGTATGGGATGTGTTGACGAATTATGTATAGTTAGGTCAGTATGAGATTCTTTATGGTAAATATCAATCTCTAATTTATTTTTGATTTTTTTAATAGTTAGATCCAAAAAATTTATGCTATTGTTTACTTCTTGTTCCGTGGTAAATTCAATATTTTTATGAATAGAATTTACGAATTCTAGTAGCAAATTTAATTGTCTTTGTGTTCCAGTGGAACAAAGTACAATATCGTCTACATATCTATGCCAATAGAAAATATGCTGTCTTAGGGGATTATTAAAAATGATGGATTCTAAGTGGTTCATGAAAATTTCTGATAGTAATGGACTTAAGGGGTTACCCATAATTAGTCCTTCCTTACAAGTGTACATAGAATTATGAAACTGGAAGTAATTTTGTTTCAGAATTATATTTAACAAATCTAAAATTTCAGCTTTAATTACCGGGTTAGTGTTCTTCCAGGACATTATAAATAAATTGAACAACTTTCTGCGCAAAAATTACGGATTCGACACATTACAAAAAATTACATCAGTTGTCACTGATTTTATTATTGATCCTGCATTAATTAGAAAATTCAAATATACACCAATTGCAGGGGGGGGTCGACGTAGAGACAAGTTTTTCGGCTTACAAAAATATGTTACGGAATAGAAGACAACTTTACAATGCAACATTTTGAACAGTATTTAGTGAGCACTTGTTTTCAGGATTTGTAGTTTTCTTTATATAAATTTGTTTAGAAAAGTATATTTGGTGAAAGTAAAATTTGGTACAGTAATCCTTGTGATGTACATCAAATCTTTTGGAATTTTATGCCTTATTAAAAAAAAACTATGCCTATATTCTTTTTTTGGCAAAATTTTATGCCTTTTTCTGTTTTTTTGTGCCTTTTAATCTGGTCTTTAATTATTAGTTTTTTATTATCTATAGGAAGGAATTTTTATACCTTCTACTATAAAATAGTATTTTCCCAGAAATGCGGATTATATAAAATCCTAATTAATAGAAGATGCATTTGATTGTAATCTTGTCACCATCATAGAGAATAGATCTCAAATTAAAAATTTAAACTAAATTAAATCGAAATTCAGGACGAGTTCAATATGCTTCGTTCAAACAGGAAAAGAGTAGGCCCTTAGGTAATATTTATTCAATGAAGAAATTTTTTTAGACGTAAATATCGTAATAGAAGATTTAATATGGAAAATGTTAATTTATATAAGCGTAACATGTATTGAAAGCCAATAGATTTCATAATAATTGCAGGTTAGATACTCAACCCACTCCATTAAAATTTAATTTGTGGGACTCAAGAAGTCAATATTAATTTAATTAATTCGGAGGTAAATTACATAACAGATGGTAACTACATATATTTTTTTCTATAAAAAAAAATGAAACATTACCAGTTCGTGACATAACGTTAAGGAAAAAGAAAAATCTCACAGTTAGTTGCGTTTGAAAGTAGCTCTGACATGAAATACTATAATTAATTTTACATTTTCAAATTTATGTCTTATGAAACCGAAACAAAAGGTTTCCAAATGGTCACCATGTTATGCCAAATTTTTGGCATGTACCAAATTTACGTAATTCAATCTAAGTTTATTTTCTTCTTTCCTTCTCAGTTTTCTAATTAATACGTCTTACTACTACCTTTAAAAAATAAAATTTAAAATACATATACAGCTGCGATACTACATATAGTTAATTGCAAGAAATCTTCCCCTTTAAATGTTCAACTTTCAATGTCTATGTAATACAATATGTTAATATCATTAATATTCAATATCCGTCCTAGTTTTATCTTGTGGTCGTTGTAATCATAAATATTTCACAGTGCAAACTGTCAGCTTTTTGAACCCTGTTACTACGAGGGTTGTTTCCAAAGTTCTAGGAATTGTGCTTTAATTCAATTTTGCACAACTTATAGGTAATGTTATTGGTGATAGATAAGTTTTGACATGTTTATGCAGCTATCCAATGCAATATTGTTGAGTATGATTCAGGTGTTCGACTAATATAGACGCATTTTCGTAGCACTGTTTGTGTAAACATGGAAGATGGGGCTAAATCTCAAAGAGCAATCATTTTCTTTTCGTGGAAAGAGGGTGTGAAAACTTCAGAAAATGTTAAACGTCAGCGAGGAGTGTTTGGTGAGTCTGTAGAACCTAAAAGTACTGTACATGGGTGGATCGATCATTTTAAAAGTGGTAGAGCATCATTAGAAGCCGACCCTTCAGTCTCAGAATTCCTACAATTTTTTTTGGTGCGCCAACGAGGATAATTAGAATGAACAGAAGATTCAAACTTCGAAACAGATCTATCAAAAACATCTAAATAAAATTTGTCCAATGAGCGATCGACTTCATTAAAATCATCAAGGAATTCCCCAATCAATATGAATTAAATCTTTATATAGGTTGGTAAAGTTAGCCTGACGATAATTGCGAGTGACGAGAAAGTATGGAAGTGTCGAATGGACAAAACTATCAACCTTCACACATATCGCTGGATGATATAGATCTTACGGTACAAGAAGTTGATCCTCACGAGTTACCGTCACAGTAGCAATCAATATTGGAAAATATTAAATCAAGAGCACGATTACTGACATTCATAAAATATTACAGTAAACAATATAGTTTTCGATGAATAGAAAGCAAATATTATCATTCAAAGTCTTTATATGTATTTTATAGTAACGACTTTTTATAATATATTTGTGTTGAGTCCGTAGAGGTTAATTTGGACAATATAGAGGACTCAAAAACCTAGTTGCCGTTGATTTTAAGGAACTATTCTCCTCTAGATGTCTATAATGCTGACGAAACCGGTCCTTGTTACCACGCCCCTGGCAAGTAAGATATTTACATTTAAAAAAATGAGAATCCTCGCTGTTTTAAGGGTAATCATGTTGACCAATTACCCTTATAATGGGTTTCTAACAACAAGGTTTGAATGACAACAGAAATTATGAAGATGGCTGCAAAAATTTGACAATAAAATGAAAAAACCAAAATAGAAAAGTGCTTCTTTTGTTGGATAATACCACGTCACATTCTAAAGTTCCATTAGAAAATTTTAAACTAGTCTTCCTGCCGCCAAACACCACTTCGCGTTGACAGCCCTTAGATCAAGGAGTAATTCAGAATTTCAACTTGATTTACGGAAATTTTTTGATTCAAATGCTTCTAACGCTTATCAGCAGTGAATGTAATTTTGAAAATTCTAAATAAAACATAAATTTAGCGAATGCATTTGTACGGATTACAGCTGATTGGAAAAATGTATATCGTGCTACAGTTAACAAATGTTTTTCCAAGACGTTTCTCGAATTTTACTTAGATGTGAAGCTATAGCTTTTATATCGAAACTAAAAAATTTAGAGTAAAAAGATTGAACCATAATTTAAAAAAGCTTAACAAATTATGTTTTTTCCTTTGAATATGTTGTAATAATATGTATAAATAATGAGCATATTGCTACAGACTTTTCCCCACAAATATTTTGAAAAGTTATTTAATTATTTATGTGTGAATTATTATTTTGAATATTTATTTTTGACTAGCGCAGTTGGAGCAAGCCGTTTGGATTTGCTGTGTACGTTTTGCAAAACTGTTTTTTTATGGGAAGCCTGCGTGCTTTGCTGTATCCCGACAGACGCAAATGTACTCTGGGTGTAGAAAGACGTGTTTATTATAAGATAAATCTTTATCTTTGTTAAGTAACTTCGTGATTTTTATTAATTAGTGGTTGGTGTTTGATTTCATTACCGTTATTTTTATACGAGTTATTCGATCTCGTTTTTCTTGTTAATTTTTAAGCTTTCTACCTCAGGTGTCTCGAGAAAATATATGTATATTTTTTTTTATTTACGTAAGTAAATTATATTTAAAGATATCTTTATATTATTATTATTATCATTATTTTGAATGTATTGAATTTTGTATTTTTCCATTGTGTTAATTTTGATATATATATTTTATTCTTAGTTGTTGCATTTAAATGACAAAGAACGCTTTTTAAAATTTCTAATATAAAAAATTTCCGTGACTTTAAAATTTTGTACGCTTGTGTTTTCAAGGGAGTTTTTTGTTACATGTGAGCGCGCATGTAGTAGATTTTCATCGCGTTGTCAAACATTATACAGTGTGTTTTCTCTGGGGAGAAATTAAAAAACATCTTTGTAATTTATTAATTTTAATTTTGATCGGAAGTCACAAAGGATGTTTTTATCGCACGCTGCGGTCAATTCCGTGCGATATTTTTACCTTAATAATATTGTTTAATGACGCAATATTAATCTTTATACTTCATAAAGATATTTTCTTTATTTTTGTATTAAAGTTTCATTTAAAGTTAACTGTGTGTATTTTTACATTTGACCTTTTTTCGTTTGTGCTCATAAGTAACTTAACAACATTATCATAACTTTTCTCAAACAAGTTTTGAGTGGCGTCCAATAAAAAACTATTGTACTAATTCAATTGCGTTTTCCACTTTTCCGATTGGAACCCTGAGCGAAAAGCAGTCTCATCTTGAAAATTAACCGACAGAATATCCAAGCTGGGCAGATTGGTTGTGAATAGTGGTATTATCAAATTAAAAACCACTATTCATAGCAATATGTATTATCTATAATATGTATACATATATCTATATGTATATGCACATATTACATACATTACAATAGTTTTAGTTTTTCGTATACATAAGTGTATTTATATAATATTTGCTTTAATTAATAATATAAGAAAAAAATCTTAAAAACCAATTATGTATCTATTTTATTTTTAAGACGAAAAACCCGACAATTATGGACACCTTTATACAAGATGTCCCGTATCGTTATGTTCAAATTTTAGGAGTGTAAAGTAGACTTCATTTCAAGTAACAAAAACGCAAAACTTGTATAGATCTATGAATGTGATTGTCAGATCATGAAAAAAATGTAATCTTAAAGTCAATAAAAACTGATTTTATTTAAAAAACTTCAACTAATAATATTTTCGAAATGTCCACCTCCTTGTTGAATGCAGGCTTGTGCCCGTAAGCGAAAAGAAGAAGTACTTATCCGAATTTAATACTTGTTTTGTCGGATTTGCTCGGCAGTCAGGTGAATACGATCCAACAACTCTGCTCTTGTGTTCGAAACTTGCGCGTAGACTAAATTTTTCACGTGCCATAAGCCCTCATGTTTTAAAATTCGCCAAACTGTCGTTCGTGGCACTCCTAGTTGTCTAGCGATTCGACGTACACTGAGAGTTGGATCTCCTGTAACAATAGCTACTGCTTCTTCCTCTAAGTCTGCTGGCAAATTTACTCCTCGGTCGAACAGATAATCACGCAGTCCGCATTCCCGAAATTGTCTGTGTACTTTTCCAGAAACGTTCTGTAATGAGGAGTGCGCCTATGAGAAGAAAATCGGTAAGGCATTTTGAATAAAGAAAACCTGTCCACTCACTAATAAGCTGTTGTATGAACTGAAACGTAATGTAATCCTTTATTAAAAAATGCAACGTTAACAGTCATCTGAATATTTGTTTATTGTATGATATTCATGGTTCAGCACTTACGAAATAAGTAAGAACCTTCTTTATCATAAATCAATTTCGAGTACTCTTTTTTGTAAATCTCCAAGAAATTACTGTATGCACTACGACACGTGTTTATTTATTTTAGAATAACATTTTATTATGCGACGTTAACAATAACAGGTCTGCTATTGAATCGTATAACTTTTTTTTAAATAAAATCAGCTTGTATTGACTTTAGGATTACATTTTTTTTTCATGATCTAACAATCACATTCATAGATCTGTAACTGAAACAAATAAAAATAGATATACAAGTTTTGCGTTTTTGTTACTTGAAATGAAGTCTATTTTACACTCCTAAAATTTGAACATAACGATACGGGACAGCTTGTATAAACGCCAATATTGTTCCTTTTTTTTTTCTAGTGGGCGTTATTGACAGGTTTTACTGTATTAATATTGACATTTCAGAACATGAATGCAAATCGATATTTAAAAGCATCTATAGGTAATGAAGCACTTCTCCACAATGAATTAAATAATTACACATATTTGCGTTTAATAGGGTGTATGCCTTAGATAAAGAGCCTATTGCGTGTGATTTCTTAACGAGTAAATTTTGTAGTGCAGATACTAATATACGGCCTTACAAGTACATACACATTATTCAAACAACACAATACGAATTCACCCTCCAGGTAATGGCTCTCCACATCTCTACAACGGTGCATATATGAATGATAAATGCTATATAACACATAGAAAACAATTCACACTCCGAAACGTGGTGGCGATATATTTCCCGCTATAAATTCTAAATTACGGTTACTGCATGGAAATGGAAATTGTTTTCTCGATGCACGTTTTAATTGATAAATGTATCCGTAGCTCTAGATCTTAGGAACCGTATATTTATAGTCAGTATTAAATCTTTGAGTTTCTGTATAATGTATTTTCTTCAAGATAGGGAGGCAGCTGTAGGTATATACAAATTAAATTTCTGTGTACCCATTCAGTACTGCAATGAATAAAACCTCTATAATTAACTTACAAAAGCTTCGTTTTTTTCACTGTAATCCTTTACACACCGACCGGGATACATCGAGTATACAGTCTGATCCAAATTAAGTGTTCACCATTACTATTTTGGTTATTGTAGGCGCTACGTCGTCGGTTAAATTAGGAAAGTTATTTTTTAAAATGCATATTTTCCTAGTGGAATACCCAGTATAATATAATATCAATCGATGCAAAATCAATTGCTTAACAAAAGTGTTTATACCTGGCGTATGGAAATAGACTGGTAAAGAGTATCTTAGTGTCTAGAAGTTCTAGGAGTTTTTTCTATTATCGGAACTGGTTTTAGGTCAAGAGATTGGTGGTTTTAATTGCGGGATGAGGGTCAGTTGGACAATAGGTGGTTTCTAACCTCAATAATGGATATTTGTGTTCGGAAAATTATTCAACACATTTACTGAAGTTCCAAATTTGATACTGGATAACTTTTACAATGCATTTATTTAGTTTTAGACCCAAATTTTGAATCTAATTTCGGAGCTGAATTTCTACACACCCCGTGCCTATGTATATTTTTTTCGGAAAAAAATGCCGATAGCCCTTGTTTCCTTGTATTTTATACCATAGCCGAATTATTTCAACAATTATATGCATAAATTGACATTAATTTATTAGTTTATTACCATTATTATTATTTCGAAACCCCTTTAAATTACTTTTACGATTTTACATATATAATGCATGATAATTAAAACATAGGCTGGTCGTGAATCATGAGCCTATCAATACGTCTTTTCGCGCTATATAATTTTGAAAATAAACTGTCAAACATTTTATTTTTACTTTTTTTAAATCTAAAATTATCAAATTATGTGATTATTTTGAATTGATTTTATTTAATAAATAGCAATAACGAATTTCTATAGAATTTTGATATTTTAATCCATTTCGAATTTATCATAACATGAATCAATCTTGATCCTTTAAATTGCACTATTTACTACTTATTGATTTTTTTTCTCGTTTTTGTTATTTCCTTTAGATGTGAATAGTGGTACTATCTCAATATATATATATATATATATATATATATATATATATATATATATATATATATATATAATAACTTCGTGACCTTGGTATGATATGGTAAACCTAATCAGTAGGCGATTAAAGGTCTGTATATTACTTCAAAATATATGTATTTAAAAAACTCTACATGTTTCGGCAGTACGCCTTTATCAAGAGGATACAAAATATAAATGACAGGATATAAAAAATTTTTTTATATCCTGTCATTTATATTTTGTATCCTCTTGATAAAAGCGTACTGCCGAAACATGTAGTTTTTTAAATACATATATTTTGAAGTAATATACAGACCTTTAATCGCATACTGATTAGGTTTACCCTATATATATATATATAGAACAATAATGGATTTGATGGTCAATCGTGTTTAGTGAAATTCCTACTTTTTGGGTCATATTTGCATGCGCATTTTGACCATTATATAGTGCATACTTTCGGACTTTTGTCTAGTGTAATTTATTCAATTGAAAATATAAATCAATCATAAAGAAATATTTCTAGAAATAATAAAATGGAAATAACGAAATATTTCATGATAAAAGTTCATATATACTGGTCTTTTATTCACATGTGCGGGAAAATGAAAAAATGTGTGAAAGTCGTATCCACCCTGGAATGTGCAGACGTCTGCACATTCCAGGGTGGATACGACTTTCACACATTTTTTCATTTTCCCGTACAACTCGGTCAGTTGGCGCCGCGACGCGTTGCAACTACATTCTTAGGCAAATGTGATTTTGTCAGGTGTAGAAATTAATGCAACGAATTAGAGCGGCATTGGCAGTAATGTGAGAATTTATTGATTATTAATTCTCATTAACATTACGTTTATCACAATTAGTATATATACACTTCGTATAGAAATGAAAGTCGTGTCTATTCCTGGATGTAGGTGCACCGATGATTGGTAAAACCATGAAACGCTGGCGTCTGCACATTCCAGGGTGGATACGACTTTCACACATTTTTTCATATATATATATATATATATATATATATATATATATATATATATATATATATACATACAGTATACTCTCTCCTTACGGACACCTCCCATAACCGGACACTTTTTGCAGTACCCAAATATTACTTAGGGATCTTTCAAATTTTTCTCTCTAGAGCGGACAACCCTCCCATAACCGGACGCGGACACTTTTTTCCCACACCAAAGTGATTTTAGTTCCCCATAACCGGACAGCTTACAACTGTTTTTCCGTTTACTCTTCTTCATATTCGTACATTCGAACAGATGTTGTTTATTGAATAATACGTGTATGTACAAAGGCGAATTCCCTAAATACGCACAGCTTGTTGTTTTGAATGTAGTACGTAAATACATAGTACATTTATAGATTCTTATTGTATACATACTTGAATCGCTATGCCTAAAGCAGTGTTGACTATTAAAGACAAAGTTAATGTCATTTAAATTAAAAAAAAAGAGAAACTTAGTGTACGCGCGTTAGCAAAGAAATGTAAGACCAGTAAAACTCAAGCTGCTTGTATCATCAAAAACGAGACCAAATTTTAAGATTGTGGGACACTGATGTCAATCCGGATAGAAAAGGAGTATGCTGAACGTCAAAGGCGTTAAAATGGATAAATTGTGCTACGAATGGTTTGTGAAGGCTCGAAATAAATGTATTCCTCTCTCGGGCACACTTATCAGGAGCAAGGCTAAAGAAATTGCAGATAAATTGAATTACGCAGATTTTAGTGCATCATCTGGCTGGCTGGAAGGTTCAAAAAACGGCATAACATAACCTTCCGTGTCATTTCTGGAGAAGTCGCTAGTGTAAACCAAGATGATGTCAAAAGTTTTACTGAAAAAGTGCCATCTTTGATTCAGGGATATGATTCACGAGATATTTATAATGCGGATGAGACTGGATTGTTTTTTCGGGCATTACCCAATAAAACATTTGCATTAAAAGGTGAAAAATGCACTGGTGGAAAAATGGCTAAGGATAGGCTAACGATTTTGCACTGCGTCAATATGGCTGGACAAAAGGAACCCCTTTTTGTTATTGGGAAAGCGGCAAAACCTCGGGCGTTTCGCAATATTAATTTAAACAATTTACCAGTTATGTGGCGATCAAACAAAAAGGCTTGGATGACGTCTGATTTGATGACTGATTTTCTGGCGCAGTTCGATAGAAAAATGCAACTTCAAGAACGGAACGTCCTGCTATTTTTAGACAATGCGGCCTCTCATCCTCGCGATCTTAAATTGAAAAATGTTAAAGTTATTTTTCTTCCAGCAAACACAACAGCATTTTGTCAGCCCCTGGATCAAGGCGTTATAAAAAACTTTAAGTTTTTGTACAAATCGTTATTTTTAAAAAATATTTTGCTGCAGATGGAAGACGTAAATTCTGCTTTGGATTTATCAAAATCAATAAATTTGTTAGATGTCGTTTATTTCATACACAAAGCGTGGGAGCAAGTGGATCCCCAGACAATAAAACATTGTTTCAGGAAAGCTGGTTTTGAGAACACAAATATCCTAAATGACGATAGCGGTTGGACCGCAGAAGATGAGCTTCCACTATCAGCACTTGCTCAGTTCTCCAATATTATTAATCAAGTTCAGATCCAAATCCAAATTGACGTCGAAGACTATATTAATTTAGATAATGAAGTCTTCATTAATGATGAAGATGTGGAAAACATTAATACTGAAATGTTAATTGCTTCCCAAGAAACGCTCGCCAACTCGTCTGAAGATGAGCTAGAAAGTCAAATTGAAGACAAGTTAACTTCCTATAAAGAGGCTTATTTAGCTATAAGAGAACTAAAGGCTTTTTCTTTGTATCATAGCGACCTTAAAGGTGTTCAATTGCTTACTGATCTTCAAATACATCTCAAAGATAATGAAATTAAAGGAAAAACGCGCCAAGCTAAAATTTCTGACTTTTTTAAATCTATTTGAATACCTTGCATAACAAATTTTATTTTTTTTTACTTCTCGAGAAAATGGTAATGAAAATTCCGTTTAATTTATCTAATATTTATATGTTCTTGTTTTGTAAATAAAATTGTTTAAAGATAAATATATTTACTCTTTTTGAACTTTTCTCATAAGCGGGCAAATTTTTCAGTCCCATGGCTATCCCCTTAAGAGAGAGTACACTGTATATAACAATTGATAAATTATTGGAGTTTTTCGGCTTTTTTTTATATGAAATATTTACAAATATCAAATTAGTATGTATGTAATTGCAAAGTAAGTGGGGATGTAAACATTGCTGTCTACAAATTACAAAGCAATACGAAATTTTTAATTGAAAGATATTGTCTTCGTTGGGTCTTGAACCCAAGTCTACTGTTTGGAACCTTTCATTTAATGATACAAACGATTTACATTCCAAATCAGTTTGAACAATAAACACGCTTTTGCTCGATTGAAAACGGGATTATGGAGAACCCTATTCACAACCACCATTAACAACTGACAACGTAACACTGGCAACAACAATATGACAGTTAACACGGAATGGCCGCTGAACATCACGTGACGCCTCTCGAGTGCTCGATTCAAATATTACGTATAGTATGACTCCGGGCCTCTTTTATCTTGGCCACGCTGTATAATATTATACCGTGTGTTCCATTAGAAAATATACATTTTTATAAATAACTAGGACCTACACGTTCAATCAGTTTTCTGTTTTCAGTATCGTAATCAGCGGGAAAACGATATAACTTTCCTGATTTAACCGACTACGTAGCTCCTAAAATAACGATGATAGCAGTGGCAAATACTTAATTTGGGTCAGGCTGTATACATATACATATACATATACATATACAAGGTACGATCCAGATGTTCCCGGACCGACCTTGTAGCACGAGAAGCCAAAATAATACTGGCACGCGCTAATAAATGGTCGGAGGTGTATGGATACGTAGCTTCAAGTGTGGTGACAAGTTTCAACGCAATAGGCGCAGTTTTCGCTAGGTTTGATTGCGAAAAGTGGTGAGTGTGTCCTGCCGTGACCGTTATAGTATGAGCAAGGCGCACATTAAATTTTGTTTTAAGCTCGAAAAAACGACTATTGAAACATATAGAATGGTTCAGGAAGCATTCAGTGAACAATCATTGCCGTACACAAACTTTTGCGTGGTTTGCGCGTTTTAAAACCGTTAGAACGTCCGTTAATGACGACTAACGAACAGGAGCTTCGACGTCTGCCATAGCTGAAAACATCGCAACAGTTCAATGGCTCTTTCATGAAGACCATCGTTGGACTATTCGTGTCACCTGCTATAAAGTTGGAATTGGATATCTTAATATCAGCGAATTATGACAGAGGAATTGGGTATGTACCCAATGCCGCGAAGTTTGTTCTAAGACTTCTGGCTTACCACGAAAAGCAGATGACGAAGTACCTACTACTCTTATAAAATACTGTGTAGAGAGTCTAGCAGTACCGCTGCAACATATAGAAAATCTCTCTGTTTTAAAGGGTCAATACCCAGATAAGGTGAAGCCCAGCATAATAAAACCAGTGTATAAAAAGGATGATAGGTCGGTATTTGATAATTACCATCCTATAGCGTTAGTCTCAAACTTATTAAAAATTCTAGGGAAGCTTATGTTTTCCAGAATGACAAATTTCATTAACAAACATGGAATATTAAATAACACACAAAATGAATTTACAAAAGGCCGATCAACCTCAAGGGCCATGTTCCAGTTATTGGAAGAGATTTAGAATAGATTGAGCAGGGGAGGGCAATTATCTATGTGTTCATGGACTTGACAAAGGCATTTGATTGCATGGATTATGAAGTGCTTTTTGATAAGTTGAAGATCATGGGGGCATATGAGTGGATTGGTTCATATATTTCGGGCAGGAGGCAGCGTGTCAGTGCCAATAAAATTTCTGGACAAGAGGTACGATCTGCATGGGTCAATGTTCATTATGGCGTGCCACAGGTATTAATTTTAGGTCTATTATTGTTCCTTTTATATGTAAATGACCTGCTAGCAGTAGCTACACGGCCAACTATACAATTTGCCGATGACTCTTCATCAGTAGTAAATAGAAAAAACAAGATAATGCTACTGAATTGTTAACGACGCACGTCATGCTTTGAGGATTGGTTTACAAGAAACAATTTAAAAATGAATATAAGTAAAACGAATGTAATAAGATTTGGTGCCAAAAGAATGGAAATTGATATCGAATACAGGGATGTGCAACTGGCCTTTGGCAAGGAGGTCGCCTTCTTTGGATGGACCTTGGATTCCCAACTGTCATGGAAGGCGTACGTCGAACGGCTGGCAGCTAAATTGAGTGGTTGTTGTTACGCTCTGGGAGTGGTTTCGCGAAGTGTTAGTGCTGATGCCGCGGTATGTGCATATTATGCCTACGTGCATTCTAGACTTGCATATAGTGTATATAGTGTTATCTTTTGGGGAAATTCAGTTGATGTGGGACGAGTTTTCGTAATTCAAATGGCATGTATTAGATCTATATTTAACATCAACCCACGGGATATTTGTAGGAGCACTTTTAGGAATCAAAAAATACTTGCCCTACCCGCGTATACATTTTGCAGTGCGCATTGTTTGTCAAAATATATTATCCTGATTTTTTGATAAATATGAACTAAAGCATAGTTATAGTACAAGAGGGACTTCTGAGTCATATTTGTGTCCTCCATGATCTCAGTTAACAAAAATACAAAGAAACGTCCTCCACCAGTGTATCAAAATATACAACCACTTGCCTGAGACTTTAAAATCATTGCCAACAAAACAATTCAAATACCGACTCAAGAAACTATTAATAAAGAAAGTGTTGTATAAAGTTGAAGATTTTTGTATAAGGAATTATGTAATAGTTGCTATGAACTTGAAAATCGTATTTATTATTTTATATACATATATATGTACAGATTTTGTATTTTACTTATGTATTTGTGACGTTTCGTATATATTTTGTGTGTCTTAACGAATAAAGGTATATTATTATTATTATTATTATTAGGAGGATTTGGCAAATGTCATTCAAGAATTTGTTCACAGACTTACATATTATCAAAAAGTGAAGTGATTTTGTTTATATTTTTTGTGTTAATTTTTCTTGTTCTGATTCAAATTTGCATTATTAGATTTAATTATGTATCTGTTCTTGTTGCACAAAAGGGTACTAAATCTTATTATTATTGCGAAACTCCCAGAGCACAGCTCTATTGAAATTGGTAAAAATATACAGGATGTTATATCAAAAATAAAGGAGTTGACATCTTTTCCGACTAAACCGGAAGTCTGATTTGAAAATAAATATGCTCTTAAAATTCACTTTTTACATTAACTTAAAAGTGGAGAGTTTTGTTAAAATCTTAGATGCCGTATCAAAGATATTAGAATGGATCCATACGTTTGTCTAGCTTTGTAACAAGTGTTCACTTGAAAAGTCAATCTAGGTTACTTTGAAATTTTGATAGAATAAGACGCAAATATATTAGTATGTGTTTGTTGTTCCGTAAACGTAAATCCAAATGACATTTGATAATGTCAATCACAAATATCAGTTAGTGAAAATGAACCACAAACATCTGTTCGACATTTGAGTCAACAAATATACCTTTCTGTTGGTACAACTCACAAGTTACTAAAAAAAGATATACAACTTTATCCATACCGTGTCACAGCAGTACAAGAATTGTTAGAAATTGATTACCCACGTAGACTACAGTTCTGTAAATGGTTTGTAAATATTAACAATAATGGAGAACTTTCGCAAAGTCATCTTTACTGATGAAGCATGGTTCTATAAAACGGGATACCTAAATTCACAAAATACAAGAATTGGGAGTAGTGAAAATCCACATGTAATTAATGAAGAATCGCTACATCCAGAGAAAATTTGTGTTTGGGCAGCGATAAGCCAAAGGCGAATCATTGGACCAATATTTTTTCAGGGAACGTTAACTGCTCAAAGGTACCGTGCGGAAAATGATGATGAACTTCAAAATGCATATTTCCAACAAGACGGAGCACCTTGTCACTGTACTGCAGAATCTTTGGATTATTTAAGAGAATTTTTTGATGAGCGTATAATTAGTCGAAATACTGAAATTGCCTGGCCTACACGTTCATGCGATTTAACACCTTGCGACTTCTTTTTGTTTCCTTATCTAAAAAATAACAAATTTCGAACACATATATTGAATTTGAATGATATGCTACAGAGAATCGAACAGAAATGCATGGAAATTAATAACAATCCAGTAGTGTTGCAGAATATCATCAGAAATTTTGAACGGAGGATTTTAAAGTGCATTGATCTTGAAGGACAACATTTTCAACATTTGTTATAGTTTTCAATAAATACCTATTATTTGTTATTTATGTGTATGTATGAAACTGTCAAAATATACGACTTCGTAGGTTAAGTAGTAAATTTTAATTTATGACATACTTCAAAATGTTCTCAGTAAATCACATGCCACTAGATTGACTTTTCAAATGAACACTTGTTATATTAATGAATAATGTCACACGAACATGTTTAGAAATCTCAATAATATAAACAGAATACGCTCAGTATAGGTACATATAGAAAGAAATTTATTATGGAAACATGTCTAAGAATCTACACATCCCAACTTCTCCGAACTAATAAATGAAGTAATATTTACCTTCAAAATATATTTCCCCTTTCTTGTACCAAAGTATTTAAACTGTTTATATAAAGCTTTTTCTAGATTAATTTATAGATGATGACAAAAACTTGTAAAATATGTTTTGTCAATTACAAAAAGGGCATGCCAAATTAGTGCGTCCGAATAATATGCAAATTTCGGTTAACTAGGGATGATATATTCATACATAAATGTGTTTTCCTTACCAAAGTCACACCAGATCGTTAATTTGAATTTCTAAGTGCAGAGCTCGAACCGCAAAATTCTCACACATTCCCGTTCAGATGTTAGTTTTTGCGAAGACATTAGAGAGAACCACAAATGCAAATTATTTTCCCAATACTGCAAGCAGTTTCGACCGAGACTAGCCGAGGGCGTGTTACATACCACGGTTAGCATTGGAAAACGGCGCAATTTTTTAAATGGATACACGTTTAAGAGTCGTAGAGAAAGGTCTTCCGTCTGAAATTATTTACGTTTAATTTTCACTGTTGCGGAATTTTAAAATAAGTAAAATGACAAAATCGACCGAAACGACTGCTCTACCAGTTTTATTCCCCTGTACTTTAAAGGTAAATAATGATGTAATTTCCTAGTTAGTTTCTAAGGTAATTTGTACTTATAAACATTGCGGTATTCTGCTCTTTGCTGTACTAATTAGAAAATGGTACGTAAGCATGCATAATGATAATTATCTTGCATAAAGCTTTAGTGTATTTTCAATATACGAAAATATATGCTTCAGCTTGGATATTTTATGATACCAAGCAGGTGTTTTCTTGAGATAGGTACTAAAGTAATTAAAATTAGGTACTTTACTAACGAAATATTCAATATATTTTCTTCAGTTTGTCTACGAACTATGATTTTAGTACTTAATAATTCTTTTTAAAGTACACAAAATAAAAATGGAAGTTTTTTATACATTGAGTTGCAAGTTCTTTTGTCTTTGACGATGATTTATTGTTTTTTTTTAAGGCAAGAGGGCGTAACTTTCTTATTTTTAAAGTTGTTACTAGATTCTTTGTTAAAAATTCTTTGATTAGCTAGTTCTTTGAGATTTGTTGAGATAATGTTAAAAATAATATCACTTAAATTGTCCCAATTTAAGCGCTTCGCGTCCAATGAAGAAGTTGGGAGGGCCGTAGATGGATATTTTCACAGCCTTCCAGACTCTCACTTCCGGGAAGGAATACTGATGTTGAAGAAAAACTCTGGACCAAGTGTGTTGAAGTCAAGGGAGATTATGTAGCAAAATAAAATCATTTTTTAACTGAAAATCGCAGTCTTTCATTGTCAGGCCTAGAATTTTTCATTCTCGTATCTATAGCTTCATCTTATCCTTCAGCTATTAAATGGTTCTGAGTATTTTAACCTAAACTCTTTGGTTGATATTCTATTCTAATTCTAATTCTTTAAGGTCAGACGCCAGTAAGTCCAGGCTTCAAAGCATAGTGCACTTTCTATTGTCCCCAATAAATCTCTTAGTTCCACTCTGTTAGTTTGGTGTCCTTGATAAAAGCCACTATCCTCCTCAGGGAGCATTTGAATATCTTCAAAAGATGCAATGAATCTATTCTGAAATGTTTCTATCTCAGTCCTTCCAATTCCTCACAAGTGCATATTACACCTAGGTTAGTTTCCTCCAGTTTTTCACATCTACTGCATCAAGGTTCGCGAACAAAGCGCATGCTATACGGATGCTTTCTGGAAGGATGATATCCATCTATCAAAGTGGAAATAGTTTTATTTGAGGGTCAATAAGACTTTCGCGAATTACATTTTCGGTTCCAGGTGTTAAAGTCACCCTTTGTGGCCAGTCTCTTTTATTTCTTTTTATTACTACGTTGGCTAAAAGACTAGCATCGGTCTTCCCTAGTTGTGTCTTAATGGCGTCGACCTTTCGTTAGCCTTTACTCCTGTTTATGTTCTCTTCTTTCTAGACATAACCAGATCTTCTTTCTACAGGAATCCTCGTCAATTCCACATGCAAGTTATAGTCCTATGAACTTCCTCTTAGAACCTTCCCTGGCTAGTTCTCATCGGCAATTTCATTGCTTTTAATCTCCTGGCACACAAATCAGTGTCACACTAATGCCTTGAGCTAGTCTATTGAAGACTTGCTTACCAATTTAGACCTTGTAGATGGGTTCATAGAACTTTAATAGTCACCTAACTATAAATCAATATTTAATTTTCTTGTTCGCGCACCCTGATTCCCAAATTTCCTCAGTGTAAGCTGCGATTGCAAATAATGTAGCCTTGAAGGCCGTCGTATCAGACTTAATGACATCTGCCTTCTTGAGTACATTCCACATACACCTGCACCTGTGCCTCGATCCATTTGTAAAGCAGGTGACGGTATCTCAATCGCTCGAGCGACGTTTTGCTTGTTCTCTGGTCGATATAGATATCTTCAGGAGCAATACTGTCCGCCAACATTTATATTATCGGTTCTCTCAGTTTGGACCTCGTGGTACCTCTGTGAACCCCAGCAATATTAATAGAATACCATCAGACATTGGCCTTCAGCATGAGGATCGAAGCGCTTCCACAAATAGTTCTAGTGGCAAAACACCACCAATGGACACCACCATGGAGGCGGATTCTGTACTGTCTTTAGCTCCGGTGATTTTCAACAGAGCCTGTGGCTAGATACTCGTAAGAAGCTTCATCGCCGATGACAGTTCCTTCCTTTTGCACCAAACAACTGCTCCATAGGTAATCGTTGGTCCTACTATTACTGTGTACAACCAGTGTACCATACTTGGATTTAATCCCGTCGTCATGGCAACAGCTCTTGTACATCTCTAAAATAGCTGCGTCGCCCTGTCTGTCACTTTGACTAGGTATCCAGCTTCGCTACCAGTATTATGCCTAGATACTTCACTTCATTAAATTTGTTAGTTCTAGCTCTTTTCCGGACAGTCTTACCAGACTATTTAGTGTTTTCATATTGGTAAAAGCTACGAACTTTGTTTCTGATATGTTAAGAGTCAGTCCTTCGTCACGGTACCTCACGGTGTCATCAGATCTACACATATCAGCAATATAGTAGACAAAGGTTACACCATTGTCGAATAGCACACCTAAATCCTTGACTATCATATTAAAAGGTGAAAGGTCCCTGTTGATGTTATAATAAGAACTGGAAAGTTCCTTCTTCCAAGAAAACCGAACCACCCAGCACTTATTTATGTTAAGTTTTCGATTGGTTTGCAGACATCAAGTACATATTAATTTAATGTTATTCTGCAACAGAATTGCGTCATGGTCCACCAATGTGCATATATACCTTTAAGTCGTCGGTGTTGGGCAATCTCGGACATGTCAACGACTGAAAGAAGATCGTTAATGAATAACAAGAAGAGAAGAGGGTTCAAGTTAGTGCCTTGAAGAACACAAGTAATTAGATCTTCCTGGCACATAAGAAGGCATAAGACACGGAAAATTCTTATTTAGTCCATATTTATGGAGCTTATTCACTAATATATTGTGTTTGATACCAAGTACACGTGAAGATTGGTGCAGACAATATCCATCTGACCACAATCATTCACTGTGTCACAAACGTCTAGTAAAATGCATACAAGATCACTAATCGTCGACAAATCCATGCTGTATGGGAGATATTTTATATTTAATATTGATGTAAAGGTACGTGTATATTATTTGCTCAAAAATCTTTGAAAGATTCCATAGAATAGATATGGATCGATAATAATTTAAATTACTTCTATCGCTCTTCTTTAATACAGGAATAATGCAGGGAACTGAGAAGGAGAACGTGCTAGTGCCAAATTAAAAATAAATTTTAAAAGAGCAACCAACACCATGCAACAAACCTTCATAACTAAGGATTGAACCTAATCCTCGCCAGCATTCAATTAGATTTTAATCTTCTGAAGCACCACAGAAATTCAGATCCTGTACTACCGTAAATTTTTAAGTAATCCATAGTATCATGCATTACAAATGGAATTCTGTGATTCTTCTCTTCATGTTTAAGATTTTGCTCAATTGCATATAACAAGAATTTGTAAGCAGACTCGATCACTTGTGTTTTATATTTCAATTTACAATCCTACGCCTCTTAAAAAACTCACTTTACAAACCCGCTTAAATGAAATCATGCTTCATCAGTAAAAAAAACTTAAAATGCATTCCAATTAAGAAAGGACCAGATGGCGCGCCAATCTGAGTATAATTTACACAGGAATTTCAAAAAAATAAATAATTTGTATGTGAGGTTATATACCTACTAACTTATATAAAAGATTATTTTTGACGTTTGTTTATTAACATATTTATTATTAAGAAAGCTTAAACTTTAATAGTTTTATTCAAGCAAGAAGTGGCAAATATATACCAATGCAAGGTATATTAGACTTATATAAAATATTTCAATCGATATCTTATAATCTGTTATTTATTGTTTGAAGGTGTTGCATTTATAATAAATTTGTGCGTAAATACAGTGAGAATGTGCTTTGATTTTATTAGAGAACAAATATTTTATGTAAATGTGAAACTACAAATTTAAAGGATTTATGGTGACAGTGTATTATAATTATTATAATATTTGTGTATCATTTAGCTTAAAAAATATAGCATTTTACAAAATACAGTTATTTTAATAGTATCTATAATGAGAGCGCAATAAGGAAACTCATTTACCTGCATATTTTTTATACATCTAAAAAAGGTATTTAAAAATATCTTGATTTTACAAAAATAAGTATAGCAATTAAGTTGGCGCGAAGAGGGGTAAGTTCGCGCAGGATCAAAAGTAATGGGGAGATTTGTATTTGATTTTACATCAAATGTCAGATAATTCTAACCTCTGAGCGTGTATCACTTTATGATCCCCTAGCAAAGACATTATGTTCCGTCAAACGTCAATGACAAATGTATTCTGACAATTACTTGGGTAGGGGGGGTGGACGTTTTTAAAAACGGCTTCTGCGCACCCCCTCCTCGCGCCAACTTAATTGGCGCTTGCTATAAGTACATATTAAAAAGGGTAAAACACCAGTTTTGCGCCAAAAGATAGGTAAAACGTAAGCACTTTTCCAGTTTCAGTATTTGGTTAAATATGTGTTCGTTCCTTTATTTCAAGTTTTTTACTTATGTATGGGATAAATTGCTACTATCGTACAATATTTTTTTTTGCTTTTACAGAAATATGATTTGATTACAGTTTCAGATTTCAATGTAATTGAACAAAAAAATAAGAATAAATAATAAGAGAAATTGCTTCGTGTGTTCAGTAAAAACAATTATTTTCGTAAATGTCTAAACACAATGAGTGTAAAACCCCCTTTTATTAGCATAAAATACATTAAATATTTTACCTACACTTACATAATTACATTAAAAAAATTATATAATCATTTCCTACTTAGATATTTCATTAATATTCCGCAATTATCACAACATCTGGTAGTTACTTGAGATCCAGGACGTCGAACAATTTCTGAGGACCTGAAACAACTTATAATCTCATGAATTTATATGGTAAACATTATTATATAATTATATTTGGTTTACATTTTATTCACTATATTTACCAAACTATACAATTTATAAGTATAAAAAACTATATATATATAATTTTTTAAGTCCAGGCTTATTTTCGAAGTGGTAATAAAATTGATGGTTTATGGGTTTATTCAGTTCAAGATTGCATGGTAGAATTTCAAGTTGACTTTCCACATTTTGTAATTGATTATATACAATTTAAGAATACTTTGGATAGAACATTAAAACTTTTTCTGAAACTGGTAGTCTCTTAAGAAAATCAGGCAGCGGAGCAGTTAAGAAACGTACACATCAAGTTGTCAATCGTGTTGAAGAAATAATGGAAAATGAACCACAAACATCTGGTCAACATTTGAGTCAACAAATAAACCTTTCTGTTGGTACAACTCACAAGTTATTAAAAAAAGATATGCAACTTTATCCATACCGTGTCATAGCAGTACAAGAATTGTTAGAAATTGATTATCCACGTAGACTACAGTTTTGTAATTGGTTTGTAAATATGAACAATAATGGAGAACTTTCGCAAAGAGTCATCTTTACTGATGAAGCATGGTTTTATAAAACGGGATACCTAAATTCACAAAATACAAGAATTTGGAGTAGTGAAAATCCACTTGTAATTAATGAAGAATCGCTACATCCAGAGAAAATTTGTGTTTGGGCAGCGATACTCCAAAGGCGAATCAATGGACCAATATTTTTTCAGGGAACGTTAGCTGCTCAAAGGTACCGTACGGAAATTTTACAACCATTTGTCAAACAGTTGCATGATGATGAACATTCAAAATGCATATTTCCAACAAGACGGAGCACATTGTCACTGTACTGCAGAATCTTTGGATTATTTAAGAGAATTTTTTGATGAGCGTATAATTAGTCGGAATACTGAAATTGCCTGGCCTGCACGTTTATGCGATTTAACACTTTGCGACTTCTTTTTGTGGCCTTATCTAAAAAATAACATATTTCGAACAACTATATTGAATTTGAATGATATGCGAACAGAAGTGCATGGAAATTAATAACAATCCAGTAATGTTGCAGAATATCATCAGAAATTTTGAACGGAGGATTTTAAAGTACAACATTTTCAACATTTGTTATAGTTTTCAATAAATACCTATTATTTGTTATTTATTTGTACGTATGAAACTGTTAAAATATACGATTTCGTAGGTTAAGTAGTAAATTTTAATTTACGACATACTTCAAAATGTTCTCAGTAAATCACATGCTACTAGATTGACTTTTCAAATGAACACTTGTTATCTTTAGCATCAAAAGCATTACAACCGCCCTAATTTATATAACAATGGCTTGTTAGAAAAATGCGTGCATTGCCTAAAATCTAAAAAAAAGTCAAAAGCAATTTATTTTGCCAAACAAATGTACGTTCCAAATTTATCTACTTTTCCCAGATCATAAATTAACATATTTAATACTACCACCTCTTCAAATATCCGTGCGTAGGTATTCAAAAGATATAAGAATATGAAGAAATAGAGCAAACACACATAAATTCCAACTAGACACAGAGGATCTTATCAGATAGTTTTGAAAACGGCGCACGGTCCATGAAAAATGGTGAACGCTTTTCGAGTTTCTTTTTTTCTCATTTTTTTCCTCCCGTTTGGTTCTTGCGCTAACACGACCGACCGATTCTCTTCTGCTCTTAAACCGCTCCGAACGGATTTGAAAAATTATTAGCCGTGCACTAAATTGTCGAATCTCGTGGATTGAATTCGAGTCGAATGTGACAACACAAAGAAATCAGAATTCTAGAAACATGTGAACGATGATCTGCCGCCACTTTAGAAAGAAGACAATCGATCCATCTTTTCCGGTGATAAATGACGCTTTGGCGACCGTTCACATACATATACTAAAACAGAGTCGCAGTCGCTTTCTTTCTATTTTCCAAATGTCATTGATTAAATCCTGTTTGTTGCTTTTTTATGGTTCGTCTGGTATTTGTGTAATAAATACTATCTACTTGTGTGCAGATGGTTTGGATAATCCGATTTGAGTAATGTCCATTTCGTTGCATATAATCAGAGCGCATCTGTTTCAATTTATATTTATTAATATTAGAACTAACAGCAGGTATATGTATTCGGCTCATAAAGCCTATATTGGCTTATGGCAATCAAACGTTTATAGTGATATCTCTTTACGATCTTTTAATATCGACATTTCCTAGCATTGCAAATGTCGAATTTTTTATGTGATCTCAAACTTTCATATTTAAATTTTGAATAGCATTTCTTGATTCCTAAGCTCCGATATTTTGTATGTAAATATTGTCATACATCAATCAGTGTTTATATATACAAAGTGTCCAAAAAAAAAGTGCTCAGAGTTATACCTCGTGTAGATAAAACAATTTCATCGAAAAAAAAACCAAAATGTACTAGTCAAAAATGTTTATTTTTTATTGTAATTTACGTATAATTAGGTATGGTAAAAGAAGTAGTATATCTTACTACATAAGATTATGATTAATCAAGATTATGAATAAAACAACCAAAAATAGTTTTTAATCAATACTATATTAATTAATTATGTTTTCAAAATGGCCTCCTTCACATTCGAGACACGCAATAGCCCTGAACGTTATTTGTCTCGTAGCACGTTGAATCATATCAGGGTTTTGTTTTAATCGCTCTGCACAATTCCTTATCCTATTTTCTAATTCTTCTAGTGTGTTCACCGGGCTACTGTACACCTCTTGCTTCATTGCGCCCCACAAAAAATAATCCAGGGGAGTCATGTCTGGCGACCTTGGCGGTCACGCAACTGTGCCACCTCGTCCGACCCATCGGTGATAATTTTCATTTAGAAATAATCTTACTGCCCTAACGAAATGTGCCGGAGCGCCGTCCAACTGCAGCCACATGTTTAGACGAATATTCAGTGGCACGTCATCCAGCAATTCTGGTAGTTCATTTTGCAATAATTCCAAAAATCTTTCACCATTTAAAATTCGAGGAAGAAAAATAGGTCCAATTAATAAATTTCCTATCAATGCGGCCCAGACATCGACAGAAAACTGTTCCTGGAATGAGGCAGGCCTTGCTAAGTGTGGGTTTTCATCGGACCATGCGTGTAAATTTCGAAAATTTGTTATTCCATTTCGTGTAAATTTTGCTTCGTCCGTCCAAAGAATTTTGTTGAAAAATTCTGGATTTCTTCTCGTCTGTCTCAAAATCCATGTTGAAAAAATACAACGCTGTACATAGTCTCCTTCATTAATATTCTGTACTCTTCGATAATGATATGGCCTAAGTCCATTCGCTTTTGAAATCACACCCACTGTAGATTTCGATACATTAAACATAAGCGTTAACCGTCTGAGGCTAATGGATGGATTGCGGAAAACCTCGTCCAAGATATCTTCTTCTGTATTCCCTAGCTGCAGTGCTGCAGCTCTGCCTTGTCCTCCAATATTTCTCCTTCCTAGTCCGTTCTCGCTGAACAATCGGTGAATTGTAATAAATGTCCGGTATGTTGGAACTGGCTGCCTATTCGGGAAGGCTGCTATGTACGCTCGACAAGCAACTCGAGCCACTCCATGGTGCATGCCATAATAATAATACATATCAGCAATATGATTATTTTCAAACATTGAAAGACGCGCCATTTCAGTCCTTAATAGCAATAGTCCAAAGTGAGAAACAAATCTACAAGTGCAGTATACACGGCAATAGTTAACATAACAGAATGTAAAACGAAACAAGGTACACCGAACATCACTTGGACAAACCTACATATCGACTGAAGGAAGGATGCGGTGTGGGGACACGAGAACAAGGCAGCGATCCTCATCACGTGATATTCCTACAACACAATACAATACAATAAATCTGGTCATTATCCTTTCTAAATCTGTTTCTATTTTTTTAATTGACACACTAGTTGAGAAAATATCTATTATTTTCGTAATGAAGTCTGAGCGTAGGGGAAAAAACTTCAATTTCAATTACAAAAAAAACTAAACATTTTTGACTACCACATTTTGTTTTTTTTTTCGATGAAATTGTTTTATTTACACGAGGTATAACTCTGAGCACTTTTTTTTTGACACATTGTATATATATATATATATATATATATATATATATATATATATATATATATATATTGTTATGATGCAAACAGCTCGGTTATTCTAGCTATCTGTAAATGAAAAAGTAAGAATTAATACAAGAAATACACTCAATTGAATAGCTACATTTGGTGGACATAACATGGTAAATTAGTGTCGACATGTTAATAAATTAATATTACGACAACTTTGTATATTTCAGATTAAATTATATTTATTTCAAAATTTACTATTTATATTTTTAATTTTCATTTTTGTCATTCAAGTCAATTACGCGAAATTAAAAAAGATAGTAGTTAATTTATTTACATTTGTATTTTATATCGATACTAATTGAACACGCCCACTTTTCAAATCATAAGAAAAACCCGCGAACAGGTTATATTTGTATTGAAAATTGTACATAACCTAACATCAAAAAGCCAGTCATATCTACCTGTTAATTAATATTATAATTTTGTCTTTCTGTCTAAATTAACAATTTGTCTACATTTTGATTATTATAAATAAATGTAAAAGTACAAATCAAGACAATTTTTACGTTCTAATAAGGCTTTGAAAAATAAATAATCGATAGTTAGCGTGGGTGCAGAATTTTTACACGAGTTGCCTAAAAAATTGATACTCCGGTCTATTAAATTAAGTATATGCTGAAATATGCCTTAACCTTAAAGAAATACTATCCGTCTTCTTTGAATTTAATAGAAATATTTAAAATTGTCTTCGAACAAGCTTTACGCCTGTTGGGATAATTAACTGTTCTAAAGTATGTATTTTTCAATAAAATATATTTAATTTAAGATTTAAGTATGAACAAAAAAACAGAAATTTTTAACAGTTTGAAAATGTTTGAAAGGTGTATAACTGGTTTCCTACTGTATGCCACCATACATTTATGCCTATGTGTAATTGGAAATGAAAATAAGTCAGTCAGTGCATTATACCTATGTGTAATGACAAAAGATAAACCCGGTATATATAAATATATATATATATATATATATATAGGTATATATATATATATATATACATATATATATATATATTGTAATAACGCGGAATGCTGAGAAATAAAAATAAATGAAAAATAAAATGAAATAACAAAATGCTAGCTCGAAAACTTCAGATATATAAAATAATAATTGCAAGGATTCTGCTTAATCTCAAGGGTCTAAAAGTAAGTTCTCCATACACAAATAGACATCTACTAATACATGAAATAATACGAAAGCGTCAAATTTATGTATAAATATATATTTAAATGAAATTATATCAATAATCACAAGATACAAATATTACTATCAAATCTGACATATAAATATAATGGAAAATGACGTTTGAGATGACGTGAGTTTATAACGTGTATAGAAAAGTGATATCAAGCAATGTTATATCTTTAACAAAATTTTATATAACAATTACACTTAAATACCTGAAGAATATGTTAAAATTTTGAAGATCACAATTTTCAATATGTTCTTTGTATGAAGTTCACAGGAAAATTTCTATCTAATACGTCAAGAATGTATGTCCGTTGCTCGATTCAAATTTCAGGATAATATCCTAGTCGCTGCGTTGCTTATAATCCAAATTAGCAGGTTAAACCACCAGGTTATGTTCAATATGGGATCCAGATGAGTTGTTCTTATTCCAAGATGATTCAAAAGAAATCTGATTTCTTCTTTAAAAGTGTTCCTTTGATATAAATAAAATCTTCCGTATTCAAATGTATGATTATATTCTCCTTATATGATTAAAACATCCAGAATACTTATTCAAACACTTCCTTATGTACAATATACGTCCATAAGCATTTTGTATAGGAATATAAATGGAATATTGATAAAAAAACTCAAATTATAAAATGCAGATAAAGATCTCTTTCAATCAGTCAAAAAATAATAATCAATAATTCTGTTTTTTCGTCGTCAAGACTCCTAACAGCAATTTTGTAAAAGTAAAAATCAGATATTCTACGAAAATTTGTGCAAAGCTTACTAAAATAATTTAAAAGATAATATTATAGAAAATCCACTCACGTAATCTCAATTACAAATCTTGTAAATGAAATTCACATAAGACAAACAGATAATAAAATATGGGAAATAATATCAAAATTACAAAATTCTTACTATAAAGAAATACTTTACAAATCTTAACATTCAAGATATAACATTGTTGAAACTGAAAACTTATTAGTAAAAAAAAAAAAAAATTAATTAAGAGGGTAGGTTGACTCACAACAATATATATATATATATATATATATATATATATATATATATATATATATATATTGTTGTGAGGCATACTGCACTCAAATAACAGCTCCTATAATGGAAAAAGCAGTTATGCACCAGCAGTATACACATAATACACATTGTATATAATAGCAAAAATTGAGGGACGTAATTATGTGAAACTAGTGTCGAGATGTGAATAAATTAAAATGACGTTAACTTTATAATTATTTATTTACTTATTTTCTTTCTTAACTTATCTTTTTATATTTTTACATTTCAATTTCTTAATTCAAATCTTACGCGACAAATTACAGACAGCTACTTTATCCACATTTTACGATACTAGTTAGCCACGCCCACAATTTTAAAATACCATAGTCCCGCGAATGCGATTTTTAGAATGTAAACAACTACATAACCTATGTTTAGAATGTAATTTATTATACTTGTTAATTATTCCGCTAATTTTATAATCCTATTAATACTGAAATATTGTATAAATTTATATTTTATTTGATGTAACATAGATTAAAACGTCGAGGCTTTTTAGAGAAAATTAAAAAGGCTTTGGAAAATAAAAGAAAGCTAGCGGCGTCCTCTCCGATAAAATACTTACAACAAATGGCCGTACTTCTGACTCAAGTAAAAGTTTTATTTAAAATTATATATTAAAATCAGTTTAAAACTAGTAAATTCATATACATACGATACCTTAATATCAAGCTCAACTTTTGAGACATAATTTGGACCAGTATCACGTTAAATAACTGGATTATCGAGTAGAGCATCCTTTCACTATTGGAACATCATCGGACCAATAACGTGAGCCATTGACCGATGTCGACGCATATACTTCGACAAGGCGCTACCGTACTTATATCCAGCCATATTACGACGTTCCAGACCAGATACCAGATCCTCACATACAGAGAAAATAAAACCAGGTTCCTTTCAATATCCAATATTTCCTAGAATTTCATTTAAAAGTCAACATTTATTTATTATCAAACACTTAATTTAAACATTGTTTACATCTGAATATAAACGTAAATTTATACATTTCAAAACATATATTAAAATATCACAATCATACTTGCAGAATCCTTATAAAGAGAATATGTAACTTAAAATGTCATTAATAAAAATTCACAATTTGATTTTACATGTTTATTTTAAAAAAAATTAAAAAAATACTCTTTGCAAAATGTAAAGAGAGCTAAAGCATGATTAACTAAAGCTTGGAGGAAACAGTCTGTGTGATAAATTACACGCACACAGAGAAAAATCTCCTGTGACTCGCGAGCAAACATAAAACTAATAGATAATTAAGAAAATTCTCAAATTCAAATTCTAAATTATAACCCCTAATTTCAAACGTAAACAGACAAAACGTCAAACCGTACTTAACTTTACTTGTGCGAAACTAAACACAAGGCCAAATCTCCCCTCCAATCCTGACTAAAATGTTCTAGAAAATCGTGAGACAAAAACTCCCTCATTCAAAAAATATGGTAATTCTCTTATCTATCTAAATTATAAGTTAATATAGAAATAAATCAAAATTACAAATAAGCACAAATATCAGCAAATTATCGAAATAGGAATTTATATAAAGCAACTGTCAAAAGTATACCTACGTAAGCAACTCTTTTACTCGCAGAAAAAAAATTATAATAGCGAGAGATACCAAATATAATTAAATTTTAATACAAACGAGATCATCAACACTCGTAAAAATTCGTAAATGAAATTGACTGCACAACAAAAACAATAAATAAATAATAAATAAAATAAACCGACTTTAAAACAAATACAACAGGAAGTAAAAAATGATGTTTTTTATCCCGACCATATGCTTCAACAACTCTGGTATCTCTGGCCATGAAAAACCGAAAAAGATCGGACATCGTACAACAAAACTACAAAATAAGGCCGCAAGACGGACTATATCCTAAACAAATTTATTATACAGTTCTGGCCATTATAATAAATTAAAAAATATAAACATTTAAATATACACTGTTAAATCAAAATACATTTTAAATAAATGTCATAAATACAATATAAGTTCAATATAATTCTTCTTCAGGGAAAAGTTCACTGCAATATGTATATATATACATATTGTAGTAGTTCATTCAAATCTATAAAATAACAAAAATATGAAGAAAGGAATAAATAATTGTTAAATACTAATTAATCGTGCAATTTAAAAGATCTAGTTTTGACAGCTGTATGATTTGTAGAGTGGATGTTGGCTATGTGGAAAATAATTTATATTATAATCGCATTCGTAGAATAGTATTTTAATGTTTATGAAATGATTCTATTATGTTACCAAGTAAAACTATATCCGTTACACTATAAGCTTAAAACCGTTTGCAATGGCAAAGAGTTAATGAAATTAGTTGCTAGAAATTTTTTACTTTATTTTGTAACTTGTAAACTATGCAAACACGTATCTGAACTAATTAAAAGTAATTTCATAATTATACAAATGGAAATTAAAGAACACATCTGCCATAATAGCAATTTACATTTGCATTTCACTAATGCACTTGAATTTTATAGAAACAAGAGCAAGATAGCCATGCAAATGAGCCAAACGGAGAAGGAAATATTATTATCGATTTTGGATAAATGAATTTTAATACGGACTCAGAATGCTATTATTAATTTTTAACGATATAGTTTCCAGTAATTTCCATAACAAACGTCGCATTTCCATAACAAAGTTTCGTGAAATTGCCGAGTATTTTAAATCAGTTATTAAATTGAACCTATTGAAACCTTTTTATAATTTATTTAGAGTTATATATTACACTGGCCTACAACCATTTTGGTGCTGGAGATTTTAGACCCGATTTTAAGTATGTCTTACATGGCGATATCAAAAATGTTACCCGTTTTCTTCTGTCAGCTCTAGTTCCCGAGGAAAAAAAACACAATTCACGAAAAAATATATATTTTATTGACATTAAACATCAAGAAATTGTCTTTTTAGTGATTTTCTAGAATGAAACTGACTCGGGCAATCTCGCATGATTCCCCAGCAATAGTCAGCCATCATATGACTGTCCCACCATCCTTGGTATCTATTCTCCATTGTTTTTAGGTCTTGGTGGAAACGTTCCCCTTGTTCTTCGCTTAGATCTCCTAAATTGTGTTGGAAATGATGTGGATGACTATTGAGATAGTGTAATTTTATACTCATATTACAGCCTAAATCTTTGAATCGCACCAGCATTTACTCTACTAGTTCTACATAGTTGTCAGCCTTATGATTTCCGCGGAAATTTTGTGCAACTGCTACAAAAGATTGCCAGGCAAGCCTCTCCACATCATTCATACAAGTCTCAAAATTAGTTGTGTCTTTCATCAACTTACGTATTTGAGGTCCATCAAAGATACCTGCTTTTAGTTTGTCAGTACTTAAACCAGGAAATCTGTGAGAAATAAACTGGAAACATTGACCATTTCTATCGAGAGCCTTAACAAATTGCTTCATTAGCCCTAATCTTATATGCAATGGCGGAAGAATGATTTTTTCTCTAGAAACTAAGGGTTCATTTATAACATTTCTTTCCCCAACAACAAGAGCATCTCTCACAGGCCAATTTTTTGCAGTCCAATGACGTGATTTAGCTCGACTGTCCCAGAGACAAATAAAACATGGGTATTTAGTATAACCACTCTGTTGACCCAATAAAAAATTAACCATCTTCAAGTCGACGCAGATCACCCAGTTATGTTCAATATATTTTATTTTTTGTAAAAGATTTGAGATTACCTCATATTCTTCTTTTACACATGTTTAGTGAGCAATTGGAACGGGAGCATATTTATTTCCATTATGTAGAAGAACTGCTTTTAGACTTCGTTTACTACTGTCAATAAAGAGACGCCATTCATTAGGCTGATAGATCGTTAAACCCATGAAAGCCAGCAAACCACTCACATTACAGCAATACACAAAATTTTCATGAAATGAAAAAAACTTTAATAACTTTCCCTCTCTCGTGCGATATGTAGGCACTCGAACATCTGAGGAAAGACAATTTTTTTCTTTTAATCTTGACGCTAGTAGCTCAGCACGTTCCTTCGAATGATCTAAGTCTCTGATGAGGTCACTAAGCTCATTCTGCGAAAATGGCTTAGGATCTGATGTTATTCCGCAGTATTGAAAGTTATCATCTACTTGGGAAGAAATAGATATTTCAGCTTCATCCTTCTGAGATTGCTGCACTACCTGGTGAAAAGTTGGTATTGGAACATTTTCTGAATGAGGAACAGGTCTTTGTACTGAAGAAATATTGGGGTATTTCCATTTATGGCGATTGTTTTTGTTGATGCCCACTATATTAATCATACAAAAGTAACAGTCGTCATAATTATTCTTTTGTTCTCGCCATATCATAGGCACTTCAAACTTCAAAGACTTACGTTTCCCTCTCTCCCATTGTCGCAAATGTTCAACGCATGTTTTACAAACACTATGAGGTACCCACACATTATCTTGGTGTAGAATTTCAATACCGAAGTAAGCAAAATACAAACGACGCACTGTGTTTGTAATCGATTTACGCTGATTTTTCTGTATGTATTCACCACAAACATAACAAAATATATCAGGATCGTTAACACAACGTCTGGACGTACTAGCCGTAATGAAATAGTAACACAAACTTTATCGATGATATTGTAATAATGACTAGTTACGAACAAGACCATAACAAGACCGACAACAATTCACAATGAGGGTAGTAGGTAAACTAGAGCTGATGAGTTAAAACTTTATCGACAATTCAAACAAACAGAGATGCACCAAAAAAAAAAAATTTTTTTTGTAGGCCTGTGTTATTTTCATTGTAACTACAAAAGTACGTACGCTTATATATTAATAATACAATGAGCCAACATGTACACTCTATTTTAACAACTTAGTAATACTTTTACGTTATTGTCGACCCTACTGGGAATAATAACATTAATATAGATATCTCTTAATAAATTATATAATGTCGGGAATTAAATTGTCTAAAATGTTCTGCTTTGCAGTTTTTTCTCTAAATTCGTGTTAGTGAAACTGTAAATTTAGGATTAATTAGCTAAAGTACTTAAACAAATTAAGATTATTTACGTTTTTTCTGTCTCATCGGGGCAATTTGCAAAAAACTGATCCACAATTTTTTTTTGGAAATACATTGCACCGTGAGAAAGAAGAAGGCAGTGGGCCATGCTTGTGAATAGAGATAATAAGTTGTGAGTCCCACCGAATAAGAGATTTTATTAAAACGTGTTTCTTAGTCATTTGAATTTATATCGAGAAATTAGAATTAAATCACGCTGAAAGGAATCACAATCGAAGCAGTGTTAAGGGCTTTTTAAATACCAACGAATGTCAACAATTCGCTATCAGATGCAGAATATGCAGTAAAGGGCATTATATACAAAATTGCGCAGATTTCTTGAAAGTATCGGTAAATGAAGGAATCGAAATGGTATTAGACTATGTCTAAATTGCTTACGTCAAGGACATAATGCAAAATTTTGTCGATAGGGCAATTGCAAAAAATGTGACATAAACCATCACACTTTATTACATAATGAAGGTCTGTGTTTACCTAAGATGAAAGAGGGCGTTACTATTACCATTACACTTGCCAACCATAATTCGAATAGTTTTGTTCTTTTAGCAACATCGTATATATAGGTTTTTGATGCCTTTGAAAATACACATACTATCCGCGCAATGCTTAATTCATGTTCTCAGTCAAGCTATGTAATGGAAGTTTTAAGGTATTAGCTTTTCCTGGAATTTTGTCTCGGCCTAGATGTATGGGAAGAGCAATAATAAATTCTTGGAGGCGCTTATCGGAAAAGTAACGGGAAGAGGCTTAATAAAATGTTATTTTTAATTTAAATAGGGCTATTTAATTTTTGTTTGTTTGTTACATCCACGACATATTTTTAGTAATGCCTATAATGAATTTGATTTAGTAAATAAATAAAACTCGGATACCTAAAATATGCAAAAATGCTGAATTACTACAAAATATGCAAATAATATACAAAATGCACATATTATGCAAATATGCGAATTTATGCAAACTGCATATAATCCGGCCTTTAGTTATCATCATGGCTCGTTTCGCATTATTTTTTTTCTTTTCCTTATCATGATGAGGTATATAGTCTACCTGTATATAACTCTACAATTGAAAATTCTCGAAACTTCACGCATTGCTTCAGGCAATTCCTCTCGTATAATCGAGCATTTTCAAGTGTCTTGTTGTATAATATATGAATAGTGAACCAACCATAGAAAATTTAGATGAAATTAAAAAATCAAACATCAGATCCACAGTATGCAATATAATATCAATTCACATAAAATCAAAAAAAAAATAAAAAATTCTATCTTTAATTTTCATTTTGAATATATAGTATAAGTGTGAAGTATGTATTTCAATTTCAATTTTATAGCATGTTCTGACGAAGTGATAAATAACGAAATATTGAGAATGAATATTTGAGTTTCAATGTAAACAGACCGATAACCCAAGTATTAGTGGATATATATATATATATATATATATATATATATATATATATATATATATTATAAAAAAATGTGAATTAGCTTATGGAAAGCATTCATTTTAGTTAGTTACATTATTAATATATGCAATATAATAAATATAAATGCATTTATATTTTGTATTCTCTTGACAAAGGCGTATTGCCGAAACATGTAGGGTTGTTTTAAATATAGATACTCTGAAGTAAACCAGACCTTTAATCGCCGACATATATATATATATATATATATATATATATATATATATTTAGTGTTTATAAGAATTTAATTTTCTTATTTATTTTATTGGCCGTGTCTTAATATTAAAATAATGGACTTTTTTATTGGTTTAGCGACCTTTAATGACTTTTAATGTTTTCTTCTACGACGTTTCGACTCTTATTATTTGAGTCTTTTTCAAGTAACTAGAAATAAAAATTAATACAATGAAAAGTAAGAAAATATGTTTGCATTTGTGTGAGTGCATTAACAATTAAAATTAAATTAATAATAAAGTAAGGAAAAGTTAAAATGATTACATTTGTATGAATGAATTAAAAAATTTAAATTAAAATAATAATAATAAAGTAATAATAAAGTAAGGGAACATTGAATAACATAAACTCACCGATTTATTCTGTTTTCAACACTCATATTGTGCACATGTGTCGTCAGAAATTTCCGAGCCCTTTTTAGCGAAAACGACCGCGCCGCTTCGAATATTTTGTGTGACTGTGTCTTTTGTTTGGAGAAGTGGAAATTCTTATTCTATTCATTTTCGCTAAAAAGGGCTCGGAAATTTCTGACGACACATGTGCACAATATGAGTGTTGAAAACAGAATAAATCGGTGAGTTTATGTTATTCAATGTTCCCTTACTTTATTATTACTTTATTATTATTATTTTAATTTAAATTTTTTAATTCATTCATACAAATGTAATCATTTTAACTTTTCCTTACTTTATTATTAATTTTATTTTAATTGTTAATGCACTCACACAAATGCAAACATATTTTCTTACTTTTCATTGTATTAATTTTTGTTTCTAGTTACTTGAAAAAGACTCAAATAATAAGAGTCGAAACGTCGTAGAAGAAAACATTAAAAGTCATTGAAGGTCGCTAAACCAATCAAAAAGTCTATTATTTTAATATATATAATAATATATATATATATATATATATATATATATATATATATATAATATACAATAGGTATGAGATTTCTTAGAAGGTGGAAGACTATATCATATTTATATTGAATATTTACTAACATGGAGTGTCAAGTCTTTTATTAAATTTTAAAAGTACATATATAATTTTCCTATGTATTTTCCAAAATAATTGGACAATGTAAATTTAGTTAATTTTAGATGCAATTTATTAATATTTGTTAATGTAAAAGGTTATATGAGAAGGGAAAATTATTTGTAAATCAATAAGTTATAATATTAATCAATGATCAAAATTATATGTGAAATGTCAAATATTTTGGAAATTTTATATAACCAAAGCTACCAATGATCTTCAAAAGAGGAAAAGCTGTTTGGTCGTTATGGTTACTTATTTATAAAATTGCGAGAACAATTTTTGCACTTAAAAAGTTTAGTTAGGTTTTAAAAGAGAATTTTTTTGAAAACGTTTAAAATCTGAAAAACTAAAGTTACAAATGGTAAAATCTACTTACTTTCATATAAAATCATATAATTAACTGGAAAAATATTAATACAATAAATATTTGGGATAATGAAGAACATATCATCACTTGTACGGGGAGAATCTCAGAAGATAACCCTTAAAGAAGGTCGTTATAATCCTCTTTGCGATCCATTATATGTGTTCACATATTCTGTGGTGTTATTGTTATAATTTCACATTTTTATTTTGAGTGAAAACATTTATCCGTTCCTAATCTAATGATATCGGATCACCCTGGATCAACATAGGTTTAAATGGGACAATCACTAGAAGCCATATTATCTAAAATGAAGATTATCCATTATTAAAAAGGAGATAGTTTACCTTGCTTTTCTCTAGGACTCAACGCCTGAAGGATTTGTTAGTTTCGTGACCAGTTTTTCCTGTTTCGAACAATATTCAAGCCGTATATCAGGTGGACCAAGATTAATGGCAGTGATTAAGCGTCTTTAGACAAAAATCATGAAGTTATAAAGGAAATGTTGAGCTAAGTTTGCATTATATGATTCACTTCCAAAATTTAACTTAATAAATAAACAGACATATTAAACTTACTGAAAGTCGATTAAAATTCCAATAATAATCATTTTAAAATATGTAAATAGGGAAGTTGTATACCAATTTTAAGCGCGGTTTGATTTACCAGAGCCTATTTAGTTTAAATACTCAACTATTTGTTACATATCAGCTGATTCATTTAATTTCCCACCTATAAAAAGAAATCTACATATAACCTATAAACATTATAAATTATGTTTCAATAAGAATAGTTAATTCATTGATTGTACTTAATAATTTATTATCAAGCTAAATATTCAAATCAAATAGATAAGATTTACTTAATAAACAGAGTCTAAGATATTAAAACAAGTTGTTTCTGTGTACGATAAGCTAATAAAATATATCGATACTAACGTACATTAATCACGATATATACAATTAACTTACCTTTCTTGCCAAATAAGAATTTTTCGTGACCCTTGAGATATTTGGAGAGCTCATGTTCATTATTTCTATTAATTTCATTAAACACCAGCTATTATTTAAAACAAGATACTATTTTGGTTCTACAAGTTTTGTGATCGTTAACTTCGAACGTTTTCCATCTATTATTGATTCTGCGCAGAAATATATATATTAATGCGTGTATAAATTCGAATTTAAATTCATTTTATATCTTCAAGTTGAACGTTTTACCTTTAAAACTTCCTTTAGTAGACATTAAAAAGATAAATAGATCGAATTTAACGATTACATAAATAGAGAACGATGATATACCACACATAAGTTCTAAGTTGTGATTCAAATAGCAATTACATTTACAAATTATATATTTGATTAGCTTCCAACGTGGAGCATTTTATATTATATTTTGACGCTCCAGCGATTGTCTCGAATAATTCTATAATACATATATGTATATATATATATATATATATTTAATGAAAGGCTAAGAAATTATCTAAAAAACTATACAGTAGTACCCCGTTATTCGCTGACTCCTTATCCGCGGTTTCAGTCATCCGCGATTTACCTATGATGAGCAGAAAACGCGTTATATCAATAAATATAAAAGTTATAGGAGCATTTGTCGATATATCGTCGTATATATGAGTCATCCCCTGAATTCGGCGCTCTCTTATGATAAGTTAAACAAGTTGGAACGTGCTTAAGCTGCCACTTGCTTTTACTTGTACATATAAACGCTCCTGTTAACTATGAGTTTAGTACTATTCGCATTGTCGGACAAGACAGTGCTTGCAATAGTTTTTAAATAAAGCTCGTAAATTTGAAAATCATTTTAAAATGGCTTCTAAACCAAAAAGAAAACGTGAAATGCTCACTATTAGTCAAAAAATAAAAATCATTAATATGATTGAAATAGAAAAAAAATCTATTGCAACTGTTAAAATATACAATAAAAACGAATCTTCGATTCGAGAAGTGTTAGAAAACAAAGATAAGATTCGAGCTAGTTTTTCTAGTGCACCCAAAACTGCAAAAGTTGCAACCACAATACGTAATAAAGTGTTACTTAGGGTAGAAAATGCCTTAAATTTATGGGTGGAAGATATGACAAGAAAACATATTCCTATCGATGGCAAAGTGCTACAACAAAAGGCGTTGGTTTTATATGAAGATATGCAGACCCAAGATTATACTGAAGAGGAAGAAAAATCATTCACAGCAAGTAGGGGGTGGCTGCATAGATTTAAAACTCGGTTTAATCTCAAAAATATAAAAATGACAGGGGAATCTGCGTCGGCTGATCATGTAGCTGCTGCCCTGTATCCAGAAAAATTTAAACAAATTATTGCAGAAAAGAATTATCATCTTAAGCAAGTTTTTAACTGCGATGAGACTGGTGTTATGTGGAAAAAAATGCCTCAACGGACTTATATTTATAAGACTGCAAAGAGTGCACCAGGCTTTAAAGCAATTAAGGATAGACTTACCTTGATATTTTGTACAAATGCAGCTGGTCATATGATTAAACCCGGACTTGTTTACCGATCACATAATCCACGTGCTCTTAAATACAAAGATAAAGCTTGCCTGCCTGTGTTTTGGCAATCAAATCGAAAGGCGTGAGTTACGGCTGTTCTATTTACACAATGGTTTCATCAATGCTTTATTGCGGAAGTGAAAAGATATTTGGAAAAGGAAGAATTAGCATTTAAAGTGCTGCTGATACTAGACAATGCTCCTGGGCATCCTGTGTCACTAGGCACAGAAGATAAAAATGTTGAAGTGCTTTTTTTACCATCTAACACGACCTCATTGCTTCAGCCCCTTGATCAAGGTGTCATTAGATGCTTTAAAGCTATATATATTCGACAGGTTTTCGAAATGCTGTATACAATGGCTAACGAATGCTCTGATATCGGGCTCATGGAATGCTGGAAGTAATTTACAATTGCTGACGCAATTCTATTTATTAAAGGAGCGATGGAGGAATTAAAGTCAGAAACGATAATAGCATGTTGGAAAAATCTGTGGAATGACATCGTTCTTAGTTCTGAAGACACACATGATATTAATTCACATCTAACAACGATATTTAACATAGCGCAGAAAATAGATGTAGAAGGATTTAACGATATAACCCAAGAGGAACGCAGTGATTACATAAACGAAGAGGATCAAGTATTCACCAACGAGGAATTGGAAGACCTTGTGAAATCTTCTCCAGAAGCGAGTGACGATGAGGATGAGGGTCAACAAGAACCGCCAGCATGGACGCTTGAAAAATTTTCAGCGATATTTCGAACTGCTCAAACATTAAAAGAACAGATAGTAGAATATTATCCAATAATGGAACGCAGTATAAAAATTACTCGCACTATAACAGAAGCCTTGAAAGCTTTGGAGAATTTGTTTATTGAAATGAAAAGACAAAAAGACAACTACCAATAACAATGTTCTTTGAAAAAGTTGACAAAACTATCGATAATGCACAGCCATCAACATCGTTTGCTTCGGATCTAAGTTAACAATCGACTGCTAACTTGGACTTGGAGGAAGATGAATGAATATGTAGCTCACGATGATAAAGTTTTTCTTGTTGTATATTTTCTTGTTGTGTATGTAAATATGTACTATATGTACATATGTATGAACTTATATATTTATTAAACTTAAACTTACTGTATATATATATATATATATTTAAAACAAGAAATTTATATTCTGTCATTTATATTTTGTATTCCCTTGACAAAGGCGTATTGCCGAAACATGTAGGGTTGTTTTAAATATATATACTTTGAAGTAAACCAGACCTTTAATCGCCGACTTATTAAATTTACCTTATATATATATATATATATATATATATATATACATATATATATATATATATATATATATATATATATATATACATATATATATATATATATATATATATATATATACTCAAATCTAACAATAGCTACTCATTACCGGGTTCAGTAAGTATTAAATAAAACGAGTATTGTTTTTTGTTTTCTTGTTTATTATTTTCTCCCCTCTATAAGTATCGGAGACCTCTGTATACCGGATTTTAGGATTCGCCGTATTAGTTATTGGGGTGTTGTATTGTGTTGCCACTAACCAGTTCACATCTGTAATGAATAGGAAAAAGTATACTTTAATACAAGCGCTGAATAGTTTTAGTTGAGAAACAGTATATTCCTTGTATTTCTGTATCCATTATAACACATATAAAAACACAATATTCGAAGCAGATATCCCTTATATAGGTACATATAATTAAGTATAACAAATTGAAATGATGAAACGTCGAACAGGAAAGTTTGATCGATGCCCAACCCTCATATCGACTAATTAAACCTTCCAGTAGATATTTTATTCCTTTATGTAGGCACGATGAATCTCAGTGGGCGTAGATATATGAATTTTTTGGTCCAAGTAACGGCTGCAATGGGTTCTTTAATTAAACATTCCTTTAATCTGAAAATGCAATCCAGGTAATGCCCGCGAACGTCGAACCTTGTGTAAGCTAAACGGCGACGGACAAAAATACAATATGCTTCGTTATAACACTTAATTAAAATTAATTAAAACTTTACGTCTGGTGTATTAAAACATACCTGGGAGATGACATTTTGTACCTCGCATTTCGTCGAATTATTAATACGCAAGCTGCTGAAGTGTGGTGTTGATGCAAGGCTATGATAATTATTACCATTGTGGGCTTTGTGTTAAGAGTACGTTAACACGAAAATAATTTATTAATTTAGATGACTTAACGAAAACTAAATAGGAATTTAGATGAAATGCTAATGATAAAATATTTAAGTACAGTTGTTGTTACATAACTTTTAAGATTTAGAATAGAATAGCTAATTTTGGTATCAATGTACTTAGAAAAGATGGCTAAAGTTGTTCGGATTTGAAAAAAATCACGACCTAGGATATAATACAGGCTCTCCTTCAAAGAGAGAGACAACGTATGGAAAAGATGTAATAGTTCGTCATGTAATGAAATTTATTATATTGTATATACCGGGTTCTTTTATTATTACACATAAGTATAAAGTATTGATTTTTCTTCATTTAGCTTTACACATAGGGATAAATATATGGTGGCATAGTAGGCAACCATTTATACACAGTGACATATTTTAACGTATTTTTCCAATTGTCAAGTATTTCTGATTTTTCATACATAATTTATTTAAAATATCCGAAACTGTGAAGACTGTGGCTTGAAATCTGAAACAGAAATAAGAAAAACGCCCTAACCACAATATATATCAATAAATACTATATACGTATTTCGTCAGCTAAGTTGCCATCTTCAGTAGAATAACCTTAAACTGAAAAAAAATGTTAAACGTAGCCTATGGTAAACCTTAGAAGATATGTTCTTCACCAAATCGCCAGTGGGATAACACTAAATTCCTAACATCGAAATAACACTTATATACTACTTAAACCTAACGTGACATTTAGGGAACCGTGAATACATGAAGCGTAGATTCAACTGACCCGAATAATCTAGCGTTGCCCGACAAATTTGGGACACAGGTCATTCTGTGCCGGCAAATAACCTTAGGTTGATTAAAACTGTTAATAATTATAGAGAATTAGATAGTTATGAAAGTATTTATATATATATATATATATATATATATATATATATATATATATATATAGAAATAAGAATAAATTCATGAATTATGACAATGGACCAATCCCTCAGTCCAGTTTGTATACTTTATTGTGACAATAACATTATTTTTACGCTTCATGTAATCACGCTTCACGGTTCCCTAAATGTCACGCTAGGTTTAAGTAGCATATAAGTGTTATTTCGATGTTAGGAATTTAGTGTTATCCTACTGGCGGTTTGGTGAAGAGCATATCTTCTAAGGTTTACCTTAGCCAAAAACGCTACGTTTAACATATTTTCAGTTTTAAGGTTATTCTACTGAAGATGGGAACTTAGTTGCCGAAATAAGTATATAGTATTTATTGATATATATTGTGGTTAGGGTGTTTTCCTTATTTCTGTTTCAGATGTATACAAATCCTATAATGATAACATAATACAACTTTGGAGCAAAAACAATGGTCGAAAAATCTTTGATACTATTATCGCTCAAAATAGATTTCAAAATATACTTCGTGTACTTAGATTCGACGATGCAACGGAAAGACGAAGAAACCTAACGTGAAATTTAAGGAACCGTGAAGCGTGAATACATGAAGCGTAAAAAAATGCTATTGTCACAATAAGGCATATAAACTGGACTGAGGAGGGATTGGTCCATTGTCAGAATTCATGAATTTATTCTTATTTCTATATATATGAATACTTTCATAACTATCTAATTCTCTATAATTATTAACAGTTTTAATCAACCTAAGGTTATTTGCCGGCACAGAATGACCTGGGTCTCAAATATGTCGGTCAACGCTAGATTTTTCGGGTCTGTTGAATCTAAAGTGGGAAATGTGTTCCTTGTAACGAGTTGAAATTGAACGTCTAGTTTGGCCGATATATTTTTGGCTGCAATCGTTACAATTTATTTCATATATACCAGATTTATTTTCTACCTCAATTTTGTGCTTGGTGTTACCTAAAAGTGATTTTAATGAGTTACATGATTTAAACGCTATTCGAACAGAATGGTTTTTGACGATAGCGTTCAGATTTCTAGAAGCTGAATGGTACGGTAAACAAACAAATTTCTCACCTAGGTCTTTTTGAGGTAGTAAGCTCGTGGTATCATAAATTAGTTTCCTAAGCCTATGTTTCTTAATTAGGTTGGTTATTATTTTCGAAACGAAACCATTATATGCAGCGATGCTTCTGATTAATCCAAGTTCTTTTTCATATCTATCTTTTGAAAGCGGGAAACTTAACAACCGATGGATAAGAAAATTAAAGGATGCCATCTTTTGTTGGAAGCTGTGATTTGAATCGGCGGTTATAAACTTGTTCACATTAGTGTCTTTTCGGTAAATATCTATTTCTATGTTATTATTATTCTTAATTACTAAAACATCTAAAAATTATATTTGTTCATTATTTTGTTTTTCTATAGTGAATTTAATTGTAGGGAATTTCGAATTTAATTCTATTAAATAGTCGTCCAAATTACACAACTTGGTATTAAAATCCGCGAAAATATCATCGACATACCTCATCCATACTTTAGGGAAATATTTAGATGATCTCTTAAATTCTATCTCAAAATGACTCATAAACAAGTTCGCCATATATGGAGACAAGCAGTTGCCCATTGCTATGCCATGCCCCTGTTCATAGAAGTTTCCTTCAATTTGAAAACAGTTCTGAGACATGCATAAAGTTGTCAACCCCAAGTATTCATTTATTTTCTCGCGTTCAATTTTGTTTTTAAGCAATAAACTGTCTAAATATTTCTAGCACATCACTTACAGAAGGAGAGGCTTGGGCCGTTCTTTTTACAGAGGATATGTAAGAACAAATTGTGAGATGTTCAAATCAAAAACTTGCAAAAATGGGGCAAAAATACTTAGATCCCACACAATCAGTTTTGAGAGATTTAGATAAAATCGAGCTAAACGGTGTCTTAGGTCTGCTTATTTATACGGCCGTGTTTCGATCAAATCACGAGAATATAAGGTCATATAAGGTCGGGAAATTTGCCGATGTGTTATGAATGTCAATCGTTTTGCAATCCTACTTCAGTGTTTGAGGTTTGACGATGCCGATACTAGAGAGGAACGAAAAAGAGATGACCCAACAGCAGCTATATGAGAAATTTTTGAAAAATTTGTTAGAAACTGTCAGTCTGCCTACACTATTGGATCAGTTGCGTGCGTCGATGAGATGCTTATAAGCTTTAGAGGTAGACGCAAGTTCAAAATATATATACCAAATGAACCTTGCAAATACGGAATAAAGGCAATGGCACTTACCGATGCAAGAAATCATTACTTTTTAAACGGGTATATATATATAGAGGCAAGTATTCGGATGGTCGCAGCCTTCCTGCAGAACTGACAAAATTAGCTAAACCAACGCAGGCGGTGTTGCGTTTGTCCGCACCTATTCACAATTCCAACAGGAATATAACAACGGACAACTGGTTCACATCAATTGAACTGGTAAATAATTTACGTAAAGTTAAATCAACATACGTTGGTCCAATTCGAAAAAATAAAGCAGAAGTTCCATTAGAGTTCCTACCTTCTCGTAAAAGAGAAATTGGTAGTTCAGTTTATGGTTTTGCGGAGAACCTCAGCTTGCTATCATACGTTCCTAAAAAAAATAAAGCAGTCTTATTAGTGTCCTCAATGCATTCTCTTCCGATTCAAGAGTCAGAGAATAACAAATCGGAAATAATTAATTTTTATCATAATTCTAAGTTCGGAATTGATACTTTGGATCAAAAATGCGCTACTTATTGTACTGTGCGAAGAACACAAAGATTTTTCCCTCTAAAGACCAACTCTCAATGGTGCTTTTCTGAAAACTTTTTTAAATGCGGATACAAGTCTATCAACTTCTGGAAAGGTGTCTCAGATTCTGTGGTGAACATGAGATACACAAGTAATATGTAGCATACTAGGATATGTTTCCTTTAATAATCTGCCTGTTTCTAATATATACGCAGCGTAGTCAGTGACAAATAAAAGTGTTTTTTCTTTGTACCTGTCGTCCGAATAAAGTATTTGGTGCATATTCTCGTAAATTGTTGTAGCTACTGTTTCCGCATCAACTGTATTTATAACTTTTGTCGCTATTACATGAATAGTTGGATGTAGTACACCAGCTACAACATTTATCACCATACAGTGTTCTAATATATCGACAGTTTCATCGGAACTTATCCAGAGGTACTGATTTGAAAGATGGCTTCTAATACGTTCTACTGCTTTGGTGTGGCACTTAGAAACATAATAATATTTGCGTAAGGTGGATTCATCAGGAATATTTCGACCAATATATTTTTGGAGAATTATTTTTAAAGTGGGATTGTTAAGTTTATTTAATAGAATATTAGCCGCCATAAAAGTTCCACAGAGATCTTCGTTAAAATTGTTGAATTCCAACGTTTCCAATTTCTGTGCATGTGTTTGCAATGCTAAGTGACATTGCACGTACGATTTCATGCAATTTTTTAACGATATATTACAGATTTTGCAATAAATTTCGGAATCACTGACAATAGACATACAATCAGTATGACCGTCAATCTAACTCGCCATTGTTTTACGATGCCGTTCTTGACGTTTTTCCATATCATATCTGAAAAAGTATCTTAAACAATGCTCTAGATCTAAATAAATGAAAACTAAAAATGAATGCGTAAGTTATTGAAACTGAACGAAATTCAATGCACACTTACGTCGAAATAATTGGGAGAAGTAGAGTTAATCAAATGATATTACACAGGATCTATCACAAAAATTACGATGTAATTAACAGTTAAAACTGCGAAAACAAGAAAATAACTCACAGCACGAAATATTATCTAAATAGACTATATCCAACATCCAACAAAAAACGTCACAATTCTCGATGAAAACATAGCAAACGCCAATTAAGTTGGCGCGAGGTGGGGTAAGTTCGCGCAGGATTAGAAGTAGTTGGGAGATTTGTATTTGGTTTTACATCAAATGTCAGATAATTCTAACCTCTCCGAAAAAAAAAAAACAGATTAAAAAAACATAAAACACAAAATTTGATATAAATAATGAGATTGTAATATATAAACAGGTTTTTAAGAATATTTTTATAAGCATCGTAACAAAATCTGTAAGCCTCGTAAGTCCGGAAAGTACAAAATGCAATTCTGAAGTCGCGCGTAGCTTACGATTTTCTATAAACTCTAAGGATGTATCGTAATGAATCGTACAATGAATCCTTTTGAATTATCTGAAATACACTTCCAGCAGTTATTTCGTTTAGACAAGAGGTCTGCTACCAATTTAATTAATACTTTGGGAGCAGTTATGGACTTGCGTGACATATTCTACAGCATCTGAAGGTGATTATTAATGTATTTAAAATTTTAGAAATTTGTTGTATATATCTGTCTTGAATTGTAGGTTTTAACAACATTAAATTTTACAGTCACAGAATCCTTTCAAAATTCAGTAGGTTGTAATTCTTGGTTAGCACTAAGCCAAACATCAGTATGTCGAATATTAAATGAAATTTGTTCTGTGATAGCTGAACATTTGTTTCCTAATTATGTGCTGTTTCCAACAATAGCAGATATGAAAAATAAAATAAAAAGAGGGTAAAAATTAGTTGACCATATAATGTTTTATAAAATATATATCTCTTGTAGTTTCTATGAAAAATGAGGTACTCGAGGAGTTGTTCATGTAATTGCCGGAACTCATGTTGATATACTTGTACCTCCAGTAAATAATGCGTATTACCCACTATATGTATATATTAACAGAAAAAGAAGATATTCAATAAATTAATGCTTGGAAGTAAACATTATGTGTATAAACATATATTGATATAGTTAAGGGTAAAATATCACATTAAAGGCTAATTCTAAATATATTTCATTTTTAGATTGCAAACTCCAATTGCAAGATAATTGGATGTAGTGCATGAAATCCAGGATCAGTGCATGATGCTGCTATATGGCAAACAAGTAATATTAGAAATTACTTAAGAGAGCAATTCGAGCATGGAGATACCTTAAGACATTTAATAGATAAACAGTTACATATATGCACATACTGAACTATGTATTTATTTTCAATTCCAAAGAGGGGATAGTGATTATCCTCTTGAGCCGTGGCTTTTCACACCGTTTGCTAATGTACAAGCAGGCATAATCGAAGCAAATTTCAATAAACACTAAAACAAAACCAGAAACATAGAGAGAACAAATGGTGTGCTATAGGGCAGATTTAGGTGCCTTTCTAGACATAGGGTTTTGTTATACCATCCAACTAGAGCAGCAAACAGCAAAAATTATCTATACATGTTGCGTAATAAATGCTGGCATACCAATATAAGGTCACGAAATTTAATGCAGAAAAAATTATGTTAATAATAGTAAGTCCATTGTAGGTAAAGACAAAAAGTCATGTGTATGCAGTAACAATAAATGCTTTACTTCTTTGCAGATGCTGCTGCTATTAATATTGTGTTACTAGTAGGACAAGCTGCACGAAATGCATATATTGAAAATAATTTACTTTGATTATGTATAATCACTAATTTAAATGTACAGACAAATATATACTCATTAATCTTATATGCATGGTACTTTTATTTTATCTCTGTATTATAGTACAAGGTAAATATTACATATGCATGTTCTTAGAAAATATATTCTTTTTTGAATTCTAACATTAAATTTATTTGTAATTATGAAATATTCCATTGTTTTTCTAATTTATATTTTGATTATCCTTGCCTAACAAAATTCTGTTTATATGTCTGATATAATTAAAAATTAATACTTCCACAAATATTCTAATGATAAATTGTATAGTGTCCACCATGTGAATACAATAATTAAAATTAATATTTTTTTTAAATGTTCAACCAAACAATTATAAAAACCTTGTTTATATATTATTTCTGGCAATAAAGATTTTGTTTGACTATATATTTGTATTAACGAGGTGAATAATTTAGCATTAATATAGTTCAATCGTTTTGTTGCACTGTACTCTTTCATTGTAGTAAATTTTAAATGACTGTCCTCTGTATTTCTCATGTATATGTTTTCTATGTAGACATCAGACTGCTTGATCATTTTATTTATTCTTTTTGTGACAAAACCAGACACGTAAGCAGCAATATTTTCTTCTAATTTTGTGGTAGAGAGATTCATAGGTGATGGTGATATTTGGATCTTTTTTGTTTCCTTCACATCTTTGCTAACTGCCATAAACAATAAAATCATTATTATTTACATGTAATTAAAATATTAAAAAGTATTGTTATAAGTAGAGAACTTACGCAATTTCCATTAAACGCAATCGGCAATTGGAATTGTGTATAACGTCGCTCAGTACATCCCGGCGTAATTCAATGAAGTATTTGTTTGACTTACTCGGACACCTGGTCTCGCCGCGATAACAATGGACAAGCCAACTATTGTATTCGGAGAATATAGTGTTTTTTAAAGTGTTTTCATGAGCGTAGATAGAAGCGGGGTCTTTATAATGTATTTTATTTATTAGTTTATATTTCGTAAGATAAATAAAGTGACTCACAGCACTTTATTTATCTTACGAAATATAAACTAATAAATAAAATACTTGTTTCTTGTTTTCATAGTTTCAACTGTTAATTACATCGTAATTTTTGTGATAGATCCTGTTTAATATCGTTTGATTGAATCTATTTCTACCAATTATTTCGACGTAAGTATGCATTGAATTTCGTTTAGTTTCAATAATTTACGCACACATTTTTAGTTTTCATTTATTTAGATCTAGAGCATTGTTTAAGTTACTTTTTCAGACATGATATGGAAGAATGTCGAGAACGGCATTGTAAAACAATGGCGAGTTGGATTGACGGTCATACTGATTGTATGTCCATTGTCAGTGATTCCGAAATTTATTACAAAATCCGTAAAATATCGTCAAAAATTCGTCACTTAGGATCGCAAACACATCTGAACTTTGTAAAACTTTTATGGCGGATAATATTCCATTAAATAAACTTAGCAATCCCACTTTAAAAATATTTCTGAAAAAATATAGTGGTCGAAATGTACCTGATGAATCAACTTTACGCAAATATTATGTTTCTAGGTGCTATACGAGAACAGTAAAACGCATTAGAAGCCATCTTTTAAATCAATACATATGGATAAGCGCCGACGAAACGGTGGATATGTTAGGACGCTGCGTGGTAAATGTTGTAGCTGGTGTACTACATCCAACTTATTCCCTATAACTCATATGTAATAGCAACAAGTGTTATAAATAGAGTTGATGCGGAAACAGTTGCTGAAACCATTAAGGAGAATATGCAAAAAAATGCTTCATTCGGACGCCACGTACAAAGAAAAAATACTTTTATTTGTCAGTGATAGTGCTGCGTATATGTTAAAAACAGGCAGACTATTGAAGAAAACATATCCTAATATGCTGCATATTACTTGTGTAGCACATGCTCTCCACAGAATCTGTGAATATATCAGGGACACTTTTCCGGAAGTTGATAGACTTGTATCAGCTTTTAAAAAAGTTTTGAGAAAAACACCATTGAGAGTAGCTCTTTTCAGGGAAAAATTTCCATCTCTGTCACTGCCTCCCACTCCAGTAATAACTAGATGGGGAACATGGCTGGAAGCTACTAGTTATTATGCTGAGAATTTCGATAGTCTAAAACATTTCGTAACATTGCTAAAGGAGGATGCTAGAAGTATTGGTGAGTGCAAGGAGCTCACACAAATCCCAAATTTAAAAAATCAGTTGTACTTTCTTCACGAACACTTTGGAAAATTGCCAAAACTAATCACTTATTTTAAAAATCGAAATCTCAAATTAAATGACGGATTAACCACATTAGATGTGGCTGTTAATAATTTGAAAAGTATTCCAAGTGACTTCGGATGTGGCCTTCGGCAAAAGTTTGAAGCAATTCTTAATAGAAATCCAGATTTAATTACATTGCAGCAATTATGTATGGAGACAATTCCACAAAATCTAACGGCTAAATATGAAGAAATAAAATAATATTTCCAGTATGTACCTATAACCAGTTGCGATGTAGAAAGGACGTTTTCTATTTATAAGGATGTACTTAATTCAAAGAGAACAAAATTGACAGAAGAAAACCTTGAGAAACTATTGCTAGTCAATATTAATACTCCTTTACTCAACTTGAACGACAAAACGAACAAATAAAAATGTTCCAATTATAGAAATAAAATTAAAATCTTTAAAAATACAACTTTTCAACAACGACAAAACGAACAAATAAAAATGTTCCAATTATAGAAATAAAATTAAAATCTTTAAAAATACAACTTTTCAACAAATACATATGTATTTCGTAATTTTATAGATCACCACCCGTTCGTTTTCCAATTATATAAATAAAATTAAATATTTTAGAAATACAGCACTTCACCAGTACTGCACTGGGTGGTAAGCGTGTCCGTTCTCTAATTATAAGATATTAACCTACTTGAACAAATTTTTCCAGAGTTAAGAAAATAACAGTGTTATCATTTTCGCAGTTGCTGCCCACTGAGCGTTTTAGGGTAAAATTTTTAACTAAAAGGTGTAAATAAATAAAATGGTTTAAATGCTGCAACTGTAGGGTTCGTAAATCGCACTTTGTACTTTTATGTTTATAAAAAAGAATTGTAAACATTAAAAACTACTTCTCGCGTTTGAGCGTGTATCACTTTATGATTCAATATCAAAGACATTATGTTCCGTCAAACGTCAATGACAAATGTATTCTGACAATTACTTGGGTAGTGAGGGTGGACGTTTTTAAAAACGGCTTCTGCGCACCTCCTTCTCGCGCCAACTTAATTGGCGCTTGCTATACATACTTACAGATGTTATAGACTATTTATATCGCCTGTCGTAGTGACGACGTCATTTCAACCCGATTTGTCCAGTCTCTAGTAATAATACTCTACTGATACATTTATTTTATGGGCTAGAATGTATCTTTTGTCGACTTAATGAGGTTTTAAATGGAACAATGCATTATTTAATTTTTAAACGCCTCAGTAAATTCATTAAATATTTAAATTAGTTGCTAATTCACTAGAGGAATTTTATTAAAACATTTATTTTAAATGTACACTGGATAAATAGTCCACATAGAAACATTTTAATTATTAAAATTGTAGTTCCAGTAACTTCAATTAAGTAGCGCTTTTTGTATTTCAAATCAAATTAGTCGCTATGTTTATTAAGTGTACATATCATAATGGAGTTTTACGTTAACGGAGAAAATATTTCAACGTTTTCAAGTTACATTTTGCAAAAGGCTACTGAAACAAAAGTGGATTAAATCCTCGAAAATATTTTCATGCTTACAAACTTCACAAAATTGTCGCGTAATGAAATTTATTATTTGTCCGTTTTGTTGTTGACGTAGTTTAAAATAATCAGAAATAGTTGTATTAGCTGTACTGCAATCGTCAGGTTTTTACACGTTTTTAAAGTCGCATGCGAATTGAAATTAAAGTACGAGGGGCTATTGATATATAGTTAGCCTAGAATGTTTCCGAGGATAAAAAATATTGCGATACGATAGCAACGAAAAATAACATATTAGAAGTGTCAGTGTAAAGTATCACGTCAAAAAGCCAAACAAAAATTGCGCAACAAAATTTGAAAAAAAGATGTCGATCAAAATTGTGAAAATCGGAAAATTGGCGTATCGAGCCATCATCAAGTATCTGTCTTTGAAGGGGTCAAGAGGTAAGCAGATTTACGAAGATATGCTTAATAACCTTGGCGATCAATGTCCTTCGTATGCGACCGTGAAAAATTGGATTGAAAGCTTCAAAAGGGGTAAATTTTCCATTGAAGGAGAACACCGATCGGGAAGGCCAGTTTCTGTGTCCGTCCCCGAAAATGTTGATGCAGTTCGCGACATGATTTTGCCAGACCGTCGAATTGGACTAAAACGAATATCTGAGGCATTGAATATTTCATATGAACGCGTCCATCATATAGTTCACGTCGATTTGGACATGAGAAAAATTTCAGTAAAATGGATCCCCAAATGTCTGAATGTTGATCAGAAGCGTGCAAGAATGGAAGCATCGCTTTCATTCTGTACTCGATTTGAAAGTGATTCAGACTTTATAAGCCGTATTGTTGCTATGGATGAAATTTAGGTACATTTCTACGACCCAGAAACCAAGCAACAATCGAACTCTGGTTCTTCAAGGCCTAAGAAATTTCGCGCTTAAAAATCTGCTGGAAAAGTTTTTGCTTCAGGATTTTGGGATTGTCATGGAGTAATTATAATTTATTTTCTGGATAAAGGTAGAAAAATAACTGGGAATTATTATTCGACGTTACTGACCACTCTACGAGAAAAAATTATGGAGACAAGACGCGGAAAGTTATCCAAAGGTGTTTTGTTTTTGCAGGACAATCCCTCTGCACACAAATCGCATGTCGCCATGCAAACATTCGTGATTTAAGGCTCGAATTACTCGAACACTCGCCTTATTCACCAGATCTGGCTCCGTCCGACTATTATGTCTTTCCTCAACTTAAAAAAAGTTTAAAATGTCGCAAATTTTCTTCCAACGAAGAGGTGATAGAAGCTGTGGAGGAGTGGGTTGCAGAGCAATATAAACATTTCTTTTTGAAAGATTTAGAGGCATTGCAGGAGCGCTGTATTAAGGGTATTAACGTATTTAGGACCACTATTAGACAAATCAAGGAAAACGCAAATTCTTTAAGGAATAAACTTTTATTCAGGTATTTATAAACATTCTTTAAAGTAAAAAAAAAGACAAACCATTTATTCTTATATTTTTTTTGCGTTTCGTTAACGCAACAATGGGACTATATGCACAAAACAATATTACAATTATTAATTATGGTAGTCTTTGAAGCAGTGTCAATGTAATGGAACTCCACATTTATTACACATAAATACGGTTGTACTTTTGCATACTCTACAACGTCTCCTCCAATTTTCACGATATCTTTCAATTAGGTGAACCACATTATCTAAACGTGCACTGGATGATAGAGACGCACTGGAACCACGTCCTCGAACAGATTGTGTTTTACATTTGTTAGCACTAATGAGGCTCGTACAAGTTCAGACCTGAAATCCAGCTGCGAAATGGGTTTCTCTGTGTATACAAGTCTGTGCAGTTTCCAAGCATTCACCACAGTAGAATCTAACATATTTATAAAAAACGGCCACCACCATTTTTTACCACGAATATTTATTCGGTAATTTGCTATATATTTGGCAATCATATTTGGTTGTGGTATAGAGATGTCTTTTTTTTCTCTACGATTGCACCAATTTACAAACACATTAGGCAGTGCAGACTCACAACTGGTTGCTACTGTAACCACAGGATTGTCATTCCAACGGACCACGCTTATTTCATTTACGCACTCGTAACGAGAATCCATTGTACCACGAGGTTTCTTTCCTATAGACTTACAAGTCTCTAAAGGGTATTTCAGCATTCTATTCTCACGTACAGTTCCAGTAGCAAAGTGTCCTTGACGTTTCACATGAACTAATTGCTTGTAGCTCGTAAAAAAAGTTATCAAAGTATACCTTATGAGTCGACTTATTTTCCAATATTTTCAAAAGATTGATGACCACTGTTTCACCTAAACCAAATTCTCTTTTGACATTTTCATGAGTTTTTTCCAGCATAAGGTATAAATTGATATAAAAACTCATCGCTAGATGCCAGACACCACATTTTGAACCCGAAACGTACCGGCTTCCCCTTCAAAAATATTTTCGCTGAATGGCGGCCGAGGTAGGGTACCATTTGCTCATCAATTGATAAGTGATGTCTAAAAACACCATACTTAAAGAAATTGCTGTTAAAGAGATCAACCAGCGGTCTTACTTTCGCAAATTTGTCTGCCTTGTTTAATTGATTGTTATCTGCAAGATGAATGTTCTGCTTTATGTCGAGAAATCTGTTTCGAGACATCGCATTTTTCACAAATTGAACACCTTTATCTTCATCAGATGACCAGTAAAGTTTTACCTGTGGAAGAGTGTGATACCCACTCAAAATCAATATTCCCAAAAAAATTTCTAGATCGTTTTGATATAAGGCGAATTGAGTACGGTCATTATCTCTCGCATATTTTATGGAGTTTGAAATAATAAGCTGGCAAACATTTTTATCCAACATTTGCATAAAAAAATCAAGCACAGACTTTCCATGTAGCGCCTCAACAACATTCTGTACATTCTCTTCCTCATTTGACGTAGCATCTTCTTCGTAGTCAACGGGAGTTTTACACCAAATAATGTCTTCAATTCGTGCCGTTTTGCTTTGTATAGATAAAGCTGCCTCATGATGTATCTCAATTTCGTTATTCGGACACACTCAAAAGTTCAAGCTATATCTACATGCAAATATTCTACTCCACCTATAATATTATCATCAATGTCCTCCTCGTCCGTTATACATCAATTTCCTCATTCAGATCAAGATCTTCAACAATTGCCTCAAGTTCTTTCAAAGTCAACGGTCTGGTAGGATCATCGCGATATTTCACGTGACTCTAAAATAATTTTATTATCAACATCAACGACCAACACATACTTCAGAAATTGTTGTACTTACCATTGTATAATATTTCTGTAATCCTCAAGATAACACTATTATGAACTCTAACTTCTTCAACTTCTCTATCCCACAGCGTAAATGAACTTAATAAACACGCATCACACAACGGATAACCAATAAACTTCCCCTAGACGTCAAAAAAGCATGTTCAGACAGGAATATTACTCATGACTACAATTACACCATTTGTCCCAATGTTGTGTTTTCGCAACGCTATCTTTCAAATCCGTTTGAGAAATATTTCCGGAAAAAGGGGATTGATTTTTTTCCAAAATAATGTTACGTGAAGTATCTTTTATATGAAACCTCTTAATGATAAATTAAAAAGTAAGCTGAATGTTATTTAATTTAAACTTTTTTTTTATAAATTCCATAGTTTTATTTTATTTTTATTCAAAATTGAAAATGCGATTACCCATTCGCAAAATGTTTATTAGGTTGTTTAAATCACAAGTTCTCTTCGATTACAAGGTATGGCCGGGGCAGCATCATGCTTAGTTCCAATGTTTCGTCTAGTTCTTTTCATGTTGTCCACTTTTGGCAGTTTTGCTGACGCTGCCTGCGATAATCTCAAAGATGCTTGAGTTGCCTCTATTTCTGCAGCATCAGCGGCATGGTTATGTTTGCCAATTTCTTGTATAATATCGTTGTCCACTGATATAACACGAACACTACACTTGAATTTGTTATAACGTTCACACCTCTAGTATATCTTCGTATCAATTTGTTTGTCTTTAATGTACAAATAACCATCTAATAACAATTTACGATGGCCCTTTACACTCTCTATGTACTACAACACCATTCTCAATATTAACTTTCTACAACACTCCTGGTCGTACTCCAAGCTGTAAACTTGGAATAAATCTAAAAATAAGAAAAATTGCATTTATACCATGGAATATCATTAGCGCAAGAATGCAATTAAGTAAGGTATGTGCCTTACAAGCTATTAGTGTGCTTTTAATATTCTTATCTATCTTTGTGACGATTTTTTGACAATAGGATTTAACCAACTTTAACACCCCTATCTATCGTAAACGACAATTACTCTAAGTATTTGCGCACAAACTGGAGAAATTTGCTAATGGGTTAATCCTGCTAATGACATATTTATCTTCCTTTCCGGAAATCGGTCGTGAGTAAATATTTCTAATAATAACGCCTTAGTGATTAATTAAAAGGTTCTAACTACCAATCACTTCATAGGTAATTAAATTGGAACTAACTTAAATAGAATCAAAAACAAAAAAAAACTTCTAAACACGCCAGCAGTTTATGCTGCCAGTCCTAAGCCTGAATAAAGTGTGAAGGGAAGTTGATGCTATTGTAAAATAAATGTAATTTTTCGAGATATATAATGTTCTGTTACATGTAGAAAATCATTCTGCATGTTGTTAGCATTTAATTTATCCATTTACCTCATTTCTAAGACCTTCTAGACTGCTTGGAACATTATTTTGCATTATGTTCGATTCACTCTATTTTACCTTATTAGCTAGATAATTATCACATCGTTTAAGCTCTTCAAAACATTAAGCCCTCCAGTTAAATATTTCATGTTCATCTATTTTGATTGAGTCCGTCCTTCATCCAAATTATTATTAACTATATTTAGTCTACGCCATCTATTATTACTATCGCGAAGCTCCGAGGAAGGCATGCTTTACGTACTTAGTTTTGGTGCTTAAAATGGTGTGCTGACCGTCTTAAAACCTTTCGTAATTTGTACTCTAATTTTGGGTTTTTGGTAATTAGATTTTACGTTGTTTAAGTGCGTTTTGTGTCTAATTAATCCTTATGTGGGAGGCGCCCTCTATTCGTCTCTTACGTTAATTTTCCGATTAACAGGTTTCTTTTCCTTTAATTTCTAAACATTTTATTTTCCCTGTTTTATTGCTTTTATCTTCAGTATTTTTAGTGTGATAACCTCAGTAAGCACCCCTCTAAATTTTGAGCTGGGTTGTGGAAATTATATCGCTTCTTTTGTTATTCCGAATTTTGTAGTTTCACTTTTGCCGGCCATTTTGCATTAAGCACGTGCGACTCCATCATTCCATCTTAAGTCTTCTTAGCGCTTGCTTTTGTGTTTCTCTGAAACGGAACTATATTTGCGGTGAGTTTTATTTGAATTTACTGAAACTTTACTTATTGCAATTTTCCGTCTTAGGATTTCTGCGATTAAAAGGGGAAAATTCCAATTTCCTGCTTTTGTCTTGCCGATAATTTTTTTAATATAATTTTCCGAGAAGGAAAGATGGCTATGGTGTGAAGATGAATCTTTGATTTATATTCTTCGAATTTTTGGTAACCCGAACTCTACGTCCTGAGTCATTTCTGGCGAGGCCATACTGATGCTGTTAAGTTCTTACTGTCAGGGCTGTAACCAGGGAGAACGTGCTACCGTTTCTTACGAAGAAGATCCTGTGGAGGACTTTGCATCCCCCTAGGGATAGGCAGCTAAGTTTTATACTCATAATAAGCTTCTCTAATTTGGGGCCTACATTGAGGAACCCGTACGCTTAAGTGATATTACTTTTCTAGTTTAGATTTTGTTTTATTTTATGCTTTACAAACTTTCAAGTACTCCCGTGTGGGACTACATAAATTTAGAGACTTCCGAAATAGTAAGGGCTTCACCTTACCTTAGATTCCGAGAGGTCTGTCACTATTTATTCTGTTCTGTAATTTAGATCATATTATTTTGTGTACTTTTTGTGGTTATCTGGCTTCACCAGTAAACCCCTATTTTAATTCAAAATTACCGGTTTCTGCGCCCTCAGCACAGAAACTTGTAAATCAAAACTCTGAGGTTACGTCACGAATTTATTATAGAGTCAATTAATTTATATAACAGTTCTTGTACAGAGCCAAGTTAGAATTCTGAACAGGCGTTCTATTTTGCTAGCATATTGTAATTTGACGTAATTTTGTAATTTTGCACCTTGGTTTTTAAACTCAATGTGGTATACGGGGAGCAATCATTATTAACTTTTGTACTTGTGTTATGGTTGCATTTAGTAACTTTACCTTTGGAGCATTTGCTGCTCTTCCAATCTGTTACCGCTTAGGTAATTGTAAAATTTCTATTAATTTACTGAATTGATATACCCGGTGGCCTATCCACTGAGGGGTATTGGAACTAGATAGTTTTGTCACTTGTATCGATTTGGTTTTTGTCAATCTTGTTTGATACCTTTCGCAGGGTGACGTCATTGCCGCTGTGAACAGTTTTTTTTTTATTTGGTGCTAATGTAACTTTTTCTTTAAACTTGTTTCGACTTATTTTATAATCTTGATTACTATGTTCATTCTCTAACCTATGTAAGTCTGTCGTTGGGAACTAGTCAATGTTTTTTTTTCCTGTACTGATTTATAGAAATTCTTGCTGTGCAATAAATCGTTGGGTTTGTTATTAGAAATTCTTGTTGTTTGATTACCTTAGGACCCTGTCAGGCAGAAGTGTTTGCGTTTTATTTAGTTTCGTAGTGTTGCCGAACACCCCATTATTTAGCGCCCTTCAGGCCGTGGGTGTTCTACGTTGGCCAAGTCTTGCCAGACATAACGTAGTGGTGCCCGCCCTTACATCGATACGTTGTGAGACCCACGACGCATCCGCGTACTTTGTACTGTCTGAGCTAGTCGGTGAGACTTTTCGAGGGGCCTTTTGAGACCAGGGGCGGAATTAGGATCCGTCCTAATTCCCACTGGGGTTTGCTGCCTACGCGGTATCTTAGAGGTAGCAGTGCACATTTCCGGAAATCGGTCGTGAGTAAATATTTCTAATAATAACGCCTTAGTGATTAATTAAAAGGTTCTAACTACCAATCACTTCATAGGTAATTAAATTAGAACTAACTTAAATAGTTAAATAGTCCTAATTACCAGGAAGGTCGGAGTCGCGACGAGGTGTGTTCTACATACTGGTACAAACTTGGTTTGTCGGATTGTGGTTATTAACGCATCACATAAGGCGACATTTACATGTAAAAATGAGATAATATTCATTAATTCTCATTTGCAGTAAGTTCAGAATGTTAACTATATATACACAAAGTACAGAAGTGGAAGTGTCTTCGAGATACCGTACATTGATAAGCTCCAATAAGAGCGAAACGCGTCTGTACGTTCCGTTGATGGACGTGGCTTTTCAGCAATTTTTAATTATCCTAATTACCAGAAAGGTCGGAGTCGCGACTAGGTGTGTTCTACATACTGGTACAAACTTGGTTTGTCGGATTGTGGTTATTAACGCATCACATAAGGCGACATTTACATGTAAAAATGAGATAATATTCATTAATTCTCATTTGCAGTAAGTTCAGAATGTTAACTTAAATAGAATCAAAAACAAAAAAATACTTCTAAACACGCCAGCAGTTTATGCTGCCAGTCCTAAGCCTGAATAAAGTGTGAAGGGAAGTTGATGCTATTGTAAAATAAATGTAATTTTTCGAGATATTTAATGTGCACATTTCCGGAAATCGGTCGTGAGTAAATATTTCTAATAATAACGCCTTAGTGATTAATTAAAAGGTTCTAACTACCAATCACTTCATAGATAATTAAATTAGAACAAACTTAAATAGAATCAAAAACATAAAAAAACTTCTAAACACGCCAGCAGTTTATGCTGCCAGTCCTAAGCCTGAATTAAGTGTGAAGGGAAGTTGATGCTATTGTAAAATTATAGTATATTGTTTACCGAGTAAGAAAAGCCTAACATTCCTGGACGACTGTGAAGATTGCTAAGTAGAGGCGCAAGCCTAGACTTAGAAACACAGAGTCCAGGAATGTGGCTTTTCCTACGAGGTAAACATACTATTTTTCCGCAAATCGTTTAAAATTCGACAGATATTAATTAATTTTGAAAAAATCGCGAATAATTTTATTCACAAATAAATGGTGTTTTGGAATTCGTAATATAATTGGTTGCGTTACTATGGAAACGTATTAATGTTGAATTGTCAAACTTGACGCATATAAATTTAACTGCTGGTGTTTTCGATAGCAAAACAGTGTAAAATGATAAGTTATGATGAATTTTCCATATCTGGGACTCCTCCAGAGCTGGTTGAGGTAGTGAATACTGCTTCACTAGAATTATTGCCAAAGAAATCAAGAGAAAAGTACGAATATGTATAAGAAAAAGTCAACATTTCCTAACAGTTAGGAAATGTTGACTTTTTCTTTAAGAAATTTTGTCAGGAATGTCAAAATTTCCTAACGATTTGCGGAAAATGTATTTTTTCGAGATATTTAATGTGCACATTTACCAAATGTGTACTTTAACCGTAACATATTTTCGACCAAGTGATTTTCGGTCTATTGCTGCTTCGGACTAGTGAGGTTTCGTTCTATTGCTTATCGGTTAATTGACTTCGGTCAACTGCCTTTCGGTTTATTGAGTACGGTCTATTTACCTAGAACCCCACCAGATATCGGAGTCATGGCACACATTTGGTCCAAAGAACTATCCATCATATCATATCACCAATCCTTCGTTAACTAGACCCATTCAAACATACATTGAAGAGAACAATGGAAAGTTGTAGTTAGATTAAATAAAAAACTTTAAAAATAAATCATTCTCATTACTTTTGGGACATACCTCGTATGTCCCAACAATAGTTTATCCTAATATGATCAAACTAAGCTTCTGTATTCCAGGAATTTTCCTAACGACCTCGTATAAGACTTGACATTAAGAAATTACCCCTCGTATTGTTATCGTGATTATTATTAATTCCATTTTAATTTGCTTGATTATTTAACTGTTACATCTAGCACTTATAACTTATCCAAAGCTTTAAAAGTGTTGGGACTTTATAACAAAAGGAAAAAGATTATAGATTGTTATCTTCAGAGCTTTAGGAATCATACAGCAAATTTGTTGGAGTTTTTCTTCGAATGACCCACTTCTTATATATATATAATTAACTTATTTACACTCACAGCTACATTTGACAGTGGTTCATTATTTGATGGAGACAGAAAGGCACACGCACGTAAAGCATTTGACATGAAAGCCAGCTCTAACGCCTCGTCTCGCCCTTTGCAACAAAACATTAATATCCAGAAGGCCGTAAAACGTTTACATTCAACAGTGTTCTTTTGTTACATGGCAAAACTATGAATCATTTTCTTGTCCCAGATATCAAAAGCAAAGTGTGTGCGTTGGTAGTATACTGATATGAAGGGCTTTTACTTGCCTCTAAAATGCGAATGTTCCTTTTTCGGACAGGTCGGCTGCTATGGAAAGGATCGTATTAGAGCGAAAGGTGTGGATTAAAACAGAAGATAACATCTTAAATATAGAATATGATGCGGAAATATATTAAATTTGGCATATCTTTCATGATATTAACGACCCCACATAATTGCATATTTCTTACATAACAAGTGTTCATTTGAAAAGTCAATATAGTAGCATGTGATTTACTGAGAACATTTTGAAGTATGTCGTAAATTAAAATTTACTACGTAACCTACGAAGTCGTATATTTTAACAGTTTCATACATACAAATAAATAACAAATAATAGGTATTTATTGAAGACTATAAAAAATGTTGAAAATGTTGTCCTTCAAGACCAATGCACTTTAAAATCCTCCGTTCAAAATTTCTGATGATAGATGATATTCTGCAACATTACTGGATTGTTATTAATTTCCATGCATTTCTGTTCGATTCTCTGTAGCATATCATTCAAATTCAAAATAGGTGTCCGAAATATGTTACTTTTTAGATAAGGCCACAAAAAGAAGTCGCAAGGTGTTAAATCGCATGAACGTGCAGGCCAGACAATTTCAGTATTTCGACTAATTATACGTTCATCAAAAAATTCTCTTAAATAACACAGGTCTACAAAATTAAACTTTTTGACAGATGTTTTTATTTTGAAAACTGATTTTATATAATTTTGGTAGGCTGATTTCAAAAATTCCATGCATTTAATTGAATCACAAATTATCACAAAAAAAATTATTTGATTATTGAGTAAAAAGGTGGAATACAAGTTAAAAAAGTGGAAAAAAATACTTTACTCAGTCTTTTTTAAGTGAAATCGTTGTCTTTTTGCCAGAAAGCTGCGTTGTCCGGACATTCGGTTGTATGTTTTTAAGGGCATATCCCGTTTTAACATCCAGCAGTAGTCAGCCATCATCGTTATGCTCCATCTGGCTTGGTGTCGCCGTTCCATTTCCTTAATGTCTTGGTGAAACCTCTCTCCCTGTTCTTCGCTAACTGCTCCAAGATTTTCAGGAAAATAGTTCAAGTGTGAAAACAGGAAGTGCACTTTCAAACTCATATTATAACCTAGACGATGAAAGTGTTGTAACATATTTTGAACAATATTTTCGTAGTTTTCGTCCTTAGAGTTCCCAAGAAACTTATCAATAGAGCTGAGGATGTTTGCGGTATAACCATGGTTATATCATGTAACCATAGTAAATTACTATGGTTACATGATATAACCATGGTTATACCGCAAACATCCTCAGCTCTACTTATCAATTACTTCTTTAAATGAAACCCAGGCGTTTTTCTCGACATTCGTCATTGTGTTTTGAAAATCCTTGTCTTTGCATAATGTTCTTATCAGCGGCCCAACAAAAATACCTTCTTTTAACTTGACATCGGATAAGGCTGGAAATGTCTCGCACAAATATTTAAAACACTGTCCATTTTTGTCTAGGGCTGCTTCATCAAGCCAAGTTTGATATGGAGAGGAGGCAGTAAAACTTTTTTGGGGTCAACCAAGCTATCTCTTAATACATTTTTGCTACCAGGTGTAAGGCTTGTTCTAGAGGGCCATTCTATTTGAGTCCAATGTCTATCCTTTGCTCGACTATCCCACTCACAAATAAAGCATGGAAATTTTGTATAACCTCCTTGTTGTCCTAGTAGCATGCACAGAACCTTAAGGTCACCACAAAGCATCCACTGATGTTCTTGGTAGTTTATTTTCATTAAAAGAAGTTCAAAATTTTCATACGTTTCCATTAATTGTACCGAATGGGCAACGGGAATCGAGGCCAGCTCGTTACCATTGTGCAATGAAACGCCTTTTAAACTACGCTTACTTTAGTCAATAAACAGGCGCCATTCTTCTTTTACATACGGCAGATTTCCTAATTTTGAAATTAAGTCAGGAATATTGTTACAATACACTAGCTGTCCGGCTCAAGTAAAATATTGACAAAACTCTTTTTCGCGATCCCGGTAAAAGCTTGATGTGACGCCAGGTGCCAGTAAATGTTTCTCACGAAGTCGGGAGGCTAACAATTCGGATGCGTCCTTTGGAAGGTGCAAATTTCTAATTAAATTATTTAGTTCGCTCTGGTTAAACACTTCGGGCTCTCTGAAATCTGGTGTGAAATCTGAATCATCTGGGTCGCAATTAGATTCCTCTGATTTTGACGATATGACGTTTTCTAGTGCTTTTGGGGCGGTAGGTATCGGTACATCTGGTTCATGAGGAACTGGTCGAATAGCAGAGTCAAGATTGGGATACACAACTTGTTTCTTATTTTTTCTGTTGAATCCTTGAACATTACACGAACAAAAATAACAATCATCACTGTGATTTCTAGGCTCTCGCCATACCATAGGAACACCAAAGCTTCTTCCTACCTTTTTGCCAGTTTCTTAATACTTCAACGCAAACGGAACAAACAGTATGAGGAGCCCAGGACTTGTCTTGGTCGCCAATTTTTACACCAAAATAAGCGTGGTATACATTTTTCACAAACGAAGTTATAGTTTGCCTCTGCTTTACTACGACATAACTACCACATATATAACAAAAGTTATTCGGATTGTTCACACAATGTCTTCTTTCCATATTTATACGTTCTAGAACACTTAAAATACGCACCAACGAAGACAACAAGCGCGGGGACACAGTAGCACGACGATTAACACAACCAAACTGCACATAAGCAGGTTTCAACGTTGTATTGATGCTTCTGCGCCGACTCTGTTGCTTTGCTGAGAAATCTAATATTAACCAGTGTTGCCAAATCACATTTAATTTCATAAAAATCAATTCATTTAAAAATCATGCCTAACATGGAACAAACATATTCTTGTCATAGGTATGTATATTAATAAATTAACATTTTTAAGATATAGAGTGCTATAAAAAAAATTTACGTGATAGAGCAAAAATATGGCGTTTTTTGGAATAAGGGCCCCCAAACACATACAAATTAGCAAACAGCTTTCAAACATCAAAATTACTGTAGACCTGTGTAATCCAAAGATTCTGCAGTACAGTGACAAGGTGCTCCGTCTTGTTGGAAATATGCATTTTGAAGTTCATCATCAGGCAACTGATTGACAAATAGTTGTAAAATTTCCGTACGGTACCTTTGAGTTAACGTTTCCTGAAAAAATATTGGTCCAATGATTCGCCTTTGGTTCATCGCTGCCCAAACACCAATTTTCTCTGGATGTAGCGGTTCTTCATTAATTACATGTGGATTTTCACTGCTCCAAATTCTTGCATTTTGTGAATTTAGCTATCCCGTTTTATAAAACCATGCTTCATCAGTGAAGATGACTCTTTGCCAAAGTTCTCCATTATTGTTCAATTTTACAAACCAATTACAAAACTGTAGTCTATGTGGGAAATCAATTTCTAACAATTCTTGTACTGCTGTGACACGGTATGGATAAAGTTGCATATCTTTTTTTAATAACTTGTGAGTTGTACCAACAGAAAGGTTTATTTGTTGACTCAAATGTTGAACAGATGTTTGTGGTTCATTTTCCATTATTTCTTCATCACGATTGACAACTTGAGGTGTACGTTTCTTAACTACTGCTCCGCTGCCTGATTTTCTTAAGACACTACCAGCTTCAGAAAAAAGTTTTAAAGTTCTATCCAAAGTATTCTTAAATTGTATATAATCTATTACAAAATGTGGAAACTCAACTTGAAATTCTACCATGCAATCTTGAACTTAATAAACCCATAAACCATCAATTTCATTACCACTTCGAAAATAAGCCTGGACTAAAAAAATTTTATGTTCTAAAGTGAAAGCCATTTTAAAACTGAGAAGCAATTTATTTAATCCAGAATCGACGCCCGATTATTTTATGCACTAACTGATATTTGTGATTGACACATCTAATGTCATTTGGATTTACGTTTACGGAACAACAAACACATACTAATATATTTGCGTCTTATTCTATCAAAATTTCAAAGTAACCTAGATTGACTTTTCAAATGAACACACGTTACATACATATATCAGATCCTTTATCTATATCTTTAAGGGCATTATTTCCTTCATATTCGTATATATATATATATATATATATATACATATATATATATATATATATATATATATATATATATATATATATAATAACTTCGTGACCTTGGTATGATATGGTGAACCTAATCAGTAGGCGATTAAAGGTCTGTATATTACTTCAAAATATATGTATTTAAAAAACTCTACATGTTTCGGCAGTACGCCTTTATCAAGAGAATACAAAATATGATTTAATCGCCTACTGATTAGGTTTACCATATATATATATATATATATATATATATACCGTGTGCCCAACGTCGTGCGATCGATGGATATATAAGTAATGACTGGCCAACTGCAAGTATATTAGCCTTGCTTGAACACAATGACCGACTGATAGGAATATTCAATGTGTTAGAGAGAGATTATTTGATTCGTACTTAGATCGTATGTAGAATGTGTTGGATAAAGAAAGGGATCGCCCGTACAGTTAGACAGTAGAACCCGATTGAATATACTCTCTCAACCCTAACCACATAAACTCGCTATTCGTCTTCGTCTTACTACATTGTGGTAGATCAATCACTCCCCGGCGTTCGTACGGTATATATACGTGGTGCTACCGATAAATTCCTGTAAATTTAATGTTGCGCACGTAGCAATGCAGCTCTACAGCGCTAGATTGTGTGACCTAGGTCCATACTAAGACAACCTGTCAAACAGTACTTTGCTAGATGGTTACAGACAGTGTTTGTGTTTATATTTGTTGAGTTGTTCTTGAGTTATTCTGCCACACTACAATATCTGACGTGAAAGAGGAAACAACATGCATCAAGTTCTGCCTCAAACTTGGTGAAACGACAGCGGAAACTCTGAAAATGTTTAAACAAACGTTTGGTGAAGATACTTTAGCCCAGACGCAAACTTATGAGTGGTATAACCGTTTTAACCATAAACGGTGCAACATATTATATCTGATACGTAGTGAATAATTGGCTGCTGGAATATACATAAGTTTACTTTAATTATAAGAGCAACGTATCTATTCTGTTACACACTGTCTAATATATACTCTTGACTGCAACCGCCATCTACTATAGATGTGTTTTATTATTCAGTTTAAATGTGATCGTTATAATACGATACCTATAGCGTATGACAGTATCGTATTGTGAGTGTGTTTTTTTAATGTTTCTGGGCAATGTAGAGGTAATTAAAAATATTTTCAGTATCTGCGATTATTATAGTGGTATTGCTCACAGATAATAACTGAGAATATTAGAAAATCTGAAGATTGTAAGTAATAAATAGGTATGTTTCATTTGTGATGCACCGCACACTTTCGACGTTCATTTTAAATGTCTGCAATACATTCCAAAATCCCGCTGTCGGATGAGGAGTTAGAAGAAATTGCTGAGAATTGGTCGATGAGTGACGACGATATTGAGCAATCAGCTGATGAAAACGATAATTTTGACTTTAATACTATGCCAATTGTATTTAAAGACGATGGTCTTGTAATAAATCCTGTAGATGGCGACGCTGTATTTGGTGAACTGCATGAACTTGTGGACGAATCGCAAAATAATGAATATGAAATTATAAATTACAAAGACATTAAATTAAAAAACAAAAATATACTTTTAAATGTGGATGTGCTATCATTTAAAGGTAAGGCAATACTGCCAAATGCATTTGCACAACTTTATACTCCATATCAATTTTTTTCATACTTCTCTAACAATAAACTTTTGGAAATGATTAAAGAACAATCTAATCTTTATGGTATACAACTGATCCATAAAAACCTATCAATATTAGCATAGAAGATTTGAAAAAGTACATAGGTATAATAATCTATACGTCGGCAGTACATTTACCAAGTATAAAGTCATACTGGTCTCAAAAGGTGGGCCTTCAACAAATAAAGGACTGTATGAGCCAAAGAAAATTTCAATTAATTAAAAAATATTTACATTTTAATGATCATGCGACATTGCAAACAAAATATGATCCTAATGCAGACAGACTGCATAAAATAAGACCAGTAGTAGATTTTTTAAACGCAACTTTTGAAACAGTTCCCTATGAACAATATTTGTGTGTGGACGAACAGTTGTGTAGCACTAAAACTCGTCATTATTTAAAACAGTATTTACTGATGAAACCCCATAAATGGGGTTTCAAATTATTTGTTTTGAATGGTGTCAGCGGATACGTTGATAAGTTCGAAATTTATACTGGAACGGAAAACAAAAATAAATTACATTGCGAAGCTGATTTGGGTTGTAGTGCAAATGTTGTAGTCTGCCCAACCAGGAACATCCCATGTAATCAAGATTGTATTTTGACAATTACTACCCTTCAGTTCACAAGCTAGCAACTAAGGGTGTACATTCCTTGGAAACTATTAGAAGAAATGGTAATCCAAACTGTAAATTATCTAATGAGCAAAAAATTAAAAAAGAACCTATGGGAACATCTTATGAATATGTAGGAAACGTGAAAGGTATTGATGTGTCAACTGTTGTCTGCAAGGACAATAAGCTTGTTACACTTATATCAAGCTTTACAGAGATATTACTTATACAACAGGTTGACCGATACGATAAAAAGCAAAAAAAAAGTGGTTAAAATTGATTGTCCAAACTTTATCAAAGAATATAATCGCTACATGGGTGGCGTGGACTTCTTAGATAGTTTAACCGGCCAATATAAAATTCAAATTCTGACGAAGAAGTGATATATTAGGATTTTTGTACCATTTAGTTGATTTGACTTTAGTCAACAGTTGGATTATTTATCGTAAAGAAATGATCTCACGAAATGAAAAATGTCTTTGGCTATCAGAGTACAGAATCGAAATAGCTGATTGTTTGTGCAGAGAAGCAAGCCAAAATATTTTAAAACATGGAAGACCGCCGAATGACATTGAGACGCAAATACAGTTGAAAAATAAGAGAGGCCCCACAGCATATATGCCACCTAAAGATGTCCGTATTGATGGAATAGGACACTGACCTGAGTATACTACAAATAGAATAAGATATAAACCAAATTGTAAAAAGCTGACGTTTATTAAATGCAGCAAGTGTGGCGTTTCATTATGTTTAAACAAGGACAGTAATTGTTTTAAGGAATTTCACGTGTAAACAAATTAAACCATAAAATAACAATCAGGGTATTATTTTTATTATTGTGTATTTCTTATATTTCAAAAGCGCCATGTATCATATTTGAAACACTACCAAAAACACCATTTTTCTTAAAAATTTAACAAAACAGATTTTTTTTAAATAATTTTGTTGTTATTAATAAGATATAAGATATTACTATGATTTTATATTACCTAATATAAAAAATTGCGCCGTTTAGGGTTAAAATGGACGTGTGTCGGTTGATGATGATGAACATTCCGGTCATGCATCGACGGAAAATAAGTCACAAAATGTGGCAAAAGTATGTGATGCTATCCTGCAAGACCGAAGAAAAACAATCTATGACATTTGTAACATTATCGGCTTGTCGTACAGCGTTTGTCAGTGTATTCTGTCCAGTGAACTCAACATGCGGCGTATTGTTACGAAGTTTGTGCTCAACCCAACTTACACGTCACTTATAGTGCGCCAGTTTCTAGCCTCAACGAAAACGGTAGTAGTACCCCAGGTCTTGCCCTGTGTGGCTTCTCCCTTTTTCCGTAGTTGAAACTGAAGCTCAAGACGATAGAGCGAATCACAAGTAATGTTGGACACCTTAATACGCGAAAACTTCCAACACTGCTTCCGGTCATGGACAAGGCACCAGGATCGGTGTATTCATGCGGAAGGAGAATGCTTTGAAGGAGATGTAACATACATCAGGTGCAAGCAAAAGACAACGAAAACTGGTTTTAATTAAATTTTGCGCGATCTTACAACCCGCCACGGACTTACTTTGACAGCCAGCCAGTGCCAACGGCGTAGATTTCAGTGAAGATGGTCGTACGACTCTTGTCGGAACGTTGGTAAACTAACTATAATTTGAAAAGGACACCACCTCGTTTTAAGGGTTGCTTGCCGTAGGGATTATACGTCACGACGAGGACGTAGTTATGCTAACGTATTCACTGCTAATAATTCGTCCGAATACATGATATGAAGTAAAAGAAAATATCCCACATAAAAAAAAGAACCAAGTTTATTAAGAACGTTTCGGTAAAAAGAAAATTTACAAGTATACAAGCTCTGTATAACATTAAGTTTAGCTATCTGATAATTATAATAAATTTATCTCTTCTTATAAATTCGAAATGCAAAAAAACAAAACTTTTGTACGGGCCGGTATAACACAAAATTGTATATAGGATGTGAACTAAAAAAAGAGGAAAGCGGTATACAATTACGTGAGATCTCAGGTATGCATTCCCAATCGAAATTACGCCTTATGCATGAATACTTAATACTATATATACTATGTCGCTAAGAATAAGTAAAGCAAAAAGAAATAATTACATCCTTATAAATAAATAACTATAAGATCATACAAATTTAAGCACGTAAATAATAAATTCACAATAAAATTACAAATCGACACTAAGAATTCTAAATTCTAAACTTATCAAATAAATTATTAAAGGTTCAAACCTAAAAAAAGGGATAAATTAATGTGAACTATACTAATCTATTTCAATAGCAAAGAAATTACTAATCGTACAACGTAAAAGGGGGATTAAATTAATGATTCTTTATTATTTTTCTTTGGTATGTGACGATAACGACGTTATTATATATGACACAATTGCAAGTTTTAAGAAATAATTAATCAGTCGAAACGGCGTAATTAGTACAACACTACCTTTCGAGTTGTAGATAAAGTTCGAAGATAAACCACATCAAATGGAGTCATTTTCGCTTCACACGTGATCCTCGATGAAACATTAGATCCACGTGGATTGATTCACTCACTGCTATATCAGAGTCTTCACTTTCGATGATTTTAAACTTTGACGGCAAATCTTAACATCAAGTAGCTATAGAAGCTATAGAATCGGGTAGCATGAACCATAAACTAGAACCCTACAGATAGTTTTATATGTATCGGAAATGTTTTCTACCTAAAACTCTCTTATTTCGTAGTTAATTCCTTCCATCCCCCTAAAATCCCTTGTATTTATCCCTTGCTTTAATACGTTTGGGTCCACATTTTAACTAATTTAGCTTAGCTGTTCATTCTTTACTCGACTTAGCTCCCTCGTATACAGTGTGGTTGGTTTTTACTTGTCCAGTCTATATCAGCTTTATTATCAAAAATACAAAAAAATGTTAAAGTAAAATAATTTTTACCTAGAAATGGTCTATCATATTGCATCATTAGTAATCTTTCATAGCCTGCTGATTTTTTAGCAGCGATAATCAACTTTATTTTTTAAAATAGAACATCCTGTATATTTTTGAGGGAAATGATTCTAAATAAATTTCTCATTATAACGATGTATAACAAGTAAGGAACTGCCTTTAAATGATGCCTAATAATGGGGAAAACAAAATTATAGTAGTCGACTCTGATATTCTATTATTTATAACAGTAAATATTTGACATTAGTCAGTTAGATGTGTTTAATAGTGACAAAAGTGCAGCGGTTCTTATTTAACTAATAAAACGTTAGTCATTTGTATAAGAAAAATGGACATTGGCTTCACAAACAGTGAAAAAGTTGATACGCTGTGCTGTTTTCAGGAGGAACATAATTACGCGACCCCACAAATGTTTAGAATGTAATGGTGGACAATTTGAACAATTATTATAAGACACACTACTTACTATCTAGTATTTAATTCTTTTTAATTTATAATAGATGTCATAATGTTGTTAATCATAGCAAATAATTAAAATTATATTGTCATAATTTCTAGAAATAGCAAATTTTAATTTTCCATATTTCTTCTTATTATTTGGTTTCCGTAGACAATTGCTACACATATACCAACTTGTGACATATCATAATAAACAGAATTTAATGGAGATTTGTTTTTACAGAAAATATACAGGGTGTTCCACTAAAAAAAAATATAGTTGATTATCGCTGCTAAAAATCAGTAGGCTATGAAAGATTACTAATGATTAGAGCAGACCAATTTCCGTGCGCGCCATGAGCGCCAGTATGGGAGCGTAATTCGTAATATATTAGAATATGCGATAGAATAGGGACGCAACATGAACTTGCTACCGATATAAGTATAGAAGTAGAGACATTTATTCTATCAGAAATAATTAAATATACATTTGGTTTTCTGCTATTAATAAACACACGAAAAATAAGAATAGTACATATTATAGCAGCGTTGTATGTACCTATAAATAAAAATGGAAAATGTATGAAATCAGTGATTGTGTGCACGACAGAGGATTTAAAAAAACAATTACCGTTTTAAGCGTCTTCCAAGGATTGACAAACTGGAGAAACTCGATTGTATATTTTCAACGTCAAGTGCGTTTCTAAGGTTATTTCTGAAAATCATGTCCGCCGTGAGAAAAAAATATGTTTATATTCGGAAAACGAGGACAACTTAAAGCATCTGTAGACTTGCCCTCAAAAATACGTGTTAAGGTATCAAAATCTGCATTTCTGTCAAAACACTTTCGATATTAAAGCATCTACCTCTGGATAACATCTACGAACCTGTTCTGCCACAAGGTGTAGAGCATGGAGTTTACAAGTAATATGTAACAAGTTAGGACAATATTTTCTAAGAGACCGACCTACAGAACACATGGTTTCGGCACCATCACCCATAAACATTAATACTTGATCTTTCGAAAGTTTAAATTTTTCCAAAGTATCTAATAGCACCTCTGAAATTTTTTTGGGATTATATTGTTCTAGTCGTCTGGATGCTAATAAAATTGAAGACGTTGGTTGATGTGGTTCCATATTACGCGCCATCACGTTAACTACAGATTGTTTTTTGCTGTCAGTTGTTTCGTCCACACATAACCACAGTTTTTTATTTTTCAGTTCGGCTTTGATTTTATTTTCAACCTGTTTACGTACCGATGGTAAATTCCTTCATAATGTTGTCGTGCTCGGTAATGTTTGATTCGCCTATTTATTCCAAAATGAAATAAATGAGTCACTACTTAATAAAGTAAACGGCAGTGTACACACAATCATAGTTACACATAGTTCATGTATAAACTGTTGTCGATCAATTTTGTTATTATTGTGCTTCGAACTGCTTACGTGTTCTTTACAATGTGTTTTTGACCAACACATTAGATATGTATTGCACACTAAACATTTTATTTTTGAGCCATCGTATATTAAGTCCGGGAAATCCATAATAAACTTATTCACTTCGTCAGACAACGGTAGTTTTCTCGATTTATGTGTCGGCGACATTTTATTACCTATGCTTACACTTACATGCAGTCTAAGCAAGTACCAACACACTTACTGAATGCTTTTTATTAGTTCTGATGCAGTACAATCATCCCCACATCGGGGCACATGGCGTGCACGGAAATTGGACTGCTCTACTAATGATGCAGTATAATAGACCATTTCGAGATAAAAAACATTTTCCTTTTTGTATTTTTGATAATAAAGCTGGTATAGGCTGGATAATGGACAACCACACTGTATAACGCTTTGTTACTAATATATGACCTTGGTAAGAATATTTACAGTAAAATAAAGTATTAGCTGGTAATTGTGCTACTAAATTTGTTCTCCAGATAAGACATACACATTCTAATCGCTGTTGCTTATTATAATCACTTAGTATCTACTTCAACCAAGTATTTCCAATAGCTTTCAATGCTTCTTTTTGAATTCCATTATCGCATTACTCGAACTAATTATTTTATCAGATAATGTTATTTCCCTATCAATGTCGCTGCTATTATCAAGGAAACTATACATTAATTGCTCTACGGTAACAGAAAGGATGTTATAGGTCGGCGCTAGGATTATCGTGTGGCCCGGCAGCGTTATCTTATAAAGGGATCATGTACACCGTAAATTACAAGGGCATATTGTTCCGACTGTGTGGACTATCCACCCACTAAAATTTCATTTGTCCATCTTCCATATGGCGCGCATTATTAATGGTTTCGAGATGTTATCAATCGGGTGACCCCCCGCTTCGAAATTTAACTGTTTTCTGTGTAATTAGGACCCTGACCATTCAGCATATGAAATATGAAGGAAAGTGTTATTTTGAAAAAATAACAGTCGTGTATTTAATTATCTTCGGGCTCATTTATAAATGTACGCGTTTTTTTTTGTTTCCTAATTTTGTCTGCCTACACTCTTAGTTGTTTTTATAAATTAATGGCTACATTTCAGTATTTTTAAAGGTGGGTATTTGATTACTTCCGGTTTAATTAACAAACAAACCGATATCTTTTACAGACCATTAATAATATTTTTTTATGGTTATTAATAAGTAAAGGAATAGGCATTTTGGAATTAATTTACTTAAAACAATTAGGAATTTAAAAAAGTTGTATAGTTGTCGTCAAGATAATTTGAAGTAACTTGTATAAAGGTAATGAGAATTGAAAGATAACCCTAATAGAATATGTAAACAGCAGTAGTAAATACAACAGGACCGCATTTAGGTGAAATATTCTTACGCCCGATTTTACAATTTATTATCCTTTACATTTAATAAATTAACTAATTTATTAGTAGAGACCGGACACGAGAGGTTGATAACTCATCGCCCACGAGCGTACTATTGAACATTTGTATTTTTAATTTAAAACAAAATTTAATTTTTAATTTTGTTTATATAATTATACTTATAATAATAAAACGGGTATATATACGGCTGCAAAATACGAAATACATTTTTATTTGTTCATTTTGTAGTTCAAGTTGAGTAAAGGAGTATTAATATTTACTAGCAATAATTTCTCAAGATTCTCTTCTGTAAAATTTGAAATACATCCTAGTAAATATAAAACGTTATTTCTACATCGCAACTGGTTATAGGGGCATACTGGAAATATTCCTCTATTTCCGCGTATATTGCAGTTAGATGTTGTGACATTGTCCCCATACACAATTGTCGCATGTTATTAAATCTGGATTTCTATTAAATACTGCGCCTAACTTTTCCCGAAGGCAACATCCGAAGTCACTTGGAATAATTTTCAAATTATTATTAGCCACATCTAACGTCGTTAAACCATTATTTATTTTGAGATTTCGATTTTCAAAATAAGTGATTAGTTCTGGCAAATTTCCAAAGTGTTCCTGAAGACAGTACAACTGATTTTTTAAATGTGGAATTTGTGTTAGTTTCTTGCACTCAGAAATACCCCGAGCATCGTCATTTAAACATGCAACGATATTTTGTAAACTGTCGAAATTCTCTGCATAAAAACTAGTAGCTTCCAACCATATCCCCCATCTAGTTATTACTGGAGAGGGAGGAAGTGACGAAGATGGCAGGTTTTCCCTGTAAAGAGCTACTCTCAATGGTGCTTTTCGGAAACCTTATTTAAAAGTGGATACAAGTCTATCAACTTCTGGAAAGGTGTCTCTGATATATTCACAGATTCTGTGGAGAGCATATGCTACGCAAGTAATATGCTGCACATTAGGATATGTTTCCATTAATAGTCTGCCTGCTTTTAACATACATGCAGCTCTGTCACTTACAAATAAAAGTACTTTTTCTTTGTACCTGTCTTCCGAATGAAGTATTTTTTGAATATCTTCGTTAATGGTTTTAGCAACTGTTTCCGTATCAACTCAGTCTATAACTTTTGTTGCTATTACATATGTGTTATATGAAATAGTTGGATGTAGTATACCAGCTACAACATTTACCACACAGCGTCCTAATAGATCGACAGTTTCGTCGGCACTTATCCAGAAGTATTGATTTGAAAGAGGGCTTCTAATGCGTTCTACTGCTTTCATGGAGCACTTACAAACACCGTATTTGCGTAAGGTGGATTGGATGTAGTATACCAGCTACAACATTTACCACACAGCGTCCTAATAGATCGACAGTTTCGTCGGCACTTATCCAGAAGTATTGATTTGAAAGAGGGCTTCTAATGCGTTCTACTGCTTTCATGGAGCACTTACAAACACCGTATTTGCGTAAGGTGGATTCATCAGGAACATATTTTTGGAGAAATATTTTTAAAACGGGATTGTTCAGTTTATTTAATGGAATGTTAGCCACCATAAAAGTTTCACAGAGTTCTTCGTTAAAATTGTCAGATTCCAACGGTTCCAATTTCTGTACATGTGTTTTCGATGCTAAGTGACTGAATTTTTTAACGATATTTTACAGATTTTGCAATAAATTTCGAAATCACTAACAATGGACATACAATCGGTATGACTGTCAATCCAACACGCCATTATTTTACGATTCCGTTCCCGACATTCTTCGATATCATATCTGAAAAATTAAATTAAACAATGCTCTAGATCTAAATAAATGAAAACTAAAAATGTATGCGTAAGTTATCAAATTTTCTTTTACTGTCAGCAACTGTTAGTATAGTTCAATACTATCGATTTGTGAATTTTACGTAAAATATTTCTCCTGGGGCAATTTCAACACTTTCTTCACATTGTCACCGTATTTACGCAACACCTTCAAACAATAAATAACAAGTTATAAGATATTGTTTGAAATATTTTATGTCTGTCTAATACGTTGCATTGGTACATATTTGCCGCTTCTTGCTTGAACAAAATTATCAAAGAGTGTTTAGGTTTTCTTAATAGTACGTATGTTAATAAACAAACGTAAATAATATGTATGTAACCTCAAGAAATTCTGTGTAAATTACACTAAGATTTCAACGCCATCTGATCCATATTTATTTGGAATGAGGTATAGATATATATGATACCGCTACAACAAAGAATGATGCTTTTCAAAATATTTTATCACTATTATTAAGATCGACTGTTAAAGATAATAATTTACATTTAGACCCCTAGCATCTGGTGTCATTAAAATATGCACCTATCACTTCAATTGATGTCGAAAGAGCCTTCTCAACATATAAAAATATTTTAAGCAACAACAAGACAAAATTTTAATGTCGAAAATCTAGAAAAGTACTTGATTATTAATTAGTAAAATAATAAATTAAATAGATCTCAAAGTGAATAGTTATTAATAATAACGATGCATATAATTCTATGGATGTTACTTAATAATACATTCGGCAAAATAATTATCGCAACACCTGAATTTTTTGAGTCTACGACCATTTAAACGTACTGTTTGCTATTAAATTGATTATATGACCGGGTAGCCCGATTACAGTTTGCACGCGAACGCGCCGATTGGGTCATAAACCACTGGGCCAATGTCATCTTTACGGATGAGTCTAGGTTTGCTTTATGGTCTTCTGACAGACCTGTGCCGGTGTATAGACGACCTGGCGAACGTTATACTGTCTGTAACTTCCGTCCACGTCTCCGTTTTGGTGGAGGATCCGTGATATAATAGGGAGCCATCTCTTTACAGGGCCATACAGCATTGGTACCATTACCTGGGGCTAGATTAACAGCGGCTAGATATGTTATCGACATTTTAGAAGAACATGTGATACCATATACGCCCTTTGTTGGTGAAAATTGTGTTCTTATGCACGACAATGCACGACCCCACACAGCAGGAATTGTGCAGCAATATTTGCAGGTTCAAGTGCCAGTCTTAAGGTGGCCTGCACGAAGCCCAGACATGAACCCTATCGAGCATGTCTGCGACCACCTACGACAAGCTTTAAAACGGCACCAGCGAGCATTCCGTAACCTTGAAGAAATCTAAGATGTACTTTTACAAGAATGGGAAAATCTTTCACAAGACTATGTTGCAGACCTCATACGCAGCATGCCAAGGAGGATAGAAGCTGTAATTCAAGCCATGGGTGGATATACCAGATACTAGTGCCATTTTAAACCAGTATTCATTATTTTGTAATTTTGAATAAGTTGTTCTTTTGTTATTTTCTGCATTATATGAGTTGAACAGTGCTGTTAATTATCTTTTATGTTTTTTCATGACCTAACATTTATAAGTAGAATAGTTTAGATATTCAGAAATGACATTTTATGGAAAAAAGTTGGAGTTGCGATAATTATTTTGCGGAGTGTATAATAACTGGTTATGTTATCATAGAATCATATGTATATAGCTATTAATTGTAATCTTTTACCATATTATTATGCAATGTTCTTATCATATATTATATAATAAGTTTTTATGAATAAATGTTAGTTATACGACATTTTGTTATTTTACTACTCTCCTTGATTTCCTGTAAGCGAAATATATATAAAATAAAGTACATAAAAATGCATAAACGGTAAAAATGAAGCATATATTTGACATATTTTTGGGAGACCGTGGATTTCTACGCATATTAAAAGCATCTCTTGTGCATACAAATCCGAACTTTAGCTATAAGCAACTCTAAAAAGGCATTCCTCGTATCTAATTGTCATTAACTTTGTTTTTGTAATGGAATTATTTTCTATTGGATAAATAAATATACTTGTTCCTACGTAAAAGTATTTCCAAAAGCTTTGGAAGAATTAACGTAATGCGTTGGTGGGAAACATCTAATCAATAAAAACTAATTTTAACAATATATTTACTATACGAGTATATTAGTGATAGCTATACATTCTATTTATATTGAACTCTCATATTGGATCATATTATAGACATTCATTAACGAAAGTAAATATTTCAAAATCTCTCAATTGCAAGAGACCATTAAAATGTAATACATACATACTTGTATTACCAAAACCCATATTTATTTGTTATTTTGATATTACGTTCGATCTTAATTTCGTTGTATTTTCACGATGCACTTAATTGAACTCAAATATTTACTTCAATCATTTTTCCACACGACACGACGGAAACTCGATACTAGTAAGGAGTAGTCACGTGATAAAGTCATTTTCTTCCTTAAATACATTAGCGCCAACCTTAATGTAGGTGCTAAATAAATAGGTGGAATATAGGTACAGCTATGTTGTAAAACGGAGACCGGAACCGTACTATTTGGTGCATGAATTACAAGTTTTGTAAATTTTCATAATGGCCCGGGCAACGCTTGATAGGACGCATAGATTTTCCGAACGATTACACAGGATTCAATAAGCGGTGGAAAGGCAGGGTAATGCGCAGCGATTAGCGAAATTTAACAGTCAGTGGTTTCTTCAATATAGGCAGTGTTGTATTTTGGAGTTTCGAAAATACAAAGATAAAAATATTTTGATTGGCGACTGAATTCTTTTACCTAAATATTTGGTTGGTGCATAAATTCTAAATGTTTTCAATGAATTTAGAATTTACTAATTTTAACAAAAAGTTGCAGGAACTAATTAAGAATATATTCTCCCCGATTATATGTCAATGTTTCTCAGTGAATATTTCGATTTTACGCATGTTGAAATCTATTGAGTTGGAAGTCAAGATATCAACGCTAACCCTGGGATGCAATATCTTCTTATTAACTAAAATATATGCAAATTGTGTTATTTTAAATTAAGAAAAAAATTAATTTTAACACATAAATTTTGAGTACTGCTGTCTGTTCTGACTCACCCGATATATGCTACTCATATATTCCTTGTCACTTGCAGATATGCAGACGTATTTGTTTACATACGGTTTGTTTACAATGAATGGATTTACACATTTACACATAAGTAAGTGATGAATATGTTATTATCTACGATTTAGTAAGGGTTATCGTACTCTCAATACAACAGCTACTAAAACACATTATTCATATAAACTCATAGAAAAACCTAGTTATTATAGAACAAAGATTATTTATAGGTTAGAATAACAAGTAGTGCATATTCTTTCACTGTCGTGATATATTATTTTTGCAATTAACACATATTATTTTGCTTTTGGGAGCTTATTTTGAAGGACACACTGACCATATTTTTCTCTTGATCGTTTCATTTGATTCAGCTGCAGGTGGTTCACAAATAACAATAAATATTTTCACACACTCCACAATATTGTGTCGGAATTTGGAGTAAGTCGATCTTCTTGCCGTATAGGGTATCTCCAGTTCTTTTTCTAAATATTTTAGAAATATTATGCATTTGTAAGTAACGCCAGCGTTATAATTTGGTTGTTTTTTGGTTAAAACAATAAAAGCATTTAGTGCCGCCATGTAAACTATACGAGGTACATTCAAGTTGTTACAATATTTTATTGATCTGTCCCCGTCTACATTTATATGCTCTCTGTTATTGTCGTAATTCATTGTTGTTGGCGTTAGATGCGTATTGGAATTTTCCGAAGTAGTTGTGGTAAAGACTGTGCTTGATTTTCGCTTTTGTTCTACGAATATCTCAAGTTGCACGTGTCGAATAGAGGAAGTCTTTTAATGTGAATTTGGTTGTTTAGTTGACAATATTGAAAATTAATCGCCCGCTAAGTGGATGTGACTTCGATCTAAGGACGTAATTAACGTATCAGCTTTAGTTGGCTAATTGCATGGCAACTGAATCAAAACCCGAGAAACCCTCTTAATAAGTCACTTTTTCTTTTTTTTTGTTGTTTAACCCCGTTTTTTGTAATATTCATTGCTAAATAATCTCGTGGTATATTTTCTGTAGGGTCTGCAACAGGCCTAGTAAACTGGGTGCAATAGCTTGGAAAACTGCCCCGATAATTTCAGATTAATCTAGCCATGTACACATTGACCAAGTGTTCTAATCTGACCGGACAGACGCTTTTTATTCCGTCAAAAAGGTTTCAAGTCCCTGATGAAATGATTAGTGGCTATTTTGTTAATTTTTTGTTAATTGTGTCCCGGAAAATTATTTCCTTATATCAACTATTAGTTTCTGTCTCAAAAATTAACTTTACTTTGTTTTTGTTAGTAATTTAACTAGATTTATTTTATTACGTTGAAATTTTATATGTCGTTCACTTAATTTAGACCATTTTATTGTTCTAAGTTTTTTATTTGTTGAGGCTTTGAACTTATCTTTTCAGATTGCAGGGATCCTGTGGAGCATTTCGCCGTTTTGGATTACACTTTCGTATTTAGTAGTTTGTATGCGCATGCACCTAAGATCGCGCGATTCCTTTTCTCCGTTTTCAGAATAGAACTTCCCTAAGTAAAACTGAGTGGCGCTACCTAACATCTTTTATTTAGTCACCCACGCCGTCTCCACTGATTAACGGCATTTACAATAAATAGAAGCTTCCATATATTTGTGCGATACGACTACCTGTGTCGATCTATTTCGGTCATCTTCATAACGCCATCGCTGTGCCTGCGCGCGTCGTATGTAGCAGCCTGACAGGCCTGCTTTATGTATCTTAGGGTTAACAATATGCATGTCTACAATTCTGGTAAATAATTACCGAGACAAGTTATTTCCTCAAAAAAGAACACTAGGCCTAGTCATAATGCTCAACCCATCCCATAAACATGTTGTAGTTTGCTATAAAAGATGGTTGTGGAGTTAGTACCTTCCCTACTTTTTCTCTACTCCATCGAGAAATACCCATGCTAGCGACTCAAATTTATCAAAATTTGTTCCCATTGTAGCAGTTTTATTCTTCGGCCTTACAATCAAAATTTCATGAATATTTTAAAATTTAAAATCGTAAATTTCTCTAGGACCCTTCTCAATTTCATTCAATGGTTTTATAAGACAACGCTTTACTGTTCGATTATCCCTCGTGGTAACCGCTGCCCTATATCATTGCCGCTTCAAAGGTCTAAACCGTTTGTAGCTTGCAACATAATGAGCAAAATAAATATGTCAGTTGTTGGGGGTCATGAATAATGTCTAACATTTTATGTACTGCTCTAGTTCCCAGAGGATCTCTCACTTGTTCCCTGTCTTTTCAAAAATACATCGAAAAGTAGAAACAATAATAGTTGCCGCCACAGAAACCCAAAACTTGCATCAAACCTTTTAGTTTCCCACCAATAAATTTTCTCTGTCCATGGTGTCCTTAGTACCTTCTTATAATTTCATCGATGGATAAATTTTGTTCAAAAACTCTGCATCTTTGAATTTTATTATTCGCCAAATCTATCAATGATCTAAATTTGAAAGCCTTATCATATTTGTTATCATTTGCTTCGGAATTGTCTTAAATGCAAATTATATTTTTCAAGATAAATATTGCAACTGATAGCATCGTCTAAACTCGTCCATTTTTACAAAGTACAATACAAAGTAGCCCCACATAAATAAATTATGCAATTTTAATCTCTGTATTTGACTTAATTACTCCTTTATTCGATTAATTTTGCACTAGCAACTGTTGTCTGTTTCCCATTTTGCGGCTCTTCTTCAGCCCCGTTATGGTGAGAAATTGCGAATACATTAACAGGTATTCTGGAATCGAGGTTATACAACCGCAACTGCTATGATACATCGCACGCATGCAGATAAATAGGGGGCGCAGCTGTTCCAGTGTCAGTATCTAATACACGAGCGGCCAGGAATTAGTCATGCCATGCCGAATCGATTGTATTAATGAATGCTTATCCTGCTAGTAAGTTATAGTGCAGTATCTCTTGTTCACACCTTACCTTATAAAGGCTTTATAAAATATACGATTTAGTCAATAATATTACTTCTGTTTTTAATTTTGATTTTAAACATGAAAATGTATACAAATAAACTTGTAAGTAAGAACATACATTTTGAAATAATTCGAAAATAGTAAATGAATTGACTATTGGGTCTATACCTTTCCGATCAATATTTGGATTGAGTGAAGAATTAATATATTCAGGCGTGAATTTTGCAGCACAAATGCGTTTATTCTTTTAAGGGGTTTCTGCCCAGTTAATTCAAAGGTAATTACATCTTCTTTATTTTGATCCAAAAATGACATAAGCATGATAATTAACGCACCTAAGAAAAGAAAATACGTAATTTTACTAAGCACTATACATCATAACAGAGCTGTTAATGTCGATGCTAAAAACAAGTTCGAAATTATCTTCTACCACAATAAAACAAAATGCGGTGTCGAAGTTATGTGTTAATTGCAAAAATAATATATGTAATGGAATACCCATTAATTGCTATTCTAATCTATAAATAATTTCTATGATTCTTGAATATTATTACAATATTTTATTGATCAGTCCCTGTATACATAGGTGTGCTGTTTGTTAGTGCCATATTTAATCATTGACGGCGCTAGGTGCGAATTTGTACTTTCCTAAGAGATGGTAAAAGTTGCGCATTACTGTGACTTTTGTTCTAGGAATATTTATAGTTGCACGTGTTGAATAGACTATGTCTTTTAATGTGAGTTTAGCTGTTTCGTTGATGATATTTTTGAAAATTAATAACAACCCTGAGATTAATTAATTAATTAATTAATTAAGGTATCAGCATGGGTTGGCTTATTACACGCCAAGCGAAACAAAACCCAAGAAACCCAATTGGGTGTCTGTAACAGAGCTAACAAATTAGAGTGGAATATTTTGGAAAACAGATATTGTTCCAGACATGCATTCTAGGGTTAACCGCTTCATATTCATTATAGTGTTCATTTCGTTATACTTGTATATAAAAGTATAACGAAATGAACGCCATGATAAAGTTTCCATAACCGAATTTAGAAGAAATATAGTAATACAATATCTCGAATTGAGACATGGAAAACATACATTGAAAAGAAGGCCTATTAGTTTTCGGTATCCACCAGAACACAATATCTTTGATTACATATGATTTTACGAAAAGGGACACATTTTGAAGAAACGTAAAAGCCAACGCCGATGCCAGTTCCTAAGCTGCAAAGCAAAACTGAACTTTTGCAAAAAGCGTAATCTAACACTATGTACTCGTATATTGTGCTCTTATAAATATTATAATCAGAGAGATTTATAGAAAATATGGTTATGTGTATTTTCTATAAATCTGGTCTTATTAGAATTATCATTAATAATTAGAGAGCGGACTCGAGCGATTGATGATTCATAGCCCAAAGGCGTCTGCCTTGTATTCGCAATAGGTTTGCTTCTGTAAGCGATCCGTAAGTTTCGAACAATTTGATACATGTGGCTAGCTGCATAAGTGTCACATACCTCCATATGCACTTAATGTGTATCTGTCAATCCACAAATCTGGATTTCCGCTAAATATGGCATCAACTTTTTGTCTCAGCTTGTTTCGAAATTCAGAAGGCATACTTTTCATTCGATCGATATCGGTTTCTAAGTTAATTATTGTCTCTTTTAGGTTAATATCTTGATTTTGCATGTAAATAATCGTATCTGTAAGACACTAGAAATTAGCTTTAATAAAGTTTAACTGGTTTTGTAAATTTTCAATTTGTATCAGGTGTTTACAATTAGAAATGCTTTGCGTATCATCATCTTGATGATCAAAAACAAAGTTTTTTAATTCTTCCAAGTGTTGTGAATCGAAAAATGCTGCTTCTAACCATGTTCTCCAGTTAGTTAATATAGGAACTAGGGGTAGGGGCAAATTTGGAAGTATTTCTCTATAAAATGCTACTCGTGAAGATGCTTTGAAAAATATCTTTTTAAATGATGAAACTAAATTATCAACATTTGGCAAATGAACTCCTGATGTATTCCACATTTTTCCCATCGATGTTCTATCATTTCTAAAGCTCCTCGAAAAAAGATTGTTCGACCTCTGCCCAAACAACTGATTTATCGCACATATTACATCATTATTTCAAGGAAGTCGTTTACCACGCAAGTGTTCTTTAAATTTTGGTAACAGTCGGCAATTGCTGGGGGCCAAATCTGGTGAATATGGCGGATACTCAACCAATTCGAAGCCTGGTTCAGCTTATGAAGCTGTTCCAATGGCGAACCTGTGACTGGGTGCGTTATCCTAATGCAGGAGAACACCTTAGCGCAACTTCCCCGTACGTCTTTCTTTTATGAAATCTCGTAATTTGGGAATTAAATTGTCATAATAAACACTTGTAATTGTGGCCCCTTCCGCAGGGAATCTACTAAAATTACGCTTTCAGCATCCCAAAATACGGATAGCATGATCTTCCTTGCTAAAGGTTGCATCTTGAATTTTTTCGTCGGTGGTGAACCTCGATATGTTCATTTCTTACCCGCTATTTTGGTCTCTACATCATAATGATGGATCCAGGACTCAAACATTGTCAGTAATCTGGAAAGAAAGTTTTCTTTGTCGTGTCTATACTGCTTTAAAAGACGACTGCACACGTCTTTTCCAAGATTGCTTGTGTGCATCTGTTAACATTTGTGGTACCCATATATTTTTTCATGTTCAATTTGACTGTAATGATATTATTAAGCTCATGGTATTAGAGACCAGGATCTTCAACTATTTGTCTAATAGTCACAAGTCGATCTTACAGCACGGGATCAAAAAAATTATTAAAAATTTTTTGGGTAGTGACGGTTGCGGGCACTCCACCTGAATGTTCGTCTGTACACGACTATCTACCACATTTAAACTCACGACATCATCTTTTAACTATGTCATGTGATGCAGATTTCACTAACGTATTCGGAAAAGCTTGATGAATTTGAATGAATCACCACTCGGTGCTCGACACAATCCCTTTTGATACTGGTATGTGACTCTCTCGACATCGGGCATCTACTGTAGGCACGCTTTAACAGGTTCAGATTTGTCTCTAGCGTTAATCTATACATAGCAGGTTACAATGCAACGTGAAGATAAATAATTGCTTTGTGTTTGAAAATGGGTCAGAGGCGGAGCAAAGGGATCAGCCCTCATACATATAATCACCCAGCGTCCTCAAATTAGAGCGTTCTATATTTACAAACTCCAAAAAAAACGTACTTTTAAAGTATTTACCAGCGAAAGATTTTGGGTCAATTTGGAGATTTTTACAAAAAAATTAAAAAAATAAATAAATCGTGCGCTAATGAGTTAAGTACCTCGTGACATTTTCCTATTTCCGCAACCTAACAGACCGCGCCGTGGTTCCAGTTATGAGACGATTTAAGAGATAAAATGTAATTAAAGATATGCTCTGAAGACTATTTCATTATGAAACAGACATGTAAAAAAATTTACATATCTGTAACTGTATACTTGGACTTGGACGGACTTTCGTCCGTCAGATGTTACTTATTAAATAAGTGCCACCTTACAGGATGAAATTTTCTTTATCTAGTAAGTGATTTCGGCTGAATGTCATATAAAGACACAGATCTATTTATAAAGATTTGTATCATTTGTATACATTGCTTCACTAGCTTAACTGACGACGCCTATAGATGGCAGAAACATATGTCTTAAGCAGAAATAAATGCTGAAAATACGAGGTATTGTCCAAGTATATAGCTACAGATATGTAAATTATTTTACATGTCTGTTTCATAATGAAACAAAAGCGTTATACGTGCATTAACGTATAGATATATTTAAAACCTTTTTTGTATCTGAAGACTATACCGGAAATCTATTGCCTGAACTGCTGCGGTGGTGGACAGAAATGGATCAAACTTTCAAATATGTGTATTGTTTCGGTGGGAAAACACTATGTGGTAAATCAAATGCTTTTATCATGTAAATGTTATTGTCCGAAATATTCAATTATTTAATTAATTATATTATATATTAATTAACAAATAAATATTGAACATGACAAATATGACAACGCACTTAATAAATAAATTAATTGGTAGCATAAGTAAAACTATGGACTGAAGATGGCAATTTATTTGTTTAAATGTATATTTTTTTACCATAATATCAAGAGTGAATTTAAATTGTTTACATTTCCAAACTAATTTTGCAATTGTCTAAACTACCACAATTTCATTACTATTAAATATTTCTCATTACTACATCAAAAAAACATTTCAAGAAGGTTAAACGCGCAGCAAAAATTACATTTAAATTGAAGTAAATAAAACCTACTTGAGAATTCGTATGCCATTTCCCAAACAATAAATTTTCGCGTTTACACTTTATGTGAAATTAATTATATATCTTACAAAACATGTAAATTTGCATATCTCTTGCATAATCTTAATATTACTCATAATTAAAACTTATAGGAAAATCTCATAAATTTTTGAAGTAGATTTTATCATTTGTTTTATGGTGTTTCTTTAATGAAAAATGCGTGTATATTTAACGATCCTTTTCCAAATCTGAAGAAGTGAGTTCGTAAGTAGGTACTCAAGTTGCTCGTACGTCTAAGTTCATACTTAAACAGGTATGGCGATGCATTAAGAACTCATGACTTTCTAGATTTATTATTTAATGCTAAAAAACAATGCAAAGCCTAGAATATCTGAAGTATTTTACATAAATCCTCCCAATTATTTCATTACAAAAATATCTATGATAGGACGGGACATTATACAGGGTTACTACAAAAGAATCATCGGGTTTGAGAAAGCTATATTTCAGAATGTATTATAGATAAAATAGTCAATGAATATGTCTATATGCAGAGAAAATAATTGTGAGCATATCATTACAAATGTTCAATGTGGGCTCCTCGAGTCACACGACAAACGTCGAAATGATAGACCAGTTCAGTCCATACACGCGGCAAGGTGTCTCGGTCGACACTGTTAACAGCAGCAGTAATGCGTCGTCTGTGTTCCTCAAGTGTTATAAGTAATTGTGGTACGTAAACCCTGTCTTCAATATACTCCCAAAAGAAATAATCGCACGGGGTAAGATCGGGAGAATTTGGAGGCCACATGTGCAATGCCACATCTGTTTCAGCACAACGGCCTATCCAACGTTGAGGTAGTACCTCGTTTAGATACCGACGAACTTCTTTATGCCAATGAGGTGGAGCACCATCTTATTGGAATATAAAGTTGTTTGAATCATCTGTCAGTTGCGGAAATAACCGCAATTGCAATATATCGAGGTAGGATATACCGATCACAGTTTTTTCTCGGAAGAAAAACGGTCCGTATACTTGTGTGTTGGATACAGCACAGAAGACATTCAATTTTGGAGAAATCCTTTCACGTTGCACAATTACATGAAGTGGTTCCGTATCCCATAACCGAATGTTATGACGGTTCACCTTGCCACTTAAATGAAATGTCGCTTCGTCGCTAAACACGAGACGGTTAGCAAATTCGTCGTCCTCTATCGCTGTCTGCATGTCACTGCAAAACTCGGTTCGCTTGACATAGTCGTCTGGATGTCAACTTTGCGCCATGTGTATACGGTACGGCTTGAATCGCAAACGCTTCCGCAAAATTTTCCAAACAATTTTCTGCGGAACACCAAGTGCACAGCATGCACGCATGCACCACTGGTAGATTCTTGTGGCGAACGCACGAAGCATTGTCTAACCGCATCCACCATTGCTTCAGGCATTCGTGGGCGTTCGGTGCTTTTACGTTTAGTAAGTGAACCTGTTGTCTGAAATTCTCGACACCATCGTAGAATGCTCTGATGACTTCGAGGATCACTTTCGTATTGCCGTCGGAAGGCACGTGGCACCGTAACAAGCGAGAAACATCGCGCATACTCTAACACGCAAAATACTTTTGTTGCATCGTCGCCATTTTGCATACTGCGTGCTGGCTTCGGTGTGCGCATGTCAAGCGATATACGTAGGCGCACCTTCTAAACTTTAAGGATGTCGCTGACTATAGACATGTCATTTACTAGTCTATCTATAATACCTTCTGAGATATAGCTTTCTCAAACCCGATGATTCTTCGCAGTAACCCGATATTATGAAAAATGTGGTATTATTCAAGAATGTTATTCACGATTTTTTTCACTTTCGATTTGGGTTCACCTTTGTATCTGAGCAACTAAAGGATTTTCGCCGACCTTTCTAACACCGATGAATGCGTGGTGATGTCGCGAATTCACTACTGAAAACTACAATCCGCAATAATTTCCCCAGTTATGTTTGGAAAACGAAATTTTCAAAAACGCAACCGCCCCTTTTACGAAACCTAAAGAATCCTCTATTTAATTAGCCATAATTTTCACGTCAACCGGGAAATGGATGAATTAAGACGAATATTAGCGATTCGTTTTCAATATAGATTTGGTTTCCCTTCTGCATCGTGGAAACTAAAGACCTCCTACTGATTTATCTAATGGCGCAACTACACACACCAATTTGAAGACCACAGGGGAAGAAAGGGGAATGTCATAAATTCAGTGAAATCGAGATAGCACTGCCATCTATTAATCAAACGCTTAAATTTTGTATTAAAACGGTATACATGGTAATAAAGCAGCGTAGTCCGACGATACATCCATTGAAACATTTCATACACTGGGAAAGAAAGGGGAATGTCACAGTCAAACTGGTAAAAAAGGAGGAAGGTCCGTACGACGCAAAAAATCCACTAACAAAATACTTATTTTGACTAGTGCATGTAGAGTGGTTAAAATAAGTGAGTGTAATCTAATTAATAAAAGAAACTGGTGTTTATTGTATAACAATGGAAACTGATGAAAATGAGAATATAACTAATGATCAATCTAGTGAAAAATCTAGGAAAAGAAAGAAGCATGGCCGAATAAGTGATGTAGCAAAACAGTTAAGGTTATGCAGTCATGAAGCCGGAGAATATTGCTACTGTAAAAAATTAAAGTGTTTTGAGAAGATAAATAATCAAGAGAGAAAAACAATATTGAAAGAGTTTAATAATTAAAAAGTACGGATGAACAGAATACCTATCTATGTGGACTAATAACAACTAAAAGTATTCAGAGAAGACGGCCTAGGTAGTAGAAATTCCTATCTGCTTTAAAGCGTTTTTATCAATTCATGGTATAACAAAGAAGAAATTAGAATACCTACAATGCTCTTTGAGGACCATAGGTTCAGCTCCTCGTGATCTTCGGGGTAAGCATTCTAATCGTCCACAAAAGTTATCAGAAGATACATATAATTGCGTAATCAGTCATATTTCGTCATTTAAGGGTCGCAAAAGTCACTATAGCCTAACGAAAACAAACCGCTTGTATTTAGGTGAAGATCTTAACATATCGAAAATGCATAAAATGTATAGAGAAAAATTTCCAAACCATGTAGTATCATATGAATCATATAGAACTATATTTAGTTCAAAATTTAATATGTATCTCGTTCGGTTATCCAAGGAAAGATACTTGCAGTGCTTGCGATGAATATGAAGCGCGAAAAAGGAACTTACAATTTGAACTACGTAATTCATCAACACAAGATGATATTCAAAGCAGTTTGCGAACGCTAGACACCGAAAACATTCTGCACAAGAAGAAAGCTGAAGTCTTTTATTATCGAAAAGTTTTCAAAAGTATAACGGTAAAAAAGATAATACAACTGAAGCTATCTGCATGGATTTTCAAAAAATTCTTCCTGTACTAAATATAACCACCAACGATGTTTATTATAAACGACAGTTATCTGTCTTTCTTTTCAATATTCACATTCTTGCAAGCGATGACTCGGTATTTTATGTATATCCACAAACGATAGGCAAAATAGGAAGTGATGAGGTACTTTCCTTTCTGGATCATTTTATTCGTAACTACCTTACAAGAGAAATAAAACATCTACAGGTTTTCTGTGATTCTTGAGGAGGACAAAACAAGAACTATAACTTAATTAAGTACATGCACTACATCGTTCATATAAAAAAGAGACTAACCTCGTTTGAAATAACGTTCCCCAAACGGGGTCATTCTTATCTCGAATGCGATCGGAATATGGCACTCGTCAATCAAAAATATCCAGCAGAACTCCCATATGAGTGGGTAGAGGAGATTACAAAATCTAGGAAATATAAAATATTATTAAAAATGGGGTGTGAAGAACACAATACAAGTTATATATTTGTGAATGTATCTCCTCTCCAATACGTATCTGCGTCTCTGGAGAGGAGATACATTCACAAATATATAACTTGTATTGTGTTCTTCACACCCCGTTTTTAATAATATTTTATATTATTAAAAATACTTTTGTATTATACAAATTGGTGTGGTTTTTACCCACTCATGTATGTTTCAAATTATTTTGTTATATACGCATTCGGTTCGCCCGACAAGTAGTGAAGACACAATAATACAGTTTTTTATAGATATAGCTATGGTTGTTACCGCCTATAGAAACACGTTGCTTAGTTCGGCAGTTATTATGTAGACAGCGCTGAATATTCTTTCACGCTCTGTCTTAATAATTTCTGGTTGATAGCAAGGTAGTTATGTTTGGTTGAATGTATCTCTTCTCCAGCAGGGGCGTACCGACGATCCTGTAGAAAGGTGAAATACGTATCTGCGTCTCTGGAGAGGAGATACATTCACAAATATATAACTTGTATTGTGTTCTTCACACCCCATTTTTAATAATATTTTATATTATTAAAAATACTTTTGTATAAAACGTTTTATTACAGACCTGATCCCGATTCGTAAAAAAAAATACAAAAACCTTCAAGAATTAAAGAAACACTGCCATTGCGACGCCCAGAAGTATTATGATGACCTACCGTATATAGATACAGTTGTTGATAGTGATTAAAAACTGACAAAACCAATGTCATAAGGTCCCCTTGCTACATCGTACAGCGGTTTAATGTGGACATTCCCCCTTTTTTTCAAATAAAATACGTAGTTACTTTACTGTCTTTTGTTTATTTTTGTGAAATATTATAGCAATATAAAACCATACTTGCAAATTGTTTTACTAACATTTAAACCAGAAGATATACACAACATAAGTTACATTGAATTAGTCTCAAAGTATAGAAAGAGTTTCAAACTTTCAATACCGTTTCACTCAAAACTAAAAATATGTGACATTCCTCTTTCTTCCCCTGTGGTCTTCATTTATTTGTTAAGAAATCGACCAAAAAATTAACCAATTTCTGGACGAAAAGAGGTTTGTTTTACTCTCATCAATAAATTGGCCGATTTTTCATAAGACGAAAAGAATTACCAGCCGCTTACTAAATTTAACTTGCAATTGGTAGTAGTTACGTGTTTTGACCATGCTTTGACAAATTACTAAAAGACTGCTTAATTCGACTGGTTAGCGTTCTGGAGTCATTTTGCTTTGACACGTTACAAGTTAACCCATTATATCAACTTATTTTGAAATATTGACACTTAAAATCTGATAAACACTACAACTAACCAACTAAAATAATGTTGGCAGCCCGGAAAAATGCACGAATTCATCATAAGTTACTAAAAAATTGTCGAAAAATTGTAGAAAATTAGAACATGTTCTATTTGTCCAATTTTTTGGTCAAGAACTTGCCCAATAAATTCTAGTAAATTTTCGTTTTTACACGTGGCAATAAATTGAAGGTCGCAAAATTGCCCAATAAATCGATACGTGTAATACGGCCATAGCATCAGTGAATCCGTATTGGTGCCCCGAATTGGCCGTTGAAAATCGCAATTCGCTGCAAGGCTAGGTTCCCGAAAACGAAATTTTCCAAAACGTGAACTGCACTTTTGCGATCCTTAGCTGCCCTAGCTGCCAAACATTAGTCCTAATGATGCACAGTTTATTCTTATTTTAATCTTGTGGCGAATAGATTTATTTAGTCGCAATTTTCACGCCGATCGGATAAGAAATAGGAGTTGTGACATTTATTCCAGATTTTTCAAATTCCATTCTGTATATTGGAAACTAAGAGCCTTTCGTCGACCGTTCTAAGGCCAGTGGATGCATATTGGTGTCTCGAATCGACTGCTGAAAACCGAAATCCACTGCGAAGCTAGGTTCCCAAGTTATGTTCGATAAACCAAATTTTCCAAAACGCGAACGTTACTTTTACCAAGCTTCGATTTGTTCCAGCGGCCAAACGGTTCAGTCTCCATATACGCAATTTACACTCGTTTTAGTCACTTCGATCGGAGCTGAATTTGCCTCTATTTTCATGCCGTATTCACGTATTCATGCCCGGAATCCATTGGTCTTCCATTCGATAAAAACATATTGTGCGCTTGGTTTTGACCTGTGCCTAAGCCAGAATTACTGTAAATTAAACAAAAAAATGTATACTCAAAATATGCAATCTCCATTGACTCCGTTACTAGAAGATATTTTCACGTCACATTTATAAGAGAAACAAGGATAATGAACTCCGAGTTAGTTAAAAGCACGTTTATTTGTAGTATATCGATAATGTCCTAGCTCTCTTCAAGGGTACAACTAGACAACTTAGCAATTTCCCGAACTGTACGAGGGACGCCTTTTATATTTCAGGAATAGGCGATCCTGGTGCTGCTATCTGAGAGCCGATATCTCTATCGTAAAGTTCAATATTTTTTACAGAATACTTACTCAGAACATTTTGACCTACAGATGCTATTTGTGGTCGTTACTGTGATTTAAAAAGTTTATCTCAGCCTAAAAATGGAATTAACTCGTGAACATTTCCGTGCGATTATTGTTTGCAACTTTCTACGTAAATTATCACAACAGTGCATCGATGAATATAATTCGACTTTCGGCGATGAATCACCATAAAAAAACAACGTATATCTGTGGTATACTGAATTTACTTGTGGTTATGCTTCGCTCGCTGACGAATTTCGTGAAGGTCGTCCTAAATCTATTATAGATCCGAAAGACATTGCTGCTGCTGTACGTGAACTGATATTGCAGGATCGTCATGGGACTTATCGTGAAATGGAGCTACCCTTGGGCATTAGTGGGATCAGCATACATTCAATTTTGCATGAACATCAAAAAAAATTATTTGCGTTGGATCCCAAGTAATCAGACAATTGCTCAAAAAAAAGACTCGTGTCGATTGGTCGAAAGAAATGTTAAAAAAATTAGATCGGGGTGCTTCAAAACACATTTACGAGATCCTATCAGGTGACGAATCACGGATCTACACGTATCAGACCGAAAGTAAACAGCATTCGACTGTATGGGTTTTTCAAGATTAGCCAAATCCAACAAAAGTACTTCGCTTACGAAGCATTTCAAAGCAAATGGTCGCTTGTTTCTGCGGAAGAACCGGACATGTGGCAACTGTACCATTAGTGCAATGTTAGATAGTACATTCAGAATGATACAAATGCATTTGCTTGCCAGAATATTCGGAAAAATAAGGGAAACCAACCGCCGAAGACGGATCATTGTCCACCAGGACAATGCGAGGTATCACATATGGGCTCAAAAAGGAGAGGTCTTGACAGCTGATAAAGTGGAATTGATGAGTCATCCGCTATACAGCTCCGATTTGGCACCCAATAGCTTCTTTCAATTCACGCAAATCAAAAATAAATTACAAGGTCAACGTTTTTCGATGCCTGAAGAAGCGGTTGATGGTTTCAAAATGCATGTTTTGGAGGTACCTCAACCGAAGTGGAATAAATGCTTCAAAAATTGGTTCAAGCGCATGCAAAATTACATTGATCTTAACCCTATATCGTACTTTCCACCCGTTTGGGAACACCATTCGTCAAAAATTTGTCAAGACTGAGTTTTGTGGTATATTAGCTTTAAATGCACACGACTCCCATTTTGAAACGCTCTTTTTCAAATTAAGTTACTCAACTATTGGTGGTAGGACATTGCTTTGCCTAAAATTACTTGAACAGGTGATAATGTCAAGTGCTTTTGAAGTTGGTTCTTGTCAAAATTGTTCGATGTGCCAGTTTTGTTGAAAAATTTTCTCTTAAATTAAAAAAAATCCTATCTGCCGCACAATATCCTAATGAAGGTATGTATACTTTGATTTTTGTTAAAATGCGAACATATATTTATAAATTATGACGTAGATATGTTGAACCATCTTTGAACACCGTGCACGAGCTATACATAATAAAAAATTGACCAAAGTTGGATACCAATCTCTTCGAAGCATTTTATGGGAAAAGTCCATAAAATACAAAGATTTTCTACTAAAAAACTACTAAATTACTAAAAAAGAAGACGTATTTTTCAATTGAGAATAGTACCTAACCAGGTACTATTTAAGAAGCAATTATTTGTTTATTATAATTTATTTTTTGCTATGTAGATCTCGGTTTCCGGGTTGGAACCGCGTCGAGTTAGGCGTAATTTCCAACGTTTCGTCCACTGTTTCAAGGGACATCTTCAGGGCTGTACGTAGATGTCCCTTGAAACAGTGGACGAAACGTTGGCAATTACGCCTAACTCGACGCGGTTCCAACCCGGAAGCCGAGATCTACATCTAGAGAACGACCGCGGAAACCTACACCTATATTTTTTGCTATATTCGTCTTTTTTTCTTAAATTTAAAAGGCTTCACGCACGAGGCGTAGAGTTCACGCAAGAGTCCTTATATGGAATTTAAAGTTACTGCTTTGGGCATAACACTTCCTGGAATAAGATCCATGTCAACATATTTCGATGGATAAATCATTGCTAGAAGCGGAGCTGAGTGTGTACCATTGTCAAGACGAGTTGAAGCCGTTTCTAACAAAGATCTTACTAGACAGAAATCGTATTGTAATAGACAATTTTACTTCACTAAGTTAGAATCTGCTTGTTTTATTACTTTTCTAGAGACTAGAGACAGTTAATTCCAAACGCAATACGAAGAATTATATATCGTATATTAGATAGTCATTTTTTTTGTAATTTAGAGTTAATCGATAACCTTTAATTTTGCCTGCACAGGGTAATCGAAATTTCATTACGTGCTAGGGTCATGTTCAATTCTTTTTATTCGTTTTATTGTTGATGTTTATAAATCTTAAATATTAATTACCACTTTGTAAAATGGTATAGACCAAAGTATGTCTAAAATATCTAGTATATTTTCACTGTTCAATTTTCTTTATTACGATTTTAAATTGTAGATTGATTGTTTTCTTTGAATATTTAATAATTGACCTATGTTACTGAGTGTGTATAGAATCTCGATATGTGATTTATCAAATGATCATTAGATAAATTACGAACTGTTTTATTATCTAGTTTAAGTATGCAAATTATTTATTAATGACTTATATACTGATACCTTATTGCTTCTGTTTTATAACTTTTATTTATCTAAACTCAGTAGTATTATTCTACTTTAATTTAACTTGAGCATTTATTTGCTTTTCTGATGCATATTTAATATGCACTATCATTATATAAGTAACAAACACTATACTGCGTCAGTCATTAATTCAGTATCAATTTAATACCTTTATTTCAATTTTATTTATATAACTTTTGTAATCGTTGAGCAAGTTGGTTATTGATATTTCTTTTAATTTTTAATTCATTATTACTTGTAGCTCGTGGCCGTATTCAGATCTTGCTTTATGTTTTTGTTGTGATATTTTAATTTTACATTTCGCATGTTTATAGCTATTGTGTTCAACAGATATGCTTGTTGATATATTGTCTTTCGTTAACTAATTACATCTTGTTATTGTTATATTATTTGGCGCATAATTGTTGTGGTAGAAATTGTCCCCGTATTACCTATAATTTATTTAGCTTACTTTCGGCGGCGTCTGTGTTCGCTGTACCGATTCGAGATTGTCAACACGGTGGCGCCTATTATTAAATCTAGCTCGCCCCTTAATTGAGTAAGCATCTAAACCGAAGATCTCCGGGGTAACCGGGAAAGTTCTTTAAGTTAATTAGGATGTACGTTGTGTAACAATCCCTAGTATGAATAATATATATCCCTACATTACTTTTACCGTAAAAAACCGAGAAAGCACTCATAAGTGAGTATCCAAGCAAGCCGCAATTTTTACGCCCAGGGTGTGATAGATTTTATATAGGCCAAACTAGTCGTTATATTCAAATTAGATATAAAGCAAGCAAATAAGCAAGTGGGAAATTGAGCAAGTGTGCAAGTGAAATTAATTGTTATTAATTTGGCTCTGAAAACGTGTGTTTTTGAAAATCCATGGCTACAATGATTTTGCAAAATCTAATCATTTTGCAGGCCGCGTCCAAATTAACCGATTACAATAAATGTATTTTGCTCGACAGTTAGTCCATTTCGAAAGTAAAAACAATAAATCGTTTTATTTACTTGCTTGACTTTTACTTGTCAAATCTTTGACAAAATGAAATTTAAAAATCAGGAATGTCAATATAAAATTGCAGAAATTTTTCCAGCTTAAAAAAAAATTGCAATCATTTATAGTCAGCCGTTATAAAGTAGATTCGATAATATTTTTAAATTTTTGTACACAGCATGTTAGTTTCATACCAATTGACAGGACGGCTTAACCTCCTCAATCTTATACTTGATATATTACGTTCAAAATGGATTTTCTTTAAAACTTTGTTATACGTCTTTATAACAAATTTATGAGAACACAAAATGGAGAAGCCTGTCAAGACGTGATAGATTGTCATTAAAAAAAAAAACGTTGCTACTACTCATATAAGTGCATAGATATTTTAAAGTAACTTCTGAATAATATTGGTAGTGCTGTCACTATATACAAATTTACCGCAGTTCCTTTAGTGTAATAGTAATCACGGTTTATAAATCACCTGGAATATATCTTGATAAATAACAACGTTAATAATGAAATGTGAATTGTTCCAGTTGTGAAAGCTGCGTTAAACTAAGACTGTGATTTATTAAAATCATTAGGTCCCGATGATGTTGGGACTAGAGCCGCGCTCAAATTAATTAAATTGCAAAAAGGATTTCAAGTCTTTCATGGACTTATTTAATATAATAATGGCATCTAGTGTAAGGGAGGGTAGTACACAGTGAGACGAAAAAAGGTTTTTCAATGATACACCTTTATTTATTAAAAGGACATTTTCTTTAAAATATATGGAACTGCAGACATTTATTTCTATAAAATAATATTTTAAACAAAGAAAAGCACATTTGTCTTAAAACACAAAACAATTGAAAAATACTTTTTTACCTCCGTCTCACTCTATACTACACTGAGACGGTTTGGTGTACACTGTGAGACAATTGAAGAGCTTGCGTGCAAAAGCGGATATATCCATGTTTTGTGCATTTAGATTTTTTGACAGAATTTTGTTAAGTTCGATGAGCTCTACAAACCCATGCAGTGTATTTGAAGCAAAAGCGGCTATAAGTGCGTTGAATAGCCCTCTGTAATGTAGGTTTTGCCACAAAACGGGCTATATCCATGTTTTTCAAGCAAAACCGGGAAAATCCATGCGTCTGTGTATATCATCGTTTATAAGCGCAGTTCACAGATGTCACTGTAAACCACTAATAGGAATATACTGGTTCTGATAGTAGATGTTATAAAACCAAAGAAATCTTTTCAAGCTACATTTTTAAAGTACTAGGTGCCGCCAAAAATGATCAACAAAGTCGCTTCCCTGCAGCATTTTATTAGTTTGCGTTTGCAGTTTCAGTAGCTGTTTTAATAGAATTAATGTTATTTACTAAGTGGTGAAGTCAGTGACGAGTGTTTTGTAGAAATGGAAGAAGAGTTAATAACTGTAGAAGCAGGCAACAGAGGAACCAGAAAGCGATTGAAAGAACCTACGCGTCGACAAAATAAATCATCACAAAGGTAAGTGTTGTTTTTTTTTGTTTTTTTCTTTCTATTTACTTACTGCATTAACATAGATATGGAGACTCAAATCCGCAGTTGATGAGTTTTACACGACCTTGCAACCACGATGGAAAAACATTTAAATGCAATAACGTGAAATTGAGAGACATACGCAATTTGAGAAACAATTTTTACGAAGACTCTGTAAGAACAAATCAAGATATCAGACTGTGCCATATGCTGTCTGTTGCACCTGTTCAGCGACGCAGATCCAATGACATAGACCCTTTAAAGCAGCTTAGTGTATCATATTTTCTCAAGGCAGGTAATGCTGCTGTAAGAGTGTGTCTCAGGTTTTTCACGGCAGTACTAGGTATTACAAAGCATAGGATAAATACCGTTGCCAAAGTACTTTTGAAAGGTGGAGTACCAAAGGAGAAGAGAGGTGGCGATCGCATATCAAATAAAACTAAATCTAAAAAAGATCTGATTCGCAATTTTATCAACAGATTAAAAGGTAGAGAAACTCACTACAATAGGAAAAAATCAAATAGAATCTATTTAAGTGCAAATTTATGTGTTGCAAGATTACACAAAATGTTTAATTGTGAGAATGTAGCTCTCATACTTCATGTTCCGGAAAATTTTTCAAACAGAATTTAATATCGGGTTCTCTTCACCAGCATCTGATGTTTGTTCAACATGTACAAGATTACAACAATATAAAATTGAAACAAAAGATGATAAAAGAAGACAACTCACGATTGAATATCGTGTTCATAAGAAACGGGCTAGTACCTTCTATGATCTGGCTAGGGAAACACCAAGAAATAGTATCACGTTTTGTTTCGATCTGCAGCAAGTGCAGCCCCTACCACGTACGCCTATAGGAGAAGCATTTTATTCATATCAGATAAGCTTCTACGCGTTTTGCTGTGTAGGTATGTCATCACGAAACCCTAACTTCTATGTGTGGACTGAAGATTTAGCTGGACGTGGATCAATAGAAGTCGGCTCGGCTTTGCTTCACCACTTAGATACTTTGGATTATACTGATATACACCAAATTCGATTGTTTTGCGACGGCTGTGCCGGCCAGAACAAAAACTCACACATTGTTCATACATTGATGTTTTGGTTGGAAAATAAGTCTCCAAAACATGTTTCGGAAATAACTATGACATTTCCAATACGCGGTCATAGCTTCATGGCAGCAGACAGATGTTTTGGGAGAGTGGAGAAATTCTTAAGAAAACAAACTTCGAAAGAGGAATATGTACGTTTATATACTGAAGTGGGAGAAGTAAAAACGCTAGGGCAGGATTGGGAAATCTACGATATAAAAAAATTAGAAGATGTATATAAGAAGGTAAAAGCTATCTCAGATCCTAAAAGGATTAGCATAAAAAAACAGCCGCCAACAAGCCAAGGAAAAGTCAAAATTACAGTGACGACGTATGACTATAATAAAATTAATACACCGAAAGATTGCAGTGAATCATTAATAAAAAAAGGAAAAGCTAATGTAAAGATTGAGTTGCAACGAATGGTACTAAAACATTGCTTACCGGATAAAAAAAAACGTAGCCTCAGGAACCTAATGAAGGAAAATTTTGGCAACGATTGGGAATCACGTCAAGACCTACAATGGTACAAAAGCCTACTGAGTATGGCCCAAGAGACAAACGAAGACAATTTCGATGCCGCTGGGCCTAGCGGTGAACAATGTGACTGCCTTTATGAGGAACCGGCCATTCTTATTTGAGTTTTTGATTTACGTTACGCAGTCTGTTAATTTTTTTTTAATACACAATAAAATTGTTAATCAATTTGTGTAATTTTTAGCCATATTTTTATGTGTTTTGATACAAAAGCGGAAATATCCAAATGTTTTTTGCATATTACAGAAAACATATGGCAAAAAAATAAAAATAAATACGCACCATCAATGCATTGTAACTAGTTTAATATGTAGAGATAAACTGGTTCACTCTAACAGCTAGAGCCACGGAGCAGCACGTTTTTCTCATCTCCTGAACACTTTAATAAAATGGATATATCCGCTTTTGCACCCAATGCGCATATGAAGTGTGAATTGCTTTGATTGTATACCCTTCATCGAACATTGCAGGAATTAAATGATATATTGAATTTTAATGGTCCAGATAGTCGATTTGTTGTTTGCTTAAAGGGAAAAGACAAAACAAGAATTATTTTTGATCACAGAATGAATATCGCTTTTAACAGGAAACACAAAACAAGTTTTTCGGATTTTCTTAAGTACGATACTTCGTAATCCTCAAAGTTATCAATATCAGATAAAAGTTGTGCAACATAGCTGAATTTAATCAATACAAAATCACCTTGAACACCTTTTTTACAATAGTCCATTTTGGGATTTGGCCCTTCTGGCATAAAATCATCGCTAGACTCATTGTCTGCTACAAATTCTTTGTGTCAAATTCACTGCTAGTACCGTCTTCACCTACACAATTTTTAATGCATTTTCTATTTTCTGTGTAAGGCGTTAACTGATTTCTATTAGGAATTTTAACTAGGGACCTTTTCTATTGCTTCTTCTTCTGGCACACCTTTTCATTCAATTTCTTAATTAATTCTTCTTGTTCAGGAGTGGTATGACTGCCGTTCGCAAGGTCTTCTCATTGACTTCCAGTGAATTCCTGGCATGTTTATGTAATATATTATTTTTGGTCTTCACCAATTAACTAGTTTCATAGAGGTGGAGTGTGAATGTGCGGTATCTGTCTAAAGTTATGCCCAGATATTTAGGGTTGGGGTTATAGTTTATCCGACAACCATCAAACTCAACATTCAGCTCTTTGTTAGATTCTTTGTTACACAAGTGAAATGCACGTGAAGCGGATTTTGAACGGTATTGTTGCAAGCGCCATTTCTTACAATATTCGTCCAAAGCTTCAGACCTTCAGCAACTTGTAATTCTCCATCATCCAAATTCTTAGTTTGGGTGCGTAAAATCAGGTCATCTTCTGGGGAAGTTGCCTGTCTTCATCATCATGAGGTCGCCTTGATGATCCTCGGCTTGGGCTTAATTGGCGTATAGTCGCCGTCTGAAGTTAAATATTTTTCTGATTCACCTTGACTTCTTAGGAATACCTCGTCGATGGACTCAGTTGGTTCTTCTTTTGAATTTATTGAGTAAATAGGTTTCAGTTCTATCATTTGCTGTTTGATGGTGGGTTCGTCGTTTCTTCTATTATGTGTTCTCAGAGTTTGACCTTTGCTTAGTCGACCTCGTTTTATGCCTTGACACCCATCCCATGTCAGTGCTATTAGCCCCAGGATTACAATTGTGGTACTACGTTGGAGATTGTCGTGTGATGTTGATGGATTTGAAGTGTCTGTTCACCTTTTATTAAATCGTCAAATGACAATTTCATTACTGGTTCTATATTTGGTATTATTATCTCCGGAACAAATTGACTCATCGTAATGTTAATTTGTGTCGGAATATGCTTAACATAGGAAGAAATAACTTGCACCAGTTTTTTCTTTTGGGAGCTAAGATATTTTGTGATTGCGGCATTTGTAGTATACTAGTTTTGTTTACCATAATATCTTCTCTATTATCATTACATGCCAGGACTATACTGAACACAAACATCCATGAGTTGGTGGTGTAGAGTTCTTTCTATATTATGGACGTAATTATGTGCTGACGAATACCGCATCTATTTTGGTCAGTTCTCCTGTAGATTTTATAAATCATAGTTTGGATTCGTTTCTATGCTTTGAACTACACCGGGACTACACAAGTACTTGTTGTCTTTTAATAGAATGGACTTTCGAAGTTCCTCATCGGACCTGGTGAAGTATAATTGGGAATTGTAATCGACTGCTGTGATTTCCGGTAGTATATGCAAAATCCAATATACATTTCTTTCTATTTTAAGTGGGATGGGTGTTATCTACATAAGCTCGAAGTTGAAATGTTCAGTCATTGGAAATATCCATCCGGCTCGAAAGACCATTAATATTGATTAAAGAACAGAACATTTCTTAAAGATTTATTTAACAAAATTAGAGTATATATACAAATTCTATTTACAACTTTATTGTATTGGTTCTCAGTGCTGTTTTATAGTACCTCAAGTAAATGTAATTAACATCTAGTATATATAATATTTGTTACAGGTAGTCACCGGTGTATGACCTTGTTTTATTAAAGAGTTCATCTGGAAGCTTATAATGCAATTTTACGTTATAGTATTTCTAGGATTTCATAATATTTATGCTGATGTCTGTGACACACTCTGTTGATTACTAACAATTAATAGGAATATGCAGAATAAGCACATGAACTATTTACGGAACAATATATTGCTTAAATATAAAGGTAAAATATACAGTATGATAAAATATAAAATATGAAACTCAACTAGTTTAAATAGATTGAAATAATTTTGTTTAATCTGTGATTAAACATCTGCAAATAGAATTTCTCCTGATTTTGGAGAGCGAGATCATTCGTGTAAATAAACTTGATCCTACTGCTTTACATTTGAAAATGTTTAAGGTGAAAACTTGAAAATTACTTGGCGTTTAGTCATGAATGCAAACTCTAAGCAGCTACTCCAATTATTAGTTGATTTTACTAAACGTATTTCAGCAACCCACTGAAACGAAATGGTATGTAAATAAAATGGAAAAAGTATTATTAAATTACACGTAGGTATGTTCAAAGTAGATACTTTATAAATTGCTCAATCTTTCACTTTATTATTTGTACTTGAGTTGGAATTATTTTACGTATAATGCCCATAAGATGTATAAGAAGAAAACAGTAAATATTGAAAATGTATAGTCATTAGGTATAATTCTAGCTCGCAGTAATGAAATTCCTTAAAAGGAATTTCTGAAACAAAAACATTCATTGCCGTGAACAGGTTTAATAAAAGCAGGCCTCTCACCCACGATGAGTAAAAACCCAGTTTTTTTCCTTTTAGCAGACGACGGTCTTGACTGCCGTTCAATAACTTTTTAGCTAAGACGTGGTGTTTTCAAAACACTGTATTGAAGTTTTTCGGAGCAATTAAAGAATTACTTTCATTAAATTTTATGTTTGTTGACTGGGCTTGTGGCATAGAATATTACTATACCGACCTGGTAAAAATTTATGAATGTATAGTTATAGTGGGAACGGAAAGCTGATGTGTAAATACTTTAATTAAGCACCATGCGGCGAGGGTCTAGGGAAATGCAAACAGTGATTATAACATAGGCATGGAAACCAGAGAAATATTAATGTATACAGGGCTAGGCAAATGCATGTTTCCATTCGAATATCTTTGATAATACTGCTTTGATTAATTATATGCAAATCAGGGGTCGATGATTATATTTATATCCGAATCAGACTTCCGGTTTTGTCGGAAACGATTTTAACTTTTTTATTTTAAATGAAATAGGCTGTATATTGTTACAAATTTCAATAGAGCTCTGCTCTAGGAGCTCAAGAATAATAAGTTTTGGCACCCTTTTGTACAAAAAGGAGATAGATATCTAATTAAAACTCATAGTTTAAAATCAAATTTATGTTTAGTAAACCATAGAGTTAAAATTCAGTAAGTACTTGCCTTAAACTGTCACAAGCAACTTTGTACACGTAGAAATATTAATAATGGTTCAATTAACTGAAGAGGAATGTATCGAAATTCTGATGATGATTGGTTTTCGTGACAGTGTCTGAACTCATGAAAAAGTATGTGATTTATTTAGCAATCTGCATCAAGATCGGCTCCAATATCACGAACTCTCGTTGGTAATACTTGACCGGAAATGTTAGGAACTTCCCGAAAAGCGGACGACCAAAGGCACTACTAAAGAAGCTATTACTCAAAATATTGGTATAGCATTAGAGGTATTACCACAAATTTCTATTACATCACTTGCAGTAAATTATGATTAGGGTCCGGGCATGAGGGACCAATGACTCATCGATCACGGGCGTACTGTTGAAAATTTGTATTTCTAAAGAGTTTTTAATTTTATTTATATAATTGGAAAACAAACGGGTTTAAATTTAGAATTACATTTTCTTTCGAATAAAATAGACCCGAATTAAAAGAACTTGGCTACATATATTCTGCCCAACTTTTTTGAAACATCCTGTACAACACATTTTAAATAAAAAATAAACTACTCAATATCCTAAATTGTTCGATGGTTTGTCCATTACTGAATTACACATTTTAAAAGATCGTGTTAATATTACTAATTTGATATTTGGCCCAGGCATACACGGCTGATTCAACATCCCATTAACAGTTCGTTTGATGCTTGTCAAAGGGCTGCCAATTTTTGGGGCGTTTCGGTAATTCATGGGGGACGAACCCTATATATGTAGGTACACATATATACGTGCACACACGCATATTTATTCGATTTCCCCTCATGGGTTTATTCGAAAATGTAGCGGCTGGAATATGTCCGGTATTAACTTAAACGACTACGGTTTTGTCTCGCGTGTCACGTGTCCCCGTGTGAGTGTCTGTTATTCACTCACGCACGCTTACCAAACACACACGACGTAAATAATATATATATATATATATATATATATATATATATATATATATATATATATATATATATACATATATAATTTGTTTTCAGTCGATATTTTCAACTTACGCACAGGGAAACGGTTTATTGGACGTAAATTCTAAATAGTTTCGAAGATCATAAAATGTAACGGTTTTATCGGAATTTGCGGGTGATAAATTGTTTCATTTGCATATTTTACGTTACCGACATTCAAACTTTTAATTTTTAATATTCCCTGTTCGTCATATCTCCCGTTCGTACAGTGTGTTTTAAGTTTAGCACACGAATTGAATACGCTCCAGAAGAAGATGTTGGAGAGCTTATCGAAGAACCAGCTACATGTGAAATATCCCCTGAAAGAAGTATTTGCCAAACTTCGTCCATGACAACATCAAATCGAATTTATATTTATATATTCAATATAACTTCCCAATAATGGACACCCACGCCGAATCCTAAAATGCTGGGTATATAGAGATGTCCGATATTTAGAGATGAGGGAAAGTAATGGAAAAAAAAAACAGATTTAATTTAATATATGTTCATTAATGTTAAAATAAAGCGCTTTATAAAATTATTAAGGAGTATACTATATTACTAACACGCTGGTTGGTGGTTGGGTTGTGGCGGCATGCTAACAATGAAGAGATTATTTAAAATAAATAATTGGTGGAGTTGGTGTTGCATCAAAGATCCTAGATGTGTATAATGAATAAACATACATAAAGACGGAAAAGAAGATATGGAAATAGACAGCAGAATAGAAAATGCAACAAAACTATATTGTGCACTAAACAACACATTTATAAGAAAGAAGGAAATAACGAAGAAAACAAAAATCACAGTATATAACGCGTTGTTCAAACCAATAACGACGTACGGATGCGAAAGCTGGATACTTAATAAACATATGAAGAGCAGACTACAAGCCGTAGAAATGAAATACCTAAGAGCGGTGAAAGGAGTTAGTAGAAGGGACAAAATAAGAAATGAAGTAATAAGACAAGAATTAAATGTACAACCCATAATGGAAGAAATCGCAAAACAACAACTAAGGTGGTTCGGTCATGTAGTAAGAATGGAAGAAGAAAGACAGACTAACAGAGTATGGCTAGCAAGAACAACGCAAAAGAAAACAAGAGGAAGATCACAAAAAACGTGGGGCAATGTCATAGTGGAAAATTTAAAGAAAAGAGGAATAACATTGTACGTAGGAAAGAGAATAGCGAGAAACAAAAAGGAATGGGCAATATTTATATATCAGGAATAGTGATATAAGCAAAATGTAAATAGCTTGACACCCGAGGGGTAAACAAGCTTATAGATTATAATAATATAATAATAAAATAATTGTGATTAATATAAAATAACTTCTGTATCGAACAATGCAGAGTTACCTTTGAGCTACGGAGATGCCACTATAGGGCAGGTGGAAAGCAGGATCGAACGACGCTTGGGTTCTGGAAAAGCCCGTGTCAAGTTTTAAACGATGTGTAACTTACAAAGCTTCTGAACAGAAGAAGGAACTTGTGTCGAAGAGAACACTAGCTTGGGAAAAAGTGTTTGTTGTATTGCCCTTGGAGAAGGGAATCGAGGTTGTGGATGTCTTGAATAATGAATTAATCTAAAAAGTTGTGATATAAATGAAACAGATATCATTAAAATATCCTTTGTGGGACAAGATTTAGAATGATATGCAACATGATATACTTATAAGAGATGAGTACGTAATTAAATTAATAACTTAAGTTTAAAAACGAAATGTATTTGTGAGAATATTTTAATCGAACGTTAGATATAAGTTGACAGTTCAAGTCAGGTATATTTCGAAAGGTCTATCGGCTAGTGCGATAACAAAAGAAAGGTTTTCTGTTTCCAAACGAAATATACACAGAAAAAGTTGAATTTTAATATTTTAAAATGCGGAAGATATTTAAAGAAATATAATTTAAAATAATTAAATTATACATTCTATGTACCGTATGGAACTGGGGTGAGAAAACGGCGGAGCGGTAAACGATACCCCACCAGTACACTAGATAAGAGAGAAGGGACGGTTACAGCACCAGGAGCCAGGCGTATCTGCGCTCAGTCTGATCAGATACGTTGACGATAGATGTGCAGAGTCATTATATGTGGAACGTCAATTATAATGGCAAAGTATACACAACCAGAAAAAAATTTTCAAACTTTTTATTTTTTTCGATGTAACGGTTGCGCATCAGTACTGTTTCACCATAAATCCATATTACAGGTTTATGCAATTTACTAATGGGTACATAGAATTTTTTCTTTTCCTTGATGGAATTATGCGTCCGTTTTCTCAGAATATTTTTAATTTTCTCTTCAAGTTCAGCATTTTATTTAGTTACGTTAGCAGAGTTTTATTTTTTTTTCATTTGTTTATATTTTCCTTAATGTAGCGTTTGCATATCACTGGAATTTAATTATGTATGCAATCACAGGTTTGTGCTATTTATAAATACACAGGTTTTTCTTTCGTTTTGGTGGAATTATGCATTTGTTTTCTCTGAATATTTTTATTTTCTTTTATTGTACAGCATTTTCGCATTTTGTCATTATTATCTGCGGTGCAAGACCTCTCATTTTTTAAATACGTCCGCGTTAATTTCTTCCTAAATTGGGCGGTCAACTCCGAATTAGATATATTCTAAATGAATTTATATCAAAAATAAAAACCATAAGTTAATTTGAAAAAATTATTATTACAAAAACAGTTTTGTGCATATCCAAAAATATGGAATTTCTCGTCCGAGATTATAACAAATTTCTACATACAGTATAACCTCCTTATAATGGACACTGACGGGGAATCCTAAAATGTCCAATATATGGAGGTGTCCAAAATGTGGAGGTGAAAAAAAAAACGAAAAAAAATATTCATTCTCATATCAATTTAATCACACATAATAAGACGAAAGTCGAAAAAAAATTACAATACTTAATACACATACATACATATTTTATGCTAGATTTTACTTGAAATAATCATTAATTGTTGTTTGTCTTGCTTTTTTCATTTTATGTTTAAATATCTCAGATTCACATTCAAGAAGAGCTTGAGAAATATTGTTAGCAATGTTAAAACTGTTAGTGCTTAAGAAATAGTTCTCAAGATCTTTTAATTTTTGATGGGCTTCTGAAATATTTGATATACTAGTTACAAATTCCTCTTCAATCTCATTTTCCATTTCATCACTGATATCAGTAATTTCATCGATACAATCTATAATGGAAACATTAGGATTTTCAGTAAATAACTCATTATCAATTAATGCGTATGTGCTTAAATCTAAATTAGTGATGTTAAAATTGGGAAATAAAAATGCTAATGATATATTATCTTCTATATCGCACTCTGCACTTAGATCACTGTCACTTTGATTGAATCCGCATTTTTGAAAACAGTTTCTTACGGTCACAGGCGAGAGTTTTTTCCAAGCAGCTGATATCCATATTAATGCAGTGACTACCGTAATGTTTTTTTCTACCATTTCTAGTGAATTTTCAGTATCCATTAACGCCAAAAGCCTTTTTACAAGCATGCTCCGGTAAATTACCTTAAAGTTTTGAATCACACCCTGGTCCATAGGTTGACAATGCGAGGTAGTATTTGGAGGCAGAAAAACCAATTTTACGTTTTCCAATGAAATCTTCGGATGAGAAGTGGCATATCAAGAAACAAAATTACATGCCTTTTTTCTTTCTTCATCTTGTTATCAGTTCTTTAACCAAGCTGACATAATATCCAAAGTCATCCACGCTTTTTTGTTAGATATCCGTCCTATCGGCAACTTATCCACATGAGCTCCTTTAAAACATCTAGGTTTCTTACTTTTACCGATGACTAACGGCCTTTCCTTATCACCCTCCATATTTGAACATAACAATATAGTTAGTCGTTCTTTTGCAGATTTTCCTCCGGCACATTTATCACTTCTTAACGCAAATGTTTTTGTCGGAAGGGCGCGGAAAAATAAACCGGTTTCATCAGCATTAAAAATATCTTTCGGAGAGTAATCTTTGCATATTGATTGCAACTTGACTTTCCAATCGTCTACATTTTGCATGTTTACATAGGCAGATTCACCACACACACTTTTAAATGATATTTTATGTCTTTGACAAAATTTCTCCAACCAACTATTACACGCTTTGAATTCGGTGAGTTGTAAACTTTGTGCTACTTCCAGCGCCTTTTCTTTGAGTAGGGGTCCTGACATGGGAATATTTTTGTTTCGCACCTTACAGAACCAGTTGAACACTGCTCCGTCGATTGCTAAACCACTAGTTTTTGGAAACTTCCTTTTTTGAGCTAGGTTTCCATTTTTCTCGAAAAGTTCTTTTATTTCACTTTTGTTTTTCACTATATCACTAATTTGCGACACCAAACTTTTCCGCGAGCTTTCGGACACTTAAGCTTTGCTGTTCACTAACCGCAATAATATCAATTTTATCTTGGATTGTTAACCGCTCTCTTTTACTAGAATCCATGTTGACACTATCAAAGGCTAGTTCAAACTGATTCAAAATATCACTCCACTTATCACCTGACGAGTAGGCCAGTGGTAAACCATCGTTCCTTTGTATTATAAGAAAAACCCGAGTAGATATACTTCCACGTGTGCACTTTGTACATACATATGTATTATGGGAAAAACCCGAGTAGATATACTTCCACGTGTGCAGCAATAAAAGTACCTACATACATACATACATAATTGCAAAATTTTATTCGGCGCCGCCCGTCTTGTCTGTCCTTAATTAAGAGATATATTTACAGATGTTTTATTGCTGCGGTGAAATAAAGGGTGTCCGCGTCCGATTTATGGAGGGTCCAATATTAGGAGTGACTATTGTTAAGAAAACCCATTATAAAGTTTCGTACCACAAAAAATGTCCATTTTTTAGAGGTGTCCGATTGTCGGAGGTGTCCATAATTAGAGGTTTTACTGTATTTAAATATTTAAAATTATTAAAATGTTACTATTAAAAGAATTATCTATACACAACATATACATTTCTGAATCTAATGGTTGTAGTATATGTACGATACACATTTTACAAAATTAAAACGTGAGATTTCTTGTACGTTTAGACTTTTAATTTTAAAACTTTTCAAACAAAATTTCGTATAATTTGTGTTGTAATTTGTATACAGCAATATTTACATTCACATCTACTTCGCTAAATAACATACTAATTTGAAAATATTTAGAAATATTCAATATAAAAGCCGAAAATTTCAAGAATTTATCAATTGATATAATAAATGAACAGCTAAGAAATTATCTCTATACAAGCTGTCCCGTATCGTTATGTTCAAATTTTAGGAGTGTAAAGTAGATATCATTTCAAGTAACGAAAACGCAAAACTTGTATATCCATTTTTATTTGTATCAAAGTTACGGATCTATGAATGTGATTGACAGATCATGAAAAAAAATGTAATCCTAAAGTAAATACAAACTGATTTTATTCAAAAAAAGTGATACGATTCAAATACAGGCCTGTGATTGTTAACATCGCATAATTAAATCCTAAAATAAATAAACACGTGTCGTAGTGCATACAGTAATTTCTTGGAGATCTACAAAAAAGAGTACTGGAAATTTATTTATGATAAAGAAGGTTGCTACTTATTTCGTAAGTTCTGAACCATGAATATCAAACAATAAACAAATGTTCAGATGACTGTAACTTTGCATTTTTTTAATAAAGGATTACATTACGTTTCACTTCATACAAAAGCTTATCAGTGAGTGGACACGTATTCTTTATCCAAAATGAAATACCGATTTTCCTCTCAAGAGTATGCGGACATGCATTTTGTTTATGGCTACTGTAACGGCAGTGCACGCCAAGCAGTTATTGAATACCGACATCGGTTTCCCGATAGGCGCATTCCTCATTATAGAACGTTTCTGGAAGTACACAGACAATTGCGGACTGCGTGATTATCTCTCGACCGAGGAGTAAATTTTCCAGCAGATTTAGAGGAAGAAGCAGTAGCTATTGTTACAAGGGATTCAACTCTCAGTGTACGTCGAATCGCTAGACAACTAGGAGTGCCACGAACGACAGTTTGGCGAGTTTTAAAACGTGAAGGCGTATATTCATATCACTATCGCAGGGGACACAGTTTGCTTGAGGCAGACCACTATGCTCGTCTAGTTTATTCTACCTGGATATTAAGATAGTCACGGCTTCATTTTAATTTCTGCAGAACAGTCCTCTGGACAGATGAATCTACGTTCACGAGAAGCGGTGTTACAAATCTGAGAAACCTGGACAGGTGGTCATAAGAAAATTCCAAAGCTATACGCCCATCTAAATTTCAACATGGATTTTCTATTAACGTTTGTTGTTTTTGTTGGGAGGTTAAATGCGGACAATTACCTTCAATTTCTTATTGACTTATTTCTTATTGCTGTCCGAAATTGGGTTAAAGTCAATTATCCAAGATGGATTGGTCGAGGTGGTCCTGTTGCCTGGCCACCCAGATCACCCGATCTTAATCCCGTTGACTTTTATTTATGGGGTACATGAAAAATTTAGTCTACGCGCAAGTTTCGAACACAAGATAAGAGTTGTTGGATCGTATTCACCTTGCTGCCGAGCAAATCCGACAAAACAAGTATGAAATTCGTATAAGTACTTCTTCTGTTGGCTTACGGGCACAAGCCTGCATTCAATAAGGAGGTGGACATTTCGAAAATATTATTAATTGAACTTTTTTAAATAAAATCAGTTTTTATTGACTTTGGGATTACATTTTTTTTCATGATCTGACAATCCCATTCATAGATCTGTAACTTTGAAACAAATAAATATGGATATACAATTTTTGCGTTTTTGTTACTTGAAATGAAATCTACTTTACATTCCTAAAATTTGAACATAACGATCTTGTATATTAATGGCTAAAGATGAAAAATTGGCAATTTCAAACTTCCAAACTGACATCTGAATATTAACATCAGTGCCTTAGGTATAAAGCGTTTCGAATAAACTTGAAACAAACGTCCTCGTGGCTTAGGTGGTTAAAGCGAAAGTCCGGCAAACCGTAGGCTTGGGCTCAAGTCCCAATGTGGACGAAAATTTTTCAAATAAAATTTCATATAATTTGTGTTGTGATTTGTAGGCAGCAATGTTTACATTCACATTTACTTCGCAAAATAACATACTAATTTGAAAATATTTAATTAAGAAGCCGAAAATTCAAAGAATTTATTAATTGATATATATATATATATATATATATATATATATATATATATATTTATCAAATGTTTTATATACCGATAGGTCCAACTCGCAACGGGCCATAGGGAACAATATACGTATGGAACGTAATGCGATTTGGCAACGTGTGTACGATGCCTATATTGAGTGACTTTCTTAAAATTTAAATTTATTTTGCAGAATTATTGATTTTTTTACTTTTATCTTTTAGAAAACGTTATTGTTTTTTTATTACTTAAAATTACTTTATATGAAAAATAGTATACCATAAAAGTGTAAACAAAGACAGTATACATTGAAACGAATATTCATTCAATTGTATTGTCATGAAATTGAATTTGTCAATCGTTGTTAAATTTGTTAGAATGAATAGATATTTATATTTATCCGAAAATACTAATACTTAAAGCAAACAAATTCCATTTCTTCCTGCATATTGATTATGCAGCTGATGCTTTCGTAATATGCTCATATTTGTATTATTTCAACTTATACTTCGGTCGATACATATCGACTTCCTTCAAACCAGGAGGAGGCTACAGTTGTAATTAAACTATATTTCCTTTTTTTTTATTACCTACGGATATTCACAATTCCAAAATACGTTACAATGTTGCTTATTTTAGATTGTAATTAGCTGAATGCTGTCGCAAAACTGATCTCTGCATTTTTAAAAATGCCAGAATAAAATTAACCCCTGCCCTTATTATAATTTTACAAAGGAACAGACACGTACTTCAATTTCTACGAAAAACTAAGCCTACAGTTCATGTATAATACAGTGATAATGAAGACTGGAGCATTTGTCGACCTACGAAGTTGTACTTTACTTGTTTATTGTTAATAAAAGGCTGATGGAAATATTACGTGAGATTTTGGTATCTGTATTATAATAACATCACGATAATAGTAGAAATACAAATATGAGCATATTACGAAAGCATCAGCTGCATAATCAATATGCAGGAAGAAATGGAATTTGTTTGCTTTAAGTATTAGTACTTTCCGATAAATATAAATATCTATTCATTCTAACAAATTTAACAACGATTGACAAATTCAATTTCATGACAATACAATTGAATGAATATTCGTTTCAATGTATACTGTCTTTGTTTACACTTTTATGGTATACTATTTTTCATATAAAGTAATTTTAAGTAATAAAAAAACAATAACGTTTTCTAAAAGATAAAAGTAAAAAAATCAATAATTCTGCAAAATAAATTTAAATTTTAAGAAAGTCACTCCAATATAGGCATCGTACAGACGTTGCCACATCCCATTACGTTCCATACGTATATTGTTGCCTATGGCCCGTTGCGAGTTGGACCTATCGGTATATATATATATATATATATATATATTGATAACGAGCAGCCTCTCGTTGAGCTGTGAATAAATAACGAGCAAGATGCGTAATAAAATAATGTAAACGTTTATGAATATAAAAATGCTCAGCTGTGAATAAATGGCTTGTTAGATTTTATATTTATTCGGTGAATTTTACATCTACGAACTAATTACATTGCTCTAAGTAACATATAGATGGGGTTGTTCGAGTTTAATCTATATGCGCAAGATGCAAAGTTGCCTACTTGCGAATTATTCCATAAATGTAACCTAAAACAGCTGTTCGGATATAAACTTATTAATAAGTATTAATTAATGTGCGTTTATTATCTTCAGGGTCCGGCTAAACTCGAGAACAAAATAGACTCTAGTGTTAGGGCATTGTGATATGTCCAAATTTAAAGTGCGAGTTCGGTGACTTCAATCAAACACTACTGATATTTTTAGATTCCTAAATGATAGGTTAATTGTTGTTAATGCTATACTACAAAATAAAACGTCGAGATCAGATTCACGAATAATAACTTTAATGTTCTTAAGATCTCTATTAACAGGTAAGTTATAAGCATTGATTGTTAAGTATAATTTGTATATAAATTTTGTAACGTGATAAATTTAATATGTTATTTAACTATGATAAATTACGATAAATATTACATGAAATAAATGAAATAGATAAATATAGAAATAGTGAAGATAATCTTTAATTAATTAGGAGAATTAAGTCAATAACTTTAATATAACTAGAATGTATGACGTAAAACAAAGAAAAATTAAATTAAAACGTAACTGTATTCTTCCTCTTTAAAAGTAATAAATAACCTAAATCTTATATATCGTATTTAATAATGTATATCTTAACTAATATAAATAATATACTATATTCTTTTTTAATATGATTGTTTAAATTGTCTTTTCAATATAGATGTGAGATTTTAAAGAATACTTAAGTAATTGGTGCAGGATTCTGGATAAAACGGGATCTCAAAAGGTTTTGGAAAGGCAGGTTTTTCGTCGGCGTTCGAACGGCGTCACCCCGGTCAAAAACACTTTCTAACGAACTGCTTCTCGGCAAATTGCTCTTGGCAATATTTTTGTCACTGGTACACGTACGAACTTGAAATATGTGTCCAACAGGAGCTGGGAATATTGGTAAGATGTTTAACTAATTGGACGTATGAATTTACTTGTATTTATTGTAATTTTCTTCTTGTTTTTAGTGATACACTCAAAAATACGTCTGGATGCTTTAATGGCGATTTTTCAAGTTACGCTAACCTTCTTTTATTTTTGTTACTTGATTTTGATTCGTTCATCGGTATGTATTCATTTAATCTCGACAATTACTACTAATGAAAATGACAATTCAATAATTTTAAATACATTTACATGTTGTAATAAATATTTACTTAATTTTAAAACTAATATGCATATAATGTGTATGTCAAAAATAATACATTATGCTGTTTTTATTATGGGATATTTTCCCGCGATTGACAATTCAAATTATGTACAGTTATACCTAAATAAATGGCGTCATTAATGATTTATCAATTAAGTTGATTTTTTTTTGTAAATACAAATTATCGAACTGAAAATACTATTACAAATGAAATGTTAGATTATAAATGTGTGAATGTCTTAAAAAAAAATAATTAAACTTGCGTATTCAACTTTATTGATTTGACGTGGGAAGAATTCAGTTTTGACATATAATTAACTATTCAATAACTTATTTATATACATTAAGAGATTGTCCTTTTGCTTATTGGGGCATACTTGAGTGTGGGCTTGACCTACCTCAATTCCCCAGTAATTTGGTATGCCGTTATTGACTTGGCAAAGAGGCTTATCCAAATTATTCTCTTTGAACTATTAAGTTGTTTGCTTTATCATATGAGTTTTTGTGCATATAAGCTGTTTTTAATATACATTTATAGTTAATGCTTGTCCCTTTAAGTGTTGATTTGTTAATATTATTTTTGAACTGTTAACTTTTTGAAGTCTGTTTTTTTTTTTTTATTAAAAAGAAAATTATTATCTCTTCTTGATATATTGTAACGATGTTTTAATAGTTAAAATGATTTGTTTTGGGGGTTTACTCTATTTATTTTACTTGTTGATGGTCCATGCTTAAAGTTTTCTATTTTTTTTTTTTAAACTTGATATATTAATATAGGTTTTAGTTTTCACAATAAATAATTCTTTCATGTTAAATACATGTTCTGACTAGCGAATCCTACTCTTTTCTTATTATAATACCATTCCTTATTATATAATTAAATTCCCCATTATTAGACATTCTCATCTATATTTCTATATATTCATATTTATAATACTAATTCATATCTTATTCATACTTTATATCCCCATATTATATATTTATTCCTACTCTCTCTATTAATCTAGACTTTTTCCATTCCTTTAACATTACATCAAACCTTCTATTTATTCTTAGCATACTATTACTTATATATATATTACATTTTAGGAATTCATTTTATTTAATTTTAAGCATGTTAATATTCGTTTTGTTTCCCCATTACATATTTAACTGTTTATCATATTATATCATGTAGATACTTGTTCTTTCTATATTTGTTTGTATATCATATTATTTGTGTTGTGTTGTTTCAGTTTTTCGAACTGTTAACTACCCCTTTATGTCTTTCAAGTGTAACTGTATATTATATTTTAATTATAGATATGGATTTGTTGATATTAAATTTATATGTGTTTAGTTCTTATTCAAATTTGTTTTTTTTTTTTTATGCTGTATAATCTTGTAACATTGATATATGATACCTCCCCTTTATATAATCGGTGTTAGGCTCGATTAATTCATATGTATTATAGCCTAATTTCTGATTTATTATAAATGGTCCTTGATAGGCCTTCAGTAGCTTACCCATGATTTTCTGTTTTGCATTAGATACTCTTAAGCTTTTGACTATAACTCGGTCACCTAATTCATATGTTTTGTATTTCTTGCTATAGTCATTCTGTTTCTTTTCCCATTTATTCTTACGTTTTATTAATTTTAGTCTGACCTCATCTGTACGTTCCGATAAATTTACTAACTCTGGCTCTACCCATGGTCTTTGTGGTGCTTCTCCTGTAAAAATCTTTATTGGACAGTGATTGTGGACTGTGCTGGGTGTGTTATTTAATATAAATTCAATTTGTGGTAGATGTCTAGCCCAACGATTATGTTTTTCATCTAACAAAATTCTGAGATACTTTAATATTTCTCGTATGTATCTTTCGGTAGGATTACCTTGTGGATATCGTATCGAGGTGTAGTAGGTTTTAATATTCCTTGTATGTAAAAATTGTTTATATCTATCATTTGTAAAATAGGTCGCATGATCTGAGAGTATAGCTTGTGGAGTACCATATTGGATAAAATAGTCTGTAAGTGCTTGTAGTACTGTATCTGTATTGCATTTTTGCGTTGGGATTAACTTTATATATTTTGAGAAAATGTCACATATTACTAGGATGTTCTTGTATCCTTTTGTGCTTGAGATGAGATTTGACAAGAAATCTATTGATATTAATTCTAATTTATCGTATGCTATTATGTTACTACTCCAATTTGAGTTTGTTCGATTTTTGTCCTTAGCGAATAAGCATGTTTGACATTGTTTTGTCACGTTTTTGATGATTCTCTCATCGTTTGTGCAAAAATACGCTTCTCTAAACACGAGCCAACATTTTCTCGCTCCGATATGTGTGTAATTATAATGTAGATAATTTGCTATCTCTCTGGTGTGTTCCTCATTTATAACATACAATTCATTATCACCTATGTTCTTAATTATGATACCATTTCTAATAAACATACCTTTAAATTGTCTTCCCTCACTGATAATCTTTCGTAAAGGGTCAAATTCTTGTGTTAATTGTGTTTGTTTTACCCTATCCAATGAAAATAAACCTTCCTTTTGTAACATTACCAGATTTATGCATATACTTTGCTTCTTCATTTCCCCATCTTTTCTTGTTAAAACATCTGCTGTTACCATTTCTTTCCCTGGCTTGTACTTAATTACGAAATCAAATTGTTGTATTAATAAAGTCCAACGATAGATACGACTATTGTTTAATTTGGAATTCATGATGTTTATAAGCGCTTTATGATCAGTTTCTAGTATGAATGATTTTCCAATTAAATAATATCTGAACTTTGTTATCGCATATACTATTGCTAACATTTCTTTTTCGGATATTGTATATCGTATTTCGCAAGCATTCAAAGTACGGGATATAAAATGTATAGGGATTTCTGTATCTCCTCTGAGTTGAACTAATTCAGCAGCAATGGTCTGGTGCGAAGCATCTGTTCTTACAATAAAAGGCAAAGAGAAATCTGGATGGTGCAATTTCAAGTTCTCCACAAAGTTCTCCTTAAGTTCTATGAAACATTTTTCACACTTTGCAGTCCAATTCCATTTCGTATTTTTCTTCAATAATTGAAGTAATGGTAGTGTTTTCTCGCTATAATTAGTAATAAATTTTCTATAATAATTCAAAACTCCCAAGAGTCCTCGTAAGGTCCTTAAATTTTTCGGCCGAGTGAAGTTTTTGATTTCATCCAGTCGAGTAGGATCTAGGTAGATATTATCTTTATTGATGATATATCCTAAATAATCTATTTCTGTTTTGAAAAATTGACATTTGCTTAAATTTAATTTTAAACATTCATTACATAAAGTGGTTAATATTATTTTTAAATGTTCTAAATGTTGGTCTAAAGTTTCGGAAAAGATTATGATATCATCTAAATAATGAAGTGCGAAATTATCATATTTATCTAAAATGCGGTGTAAAAATCTTATCAAAGCTGCAGGTGAAGTTTTTAATCCAAACGGGCAGACTCTAAATTGGTAAACTACCCCATTTATTAAAAATCCACAGTATTTCCTGGAATTAGGTTCTAAATTTATCAGCCAAAATGCGTTTTTTAAATCTAATTTGCTGTAATAGTTTTTGTTACCACATTTCGTTATTAGTATATCTATGTTTTGAGGCATTTCGTATTCAGGTTTGATACGTTTGTTTAGTGATCTTGCATCTAAACATATCCTTAACGATAAATCTTTTTTCTGAACAATAACTATGGGATTGATGAAATATGTATTAGATTTTTCAATAATACCAGATTCTTCTAATCTGTTAAGCTCCATATTAACTTTTTCCTGATAATGGTATGGTATTGGGTAGTTTCTGCTCGATAATGGGTTGTCATTGTCTATTCTTATTGTATGTTGATAGTTACGTGCGAATACTACTACATCATTGATTAATGTTAGGTTGTCAGATAAAATTTTTACTAATTTTGATGGGATCATATGATATGGTATATTTTGTAGTTTAATTATTTCTTCTATATCTTCTAAATTATTTACTGTTCTGAGGGTATTTAATTCTTTTCTTACTTCCACTTCTTCTACATTCTGCATTCCTATTCCATCTTCCTTTTCTTCCAATCCATATATATAATCATCATTATTCATTTTAATATTTATTCCTTCTTCCTTATTACTACATTCATTATCATAACTATCTGTATTCAATCTTTCTTGTAATATATTATTAATCTCCTTCTGTAAATGTTTATCTTTAAAATAATTATATTCATATTCTTCTTCCTCAGATAACTGTTTCTCCATCCTTATCTCTATTTCATCGATCATTATTATTTTTCTTTTGAAATCCAATATCATTTTTAAATTCTTAATGTTATCTATCCCAATTATGCAATCGTATTGCAGTTTACCTATAATGTAGCATTGTATGACATATTCCTTATCTTTCACCATTATTTCCGTACATATTCTTTTTTGAATTTTCCCCATTCTTTTACCATTAGCGGCTATCAAATCTGTTCCCTTAGTCCTTATAATTTTCTTTTCATAATTATCGATTAAGATTGCCTTTTTCTCTTCTAATAACGTTATTTCGGCTCCAGTATCTATTAAACAGCTTAGTTCTATGTTTGTAAATTTAATCTTAATAATTGGTAGAGAGTGCGTATCTATATTATGGGTTCCAGTTTCTTCTACGTGTATGAACTCTTCAAAGGGTTGATAAAAAGTTATATTGTTTAATTTTGAGGGGTAGTTACAGTCGATTTTATTTAAAGATTTTGGGTTGAGGTGCTTGGTGTCGGGTTGGTGTACATATCGATTTCCGAAATCGGCATTTTTTTTTTTACATCCTCCGATTCTTGTCTAGAGGGCAGTGGTGACAATGGTCTCCGGCAGTAGTTATTAACACGTCCTCTATTACGGTATCTATAATTATTCATACCTCTTCTTCCCGGCGGGTTGTTGTACTGATTGTTATTATTCTGACGATTAGCATCATACGTTCGTGTATTATTATTATAATTATTATTATTAGGGGGTGGATAATTCGAAAGATTGGGTCTATTGTTATAATTATGAAAAGGATTTGTAGAATGGTTACGATAATTTTGATGAGTGTTATAATTTGGTGCAGGACTTGCGTGATTATTATTATAATTAGTGTTACTATTATTAGTTGTTAGATTCGCCTGAGTATAATTGTTGTTAGTTCTGTTATTATTATATGAGGTTGTTTCTTGTACATGATTCGGTCGATTATTTTGTGAGTAATTTTGTCTAAAAGATGGATTATGTATGGTGTTATAATTTGTATTGCTCGGTCGATTATTAGAGGAATTATATAGACTGTTATTTGTATTACGTTGTACTGTTGGAAAAGAACTACGATTACCTTCTGCAAAGTCATCTAATCTTCGGAGAATTTCTATTAAGGAATCCATATCATTGACTCGTTGACAAATAATTGCTTGTGTGTCCGAATAAATGAAATGGTTCAGTAACTGTCGTGCTATGGTTGATTCCTCCATATCAGCTATGTGTTTACACAGGTTGTACATTCTTGAAGCATATATCTCCCTAGTTGTTGAGCCCATTCTATATTTACCGGTTAGAAGTCTGATTTTGGCACGATTTTGTTGTGCTTCATCCCAGTAATTCCTCTTAAATAATGACACGAATTGCTCTACGTCCTCGCAATGGTCTTCAATGCGCAAGAACCACTCCTGAGCACTATCTTTAAGTGTAACTCTTATTATGTCCATCTTTTGTTTATTGTCCGGAACATCAATTAAATAACGCAGGAGTCCATTTAAATAGAGCATGGGGTGTACGTGCGTTATATCCCCATCGAAATGAGTTAAATTTTCTATTTTTATGGTGAGACCTCCTGTGTTTATGCAATTATCAGACGCAGTATATCTTTTGATCTTCGTTTCAATTATCCTCAGTTCGGATTCATAATACCTTTTATTATTATCCTGGTTCGTTCGGAAGGTGTCAAGATTATCTTTTACTTGATTGATCTCTTGTTCGTAGAATGTCCTATGTTCCCCCATCTGAGTGTTGAGACTATCGGTAAAATGTTGTTTTAGATTTAACGATGTTATTTCGTTACTTAGGTTAAAATCTGTTAATTTGTTATTTAATTTTGTATGAGCTTCGTTACAGGACTTTGTTATTTCGGTTTTTGTTTCCGTATTTGCGGTTATTATTTTATTGTTGGTAATTACGTAAATTTCCTGTGAAGTATTCTCTAATTGTTTGGCCCAATGTTGGTTATGGACATTTAGAGTTTCGTCCATTTTCAGCAAGCATTTTAACTCGCTTTCTTCTAGTGTTTGATGTATTATCTTCTCGATCTTTGTTTGACTATCTTTCAAACCCTTTATATCCATCTTTATTTCTTCCTTGTCCTGTTTGAGTTGTTCTAATTTGCTGTTGAGATTGGTTTCTATGAGACTGATATTAGTCTCTAATCTATTATTATTTTCTGTGATTAGTTGTTTGAAATTTTCATTATTAATTTCTAATTTTCGTGCTAAATTCATTTCTATCTGGCTGATATTTGTTTCTAATTTTCGCGTTAAATTAGTTTCTAATTGACTTATATTTTTATTGTTAGCATCTAGTTTTTCATTATTTTCCGCTACAAATTGTTTAAAATTAGCTTCTTGTTTTTGTTGCATATTCATTATCAAAGCGGTTAACGAATTAAAGTTCATCGTCGCCTCTTCCTTTGAAGCTTCTGCTTGTGCTGTGGCTGTAACAGAATCACCCTGATCAGCCTGGTCCTCTCTATCTGCTAGGTTTTCCCTTGACTTACTCCTTGTACGCTTGTCCATATTATTATTATTATTGAAAAAATATATATGATAGTGTTATGATTATAGGTTCTATTAGTTTATGTATATTAATTATTCCTATTCTGATGTTTTAGTATTAGTGTTATATTTGCTAATAAATTGTATAAATAAATTCTTATCTCTTCAAATAATTATTATTTTAATCTTTTTGACCTATTCGTTTAGTGTTTATTATACAAACAATAACCCCTTTTAAAAAAACAAACTTACAAATCCTGTTCCTGGGTACCAGTCAGCATCCTATCACACAAAAATGACCACAAGAAGCAAAATACAACTTACAATTATAAAAATTTTGTATCTTAAATAAATCTAGAAAGAATACAGTTTTTTAAATTTATTCTCTCTCGTTTTATTTTGTATTACGTGTTTGATTGAGCACGTTTTCTAAGCGACACGTTGCGGCGACAATTGATAACGAGCAGCCTCTCGTTGAGCTGTGAATAAATAACGAGCAAGATGCGTAATAAAATAATGTAAACGTTTATGAATATAAAAATGCTCAGCTGTGAATAAATGGCTTGTTAGATTTTATATTTATTCGGTGAATTTTACATCTACGAACTAATTACATTGCTCTAAGTAACATATAGATGGGGTTGTTCGAGTTTAATCTATATGCGCAAGATGCAAAGTTGCCTACTTGCGAATTATTCCATAAATGTAACCTAAAACAGCTGTTCGGATATAAACTTATTAATAAGTATTAATTAATGTGCGTTTATTATCTTCAGGGTCCGGCTAAACTCGAGAACAAAATAGACTCTAGTGTTAGGGCATTGTGATATGTCCAAATTTAAAGTGCGAGTTCGGTGACTTCAATCAAACACTACTGATATTTTTAGATTCCTAAATGATAGGTTAATTGTTGTTAATGCTATACTACAAAATAAAACGTCGAGATCAGATTCACGAATAATAACTTTAATGTTCTTAAGATCTCTATTAACAGGTAAGTTATAAGCATTGATTGTTAAGTATAATTTGTATATAAATTTTGTAACGTGATAAATTTAATATGTTATTTAACTATGATAAATTACGATAAATATTACATGAAATAAATGAAATAGATAAATATAGAAATAGTGAAGATAATCTTTAATTAATTAGGAGAATTAAGTCAATAACTTTAATATAACTAGAATGTATGACGTAAAACAAAGAAAAATTAAATTAAAACGTAACTGTATTCTTCCTCTTTAAAAGTAATAAATAACCTAAATCTTATATATCGTATTTAATAATGTATATCTTAACTAATATAAATAATATACTATATTCTTTTTTAATATGATTGTTTAAATTGTCTTTTCAATATAGATGTGAGATTTTAAAGAATACTTAAGTAATTGGTGCAGGATTCTGGATAAAACGGGATCTCAAAAGGTTTTGGAAAGGCAGGTTTTTCGTCGGCGTTCGAACGGCGTCACCCCGGTCAAAAACACTTTCTAACGAACTGCTTCTCGGCAAATTGCTCTTGGCAATATTTTTGTCACTGGTACACGTACGAACTTGAAATATGTGTCCAACAGGAGCTGGGAATATTGGTAAGATGTTTAACTAATTGGACGTATGAATTTACTTGTATTTATTGTAATTTTCTTCTTGTTTTTAGTGATACACTCAAAAATACGTCTGGATGCTTTAATGGCGATTTTTCAAGTTACGCTAACCTTCTTTTATTTTTTTTACTTGATTTTGATTCGTTCATCGGTATGTATTCATTTAATCTCGACAATTACTACTAATGAAAATGACAATTCAATAATTTTAAATACATTTACATGTTGTAATAAATATTTACTTAATTTTAAAACTAATATGCATATAATGTGTATGTCAAAAATAATACATTATGCTGTTTTTATTATGGGATATTTTCCCGCGATTGACAATTCAAATTATGTACAGTTATACCTAAATAAATGGCGTCATTAATGATTTATCAATTAAGTTGATTTTTTTTTGTAAATACAAATTATCGAACTGAAAATACTATTACAAATGAAATGTTAGATTATAAATGTGTGAATGTCTTAAAAAAAAATAATTAAACTTGCGTATTCAACTTTATTGATTTGACGTGGGAAGAATTCAGTTTTGACATATAATTAACTATTCAATAACTTATTTATATACATTAAGAGATTGTCCTTTTGCTTATTGGGGCATACTTGAGTGTGGGCTTGACCTACCTCAATATATATAATTATTTCTTGACCTTAGTATGTTATGGTAGATGCAATTATTTGGCGATTTAAGGTCTGGTTTTACTTCAATATGTATATTTAAAACAATCTTACAATGACAGTATGTTAATATACTGTCAATTTATATTTAAAATTTCTTTAAAAAAGGCATCATATGCCGAAACATGTAAGATTGTTTTAAATATATACATATTGGAGGAAAACCAGACCTTAAATCCCAAACTAATTGACTCTACCATATATATATATATATATATATATATATATATATATATATATATATATCTTCAAAGTGTTATTTATTGCATTGATGGCATACCCAAGTTGTGTAGCGATAGCAATTTAGAATATATAATTGCCACAAATATTCGTGAATTCAATAGATGCTGTAGGATTTAATCAGCAGATTATATTGTTACACCAAGAAAATGTATAAGAAAAAAAAATAACTAATGAACTATACTTCTAAATTCGTCATGTACATATTTATTACAGTTTGACTTTGACCAACGTGGAGTGGAGCGTTTTGTTATTATCAATTACACCATGCACTAGATATATTTATTATAATATATATGAAGACTAAACCAAAACAATCGAATATTGTTATTATTAATATTTAATTTTATCATTTACTGCAGTACTATTTCAAGAAACTAGTTAAAAAGTAATATACTCGTAACTTGTACTTTTGCTTTATTAATATAAAAGGACAGAATTTCGCACTTTGTCTACATTACACTTCATACTTTATAATTTGCTGACAGTTTTCCACACTTCAGAGACACTATTGCACACTTACGGCAAAGTTTAAATTAGATTGGAGGAAGCGGGATTCGCCGGCTTCGTATGTGAGACTATTAGAATTTTATTATATTATGCTATTATGGCATGCTTTTTGAAAAATTAAGAAAACTTATAAAGTCAGTTGCCACATTTTTGTCATATATATATTGAACTAGCGCTGAATGGCCTGTGAATAATAATAAAAATAATTTGATGATAAAAAATAATATTATTAGAAATAAATAAGTAAAGTTAATTGAATAGTATAAGTATACTACTTTGAATTGGGCGCCAGTGTATAGAATACACAATGTTAGATTATCCGCAACTTACATGTATTACATCCGGCTACAGATAGGTGTCGGCGAGCATGTATAATTATAGCAAAGTTGACTCTACAGGCTTCTCGTCGATATGTTTTCCCCTAAGTGTATGGTAGTGAATTGTATAACAAGATAACTTAGTTTTCTCCAGCTAAACACAGATAAAAAAAAGAGTTGGTTAAAGAAATGTATATAAAAGTTTATTTTAAATAAGTTTTCTGTAAAAAATAACATACAACGTGACTATCGACAAATAATAGAATTATAATAGCGTACACGTGTGAATCAAGAAAATAAAAATATGTTTCGATGGTTAGAATGTTTTCAAGTGAGTTATGTTATAAATTAAAAAACAAATATATCTGGTAAGTACTACAGTTTTCATCAAATTCAAGTTCATAGGTAGAATTTCTTTGAGTGTAAAATGCTGCGTTTCGGCCTTTATTCTATGCACTGACATTTGAACCATTACACGGTAAACTTTGCTTTTTTTCAATTCCTAAAATGTTTCGCATTTTACACAATAGTTTTGCTTTGTTCTAATTTAAATACAACCAATATATGTATGCAAATTTGGTATTTTATTCTATAAGATCACTTATGTATTTAATTGCTAATGTAAGTATAGCAAGCGCCAATTAAGTTGGCGTGAGGAGCGGGTGCGCAGAAGCCGTTTTTAAAAACGTCCACCCCCACTACTCAAGTAATTGTGAGAATACATTTGTACTTGACATTAGACGGAACATAATGTTTTTGCTAGGGGATCATAAAGTGATACACGCTCAAACGCGAGAAGTAGTTTTTAATGTTTACAATTATTTTTATAAACATAAAAGTATAAAGAGGAGTACGATTTACGAACATTTTATTTATTTACACCTTTCGTTTAAAAATTTTAACTTAAAACACTCAGTAGGCAGCAACTGCGAAAATGATAACACTGTTATTTTCTTAACTCTGGAAAAATTTGTTCAAATAGGTTAATATCTTATAACAATAAGTAACAATAAGATAGCACTTTTTGATGATATTTTAATTACACGTAAATAATAATAATTTTATTGTTTAAAGGCAGTTAGCAAAGATGTGAAAGAGTCAAAAAAGATCTAAATATCGCCATCTCCTTTGAATCTCTCTACCACAAAATTATAAGAAAATATTGCTGCTTACGTGGCTGGTTTTGTCCAAAAAAGAATAAATAAAATGATCAAGCAGTGTTATGTCTGCATAGAAAACACATGCACGAGAAATATAGATGACAGTCATTTAAAATTTACGACAATGACAGAGTACAGTGTAACAAAACGATTGAACTATATTAATGCTAATTTATTCACTTCGTTAATACAAATATATAGTCAGACAAAATCTTTATTGCCAGGAATAATATATTAAACAAGGTTTTTATAATTGTTTTGTTGAACATTTCAAAAAAAATTAATTTTACATTTAAATATTGTATTCGCATAGCGTACACTATACAATATTTGGAAGGGCGTCATTACTTCATATTGGTTATGTGGACGGGGCGAGGTACTTCGGCTGTCTGACAACAGGCAGCGCTGAATTTACTTCTACGCTCGGTCTGGATAATTTCTGTGATGTCGCGATATGGTTCTTTTTTGTGAATGCGTCTGAAGATATCCTTTCTCCAGCAGAGGCGTACCGATGAGCCTGTAGAAAGGCGAAATACGTATCTACGTCTCTGGAGGGATATGTTCGGACACGTTCACAAAAATATTAATAGTGAACCTGTATTTGTGTTCTTCACACCAGATTTTTAATAATATTTTATATTATTAAAAATACCTTTGTATTATACAAAACTGGTGGGGTTTACCTACTCATGTATGTTTCAATTATTCTAATAAATTTAATATTAGAATTTAAAAAATAATATATTTTCTAAGAACATGCATATATAATATTTTTAAGAAATATATTTCAAAGAAGTTGAAAAAACATTGCAAATATTTGTAATTAGGCTGACTTGTAATTCTTTCACTATAGCATTAAATAGAAATTAAATTATAGCGATTGTGCAGTTTAAGTTGTATTTCAAGTTAAAGTGGTAAAAGTCTAATACATAATTTAAAAATTTAAATAAATCGCCTATAAATGCCTTTTAAATATAATTATTCTCCAACTACATAGATGGATCTAATCTATTCTCGAAATTTAACATTATATGTCCTTTCTATTAAGGTTATCTATGGCACTGGCAATAGCACAAAACCTTTGACCGTATTAATCGAAGAATTGCTAAGTCTGAGCAAGAAAGCTGAGGTAAATAACGAGAATATACAAACTATACTCAAAGAAGTAGAAGATGCCTACTTGAAAGCAATCATCAAAAAAAATCGAATCAAATTATTAAAATTTTAAATAGCTAAGTATTCTTTCCAAATTCCTCATCCTTCAATATGAAGATCTCTTCGGTACGAAAGAGGTATTTCAGATAATTTCATATACACATCTCAAAGCTAGAGCAACTGATGCCATGTTTTGGTCTTTGATTTCCGAAAACCAATATCCTTGCTTAAAGCAAATAGCTCTTGAGTTAACAGGATTCTTCGGATCAACTGACTTAGGCGAGTCTGCATTTTTAGAAATGAAAATTGTTAAAGCGAAATATCGCGATCGACTAACTGACGAACATCTCTAAACATTCCTGCAGTTGGCACTCAGTAATTACGAACCGTTCTTCGATAAGTTTGTGGATGATATGCAGTGCCATGGATTAACATCTCAATTCTAAATGAAAGCAGTGACTAAAGAAAATGTCTGACGTTGTAATTTTATTAGATGTTTAACTTATACAAGTATAATATACTTTGTATTTATACAGGGTCCGGCAACGAAGCGGGGACGGAAGATTACACGCGTATTTGAAAGTTAGTCAAATATTTAGTCATCGTACTTCCTTCCGTACCATCAAGTGCACGTTTTAAAAATATTTTGTTTTATACAGGCTGTTCCAGATGGAAATACCAGACTAAAGTTGCATTTTTTTAAATGGAACACCCTGTATATTAATAGATAAAATGATCCGCGCTTAAATATGGTTACATCGATATAATATTGTATGGGTCTAAAGTTGATAGTTTCTGTGTAAATAATTATTTTACTTGATAAATTGATACATTTCAGTAGGCTATTCTGCATAAGGAAAATCAAAAGATCCGAAATCAATAGAATAGAATACTTTCTACTAGTATGCACTTTCGTTGCTACGTGAAATAAATTCTGCAACTGCTCGCGTTATACAGGCTGTTCACAATTTCGCAAAATCGAAGAAATCTCGTAATTTTTAAATTGAATACCCTGTATATTTTTAGCTCATTGAAAAGCCTTTTTACTACGCTTTCTACTGATACCTCATTTGATGCACCTGGGATGGATCATTTGCTAATTATTTCTTTTTAGATTTCAATTAATGAAAAATGCTTGTATTTTTACTAGCTAATTTGCGCTTTTAAACCTTCTGTAAGATCGGATATTCAACAAATTATCCATATATGGTCTATAACAAGAAGAAACCCCATTAAGTACGAGAAACAGTTGATTTTCACTCAGCGGTGAAAGCAAACATTAAATTTAATAAAAAATTTGCACTAATTAATTTGTATTTTAAAGAATTTTGTAAAACCAACTATTTTACGAATACCTAATATATGAAACAATACATACCTAATTAGCTTAACATAAATCGAAATCATGTAGGAAAGTATCAAGTACGAGTAGTATTAAAAGTTTGCACTATTTTAAATAAATACTAATTATTAACCACAACATCAAATTTAATTAACAAAAGTAGTAGCACAGTAAATAAAAATAAAGTAAATGTAAATAGTAAATGCAAATAAATCAAAGAAAACTTTCAACTGTCCTTCCATGTCTCTCAATACATAAATGAAGCCGCCTGGTGAAATTCTGTTGAACATGCTGTAATGTTTCTTGGCGAACATTTCTAAATGCCTCTCTTATGCGTTCCATCATATTTTCCCTTGTTGTAGGAACTTCCACATAAACTAGAGCCTTGACATATCCCCAAAAGTAGAAGTCCAAGACAGTAAGATCTGGACTTCGCGGAAGCCAAGCGATTGGACCACCTCGTTCTATCCATTTGTCTTCCTTCAATCGCCCTAGAAACTTCCTAACGTTAAGGCTGTAATGAGCAGGTGCACCATCGTGTTGCAACCAGAAAATTTGTCGGGTGTCAACATTCACATGCTCAAGTAAATTAGGCAGTTCTGCAAAAATGCCAAATACGTATCGCCTGTAACGGTTCCATCGAAAAAGTACAGCCCAATGATATATGGACCAAGTATACCTCCCCAGACGTTAAGAGACCATCTATTCTGATTGTCTACATGACGTATCCAATGCGGGTTTTCTGTTGCATTATAATGCATGTTATGTTTATTTACCGCCCCATTACTTTTGAAAGTAGCCTCATCGCTAAACAAAATCTTTGTTAAAATATTTGGCATTTCTCGCTTTTTATTTAACAACCAACCACAAAAGTCTGTTCTTTTAATGAAATCATCACCATGCAATTCCTGATTTAATTCCATATGGTACGGATGATACTTATGACTTCTTAAAATTCTTCGTACTCTCCGATCTTCAATAGCTGTTACCTTTAAAATACAGTCTATACTTATATGTGGATTTTCCTGTATTGTTAATAATACGGCCAATTCGCTTTTTTCATTTATTACCGGCTTATTTATTTCTCTCTTCTTGTAGGTTACACTACCAGTTTCTGTAAATCTCTCTAATAACCTTTCAAATGTTCCGGTCTTGGCTTTCTTTCAAGGCTTGGAAATCTCTCTGCATATACACTACTTGCTAGGAGACAATTTCTTGTACACTCCCCAAGAATAAATATCATATTCACCATTTCTTGAATACTAAAATTAGTCATTATAGCAATTTCTTTTAAATATTGAACGAAATACTGTGTAAGATGGAACAAAATTTTTGACAACTTGGTTATTAAGTATACAAGCTTAAAACTGACACCAGATAACTTGATCAGCAGTGAATCTATTGAAAATGCTACATTACTTTATATTAATTTAATGTTTGCTTTCACCGCTGAGTGAAAATCAACTGTTTCTCGTACTTAATGGGGTTTCTTCTTGTTATAGACCATTTATGAATAATTTGTTGAATATCCGATCTTACAGAAGGTTTAAAAGCGCAAATTAGCTACTAAAAATACAAGCATTTTTCATTAATTCAATTCTAAAAAGAAATAATTAGCAAATGATCCATCCCAGGTGCATCAAATGAGGTATCAGTAGAAAGCGTAGTAAAAAGGCTTTTCAATGAGCTAAAAATATACAGGGTGTTCAATTTAAAAATTACGAGATTTCTTCGATTTTGCGAAATTGTGAACAGCCTGTATAACGCGAGCAGTTGCAGAATTTATTTCACGTAGCAACGAAAGTGCATACTAGTAGAAAATATTCTATACTATTGGTTTCGGCTCTTTTGATTTTCCTTAGGCAGAATAGCCTACTGAAATGTATCAATTTATCAAGTAAAATAATTATTTACACAGAAACTATCAACTTCAGACCCATACAACATTATATCGATGTAACCAGCTTTCAAGCGCGGATCATTTTATCTATTAATATACAGGGTGTTACATTTAAAAAAAATGTAACTTTAGTCCATCTGGAACACGCTGTATAAAACAAAATATTTTTAAAACGTGCGCTTGATTGTACGGAAGGATATCCGATGACTAAATATTTGACTAACTTTCAAATACGCGTGTAATCTTCCGTCCCCGCTTCGTTGCCGGACCCTGTATTATATAAGTAATTGCAATAAACCATTTTCATAAATCTGTTTTTCTTTATTGTAACCAGGCTACTCCTAGTAGTCGGTAAGTCGTACGTGTCGATCACTTGTCACCTAAATGTCTTGTGGTAGATCGCAATTCCTAAAAATATAAGCACCCCTGATGTACACAATAAAATTAATTACTTATTTTCCCACCTAAAAACCCCACCCTTTATATATTTTCAAAAATTTCACGACATCGTAATCGTGCTAGTAAATTGCTATACAATTGTGAAACAATATTTTCTACGTTAAGATGTGGTGAAGACATGTTTTATAATTTATATAATGTAGCAGCTATTCATTTTCATTTCCTTTTCCGAAAAATATTTTTACCAATATTCCACGTTTTAATTACGTTTGCATTTTTAATGAAAGTAAAGAAAGTCGTGAACTTTTAACATTTCAGTGCCCGCGCGTTCCCTAAGAAATACTGGGAAGATTTTAAACTCTGACTTTTTTGCGATACCAATGGCTTAAATTCTTTACTTTATGAAAACTTATTTTTGAAAATTTGCAAAGAAAAAATAAATTCAGGATTGCTTTTACATGCACAATACAAGTTTGAATGAACTTTTTTTTAAGATTTGCTAAATGTCAAAAGTTATGTAATAAATAGAGACCAGACGTATCAGGCCGAAATTACGATGGACAATATAAATAGTCTATAACATCGCTAAGTACAACACGCAGTTATTAAATAGCACTATTCATTCGGTTAACCGCGTTATTCTTGTTTTTTTGTCGTTGAATTGTTACGCAATTACTTCAATAATATAGTTAAATTCCTTTCTTCATGGGCGTAAATAGAAGGGTGAGGAGTTTTAATAATTTATTTTATTATTAGATTATATTTCGTAACATAAATAAAGTACGGTGAGTTAGTTCCTTTTTCTTGATTGTTTTAACAGTTAATTGGAAAACAAACCAGTGGTGATCTATAAAATACGAAATACAATTTTATTTGTTCGTTTGGGAGTATTAATATTAACTAGCAATACTTTCTCAAGGTTCACTTCTGTAAAATTTGTTCTCTTTGATTGAAATACTGAAGCTAATACTTTTATATCAAAGAACAAACAAGTTGTTTGGTACCAAGATCCTATTTTATCTCCTCGCGGAAGACAACGACGACACAATATTTTACGAGGATGTTCAGGCCCAACACGTTTTGGAAATCTCGAGATCGATACACCTGCTTCTTCCTTTTTGATTTATTTTCGTAAACCTCTTCTTGAAATTATCCTAAAGTGGACGAATGAAGAAGGAGAGATTGTTTTCGGAAAAAAATGGATGAAAATGGATGTCCTAGAATTGAAGAAATTTATTAGAGCTTTGATACTAATAGGTGTATACAAATCTTATAACGAGGAAGTAACACAACTTTGAAACAAAAACAATGGTCGAAAAATCTTTGGTAGTATTATCGCTCGAAATAGATTTCAAAATATACTTCGTGTACTTAGATTCGACGATGCAGCGGAAAGATGAAGAAAAAGAAGTGGCAATAAAATAGCACCAATACGGGAATGCTTTGAGTTATGGAATACTTATTTTCGAGATGCGTTTGTGCCAAATTGATGTATGACGGTTGACGAACAGCTTGTAACTTTCAGAGGCAGATGTCCCTTTAGACAATATATTCCATCAAAACCTGGACCATATGTAATAAAATTTTGGGCCATTTGTGATAGTGTAACAACCTATGCATGGAAACTGGAAATTTATCCTGGAAAGCAGGGAGAGGAAAGAGACAAGAACCAAGGCGAAAAGGCTGTAAAACGTTTAGTAGAAGAAATTGAACACTCTGGAAGGAATATCACCTGCGACAATTTCTTTACTTCGTACAATCTTGCAAAGAAAACCTAACATTAGTTTGTACGATACGTAAAAATAAGCCTGAATTGCCATCTTCATTTGTTGAAATCGTCACTCGTTTTCCACACAGTTTGGTTTTACAGACCATGCGATGATTATTTCATATTGCCCAAAGAAACGCAAGTTTGTAACGTTGGTGAGTACTCTGCACAGTGAGAAAAATGTTGATAATGGCCAAAAAAAAAATAAACCTAATCTTGGACTACAATAAAACAAAATATGGCGTAGACAATATGGACAAAATGACACGATCATACATCGTGAAAAGGATGACGAAAAGATACCCTCTTGTAGTTTTTTATAACATGATAGATATCAGCGCCATGATCGCATACATACTATGGAAGCTCTCGAAACCTAATTCAGCTCTTGATTTGAAAAAGAGAAGAAACTTTTCTAATTGAGCTAGGAAAGGAGCTAGCAGAGAATACAAGGACTACGAAAAACTAGAAGCAGAAGAAGAAGGTGCAGCATCACTAGTTCTGAGATTCCAAGAAAGAAGAGAAGTGATGTTTGCCCATCTTCGAAAGACAGAAAAGCAAGAACAACTTACTTGTGCACGTTGTAAAATTAATGTATGGGGTGAACACTAAGTACATAGTTATATGTAAGACATGTGTTTAACCCACTTTTACTTTTATGTAAGTCATTTATATATTTTATTTTACAATAATTATGTCATATTATTATTTATTCTAATGGTCTTTTCTTATGCTGAATAATATAAAAGTCAAATATAATAATACTTACGCTATATTGAATTCAAAATAATCGCCGAATATTAGTTCAAACCCAGCATATAGTAATACGGGTCCAATGGACCTGCGCGGTAAGTAGCGATAGGCCGTTTCCCTGGTAGTCGTAGTGTTAAAAATACAAATTTTCAATAGTATGAAAGTGATCAGTGTCTCGTGTCCGGTCTATAGTAATGAAATTTGTTTCTTAGTAATGTGTAAACACCGAGTTCTGCCGTAATTTCCTTTCCTCAGAAATTACTCTCTGTTAACGAATGAAGATGACTCTAATTTGAATTTGTTTTATATATTAAACATATAATGAAAGAAAGAAATTACTTTTACAGAATATGTATGTCTAGTTTTAACCCCTACATATCTCTTCAAGCTCATTGGCAGCTCTTTTTACACTCGTTTTACAGACGACCTCCTTTAGTAATTGAGACTGGTATTTTAACTAAATCAACTTTTAATGTATCGTAGTTGTAGCGAGGTTTAGAAAAAGCATTCAAATCAACTTTTCTGGGCAATTTTCCGACCAACACTAAGTGATTTTGGCTTTGTGTGTTTAATGGAAAATATCCAATATTTCCCATTAAACAGTTCAGTGACTTCGTAACTGTTTTCAAACTTTCCATTTTGTAATTAACTGCTTTTTTTACCTTTTGCTTTTTGTTTGACAAAAGTGTGTAATTTTCATAGGTGATGCACAATCAAAGTATTACTGGCACCTCTTGAAAATGGTACCAGCATAAAACCTTTTATTTTAGCGTTTTAATTTTCCTCCATGATGAAATGTTCAGGTCTAGAGCAGCTCATAATTGTTTTAAAACTGCACCCAGAAGCTGTTTAATGGCATGCATCTAGTCGAAGCGTCTGTTTAATTATCACTAGTCAACAAATTTCCAATTGTTTAGTTTTTCTTTAGAAACGATGTACAATTTTCGTTTCTACTTTATTTCTAACAATAGTAATAACAACAAATTTATTCGAGCACGTCAGGTTTTGGAAAAAAATATAAAAAAGTAAATGAAGTAATATTAATTAGGTATGTTAATTATAAGGAACTGTATGGTATCGTCCAGTTTAAAATATTTTTCTTTTTACTTTTTTTTTCCTGTTCTTTAGTACTTTCTGATATCAATGTCCAACAATAATAGCCAAGTATTTCACTGTTTCACTTGCCCTAATAACGTTTTTCAGTAACAGAAATGTGACGATAAAACCTTACGCCATGTTCATCACTCACGTCGCCGAAGTTTGAGGGAAAGGAATCCAGATCCGAGTGCAAAAAATGTATTTTAAGTCAGTAAAATTAAACCAAATTCGACGTCATCTGCTAATTTTGGCCCGGTAGGCTGGAAATTTGTATACACCTTCGCTTTGACGTTTCAAATCTTCTGTCAAAAGTCAAGAACTTCCGGCTAGCAAAGTCATTCAAGGTAAAATGACGCAAAATTCGGTTTTTCGGGAATAACTCGTTTTCTATGCTCTTGATCACTTCGATACCTATTACTAAAATTAAAGATCATAAAATTCTCTACAAGTTTACTGTAGAAATTTTTTTTCTACGACCAGCCGTAAAATGAGAGCTCTGTATCTCAAGAACGGTTAATCCTAAAAAAAAAGTAGTAGGATGCAAATTTCAAGATAATTTTACGCTCTACAGCTTCTCTCATTCACTATATACAGTATGACTGAAGTTTCATTTTGTTTTTTGGGGATATATTCAAACAAATTCAACAAATAAAATACTTAAAAATTTTTCTAATAAAAGTTGTCTAGTAACTCCAAAAAAAAATAATTTATAACAGCCCAATGTTTTCAAGTTTCACTGTTCAAATTTCATACATAATAGGTCAGTAACCGATGAGTGGCCGTAACGATATCAAACTGTCAGGGTCAAGTTTAACATGTGAGACTGTAGTTTACTTGGTACATGTGATAGAATGAAATGCCCGGTTTATTTGTATACTTAGTGACGTCAAGCGAAACAATGCGTGCAATTTTTCGCAGATAAAATATTAGTTCAACGGTATTTTTTGTAGTAATAAGACGTTAGTTTTACTTTATTGCTAGTTGAAAAATATTTTTGTATGAACATAAAATGGGATACCACTTTACCAATAGTGAGTTAGTTGATATTATTTTGATTTACGGTGAATGTCAACAGAATAGTCATGCAGCGCGTCGTAGATATTCTGAATTATTTCCGAATCGACATTTACCGTCGGCACCTACGTTTATAGCAGCTGTTCAACGGAATAAATGACCTACATATTAACCATCTACCTTTACCACCAACGTCTCCCGACTTGAATCCAATTGAGCACATTTGGCACAGACTTCAAGAACAGCTCAACAAACATAATCCACCTCCAGTTAACGTGCAACACTTGCGGGAAATTTTACCGCTGTGTTGGAGAAGAGTGTCACAAGAACACTTTAATAATTGCATTATGAGTATGCCACGAAGATGTACAGCTGTGAGAGATGTCCGTGGCCATTATACACGATTTTAGAATTAATTGTTACAGAAAAATGTTTATTTTAGCTATTGTTAAAAATGTTGCTTATTTCATTTTTGATCATTTCTTAGTAATCTAACGATTTTTCTAAATAAATATACCTGAAAATTTTAAATTGTTGTGTACAATTATGTATCTAATATTATACACTACAAATATTTACCCACACTATCTAAAAAATACAAAAAAGTAAACATTCCTTATTCATTTTTGAGTACTTTATATGTTTTTATTGTTCTTGAGATAATATATTTTCTATTCTCTTCTACGAGTATAAGGGATTGTTTCTGGTTTCGTTTCTTTCAGTGTTAATTGGTTAGCACAAAAACACCTTGAACAAATTTTGTTGTTCGTAGTAATATTTTACACTTTCACCGTTTCACAGAAAATACATAGTTTTGAGTTTTGTTCTGTGTAAATTATTTTTATTCAAAATTCGATATGCAATTCGCTTGTCAGCATTACTTTTCTTTCAACAGTAGTTGTTGCCGGTTACTAAACCGTTTATTACATTCGCTCTGTCGTGAATTTACAAATACAAATACAAGGTATGTGCCACTTATGCAGGTGACAACACGTATCAAATTGTTAGAAACTCACGGATCGCTTACAGAAACAAACCTATTGAGGATACAAGGCAAACGCCTACGGGCTATGAATCATCAATCGCTCAAGTCCGCTCTCTGTATATTAGTTTCAGGTATCCAGTACATTCCTGGAATTTGGTCCGTTCCTCCCGACGTACCCAATATACCTGGATGTAATACATTTATTATTTCATAAATGTTTCAATTGGAGCTTTCATGCATATTATAATATCGTTATATTGATATGTACTAGTGTTTTTACGAATAAATTAAATATTAGTCGCACGTATAATAAATATCTGCTGCTGTGTAGTTATTTTTTCTCCGAAAATCCAGTCCTATTAATCAAAAAGCTATACGTTTCCATTAATTATACAACGAAACAATTTTACTCGCCCCCAATACAAATAAAATAATGGAACTCCATATACCTACCGCAACTGGTCGGTAAATATTTGAACGAGTTTACAATTTGTAACGATTAACTGTTGTTACGCTAGAAATTTCAATTTACAGTTTAAATTAATCACGATAGTTTAGGATTAACTTCAAGTTGTTGAACGTTCCTCTTCACGTTCAGGTTTTGTTGCTTTTTACATTGATCGGAATTGTAATTCTTCGTGAAATACAGGAGAATTAAATGTACGAACAATTTGCTTCTATTACTATAAAATATTACGAAGGCACCATACGAAGGCTTGCCTATGCATGTCCTAATTAACTCCTAATTAACCACCAAATATAAATCATCTGGGTTTTTAAAAGATATTTAACCCTGAAATGCTATTTGGGGTACACATGTACCCCAGCCTTCTTCAAAAATCCCGCTAATCGAAAATAGATGGAGCTGCGCTCGCGGGCTTTTGAGTAGTTTCAGCACACGATGCGACAATTCATGTGCGATATTGGTGAAAGACAGCGCCTTTGCATCTTTGAGATATTTGATAGTTGGGGTACATGTGTACCCCAGTGTAGCACTATAAGACTGTATTAAATTTATTTTCGCCTGTAAGTATATATTTGTTTTACTAAATTATTTGATTATTAATGTTTTTACTGCATAGTTTACGCTATTTTTTAATGTAATTGTTGTTTTTTAGATCACGCAAGTAATGGCTTCTCGAAATAAGATTTTCGATCTAACAAATCCTGATGATCTAGCTGAAATACACCGTATTCTTTATGATTCTGACTCCGAGGGTTCTCAGGACGAGATCGATGAGGACGATGTTATTATACCAGATTTTAGAGAGGACCTCGAAGAGGACAAAGAGTCTGAAACTGAAGACGACCCAATAGTTTCCTCTATTCCAGTCCAACCTCAGGATCCCTTACCACCCGTCTATAATTCTGAGGACGATGTACCCTTGGCACAGATACAGCTTGCAGACCAAGATAAGGTTAAAGTTTTCAAGGTTTCCACCAAACTAGGGGGCAAAAATGGATTCAAATGGTCAGGTGTGAAAGGAGCAGTTCATCGTACACCAAGAAGAAATCTTGTTATGCATTTACCCGGAAATAAAAATGAATCAAGACAAATACAATCAGGAATAGAAGCATGGCAATTATGTTTCACCAGAGAAAATCTGGATTCGATAACAGAACATACCAACAAAGAAATAAAAATTAAAAGATTGAAATATGGCAAAGAAATGGGCAATAGTGATACAGAAGATACACCAATAGCTAATAAACCTTCCTACACCAGAGACACAGATAATGTTGAAATGATGGCTCTTTGGTTTATTCTATTATGCCGGCGTAATGAAGATGAATGGAGTATTTACAAAAGAACTCTTTGATAAAAACAATGGTATACCCATATTTCGAGCAACAATGCCCGAAGCACGTTTTAGATTTTTAGTAAACTGCCTCCGGTTTGACGATAAAACACCAGAGCTGAAAGAAGAGAAATCGACAACCTTGCAGCATTTCGAGAAGTTTTGGAGAGATCTATAAACAAAATGAAAAACTTATATGTACCTTCGGAGTACACCACAATTGATGAACAATTGGTTGGATTTCGTGGCCGATGTCCTTTCAAAATTTATATTCCTTCAAAACCCGATAAATATGGGATTAAAATTGTGATGTGCTGTGATGCTAAAACGGCTTATGTACTCGACGCTGAAGTTTATATAGGCAAAAACTCCACACCATCTAATATTCCTGTTGCCCAATATTATTGCGATAAACTTACCACTTCTTTTCAAGGAACCAATAGAAATCTGACAATGGACAACTGGTTCACATCTGTGCCGCCGGCAAAAAACCTTTTAGAAAAAAAAATTACAGTTGTAGGTACACTGAAGAAAATAAAACAGAAATTCCTCCATCATTCTTGGACCTCAAGGAGAGGCAGATAAACTCCGCCATGTTTTGCTATAGTGACCAACTTACATTATTATCATATTGTCCACCAAAAACTAAGAAAAAACTGCTATCATGCTTTCAACAATGCATGAACAAGGTGATGAGTCAAATACCACCAAATTACCAGAAATTATAGAATTTTATAATTCCACCAAGGGAGGAGTGGACACTTTAGACCAACTGTGCCACACTTATTCTACTAGTAGAAAAATACGCCGTTGGCCATTATGCCTGTTTTATAATTTGCTAAATATTGTGGGATATAACTCGTTGGTACTTTTAAGAGGTTCGAATGCACCAAATAAAGATATTGTCAAAAGCAGAAGAGATTACCTGAAAAAACTTGCACTTGATTTAGTGAAACCTCATATGCAAAGTCGCTTGCAAACTTCAACTATGAGGCGTGAACTCCGTCAAACTATATGCAATGTACTAAAAATAACCCCTCCAGTAGAAGTACTAACAAGGCCACCTGCTACCACCGGTAGATGTTCATTTTGCCACAGAAACCAAGACCGAAGATCGAGGGTCAACTGCGATATATGCAGAAAATTTATTTGTTTACAACATCAAAAGAAAATTTGTCCAACTTGTGCGGAGTGATAATAAAATACTATTTTGCTGAATAAACCCAAATGTAGAAAGTTATTTTAACTTGTTTTTGCGTTATATTTAAATAAACACATTTATTGACAAAAATTAGCTAACTTTTATTTGGGGTACACCTGGACCCCACTGTAGCAGATTAAGTCCTGAAAATAAGTGTAGCGTTCCAGGGTTAAAGATAATGTAAATGTTTCCGATTTTCTTTGCGTGGTACAATATTTTCTCCAGAGATAAAGGTGACAGAAGTAAATCCTCACTTCTAGGAGAAAATACCATACATTAAGTATCCTAATACAATGAGATTATTTAAAAATTGTGTTGTTACAGAAACAGTTAACGAACCTACACTTTAAATAATAATTTCCTTCTTTGAAGAAGGCAATAAAATGTCGAAACGTTAAACAGTAGTATATCTTCTACAAATATTTATATAAAGCAGAATTCCACAAAAGAAGCATGAACCATACACATATACGAGGTATCGCTATAAAATATCGTGACCGATGTTGTAAAATTGTTTATTTTAAATTTACATATATTTATAATTATCATCCCTTTCAATATACACCCCTCCTCTACCTCAACACCGCTACATTAAAATTATACAGCTTTTTTTTCTCAGTTCAATCGGTCTGAAATATTGCTCCTTTTACTGTAGGTTTGACCTTAGGTACAGATAAAAGTGACATGGTGCCAGGTCAGCTAAATAAACTGAATGGCCTAATACTAAGCAACGTGCAGACTTGTTCAAAATTTTCACCTATTTTTTAAGTGGAAAGGCGTCCAAGGCGTTTGTCATCTGTTTCGTTATTTTAATGCATATCTCGTACATATGCTAAAATTCGCGGAATCAAGTACTCCTTGAATTGCCAGCATTCCACAATTATCACATTCGTAAAATTTGACATTTTTAACCTATAATTCAGTTGACAGTTCGATTTAAAACCAAACAGTTTTGTCTCAATAGAATTTATCAAAGTGATAGTTGTGTCAAAAATTGAAATTTTTAATCGTGATTTTCGAGTGATGATTTTTTACGATTTTCGATACGGTTTGACACCAAAGCAATGTGTGGGAAAGCTCAGTTAGGTATTTGGGAATGAAGCACCATTCAAAACTATGGTTTACAAATGGTTCGCAAAACTCAAGCGTGGAAGACCAACGCTTGGTGACGATCTTCGTGAAGGGCGCCCATGCACCTCTGTGGTTGAGAAATATCGATGCTGTGCGTGAAATGATTTTATCAGATCAACATGTGACATACAGTGAGATACAGCTGTCCTTAGGCATTACATTGCGGCGAAACAAATATATACGATTTCACAAGACCATTTACATGTCAGGAAGCTTTCCAGTAGTTAGATCCCTCAAAATTTAAAAGACGACCAAAAAACAGGCACATGTCAAGTGAAGCAAGGAAATTTTAAAACAAAATTATTGTGGTCGTTCAAATTCTGTATATAACATTATAACAGGTGACGAATCCTGGATAAATTCATATGAACCTCAAACTAAACAGCAATCGACTGTATGGGTGTTTCAAAATGAACCTAACAAAAGTGGTGCAGTCACGAAGCGTTGCCAAAAGAATGATTATGTACTTGCTTCTTGGTAAAAACGGGTCATGTTGCAACTGTTGTATTAGAGGATCGACCAACAGTTAATGCCGACTGGTATACGTCAATTTGTTTGCCGGAAGTTATCGATGAAGTCAGAAATAACAACATAAACCGATGAATCATTGTTCATTATGACAATGCAGGCGCTTACACAGCACGAGAAACTGTCGAGTTTTTGACCAAGAGGAACATCGAATTAATGACTCATTGCCCATATTCGCCCGATTTAGAGCCCAATGACTTCTTATTCCGAAACATCAAAAATAAAATTCCTTGAAAGCGGTTTTCATCGCCTGAAGGGGGTGTTGAAGAATTTAAATCACAGGTTTTGGCGATACCTCGCTCAGAATGGAAATAGTATATTAAAAAACAAGTTCCATAAGGCACCAATTTGCCGCTATAAAGAGCGAGTGTGACAAAAGGCCTTAGAAACGAGTTTTTTATACTATTTTTTCTATTTTGCATTTTTTATATTAATAAATTGAAATTATTTAATTTGAAACTTCAGAGTTTTATTTTTATATAAAGCATGCAGTTGGTCATATTTAGAGAACGGACACGCTTACCACATGACGCAAAGCCCAGTGCAGTACTGGCGGAAGGCTGTATTTCTAAAATATTTAATTTTATTTATATAATTGGAAAACGAACGGGTGGTGATCTATAAAATTACGAAATACATATTTATTTGTTGAAAAGTTGTATTTATAAAGTTTTTAATTTTATTTATATAATTGGAAAACATACGGGTGGTGATCTATCGATCTAAAATTACGAAATACATATTTATTAATTAATTTTATTTATATAATTGGAAAACAAACGGGTGGTGATCTATAAAATTACGAAATACATATGTATTTGTTAAAAAGTTGTATTTTTAAAGTTTTTAATTTTATTTCTATAATTGGAACATTTTTATTTGTTCATTTTGTCGTTCAAGTTGTGTAAAGGAGTATTAATATTGACTAGCAATAGTTTCTAAAGGTTTTCTTCTGTCAATTTTGTTCTCTTTGAATTAAGTACATCCTTATAAATAGAAAACGTCCTTTCTACATCGCAACTGGTTATAGGTGCATACTGGAAATATTCTTTTATTTCTTCATATTTAGCAGTTAGATTTTGTGGAATTGTCTCCATACATAATTGCTGCAATGTAATTAAATCTGGATTTCTATTAAGAATTGCTTCAAACTTTTGCCGAAGGCCACATCCGAAGTCACTTGGAATACTTTTAAAATTATTAACAGCCACATCTAATGTGGTTAATCCGTCATTTAATTTGAGATCTCGATTTTCAAAATAAGTGATTAGTTTTGTCAATTTTCCAAAGTGTTCGTGAAGAAAGTACAAGTGATTTTAAAATTTGGGATTTGTGTGAGCTCCTTGCACTCACCAATACTTCTGGCATCCTCCTTTAGCAGTGTTACGAAATGTTTTAGACTATCGAAATTCTCAGCATAATAACTAGTAGCTTCCAGACATGTTCCCCATCTAGTTATTATTGGAGTGGGAGGCAGTGACAGAGATGGAAATTTTTCCCTGAAAGGAGCTACTCTCAATGGTGCTTTTCTGAAAATTTGTTAAAAAAGCTGATACAAGTCTATCAACTTCCGGAAAAGTGTCTCTGATATATTCACAGATTCTGTGGAGAGCATGTGCTACACAAGTAATATGCAGCATATTAGGATATGTTTTCTTCAATAATCTGCCTGTTTTTAACATATACGCAGCACTATAACTGACAAATAAAAGAATTTTTTCTTTGTACGTGGCGTCCGAATGAAGCATTTTATGCATATTCTCCTTAATGATTTCAGCAACTGTTTCCGCATCAACTCTATTTATAACACCTGTTGCTATTACATATGAGTTATAGGGAATAGTTGGATGTAGTACACCAGCTACAACATTTACCACACAGCGTCCTAACATATCCACCGTTTCGTCGGCGCTGATCCATTTGTATTGATTTAAAAGATGGCTTCTAATGCGTTCTACTGTTCTCGTATAGCACCTAGAAACATAATATTTGCGTAAAGTTGATTCATCAGGAACATTTCGACCAGTATATTTTTTCAGAAATGTCTTCAAAATTGGATTGTTCAATTTAAATAATGGAATATTAGCTGCCATAAAAGTTTCACAGAGTTCTTCGTTAAAATTGTCATATTCCAACGGGTTCAATTTTTTTTCGTGCTTTAACGATTCTACGTCACGTTTTACGGTTGATTTATTGCAATTTTTCAATAACGTTTCACACACTTCACAATAAATTTCGGAATCACTGGCAATGTACATACAATCAGTATGACCCTCAATCCAACTCGCCATTGTTTCACGATGCCACTCTCGACGCTCTTCCATTGTCTGAAAAAGTAAGAATATTCTAGATCCAAATAAACGAAATTGAATAACGAAATTTTATGCACACGTACGTGAAAATAATTGGAAGATGTTGCTTAAATGAAAAGAAGAGGAATGTACGTGCTATTTCTCTTACGAAATACGATAAACTTATTTATTTTATCTACGTACACGACACCACTGAAAGCACTATATTCTCCGAATACAATAGCTGGGTTGTCCATTGTTATCGCCGCGAGACCAGGTGGCCGAGTAAGTCAAACAAATACTTCATTGAATTACGCCGGGATGTACTGAGCGACGTTATACACAATTCCAATTGCCGATTGCGTTTTATGGAAATTGCATCCGTTCTCTAGTCATATTGATACTTGACATTTTCAAATTTAAATCTTGCTATCAGCGAAGTATATTATAATATATATTATTTATTAATTTTCGTTAAGATTACTTGATATTTTATTTAAAAATAGAAACATGAGTGACATAGAAACTAATATATCTTCTTTTCAATTGTATACAATATACGTTGTTTGTGTAGAGTACGTACATATATCATATCTGTCAAATGTACTTAAATTCTTAAAATCAAATGACAGCAATGGATATTTATTTCGGTGTTCGAAGAACCCCAACATTGAAAAATAAAAAAAGCGTATCGAAATGAAGCTCATTTTGATACTGTTTCGGGAGTCATAATGAGTTCATTTCTAACGCAAAATAGAAAAAAGTGTTTTGAAGATTGGTTTTATAGGATACAAAATTTTATACATCTTAAAGGGTAGTATTTGTTAGAAACAGTAAAGCTATTTACATAGCGTAATTTGTTTTATTTCACAATTTTCCGCGAATTTTAGTGACCCTCGTATATATACACACACACACACACATATATATATATATATATATATATATATATATATATATATATATAAATATAAAAATATAATATTTTCGTGACCTTGGTATGATAAGGTAAACTTAATAAGTCGGCGATTAAAGGTCTGGTTCATTACTTCATAGTATATACAGGGTGTCCAGAAACTCTCCTGACAAACGAAGACCGGAGATTCCTCTGATAATTTTAAGACAATTAAACCCAATTTCACCTAGTCCGAAAATGCTTCCTAAGGGAGCTAGAGTTCTTTGAAGATGGCGCCTTGTATTTATTTTTTTTTAAATTCCTCCAGAACGCTTCTATTTAGAAAAATAAAAACTGGTATGCTTATTTATCCTCCAGAGATGAATCGATTCCATCAATTGCGAATATCTAGTACCGGTCATAGGCGTCCGTTTTGGGTAGGTCAACGGTTATTTTAAGGTATAACTTTTTTGTCTTTAACTTTTAAGCATTTGTGACACTATATTATTAAATTTTCAGGTATTCCAGTACTAAAAGGTACTCTTACTTTAAGTCGGTAGGATACACCGCTTTCTAGAAAAATCGATTTGTAAATTTTTCGTTTTTTCTTCATTAAAGTTCAATTTTTAATTTTTTGCAATAGTTAGCTCTGAACTGCCAACAGAAGTAAAACCTACGTTTTTCATTGTCAAATTGTTGTCAGTTCGCGAAGTTTATCTTTTCATTTTTTACTTTGTGTTATTCAAACAACGATTTCAATTTAAAAAAAAATGGTTTTTACTAATGAGGAATACGCCGATATGCATTTAGTTTATGGCGAAATGAGGTGTATCGCTCGAGCGGCGCAACGTAGGTACGCTGAAAAATTTCCCAAACGTCAGCATCCCACTCACTCAACATTTACAGCTCTTCAACAACGATTAAGAGAAACAGGTTCAGTGGTCCCAAAAAATAATGAAACAGGGAGACATAATGATGTAACAGCAGAACATGAAGATGTTATTTTAATGGAAGTTGAGGAAAATCCAGAAATTAGCGTTCGAAGACTATCTGCCATGTACCCCACAATTTCAAAATCTTCCGTAGGAAATATCTTACACAAAGAAAATTTATATCCTTTTCATTTTACAAAGGTGCAAGCACTGCTAGAAGAAGATTTTCCTGCTCGCGTAGAATTCGCTAGATGGTTACAAAATCAGAAAAATCAAGATGAAGATTTCTTCAGGAACATTTTCTTTGGTGACGAAGCTCCATTCTCAAAAAATGGAATTTTTAATGTACATAATGCACATTATTATTCTTACGTTGGTGACAATCCCCACGTTGTTCAAGAATTTAAGCATCAGCATAGGTTTAGCATAAACGTCTGGATAGGAGTAGTTGACGATTATCTACTTGGACCTGTGGAATTACCTGCTCGTTTAAATGGTGCTGATTACTTACATTTCCTGCAAAATATTTTACCTGCTTTGTTAGATGAGGTGCGTTTAAATATTCGGCAAAACTTATGGTTTCTACAGGACGGCTGTCCGGCCCACTTTAGCAGGAATGTACGAGACTGTCTAGATAATAACTACGAAGACCATTGGATTGGAAGAGGCGGTCCAGTTGCTTGGCCAGCAAGGTCGCCGGATTTGAATCCTTGCGATTATTGTGTTTGGGGATACATAAAAGCATTTGTTTATTCCGTTCCTATACAAAATCGCGCACAACTCTGGCTAAGGATACAAGATGCTTGCAACGAATTTAGAAATAACTTTGGAATTTTTGCAAGGATTCGGCGTTCTCTAAGCAAAAGGGTAAACTTATGCATAGAGACTAATGGTCATCACATCGAGCAACTTTTGTAACAATCTACCTTTGATACTTGTTCTTTTTTTGTTAGTTTCGTTCCATTGTAATAAATAATTTGTTTTTAATTTATTAAATTAATTTTCACCCATGCCTTGATAGTCCAAGCCAACTTCGTCGCTAAAAATAAGTAGGTACATAATAAATTGAACTTTAATGAAGAAAAAACGAAAAATTTACACATCGATTTATCTAGAAAACGGTGTATCCTACCAACTTAAAGTAAGAGTACATTTTAGTACTGGAATACCTGAAAATTTAATAATCTAGTGTCACAAATGCTTAAAAGTTAAAGACAAAAAAGTTATGCCTTAAAATAAACTTTGACCTACCCAAAACGGACGTCTATGACCGGTACTAGAAATTCGCAATTGATGGAATCGATTCATCTCTGGAGGATAAATAAGCATACCAGTTTTTGTTTTTCTAAATAGAAGCGTTCTGGAGGAATTAAAAAAAAATAAATACAAGGCGCCATCTTCAAAGAACTCTAGCTCCCTTAGGAAGCATTTTCGGAGTAGGTGAATTTGGGTTTAATTGTCTTAAAATTATCAGAGGAATCTCCGGTCTTCGTTTGTCAGGAGAGTTTCTGGACAGCCTGTATATTTAAAACAACCCTACATGTTTCGGCAATGATGCCTTTGTCAAGGGAATAAAAAATTTAAATATATAAATATATTTAGTGTTAAGAAGAATTAAAATTTATTTTATTGGCCGTGTGCATAATATTAAAATAATAAGCTTTTTTTGGTTTAGCGTCCTTTATTGAAATTCAATTTATTTAACTAACGACGCTTCGACATTTTTGTATATAATTAAGTCTTTTTCAAGTGATTTAGAACTAAAAAAAAATTACAAACGAAAGGTAAGAATTATATTTACATTATATGAATGAATTAAAATTAAAATAATGATTAGAGTAAAGAAAGTTAAAATTTAAAATTTAAAGGATACAAAACTCACCAATTTATTTCGTGTTAAAACACCCAGTGCAATATGCATGGTTGGAAACATGTCGACTCTTCACTACAGGGTCCGAACAGCGTATCTCGGAATATTAAGTGTAACTAAATGACTTGTTATAGAAATGAAATTTTTTTATATTATTTCGTTTTAAAAATTTGTTTGGTCAGGCCATGTGTTTGGGAAAATACAGTGTGTTTACAATGGGAAAAAGACTTGAAAAAGACTTAATTATATACAAAAAAGTCGAAACGTCGTTAGTTAAATAAATTGAATTTCAATAAAGGTCGCTAAACCAAAAAAAAGCTTATTATTTTAATATATATGTATATATATATATATATATATATATATATATATATATATATATATATATATATATATATATATATAGTAGATTTAATTATTTGGCGATTTAAGGTCTGGTTTTACTCAAAAATGCATATATTCAAAACAATCTTACATGTTTCGGCAAGTGATGCCTTTCTCAAAGAATATAAAATATAAATTTGCAAAGCTCGTTTAACGAAATATTTTCAATATCGACATGTCTCTATTTACACAAGAGATATATAATTACGTTCATCTTAATAAGAGTTTCGTTCTTGAATAGTCATAATGAACCCTTATTAAAGTCAATTACCGAGGTATTTTAATTAACTATAATTTTACTACATCCCCGGAGTTAAACATCTGTTGACCTGAGAGAATTTAGTAACCTTAAACTGTAATATCGTACCTACTTAAGCAGCTGGTATCAAATAATTAAAGGCACTTAGAACGTAATTTGAATAATAATTGCATTACACCCCGCTAAATTAAACTTGACAAATTCTTATTTCTAAAGCGAGAAAGTCTTGAAATGTTGGCTCCCTCGTGTTTTATGTCTCAATAGATAGCTTTGCCATGGACTCTGGAGGGTAACGATAAGCGGTTTCCGCTTCCTTTTGAAAACTTGCTCCGCTAAAAATAAGAGAACATGACTTGCGATTCCACCACAAGATTTAATGTAGTTAGCATGGAGATTGTCAAAGTTCGAATAAACCATAATGTTATTAAATGTAAAGTAGGTAAAGAAAGATTTTCCGGAACGGAATGAACTTTCCCGTTAACGTTAAGTTACGGGTATATTTGTTCAAAGTTGATTAAACTACTGCAATGTACGTATTATTCCGTTCATGTAAATTTATTTCTTATCACTCAATACTTTGTACGATATAGTACTGTTTTGTTCTTAAAAATATATTTCCTTTTTTAATATATTCTATATGTACAGTAAACACCAAATAAAATGGCGAGTTCTAGGGATGCATTCTAGTCGGTTTCAAAAACGCGCACGCCCGCTTACTTGCAAATTTATGTAAAACCAAATACAAAGCTTGTCACTACTTCTAATATTTGCGCGGACTTACTTCTACCGCTCACCATTTTATTTGGTGTTTACAGTACTAGATATGAATATGTATAATTCAATATTACATACTCAACATAATTCTTACGGTCACCCAATACACTAACTACAAACTGAGGAATGTCAAACATTTTAAATTTCGACACCAACTAATGTTGGGGTATTCTGCCAAACGCCTTAAAAGTATCAGTATATATCACATCGACTTGATACCCGTCATCAAGTGAGTCAGAAATGAACTGAGGTATAGTCAGTATATTGGTTATTGTAGATATCTTAATAATATTTCAATATTTAGAATAATCAGGACATGGACAAGGAAAAATAGGATCTATTCTTCCTTGCAGTATCTACCTAAAAAATAGTACCCTACTAAACCGTTTAAGATAGAAGTTTTGTTATGTGAAACGTATGCCAGATGCGTTCTATTGTGTTCCAATATATATATATATATATATATATATATAGATAATTATTTCGTGACCTTTGTATATTATGGTAGATTCAATTAGTTGGCGATTTAAGGTCTGGTTATATTTCAAAATGTATATATTTAAAACAATTTTTTACATGTTTCGGCATATAATATCTTTTTCAAAGAATTTAAAATATAAATGACCCCCGGCGATAACTCAGTGACTGAAAATTATGCCTATCCAGAAGTGAAGCATAATCGGAAGCGCATGGTGGGTACGTTCCATCTAATTTAAAGGAGAGGAATTTCAAAAAGCGCCCCTGCACCTTCTCAATTGAAAGTTGTAAGTAAGTGTAGTGAGGTGACCAGACAGGTGACGCATACTCCAGTTTACTACTTACAAAGCTAAAAAACAATGTCCTTAATAGGGAGACGCTATTAAAGTATTTGCAGCACCGCATAATGAAGCCCAAAACTCTCGCCGTAGAGACAGACAAATCATTGACATGAAACGAAAAACTCAAACGGGAGTCAAATGTTACCCCAAGATCTCTAATCTGATCAAGTCTTATCAAATCGCAATCATTTATAGCGTATGTTGAAGCAATGGGACAGCTCTTCTTTGTGTAAGATACATAGAAACACTTTTTTTGGTTTAAGGTTAACTTATTATTATAGTACCAGTCGACAATGTCATTTAAATTCTGCTGCAAAATCAATACGTCGCCAACATCATTGATGCAGGAGTACATTTTTATGTCATCCGCGTATGCAAGAACCGGGAAAGGTAAGGACATAAGCAAATCATTAATGAATATTATAAATAACAGTGGCCCAAGGTTGGACCCCTGCGGAATACCAGATGTAGAGATATATTCAAATGAATTATAGCCATTGTACGACACATAATTGATTCTGTTATGGTTATGGTTATGGTCAATCACATCAAATGCACTGGTCAAATCAGTATAAATAACATCAAGTTGTCCCCTCCTGTCCAATTCCTGCGCAATACAGTGAGTAATGCAAACCAGATTTGTCACAGTTGAACGTCCACGATAAAATCCATGTTGAGACGTCGAAATGAGAGATTTTACATTAGAGTAAATGCAAGTATAAACATAGTTCTCAAATACTTTGGGAAAGTTTGAGAGTAAAGATATAGGTCTATAATTCTGAAGCTGCTTCTTATCGTCCTTTTTGAAAACAGGAGTAATTCTAGAGCGCCGCCATACTTCAGGAAATGTAGATGTTCTTATACACAAATTAATTATTATAGATAGAGGCTTAGCGAAAGCTGAACGAGCCTGTAGTGTTTTCCGCGTTCTGCCATTCTAGTTTGAAAGGTTCTTCCTGTCTCACCTATATACACTTTTTTACAGTTTTGACATGTCAACTTGTACACTAGGTTGGAGCGATAATGTATGAATAAAAAAAAAATTTTGTTTTTTAAAATGGTATAGCGATATAAAGTCGCATTTCAATGAGTAAATTAAACGTACGAAATATTACCTATTTGTAATGATGTTTTGAGGTGCCCCAACACAATTGAAAATTTAAAAAAATTACCTATTTTTCATATTGTGATCAAACTATATATTTTATTTGTTAGGTCAATATCTTATATTTTTTATACAGATTTAAAGAAGCGAGATACAAGAAATAATGGTAAACTAGATAATTATTCAGAAATACAATAATTATATATTAAATTGTTTTTTTGTATCAAAAGTAGGCATTTGTTGACGTGATAGTAGCCTTGCCCTGATGAAACCGTCTCGTTTATTTTTTCCACAAACTGCACTTGAAGCTTCTGTCACCACTTTGATGCAGCGCTCAACGGCTTGAGTATGGCATGGAAAATCTTTAATTTTTTGACATGTGCCGAGACCGTCTTTGACAATGGCTTCCAAGTCGTCATTAGATAAATTTAAAGTCAGAGGTGGCTCAGTTATCTCACAGTCTCGCCACGTTATAATGTCGGTATAATCTTCAGCATCGAAATTAAATGAAGGCAGTTTAAACGTTCGAAGTCCTGGAGCTTTTTCACTTCTTGCTTTTAAAATTCGTCGATATGCTAGATCTCGTATGATTTCCCTTTCATCTCCAAGCATAGAAATAAGAACATTTTCTGGGTGACCAAAAAATCCATTTCGTTGGATTACCTTGTCAATGATCTTCTTCATATCGGCGTTCAAATAGCGACTCAGACTAATTGTTTGCCACTGGTGCTTAGCTCCGTTTATACACGAGGGATTACATTTTATTCTAAACCACATCGGACCAAAAACTCTCATCACGTACGTGGCTAATATCACCAATTTTTCTTCGGGGTCAGGTTTAGTAGCATATAATCTTAGAATTCGATTTGCTGTTGTAAGCCATCTAGAGTGGTTGAGAGATCCAGGTTTAATGTTAGCTAAATCTGAAGAAAAAACGCTGTGCTGATAGCGATCATAATATCGTACAGATATTTTTGGTCGGTACTCAAATCACCCCTGGAAATTTGAGATAATATTGTAGGAATGGCGTTGAATTCGACTATTGGCATTGTTTCACATTTTTGTAACTGATATCCAATGGCACCTGAAAAGCATTTAGGCCCTGTAGTTTTTCCGTCCAAATGTAACAACAGATATCGCAGTGGTAATTCATTGGAATGCAACTGGCAGATAAACCAGTGTAATGGTTTATTCAGTTCTTCTTCCATCAAACGAATAATACCAGCTTTAAAACCTATCTTTACTACTGTTCCATCGCAACTAACAACAACTATTTCACTGAGTTTCACCGATTTGGATTTCAAGTGAGTTAATATAGTATCTTTAATACATTTAGCAGTTCCCAACTCACATGTGACATGCCCGAAATAGTCGCTTCCTGGCTCTAATAAAATCACATAATGGTCTTCTAGTACCCTTTTTCTGTAAAATTAATTTTTTTCCGAATACTAATCAACGTTTTATCCTTTTTCCCAACAAAATACATACCGCGTAGGGTTTTCTTGCGATCTGCATCCTGTAAAGCTGTTCTGACTTTAGTTCTTTCATGGCGCACCTTTGAACGATCAATAACACCACTTCGATCCTTTGGTGAAATAATGCCAACATCTTTTAACACAGAAGAAGCTATAATGGCAGCGGCTCTGTCAGAAACTCCAGTACGATCCCAGGCAAGAGCTAATGATGGTAAATTTAATCTCCTTTTTTTTGGGGGACGGATCAACTGTTTTTTTTGGTGCTTCAAGGTAAGGACTAGAAGCTACGCTATCGCTTGAACTGTCGCTTTCGATTGCCAAGTCTTCAGGTAAAGAACGCGAACAACACGGTTTCTCAAAATCAGTTATCTCTCTGTTACGCGATAAACTTTTTTGTTTTCTTTCTTCTTTTTTCTTATTTTTTATAGTTTCAACCACATCTACACCGCCTATGACCATTTTTCTTGTTGTTCTTTAATCAAGTAAAAAATTTATTTCTTCCTTGGGAACACGACTGCCTTTTAAACAACTACAATTTGAGAAAAGTTTACATTTGCAACTGCAAACATCAAATAATCTGTGGGACTCAGTTATAAATCTATTGATCTTTGCTTCGTAATTTTTGTTTGTTTCACGACCTTTATAAGGTTTCATTAAGATTCTATATTTGTCATGGTAGGAACGAATAAGTTGTATAATTCTCTTATCACTAACAGTTGGCAGCGAAGCTTTTTGCCAAATTTCTAAAACTTCTTGAGCCAATATTTCGGAAATGTCATGAACGGTTGGCTCTTTTACTGTTTTATTGGGCTTTAATTCATTTTTAATGAATAGGTAATTTTTCATAACGTCACTATAAGTTGGTAATTGAGATACTGGTAACTTCTCTGGTAATCCGAACACAGCACAGGTCATCATTTGTCGTGTTTTGACTTGAGACATTTTACTGTAATAAAGATATATAATATGTAAAAACTTAAAAAGGTATATAACCCCTTACCACAATTATTAATCGTATCCTAAATACGTATTTCGGCAACTAAGTTGTCATCATCAGTAGGTAAAAACCACTAATTAAAAAGTCGCACATGGGGCACAGTAAAGCTAGATAACCGCTTACGCAACAACTACTTTACACCGCGTCCACGTATAGACTCTAGACACTCTAGACAGAGTGTATACGTGGACGCGGTGTAAAGTAGTTGTTGTGTAAGCGGTTATCTAGCTTTACTGTGCCCCATGTGCGACTTTTTAATTAGTGGTTTTTACCTACTGATGATGATAACTTAGTTGTCGAAATACGTATTTAGGATACGATTAATAATTGCGGTAAGAGGTTATATACCTTTTTAAGTTTTTACTGAACCACAGTCTCCAAGAAAGAATTTTTATATATAATATATGCTAAAGTATTACAATAATATCTGAAACCTAAATAGGAAATTGAAAATACTACTTACATGAGTCTTATTTCTTGATCTCAGACGTAAAATTCAAAGGGTATCACAAGCGAAATAGTACTCACGCGAGTTGACTATAGCGTTCGAATATCGTTTTAGGAGAGTTGCGAAATCGTCTCCACGTGCTTCAACACCCACGCGTCTTAATACGCTCGCTTCGGATTATATTTTTCTATCTTATACTAACTGCGCAACACTCAGTGTGTAATTTAGCGTTCATTAAATATTTTTGATTTTTCGACTAAATTCATGAATTTTGCCAAACTTAGTAATGTCGGGGGCACCTCTAAATATATCATGTGCGAAATGAAATTTTCTTTGTATATTTGGGAGATAATAGAGCAACTTTTTACAGGTATTCCAAAGCTATTGCTAAATAAAAAAAAAATCGCTCCACCCTATTGTACACCCCTGAGTTTGATCTACCGTCCATTTTATCTTTATTGTTTGTTACTGCTTTGTGCAAGGAATTGTTTTCAACGAAATGGTCTCGTTCTCACTTATTTTGATTATGTTCGCTATATTTTCTTAAATTTTACCTATGTAAGTAATGGAATTATAATTATAGTTTAGATTGTCTTTTACACGGGGATAAATTAGGGATCGTATTTTTGAGTGCTGTAGTTTGGCTAACATGCTATTCATTAATTCTATCGTAAAACCATTATTTATCGCTGTACTATATATTCTATTTAACTCTAAATTATAGTTTTGTTAATTCGTGCTGATAATTTTTGTGGTCTGGGATGAAAAGAACGTGCATGTATAGTTGTATCTGTGTGTATAGGTTTGTGATATATCGAAAATTAATGTTTATTGGTTTTATAATTTATTGTTATATCTAAAAAATTAATTTAATCTTTGTTTGAACCGTGTTAATAAAATTATGTAAACTGTTTAGTTGCCTCTCTGTACCATTAAAATAAATTAGTATGTCATCCATATACCTAATCCAATAAATGCAATTCCTGAAAGAAGGGCATTTGTTCATTACGTTTTCTAAACTATTCATAAAGATATCGGCCAATAAAGGGCTTAACGGATTTCCCATGGCTAATCCTTCTGTTTGTGTGTAGAATTCATATTGAAACTGGCAATAGTTCTGTTGTAAACATAATTCCATTAAATTTAAAAGTTCGATCTTAATAATGTGGGTTATTATGGTCCAATTTTAAGCAATAACAAACAATAAAGATAAAACGAGAGCGATGTTTGGCAGGAGTACGTAGAAATTAATTAGTTAGATTAATTAAATTAATGTGAATTAGATAAAAGAATAATATATATTGAACAATACAGATTACCTTAGAATTGTGAGCGTACCGTGATCCGACATGTTGAAAGCAAGGTCGAACGACGGTTGGGTGCTAAAACAACACGTGTCCTGTTATAAACGATGTGTAACTTACGAAGGTTCTGAATAGCAGAAGGAATTCGTGTAGAAAGGAACACTGGTCTGGAAACTGGTGGTTTACTGCCCAGTTTTTGAGAGAGGGTAAATCGAAGTTGTCGATATCCTGAATTATGAATTAATCAAAAGCGCGAGCTGAAAAGTTGTGATATCGATGAAATAAATATCATTAAAATATCGCTTGTGAAGAGAGCTTTAAAATAATATGCGACACGATATAATAATAAGAAATAAGTACGTAATTAAATTAGAAACTTAATATTAATGAAATGTATTTGTGAGAATATTTGTAACCGTACATTAGATATGGGTTGGCCGTTCTTGTCAGGTAGATTTAGAAAGGTCCATCGGCTAGTGCGATAACAATTTCATATTTTAAATGCGAGATATATTTGCGAATAAATATAATTTAAAATTGAATTAAACCATTCTTATATACACGAAGTGTAATATAAGGACAATGTAAATTCAGTACCAATGACAAAGGGAACCAGCCATGATTGGCGATTACGATGGTTTTTAAAAAGAGGAGATGTGACCCTCCATAAAAGTAAAAAAATATATAATGAGTGTGTTCCAATTACATATTACATATACATTGATATTCAGGGTTAAAGTACTTGTTAAAATCATTTTTTCAATAGATATTAAATGGTACCGTCCTACATGTGGTTTGTCTAATGCAACAACATCTCACGTGTTACAACTTTTTCTTAGCCATTTTCGTATTTCAATAGGTTCATTCTACTAAAATATGCTATTCAGCTTAATTTAAAAAAAAAAAATTTTGTCGGCCAGTCTAATGAACAGAGGCCAATAGGCGTCTGCTTTGTATTCGCAATAGGTTTGTTTCTGTAAGCGATCTGTGAGTTTCGAACAATGTGATACGTGTGTTGAGCTGCATAAGTGGCACATCCTACACAACTAAAATTTGTTCAAGGTGTTCCTGTATTAAATTAGTTCTTTTAGATGTTTTTAAAAATAGAAAATGTCCGTTCCACATCACAACTGGTGATGGGTGCGTGAGTAAAATGTTGCAAATGTGCACCATACGTCGAATGTATAGATTTTTCAAAGGCTCTGTGCAGAATTGATATAATATATTCAAATCTTTATTTCTGCTAAACATGGCATTAATTTTTTGTCTCAGCTTTAAGACATATCTTTTTAACCGCACTGACAACATTTTTATACGTTCACTCCTGATAAGGGTACCCGGGTACTCGCGTTCGTTTATTTTTCCGTTACTGTGTAAATATCTATACAATGCTTTGCATTGTAATTCGGGGGATCCCAATATTGTTATTTTAATGTAAAATACAAATTTTTTGTTTGTGTACGTCGTTTTTGCATTCTTAGTTCTTGTTTGCTGTTGATGCGTACGGTTGAGTTTCATAGCTTTTGTTTGCTTTTATAATTTTTTTAATGTCGCGCAAACGTAATGCACTTGTTATGGAATTGAACGATTCCGAAGCAGAATCTAATGGTGTGGGATTATCATCTGGAGCTGCAACAAGTAATGCAGGATTGGGCCCTACGCAAGCTACTAAAAGCGAAGCAGACATACCACCATCGAAGACTTTAGATCATTTACCATGGCGTAAAGGTTATCTTAACATCTCTGCGTAAGCTGTGTTGAACATATTATTTTTTGTTCGTTTTAATATTTTTTTTCGCGAAATTTGTTTAGATTAACTGCAGAAGATATTGATATATTATTTGAAAACGAAGAAGAGGATGATGACATATCAAATCCCATTGAACATGAGTGTTTAAGTGATGAGGAATGGCTTCCTGATGCAGATGAAGCCTCAGGTATAGAAATGGAAGGCGTAGTTGAGCCTGACGAGGAAGAAGAAAATGATGATTTGGAGTTGCGTGACGAAGTTTCAACAATTGCTTCAAAATATATAGCAAATGACCAAACAGAATGGTATGCCCAAGAGATACCAAGTGCCAAAACTCAATCCCAAAATATTTTGCGCAAAAAAGGTGGGTTGCATCATATTCAAACATATTGTCGTGGATTTTTCCCCGTAGAATTATATTGAACTAACAGTGTATTTATGACATTTATTTAAAATGTACTTTGATTTTATATTGTATATTTAAATGTTTATATTTTGAATTTATTATAATGGCCGGAACTGTATAATTATTTTGTATCGGAAGTTTTCCGACTTGCGGCATTATTTTGAACTGTTTGTGCCCGATGTTCGTTCTTTTGTGAGCGATGATCGACAGAGATACCAGAGGTGTTGAATTGTACGTTTGGGATAAAAACTTCATTTTTATTTCAAGTTTTTTGATTTAAAGTCGGTTTGTTATATTTTTGAGTGTTTTCTTTGTGCATTTAAATTTCATTTACGAAATTTAACGAGTGGTTGAGATCTCGTTTGTATTAAATTTAAAATTATATTTGGTATCTCTCGATATAGTTTTTTTGTGATTAAAAGTGTTACTTAAGTAAGTGCTTTTTACATTTGAATTATATAAATTTTTGTTTCACGGTTATTTGATGATATTTATATTTATTTTTAATTTTTGAATCATTTTTTTTATATTAGCGTATAATATAGAAAGCTAAGAAAGTTACCATATTTCTTTTATGAGGGAGTTTTTCATGTCACAGGATTTCAAAAGATTTTGAAGGTCAGGTTGGAAGGGAGATTTGTCCTTGTGTTTATTTGCGCACGAGTAAAGTAAGTTTCGTGTTCTGACGTTTAGTCTATTTACGTCTGAAGTGAGGGGATTAATTTAGTTTTTAAAATAGAGAATTTTCTTAACAGTCTATTAGTTTTATGTTTGCTCGCGAGTCACAGGAGGCTTTTCTCTGTGGGCGTGTTAATTATCACACACACTTTTTACTCCTAGCTACTGTTTATATTGCTTGAGCTCTCTTTGCACTTTGAAAAGAGATTTTTTTTTCTTTTTATTTTTTTAAATAAATTAGTTAAGTAGAAGTGTGAATTTTCTTTGACTTTTGTTATTTTGTCCACGTCTTTCGCTTGAGAGATATCAGGGAAAGCTCGAGAGAAGGAAGTTTCAAGCAGAAGTATCTACGACTGAAAGCATCCGGACATTTGTTGTGAGCTGAACTTATAAGCAAAGGCGCAGTTCACAGCAATATGTACGTACATCCGTATTTTGAGCAATAATTTTATTACTTATGCAGGTGGACCACATCGCAAATTCAATAAAGTGATGACAACTAAGGAAATAATTGACGAGTTTTTTACAGAAAATATAAAAAGTGAAATCCTCAGACACAGAAACAAAAAAGGAAATGAACTAGCATTAAATTTCAAACAGAAAAATGCAGCAGATATAACAGCTTTAAGAGTGAAACCTCGCAAGTTTCGTTTGATTTCAATGGAGGAACTTATACGAATTTATACGAATTTTATTGGTCATGGGATTAAATGGTGCCAGCGATGATCCCCATTCAGCTCTTTGGGGAAATTACGCTCATCCACTATATAAAGCATCATTAAGTCCTGACAGATTTCAACAAATGATACGTGTAATACGCTTTGACAATGCATTCACACGATCAGCTCGCAAGCAAACTGATAAAGCCGCTCCTTTTTCTGATATTTGGAATACGCTTACTAAAAACCTTCAAGAAGACTATTATCCAGATGAAAATGTGACCATTGACGAACAATTATTTCCATTTCGTGGCCGTACCAGCTTTACGCAATATATTCCTTCAAAGCCGGCTAAGTACGGAATTAAAATATTTTGGTTGTGTAACACAGCCAACAGCTATCCTTTGAATGGAATTATTTATACTGGTAAACCACCTGGTGGTCAGCGGCAAGCGAATGTGGGAGAAAATGTTGTTTTAGCTCTGGCAGATTTTTACAAAGAATCCCTTTGGCAAATCGCCTTCAAATAAGAGGAATAAGTCTTGTCGGTACCCTTCGTCAAAACAAAGCGTATATTCCGAAAGAGCTACGGCCAAACCCAACGAATGAAATGGGAATGTCACGATATGGTTTCAGTAAGAGCGGGACTCTTTTGTCTGTGGTAACGAAGAAGAAGATTTTTTAAGATTGTTTATTTTTTGTCGACAATGCATTATCTCGAGAGGAGCCAGCTTTTAACGGAAAGGAAGAAATAAATGATTTTTACAATAAAACGAAAGGCGGAGTAGATGTTATGGACCAAATGGTATCGAAATATAGCACTAAACGCAAAACAAATAGGTGGCCCTTGGCGCTTTTTTTAATATGGTTGACGTGGCTGCTTTGGTTGCATTTTGTATATTTTCCAGCCTCAACTCAAGTGCCAAAAAAGCTCGAAGCTCCCGTCGTAGTTTTTGACATCATTTGGCGTGGAATTGGCAACTGAAAACATGGAAAAGAGAGCGAATGACAATCGTATAATACGTTACGCTAACGCCCGAGCAGCTCTCGAACTAATATTAAATTAAACCATCCCTAAGGAAGTTTCTCAGGATACTGCAGGTCCATCGGAAACATCAAAGCGGGATAAAACTGGTCGGCTACCAATTAAAGGTCGGTGCTACCTTTGTGTGGCTACTGACTCGAAATCGGATCGCAAAACACGCAAAATATGTGATGGCTATAAACGGCCAATGTGCAATACGCATAGCAAGATAATTTCTCGACGCTGCATAAAATGTTAATTTCCTAAATTTTATTTTATGTAATGATACCAGTACAAAGTTAGATATAAAAATTTATTAATTTTAAATAAAATAAAATACAAAAACTACTCTTATCTTTAGTTTTTCTTTGCAAAATGCTTAAATTTGTATACGGGTACCCAGGTACCCTTATCAGGAGGGTTAGGACTATTTGGCTTTCGGTGACTCCACAGCCAACCCAAATAAATCAAGAAAGCTTAAAATTATGAAAATCTTTGGAAAATTATTAGCTGAGGAACTTGCGGAATCTCAACTTTGTATCTTTTATTGTTTACGAGATATTTGACTTCAAAGTTCGTTCGGGTACCGGGGTGCCCGTGTCAGTACGGTTAGGGTTAAATGAGGAAACTAACTTATCAACATTTGGAAAATAACCCCTGATGTATTCACATATTCTGTGTAATGAATGTGCAGCACAGGTAATCTGTAGCATATTGGGAAAAGATTGCTTTAATAACTTCCCTGTTTTTAACATATAAGCTGACACATTAGTCAAAAATAATAGCATCTTGTTTTTATAGTTGTTATCCAATGACAGAATATTATGAGCACATAGATCACTTACTTCTGCAACTGTTTCGCCATTTACAACAGGCAATACTTTAGTTGCAATTAAATATGGTTGGTATGAAGTTGTCAGATGAAGAATACCAATAGCTTTTAACACATTTAACACATATAGTCCTATTACATCCGTTGTTTCGACTGCACTTACCCATAAATAATCATATTTTTTCAATGATTCTCAAATAGCATTTTGGTAAGTGGTATTTACATAAAGTAGATTCATCTGGTATATAAGAATCAGTATATTTTGACGGGATTGTTAAGTATTTTGAATGGGATATTGGCCGCCATGAAAGCTTCACAAAATTCTTCGTTAAAAGTGCCAGGTGCAGATGGTCATATGTTATCTTGAGGAGTTTCCGAAGAAACATGTCTGCAAATTACACTCTTGTGGACCCCTTAAACTTAATGAGCAGGCACTGCAATATATCTCGGTATCATTACGAATATGCATCCAATGTGCATGGCTTCTAATCCATCCTACCATGGTTGCTCTACGAGAATTCTCCGTAGTTAATGAATATAAAGAGAATTACTAAGAACAGGAAGAAATGGACTTAAAAGAAGAAACGAAAACTAGTAGTAAATTAAACATAATATTTATAAAAAGTTATAAGATAAATATACAATATAACAATATGAAACGGATTTTTTAAAATACTAAACTTTGTAACATAATAACACTGAAAGATACGAAACCCGAAACATTCCCTTATAAAAGAGAATAGAAAATATACTATCTAAATAACAATAAATACATACAGGGTTAGTTAAAAGTATGGAGACGGCGATTTATTGTCGTTAATATTCATTTTAGGGAATTATGTTCAATATAAAAGTTTGTTAGGATATTTTGAACTACATTTGAGAATATTTGAATTTTTTTTTTCTTCAATTGTTTTTTAGTTACGCCTGTCCGCGCAGTTTTTTTTTTAAATGGGAACTAGTAAATTTTACTCTACCATTCGATAGAGAATTTTTTTCTCTTTACAATAATATTTTGTATTTTTAAAATTCATTTTAATAACTTTTTTACAAGAAAAATTGACCCAATCGATTTACAAAACCCCGAACAGAGTTCTGTAAAAAATCTCAGGGAATTTCTTGTATCGTTCTGGTAATTCGGATTTGTAAATCTTCGACGTTATCGGGCTTATCTTTGCAAACTTTGTTTTTTACGTATCCCCAAAGAATAAAATCTAAAGGACTTAAATCTGGCGAACGGGCTGGCCATTCAATGGTTCCTCGTCTTCCAATCCATCTGTGGGGAAAAACGTTGTCCAGATATTGACGAACATTTACACCATAATGTGGTGGAGCGCCATCTTGCTGGAACCAGATACTGTCATTGGGCAGGTGTTCATTGTTTTCATGAGGATAGAGCGTAGCACAAGCAGGTATTATTCCATTTTGCAATAACTGCAAATACAGAGCTGAAGTTAAATTGCCATTGATGAAAAAGGGACCGATAATATGACCGCCTAGAATGCCAACCCAAACATTAACCTTTTGGGGGTACTGCGTATGGTGCTCCAAAAACCAAGAGGGATTTTCCGATGACCAGTACCTGCAGTTATGTCTGTTTACTTCACCGGTAAGGCAAAAAGTAGCTTCGTCAGAGAAAAGAATATTGTTGACAAAATTTTCATTATTATTGCAAATATTTAACATTTCTTCAGAAAATTGTAATCTCCTATCAAAATCATCTTCCGTTAACTCGTGTACATGGTGTACCTTATAAGGTTTATACTTTTCACTTTTTAAAAATGACACGATCGATGACTGTGAAATATTGAAATTGGCCGCTAATTGATTGGTTGATAAATGGGGATATTCAGATACAGCCAATGAATTATCCAGTTTGTTATCATCGCTTTTTGCTGTTCTAGGTCTACCACTCCTTGGCAAATCTTTAACGCTACGCGTTTGTTCAAAGCGTCTTAAAGTTTTACCAACAACGGATTTAGAAATTGGATTTCTATTTGGATGCGTATCATTAAATAAATTATAAACGTCTTGAAAACTTCTGCGTCTATCTCCATAACACAACATCATAAGTATTTCAATTCGTTCATGTTCACTTAAACTCGCCATTGTAAGTATTAACAGCAACAAATTGCACAAATGAATTATTTCTGTCAAAGATTTGACGTACACAATAACCACTGATAAAATTATGTCGCTCAAGTTTGTTTATTGCTACGCTTCTGTCTATCTGCGATGTACCGAACATCTGGTAAACACATGAACCGGCCTTTTCTTATAAAAAAGCTATTAAAATGAATTTTAAAAAACAAAAATATTATTGTAAAGAGGAAAAAATTCTCTGTCGAATGGTGGAGTAAAATTTACTAGTTCCCATTTAAAAAAAAACTGCACGGACAGGCGTAACTAAAAAGCAATTGAAGAAAAAAAAAATTCAAATATTCTCAAATGTAGTTCAAAATATCCTAACAAACTTTTATATTGAACATAATTCCCTAAAATGAATATTAACGACAATAAATCGCCGTCTCCATACTTTTAACTAACCCTGTATATGTATATGCATGTATAACCGCATGTAGACACGAGAATACACTTTGGAAATTAGCTAATATAATTTTTTAAGTGATTATTTCAAGAAGTCTAACGAAATAATATATAAATGCATATTCCGTCTTACACGCCACTGTTTAATTAATTAATTAATTAATTAATTAATTAATAAGGGAATACATACAATGTGCTATTCATAACGACGGAAATAATGACATCTGCTTGACGAATGCAATCGAGCAAGCAAATAGTGGGGCTGTCATAACGTGCATACTATACCTGAGACCGCCACAATATTTTATCGGGGCAATTGGTCACTCAATCGCTTCAGTTCGCTCTCTGGTAATGTATTAAGAGCCAATCAATAAAAAAAATATTTCTGTAATATTGAATTCGACATTAATTATACACAATTACCAAATAAAGAGCGTTTCGATTCACAATATCAGCTATTTATTGTTAATTAACTATAATAAAAAGTAAACGTCATTTCGTCAATCAATTTTTAATGAAGCAACAAGAGCTTAAACATTCTATTATCCAAATTTAATCAACAACTTTAACGTTGACGACAACAGCGTGAACAGGCTCTCTCTCTGATAAAACTGGAAGCGAACAAAACGTATTATCTCACTGTGGCCTTTCATATCGATGCAAGGAATCACATGGATGTGATGGAACACCTGCAGTTTGAGCAGTTCTAGCGCGCTCATTCATCGGACGGCCGCTAATTAACAAACGAGACCAATAAAAAGCAGACGGCGAACAAGTGTTGATGGATGTAAATTTAAAATCATGATGATGTAAATATGACTGCAGATGTTGCTCTCCGGTCCTGTCGATGTGTGGGCGTGCTTCTGTGCCGTGTCATTGTTGTGCAGTGACAGCAGCGGCGGTGTCGTTTTTATATTTCGACGTTAATGCGTTCGACCGCGTTAAATGCGATATCACGTAGCACAGTGGTGTTTCAATGAGAACAGTGTGTTGCAGGTGCTTTTGTTGAATTTTATACTTGTGTTATTTGCATGTATACACATATGAATACATACAAAAATGTGTATGTTAGACTATTTGAGAATACTAACTGAAACAAAAATTTAAATAAGCATCTCCAAGTAATTTATATTTTACCACATTGATAACTCAACACCGGATAATATACAAACAAAAATTGAAATATATCCGCATATACAGGCTGATTCATTTTCGGCCCTCACCATGGGGATCTCTCTCATTATTGGAGATAGAGTATAGGTTTAAATTTGGCAAAGTTGTTAACTTTTGTGTTTGTTATAAATCCGTAAAGAAAATAGACCTGTGACAAATGACCTTCGTTATTTAAAAAATAAACGCGAAAACCCCATTTTCTTCTTTTACTTGTAGCACCGACATTTGGCCTTGTAGATAAAAAATGAAAACACATCCTTGTGGCCATTTCTAAACCTCTATCGAGTGGTGTACTCTAAATTTTTATACGACGTTTCGTTTCTTTCTGTCCATCATCAACTATCTAATTTCTTATAGGCGCCATATTGGATTTAGACATCTTCAGAGAGAGTTTTTTTTTCTGATTTCAACCATGTACCACATGCTGACTATAGTTTTTGACATTAGGTTTTATTTGAAAGAATAAATTATAAGATTAAATAAGGTAGCCTTTGGAATTTCAATCTGTCAAACATTTCATTTACTGTTCATTAATAATACAAAAATGTCATACACTAACGAAGAGAAACGAGATATGATAAGTATTTTATATTTTTCGAAACGAAATTCAACAGTAGCGGGTACAAGATAACAAAAACATTAATAAAAATACATAGAAAAGTAAACAATAAACAATTACAGCAAATGTTCAATTATCTGGCCATCTTCGGTAATGCACAATTGGGCACGCCTTCTGGCATTTTGTACTGCCCTTTATATAGTTCTTCTAGGAACTGCATCGAAGGCATTCTGAAGTATGTCTCGTAATTCTTCAATGTTTTGTGGCGCATCTAATTTATAAATATTATTTTTAACATACCCCATAAAAAAAAATCTAGCGGACTTAAATCAGGTGATCTCGCAGGCCATTCAACAACTCCCCTATTTCCAATCCAACGGTTTGCAAACTCATGATTTAAGAAATTTCTAACAACAGCTGCATTGTGTGCTGGTGCGCCATCTTGTTGCCACCATAAATATTGTAGTTGATTTAATGGGATATTGTCGTCAAGATAGTCAGATACGTATGTACGTAAAATGTTTAAATATCTTTCTCCATTTAAATGTTCTTCATATGTAACTGGTCCTAAGAGACGATTTGCCAAAATACCCATCCAAACGTTTATTCCAAAACGATGTTGTGGTTTTCTAGCCCTGCTTTGTCGGGGATTTTGTACTGCCCAATAGTGCTCCGTATTTCTGTTGAACATTCCAGAATTTGTAAATTTTGTTTCATCTGACCAGATGATTTTGCTTAAAAAATTTTCGTCATTTTCTATCCTTCCCATTAACCAATTACCTAGCCATCTCAAATTATCTCCAGGCAGTAAAGAGTTACTAACATGGATCCTGTATGGTTTAAACCTACTTTTATGTAAAGTTCTCCAAACTCTGGACTGGCACAAATTTAATTCTGACGCTACTTCGCGTGTAGAAATTGATGGATTATTATTTATCTATAAAAATATAAGATTAACATGAAATTTGAAAACACGCTTTCAATTTACCATTTGTAAAATATCTTGTCGATTTTCATTTAAATTCCTGTTGTCTTTACCATTACGCGGCTTAGTAAACGATCCATTCTCGACCAAATTTCTGTCAAGATCTAGACAAATGGTACGATGAGGCTGTTGTCGTTCTGCATATAATTGTAGATATCTTGCACTCGCTACTGTTGAATTTCGGTTCGAAGAATAAAAAATACTTATCATATCTCGTTTCTCTTCGTTAGTGTATGACATTTTTGTATTATTAATGAACAATAAATGAAATGTTTGACAGATTGAAATTCCATGGCTACCTTATTTAATCTTATAATTTATTCTTTCAAATAAAACCTAATGTCAAAAACTATAGTCAGCATGTGGTATATGCTTGATTTCAGAAAAAAACTATTTCTGAAGATGTCTAAATTGTCAATATGGCGTCTATAAGAAATTAGATAGTTGATGATAGCCAGAAAGAAACGAAACGTCGTATAAAAATTTAGAGTAAACCACTGGATAGAGGTTTAGAAATGCCCACAAGGGTGTGTTTTTATATTTTCTCTACAAGGCCAAATGTCGGTGCTACAGGCAGAAGCAGAAAATGGGGTTTTCGCGTTTTTTTTTTAAATAACGAAGGTCATTTGTCACAGGTCTATTTTCTTTACGGATTTATAACAAACACAAAATTTAACAACTTTGCCAAATTTAAACCTATACATACTCTATCTCCAATAATAAGCGAGATCCCCATGGTGAGGGCCGAAAATGAATCACCTGTATATGCATCGATTTTCCAGGAAATATGCATAAATTTCGGCCATATATGCAACAAAAATTGCAAAACAATCTAAAAATAGCTAAAAATATCTAAAAATATATTTCTAAAACAATTTATAATTGCTTTTCAAAATTGTATAAAAAAAAGTTTTGTCTTCTATCGGAATACATATTGCTGTGAACATTCCTTTTAAAATAATTTAATTTATTTAAATAAGTGATTTCAGTGGACAGTTACACAAGCATAATTTTTATTGAGACTCAGTACGCGATTGGCGTATTGCAGGGCTATCTTTTGAGTTTTATACAACTAGGCCTAGCGTCCAAAGTAAATGCAAACAAATAAAACAAAAAGAGGTAATCGTTTTAAAAATATATTTTATTGCTCGTCTGTATTTTCACATTTCATTTTGTGGGAACTTAAAATGTATCGTTCTTAATCTAGATCTCAACCTATCAATACAAACTTATAATAAAAATATTTCTAAAGCGAGTCATACACCGGATAGCATTGGAGGTTCAATACAGATTCAAAATGAATCTCACAAATAAATACTCTTGAGGATTTCACTCGCAAAAGGGGTGTTTGCCCTCCAAATGCTGAGATTAATACCACAGAATAATAGAAAGGACAAATAATTTTTTTTTATTTAGATTTTTGTGCGCCGAAACCAATCAGATGCTATAGATCAGCGATGCACATACCGCGGCCCATTGTCGATATTTATGCGGCCCTCCAACGAATTTTAAAAATTGTTCGAAAAACTACAAAAGTAGGTAAAAATCCATTCAAATCAATATTTCTTATCTTTTTATTTTATTCTAACTTTGGTAATTGTTAGTAAGATATGTATCTTTAAGTACCTACTACTTTCTTGTTCAGGTTTACTATGTAGGGCAGGTATGCTCCTCGTCGTTCCAAGCATATCGTTACGAGACTAGAAATCTGTCGAACCAACTAGATTACTCGAAGATTCGCGAAATACGTCGCTATTATCCCCGAACAATGTGGTAGGTTCTCGATGTTAGGTAACTCGTATAAATACAACGCATCGCCCGCTATCGGGGCAGTTCAGTTTTAACTACGGACAAGCGAACGTTATATTGTTTGAATTGTAATCTGTTAAGAATAAATATTTCGTCGTTCGAACTTGGCACCTACCTACGTAACAATATAATATCAATTTTAATATGGATAGCCAGGCCCCAGTAAAAAACGTAGTCGTAAAGTTGAAGATGAAAATCGACAGTTTCAAGATATTTGGACCAAAAAATACTTTTTTATTTCATCGCATAACAAAAGTGTCTGTTTAATATGCAAGAGTAGTGTTTCTATTCTGAAGGAATATAATATGAAAACGCATTATGAAACCCAGCATCATACTTTTACCAAATTAACCGGCGAAAATCGAACGCAAAAAATTTCCACTTTACAAAGGGAGCTAATAGGCCAGCAAGCTATGTTTACAAAACCAATTCAAGATGCTGAAACAGCTGAAGTTAGCTTTGAAATATCTCGAATACTAGCGAAAACTTGTCGGCCTTTTAAAGATGGTGAGTTTGTTAAGCAGTGTTTACATATCGCCGCAAAAAAAATGTGTCCGAAAGATGCAAAGAGGTTTGAGAAAATTCAACTAAATCGGATGACTGTGCAAAGAAGACTTACCACATTAGTAGCTAATATAGAAGAGCAATTAGCTACGAAATCGAAAATTTTGAGTATTTTTCTATAGCTCTCGACAAATTTACAGATATAAGTTCCACTGCTCAACTCTTAATATTTTTACGAGGTGTGATGCAAAATTTTGAAGTGAGTGAAGAACTGATTAGTATGAGTTCTTTGACAAGTCAAACCAAGGGGAGTGACATGCTCAAAGCTCTTCTGGAAAAATGTTCTATAATGGATTTGGATTTAACGAAATTATCTGAAATTACGACTGACGGAGCACCTTCAATGGTTGGAAGTAAATCTGGGATAATAACTATGTTAAAAGAGTATTTACAAACTAAAAACATATACCAAGGAATTAATGCAGTTTCATTGCATTATGCATCAAAAGGCCCTCTGTTCAAAATTATTGGGATTTAAAAATGTGATAAAAATTGTTGTACCTACTGTAAACTTTATAAAATCACCAGGTCTCAATCACCGACAATTCACACAATTTCTCGAGGATATTGAAAGCGAATATGGTGATCTCCTGTTTTACACTGAAGTAAGGTGGCTAAGTCGTGGGTTGTCACTAAAGCGGTTTCCTACCTTGATTGAAGAAATCAAAATATTACTGGCGGAAAAGAAAAATGACGTCTTCGAACTCGACAACCCTGATTGGCTGTGTGACTTAGCGTTTCTTGTAGACATCACAAATCACTTGAATGTCTTAAATACGCGACTCCAAGGCAAAGATCTATTGATTTCGCAGTTATTCTCTCATATTTCGTCCTTCCAATGCAAATTGAGTCTTTTGAGGACACAAATCAATTCAGCCAATTACAGCCATTTTCCGAACTACAAAAAAAAATATGGAGAAATTCAATAAAACTCATGTCAATTTCGCTTATGCTGAAAAAATTGATATTTTAATACAAGCTTTTCATGATCGTTTTCTAGACTTCAAAAAAGTTAAACCTCTATTAGACATTTTCAGCAATCCTATCAACATTTCACCCGAAAATGCACCGGGATCAATACAGCTTGAATTGATAGACATGTAAAATGATGATAATTTACGAAACAAGTTTAATGAAGGTAATTTACTCAACTTTTACCGTTGCGTTGACAAAACCGCTTATAAAGAGTTGCGAATAAATGCATTGAAATGCGCAAGCTTATCGACGTATATTTGTGAACAAACGTTTTCAGTGATGAAACTTAACAAAACCAAAAATCGTAACCGTCTGGCAAATGAAAATCTGGAAGCAATTTTACGTGTGGCGACAAGTAATGTGGAGCCAAACATAAACAAAATTGTTAGGTCAATGCAATGTCATGCATAAAAATAATAAAACATGAAATATTACATTGTAATGATTAGACTACATTACGATTACATAATTACAACAAACGTTTTTGAATGTTCTCTTATTTTTATCATTTATAGTAATTCATACTATTTAAAAATAAAAATATTTGTCTTAATAAGTATTCTTTGTAGTTGCCCGTCCTTGGCTTATAATTTTCCCGAGTGGCCCCTGTTCCCTATATGTCTGTGCATCCCTGACAGATGCATACTGGAAATATTCTTTTACTTCATCGTATTTAGCAGCTAGATTTTGAGGCATTGTCCCCATTCACGAATATTATTAAATCCGGATTTCTATTAAAAACTTGCCGAAGGCTACATCCGAAGTCACCTGGAATATTTTTAAAATTATTAATAGCTATCCATCATTTAATTTGAAACTTTGATTTTCAAAATAAGTGATTAGTTTTTGCATATTTCCAAAGTGTTCCTGAAGAAAGTACAACATTTTTTTTTATATTTAGAATATGTATTAGTTCCTTGCACTCAGATATACTTCGAACATCGTCATTTAAACAAGTAACGAAATTTTATAAACTATCGGAATTTTCTGCATAAAAACTAGCAGCTCCCAATCATGTTTCTCGTCTAGTTATTACTGGAGAGGGAGGCAGTGACAAAGATAGAAGTTTTCCCCTGCAAAGAGCTACTCTCAATGGTGCTTTTCTGAAAACTTCTTTAAAAGCGGATACAAGTCAATCAACTTCCCAAGAGTTGTCTCTGATATATTCGCAGATTTTGTGGAGAGCATGTGCTACACAAGTAATATGCAGCATATTAGGATAAGTTTCCTTTAATAGTCTGCCTGCTTTTAATATATATGCAGGACTGTCAGTAACAAGTAAAAATATTTTTTCTTTGTACATGTCATCCTAATGCATATTCTCGTAAATGGTTTTAGCTATTGTTTCCGCATCAACTGTATTTATAACTTCTGTTGCTATTGCATGTTTGTTATATGGAATAGTTGGATATAGTACACCAGCTACAACATTTACCACACAGCGTCCTAATATATCGACAGTTTCGTCAGCACTTATCCATAGGTACTGGTTTGAAAATTGCTACTATTGCATTCTACTGCTTTTGTGTAGCACTTAGAAACATAATATTTGCATAAGTTGGACTCATCAGGAATATTTTGGCTTGTATATTTTTGGGGAAATGCTTTAAAGGTGTGATTGTTAAGTTTATTTAATGAAATATTTGCCGCCATTAAAGTTTCACAGAGTTCTTCGTTAAAATTGTCAGATTCCAACGGATCTGATTTCTGTGTTTATGTTAGCAATGCTAAGTGACGTTTTACGTGCGATTTCTTGGAATATTTTAACGATATTTTACAGACTTTGCAATAAATATCGGAATCACTGTCAATGGGCATACAATCAGTATGACCCTTAATCCAACTCCAATTGTTTCACGATCCCATTCTCGGCGTTCGATATCATATCTGAAAAAGTAATTTATGCAATGTTCTAGATCTAGAAATTCACTAACCGCTTACGTCAAAATAATTGGGAGAAGTAGATTCGATTAAACGATGTTAAACAGAATCTACTACAAAAATTACGAAGTATGTATTTAACAGTTAAAACAATTAAAAAAAAACTAACTAACCGTAGGATAATTAAAAATTAGTGAAAAGCCATTTCCATCAACGGGAACGTACAGACGGGTTTCGCTTTAATTGAAGCTAATCAATGTACGGTATCTCGAAGACAGTCACAGCTTTTCACTTCTCTACTTTGTGTATATATAGTTAACATTCTGAACTTACTGCAAATGGGAATTAATGAATATTATATCTCATTTTTATATGTTAATGTAAATGTAAATGTCAACATTGACATGTAAAAATGGAATATGCTCATCAGCAATTTAGAGCGTTTATATGTTCCAGGTGCCCAGATAACTATTGATGAGCAATTGTTCCCGTACCGAGGCCGTACGCGCTTCACTCAATATATACCGTCAAAACCAGCTAAATACGGAATTAAAATCTTTTGGATGTGAGACGCCAATTCCAATTACCCACTTAAGGGATTGATATATGTTGGAAAACAGGCAAATGAAGCGCGTGCGGTAAATCAAGGCGAGAACATCGTTCTAAAATTGGTCGAAGAGTACGCCGGTTCTGGACAAACAGTATATGCCGATAATTTCTTCTCTTCTTATGATTTGGCTGCTGTTTTGTTGACGAAAAGGTTGGCGTATGTAGGAACCATGCGCAAGAACAAATCCTGTATACCGAAGGAGATGTTGGATCCAAAACGCGATATATTAAGCACATTATTCGGTTACCACAATAATAATATTGCGCTTTGCTCATACGTGCCAAAAAAAGAAAAAAGTTGTGGTTCTCATTTCGACCGAACATTACAATCCCGACGTCGACTCATCAAAGCCATCGCAAAAGCCATTTAAAATTTTAGATTAGAGGTAAGCATTTCATTTACACATACATTCAATTCAAATTATGAAAAAATTTTTCAATTTGTTTTTGTAGGCAGCGACAGGCCCACCGATAGACGATCAACCAATTCATGCCATTTCCTCTGCAACTCGACCATCGTGCTCGCTGTGCTATAAGTCTGATAAAAAGCAGCGAAAAACTCGGTTCCATTGCATGTATTGCAAGAAACCGGTATGTCTACAACATTCACATGCCAAATACGCGTGCCTTGAATGCCGTGCCTAACTTTTATTTGATTACCTATGATAAATAAAATATGATATATTGTTACCCAAAATATATAAAGATATGTTTTTATGTTTAATTCATATTTTTCCTACCATTAAAAACATTTACATACACTTTTGATACGCCTGCCTATATATTAACATATAAATTCCATGTAGGTCTGGGCAGACCTAGTTGTACCAGTTAGCGCCCAAAAACCCTTGAACCTCGTAGGGTTAACACACCTATTTCTACAGCACTAAAATTCTCGGATGATTGATTGATCACTAGGGTTTCTTTTAAATGAATTCTATTAATATACTTTTTTGGTGGACATAACTATCTGAATTTGTTATTTAATTTTAAACATTTCTTTTTCAATTTATGATCTTTAATTTCCGTTATCTTCCTATAAAAATTACACCACTCTTCAAATTCATTATTGTTCATGCTTTTTAACATCTATAAACTTACTTTATTTTTCAGTACTAAATTTAATTTTGAATTTTTCTTTTCTTTACTAAATTTCATTCTAATATTCTGCATTGTTTATTTTAAATGTATGTTCTTATTTCTTGCTTTTGTTTTGAAATATATTGTTCAATTATTTTTAGTTAAATAAACGTTTGCTTTACATTATAGAATGTAATGTATAGAATTCACGGTTGGCTCTTGGTGAAACATGATTAATAATTTACTAAATAAAACACTTGGTATATTTGTTTCACAAAATGTATTTAAAATATCTCTGACATATGTTTCGACTTATAACAGTCATTCTCAAAGAGTCATGTAAACTAAGTGAAAAGAATACTCCTACCAATATTTATGGTTTATTTTTTAAAAGTTTATTACAGCTTCGATTGTGGGGGTATTTGAAAAATCCAACTGAGTGTTTGTGACCTGTCTGTTGAGATTTATGGCTTTTTTTATTTCTAAAATTTCTAAGAAGTCAAGCCTTTTACCCTTATTACAAGAATGTAAAAGTTTGAAATTATTAGTATTAAACAGATGAGAATTTTGAATACAGTGTTTCGCGAAACCCGTGATCATATTGCCATGTAGAATAGAACTTCTATGCTCTTTGATACGTTCTTTTATAGAGCGTCCTGATTGGCCAATGTATACCGCGTCACAATCACTGCAAGTTAATTCATACACCCCTGACTTATCACGCAATTCTGTTTTTCCTTTATTGTTAACTAGAATATTTCCTAAATTGCATTTATTTACTAAGATGACATTTAAACCTAATTTATTTAGTTTATTAGAAACTTTATTGCTAACCCCAGATAAAGGAAAAACAGAATTGCGTGATAAGTCAGGGGTGTATGAATTAACTTGCAGTGATTGTGACGCGGTATACATTGGCCAATCAGGACGCTCTATAAAGGAACGTATCAAAGAGCATAGAAGTTCTATTCTACATGGCAATATGATCACGGGTTTCGCGAAACACTGTATTCAAAATTCTCATCTGTTTAATACTAATAATTTCAAACTTTTACATTCTTGTAATAAGGGTAAAAGGCTTGACTTCTTAGAAATTTTAGAAATAAAAAAACCATAAATCTCAACAGACAGGTCACAAACACTCAGTTGGATTTGTCAAATACCCCCACAATCGATGATGTAATAAACCTTTTAAAAAATAAACCAAAAATATGGGTAGGAGTATTCTTTTCACTTAGTTTACATGACTCTTTGAGAATGACTGTTATAAGTCGAAACATATGTCAGAGATATTTTAAATACATTTTGTGAAACAAATATACCAAGTGTTTTATTTAGTAAATTATTATAGAATATTTTTTTAATACCAAAAAAGAAGCTGCCAAGAAAGAACCAGTAATTTTCGCGTAATGGGTCGTTCTGAACCCGAACATTTTATGTATGTGTAGACAAAACTAACGATACACCAAGGGTAGTATGCTCGTATTTTAAATTAGTTAATTTACGTAAAGGAATTATAAGCCTGACATTTAAATTTGCTTGGATTTAAATCGTGACATAAATTCCTCGAATCATTTTTAGATTCATTGCGAAAATCCGATTTTAAGTTCCTACACGATAAGTTCTTTACATGCACATGGGCAATCTCATTTCCATAAAACGCTCAGTACTTAAATTAACCATCCTACGCCACTGCTACTAAGTGCAAAACAAACTCGTATGCATGTAGAAAGACGCAACCGGAATCGAATTTAGCGTTAAAGACCTTTAGCTTAGTGCCGACGCAGGAAGAGCAAACGGGTAATAAAAATGAAAGAAAAGAGTTAAAAAAGGAGTAGTTTCAAAAAGGTTGCACGTTTCGCTTGTATTATTAAGAAGAAGCGCTGTGCAGCTGTCTCAAAGAAAGTAATGGTACCCAACATGAGATTATCAGATTGCTTGCATATCTTTCGCGAAAAAGCTTTACTTCACTTTTTATTATGTAATAAAAAGGAGAGTATACAGAAGTGGCTTATCGTTCGCGGTGAAGATGTTTAATTCTGTGGCAAATGACAACGAAATTCGACGCGGAAAAGAGCGCGAGGAAAGTTTTATTGCTGTTCACTTGGTAGACGTTTTTGTTCGCATTTCTTTTATGAAATTATCAAAAATTTCGAAATTTTATTGTATTTTAATATTAAAAAAGAATTGTGATAGTAATTCACGAAAAGGTTTCGACCAAACTGTTCTTCATATTACTTTATTTAAACTTGAAGTTGTAGGTTATCGCCACTGCTTCGACTTGAAAGGATCTATCAATAACTGCTCAAAAGAATTAGCGGATATTTGCTACATACTCGCTGGCCTACTACGAAGCTGGCGGAGCGAAGGCGTCTAAAGATTGTAGAGATAAAATAAACTGGAGTTATATCGCACGAAGTATGGGAGCTTCTTGATGAACGGCGTAAGGTGGTGTATTAAAAATATACCACCACGTTATAATAAAATGAAATGTAAAGTTATGAATTAATTTGATTATGTCATTTAAAATAATATTGAATCCGCTAGCAAAGTTCAATATTCGACCTATAGATGTAGCTAAGGTTTGAGTTTACAGATGTCGCTTGAATAAGGGCAAGACATAAACAATATGGTAAATAAATAAATAACTTATACTTAACTTAATAGGTCTCTTCCAAGTGCATAATCTTATTGTTATAATTTTTAAATGTATATCTATATGGGCGCCAGCTAGCTCTAGTCGTTGTGGTGAAATTATACTTTAATAACAACAATAGTGCGGGTCTGGTACTTAGTATAATAAATGTGTGTGATTAAACAAGTTGTTATATATCGAATGATTCTGGATGAATAATATAATAAATAAAACAAGAGAGTGAAGAGCATAAATAAATGGTTTAATTGATAATATTATTATTCAAAAAGGTAAGTGTAAACATGAATACTTGATGCATTAACCTATAAATAGTCACGTGATCAAATAAGGTTATAATTGTTAGGTTAATTATTTGTAATGAGATAATGCAACAAAATTTACTAAAATTACTTTAATTAAAACGCAAGGAACTGTATCGGATATTAAGGTAAACTTATCAGTAAAAAAAAATGTTTTGCATAAAAATGATAATATCAACGATTGTGTTTAAAAATTAATATAAATAATTTCAATGTTATAGGAAATATATATAAAAAAGTACTCGAGTTTGGTTGAATGTGGATACTGGATATTCGTAAGGTTTTCAATCCTTTTCCTCGGGATTAAGGTTCTGGTAAAGGAATTATGCAGGTAGCGTCCCTCGGGATATGATATTCGTTTAAAAACTTGTAGGAAGGAGTTAGGTTTTGGATTTTTCATCAATCGAAGCTTTCATGACTCATCGCCCACGAGCGTACTATTGAACATTCGTATTTTTAAACTTTTTAATTTTATTTATATAATTATACTTATAATAATAAAACGGGCATATATACGGCTACAAAATACGAAATACATTTTTATTTGTTAATTTTGTAGTTCAAGTTGAGTAAAGGGGTATTCATATTTACTAGCAATACTTTCTCAAGGTTCTCTTCTGTAAAACTTGTTCTGTTTGAACGAAATGAATGAAATACATCCTTGTAAATAGAAAACGTCCTTTCTACATCGCAACTGGTTATAGGTGCATACTGGAAATATTCATTTATTTCCGCGTATTTTTCAGTTAGATGTAGCATTGTCCCCATACACAATTGCCGCAATGTTATTAAATCTGGATTTATATTAAACACTGCGTCTAACTTTTGCCGAAGGCCACATCCGAAGTCACTTGGAATACTTTTCAAATTATCAATAGCCACATCTAATGTCGTTAAACCATCATTTAATTTGCGATTTCGATTTTAAAAATAAGTGATTAGTTTTGGCAAATTTCCAAAGTGTTTCTGAAGAAAGTGCAAATGATTTTTAAATGTAGAATTTGTGTTTTCATAGATTATACAGACCTTATCTATAATTATACTCAGTATGATAGACACTTGACAGATCACGACTCACATAAACGAATGACATATTTACGTAAGATATATTTGCCTGGGCAGATGTTGTGTATCACTCCCTACTACATTCCCCTTTCAATATATTTTCGCAGTATGTTGTGGTTTATTGTATACAGAGCTATAGAACTTTGTCACATGACTAATTTTCTGGACGTTGTATAGGACTTTTTTTAGCTCTTTTCGTTCTTTGTAGTGTCTGTGTTTGTTAGTTCTAGCCTCGTGCTGAGTTCCTTCTTTCCTGGAAACATGTTAAGATGTCGCAGTGACTAATATATGACTAATATTTTCACGTCCCTACGAGTTAATTTTTAAAGTATTTTTATATAGTGACGTAACCTTTTCTGTTGCGGTTGTCACAATTTTGGTGCTACTAGTTTCGAGAGTCTAGCAGAGCTTATAAATTACGATCTGTATAATAAACTCCCCAAATGCACTTTATATACCTGGGAGTCTAGAACACAAAATTGAAATACGGACTAATATATACTTCAGTGGGAAGTTATTTGATTACGGATCATCTGCAATTCTCGATTTGCGTCTGTTTTCGCGAGTTCTGCAATTAATTGTTTACTTAGACCGGTTGACGGGAAGTTATTAATAAAGCCCCGGGGCATTAACACGTATGACATATGATCCAATTCATTTAGACAGTTCATTACAGAAACAATATACCGTGGAGACGACGAGGAGAATTATTAATGTGAAAGCCCGCACCGGGGAGTTAAGCTTTCGTTCCTTTCGCAAGGGTTTGTCCCACCGAATTCGGCACAAAGACAAACGGATCTGGGATCATCTGCGCGATGCGCCGACATCCTCTTCTTGTCTTTGTAAAACAAGCTGACACGAGAATGAACCAATTGGGTGTGAGTCGGATTAAGTCGTTCTGGAAAATGCGAGCGCATTTGTTTAGATAACCTCGATTTACGAATTCATGAAGAACGGGCACAATATTTTACTATTAAATGTTAAAAGGGTTAGTGTCTTTCAATTATTTTCGAATATAACATTTACTAGTAAAGCGTAAATATAACGATGCTGTTTCGTGATACAATTTCAGAGGAAAATCAGCTAGATGCTTTTAAAATTGAGGAATATGATGCTTTTAACGACACTAGACAAAATATTGTGTTTTCTCTTTATTAAGTATGTACAATTTTATTTTGTTTTGTATTTTTAATAATACAAAAGAAAAACATCTTTAATAATATTAAAAATATTGTTAATAATCGTGTGGGGAAACCACAATACGAGTAAACTGAGTTTGCTCACGATCGGTTAGTAAACTGAACATTTCTAACCTTCAAAGGTGTTATAAAATGCGCTATTACATACCGAGGTAGGTAATAGCACTTTACCGGCTAGTTTATGTCTCTTTTCCGGCTAGGGAATGTCATTTCAGTATTTATGAAACGTCAGTGTCATTTAAATAAGCAAATCAAATTCATAATAAAATTATTCACAAATCTTTCTTAAGTAAATAACAAGACAACGTTTTAATACGAAATTTATTTGCTTTTGGAATTAATATTAATTGCTACATTAGAATCTCCATGACTGTCTATTGTAAGAGAAAGACAATGTTTAAAATTGTAGGATAATAATTTAGTAATCTGTCAGAAAATATCACTATTAATTGTTACGTTACCTAGCAACAGTACCTATCAAAAGCATTTATCAAAATGCTATGAAATGTAATAATTTAATAATGTAATAATAAGTTTATAACAAGGGTTCATTTTAAAAGTCAATCTAGTAACATGTGATTTACTGAGAACATTTTGAAGTATGTCGTAAATTGAAATTTACTACTTAACCTACGAAGTCGTATATTTTGACAGTTTCATATATACAAATAAATAACAAATACAGTAGAACCCGGTTATAACAGCTTCGGCTGTAACGACACTCCTTTTTTAGCGTCAAATTTTAAGCGGTCCCGTACTTTACTATTCAAACGTACAGGGAAAAACCCCGGTTTTAGAGTCAATAACCCCTGATATAACGACAAATATTTACCACTTGAGGTATGTATTTATATTATCATTTATGGCTCAATTCCCGGTATTTGCCTAGCCTGTAACCGACCGTTCGGGGATTCCAAGAATATTACCGTTCGTTGAATTAAGATTTCTTGGAATTTGCCTAGCCGGCAAAGTTCGGGGATTCCAAGAATATTACCGTTTCTGGCAATGCGCCAGGCAAAGTTCGTAAGAAATTTCCTCAGTCGGCATTTGAATCGTGTGAGTGAAACATCGAGATTTCTCTATCGAAAATGTCAGGTTTAAAGCGAAAAAGTTTAAGCGTGGACGACAAAGTCGCGATAATCAAAGCAGTGCAAGCAAAGTGGAAGGAAGAAAGCGGATGTGTGTCGCGAATTTGGGTTAGTTAATTCTACGATTTGTACAATTGTGAAAAATAAGAACAAAATCATGAATAATACCTTTGTGAAAGGGAAAGAAAAGTAAAAAAAATTCGATCGTGCGAAAAGGTTGAAATCGACAAAGCGCTTATTACGTGGTTTAAGCAATGTAGAAGTACAAATTTACCCGTTAATGGACCATTGCTTATGCAAAAGGCCGAAGAATTTGGAAGTTTATTTGGAGACACAAATTTTAAGTGCAGCAATGGGTGGCTGGAGCGTTTCAAACGGAAACATTCAATAACGTTCGGAAAAGTGAGCGGTGAAGCGAAAAGTGTTAATATGACAGAAGCAGAGACGTGGCTAAATGAAGTGTGGCCTAAATTAAGACAAGATTATGAAGACAATGAAATTTACAATGGCGACGAAACGGGAATTTTTTATAAACTTCTTCCAGATAAGACTGAGGTTTAAAGGCGAAAAATGTGTAGGCGGTAAACTAGCCAAAGAACGGTTAACTGCATTTGTGTGTGCTAATATGACCGGTACGGAGAAATGTAAAATTCTTGTCATAGGAAAGTCAAAAAAGCCACGCTGCTTCAAAAACATAAAAACACTCCCAACAAATTACTGCGCAAACAAAAGAGCATGGATGACTTCAGAAATCTTTGAAAATGAAATTCGAAAATGGGATAAAGAACTTGCGGTTAAAGGTAAAAAAATCTTGCTTTTAGTCGATAACTGCCCAGCACATCCATCATTAGCCCACTTAAAAAATATTAATTTGGTGTTTCTGCCCCCAAATTTCACTAGCATCCTTCAACCAATGGACAAAGGCGTAATAAGAAGCTTAAAATGTTTTTACAGAAAATTTCTTCTGCAGAAAATTATTACGGGTATGGACAAGAACGAACCATGTGCAGTTTCACTTCTCGACGCGTTGGACTTTTTAGAGAAGGCTTGGCGTAGTATAACCTCTGAGACTATAGCAAACTGCTTTAGTCATTCAAGATTAAGGAATAATCCAGTTTGTGACAACTTAAATGAAGATGATGAAGATGACGTTCCGTTATGTGAACTTATTAAAAAGTGGCAGCCAAATCAGTGTGACGAAAACCAGTTTTGTTTCGACGTCTTTGCATCCCTGGACAGTTGCCTTATTACATCGGGAATGCGTTCAGATCCTGATATCGTGGAGGACATAAAACAGCGGGATAACGAAAACGATAATGAAATCGAAGAGGAAGAAGATTCATGCGACGATGCAGAACACGTACCGACAAACGAAGAAGCCCTAAGTGCCATAAAACTTTTAAAAACTTATTATAGACAGCGAGAAACGTCACCTCAAATTATTGATAAAGTGAGAGAATTAGAAATGGATATAGAAAAACAGTTTTGGCGTGCGAAAACTGTGCAACGGAAAATTACAGATTTCTTTCATTAGAAAAATAAGTTATGTATATTGTACTTATGTATTTACCATAATATTTAGTCTATAATGTAAAATATGTAGGTAATAAAGCATGTTACGTATCGGATTAATCATGTAAAAATTTGTAAAATTAGTATTTCAAAAGTCGTCTACCTCGTGAATAGCGTCAATCGATTATAACGTCAAAAAACTGTCGGTCCCGATGATGTCGTTATAACCGGGTTCTACTGTAATAGGTATTTATTGAAAACTATAACAAATGTTGAAAATGTTGTCCTTCAAGATCAATGCACTTTAAAATCCTCCGTTCAAAATTTCTGATGATATTCTGCAACATTACTGGATTGTTATTCATTTCCATGCATTTCTGTTCGATTCTCTGTAGCATATCATTCAAATTCAATATAGGTGTTCGAAATATGTTATTTTTTAGATAAGGCCACAAAAAGAAGTCGCAAGGTGTCGCTCATGAAAAAATTCTCTTAAATAATCCTAAGATTCTGCAGTACTGTGACAAGGTGCTCCGTCTTGTTGGAAATATGCATTTTGAAGTTCATCATCATGAAACTGATTGTCAAATGGTTGTAAAATTTCCGTACGGTACCTTCGAGCATTTAACGTTCCCTAAAAAAATATTGGTCCAATGATTCGCCTTTGACTTATCGCTGCCCAAACACCAATTTTCTCTGAATGTAGCGATTCTTCATTAATTACATGTGGAATTTCACTACTCCAAATTCTTGTATTTTGTGAATTTAGGTATCCCGTTTTATAAAACCATGCTTCCTCAGTAAAGATGACTCTTTGCGAAAGTTCTCCATTATTGTCCATATTTACAAACCAATTACAAAACTGTAGTCTACGTGGGTAATCAATTTCTAACAATTATTGTACTGCTGTGACACGGTATGGATAAAGTTGCATATATTTTTTTAATAACTTGTGAGTACCAACAGAAAGGTTTATTTGTTGACTCAAATGTGGAACAGATGTTTGTAGTTCATTTTCCATTATTTCTTCAACACGATTGACAACTTGAGGTGTACGTTTTTTAACTGCTCCGCTGCCGGATTTTCTTAAGAGACTACCAGTTTCAGAAAAAAGTTTTAAAGTTCTATCCAAAGTATTCTTAAATTGTATATAATTTATTACAAAATGTGGAAACTCAACTTGAAATTCTACTGAACTGAATAAACCCATAAACCATCAATTTTATTACCACTTCGAAAATAAGCCTGGACTAAAAAAAATTTATGTTCTAAAGTGAAAGCCATTTTAAAACAGAAGCAATTTATTTATACCAGAATCGACGCACGATTATTTTATGCACTAACTGATATTTGTGATTGACATTATCAAATATCATTTGGATTTACGTTTACGGAACAACAAACACATACTAATATATTTGCGTCTTATTCTATCAAAATTTCAAAGTAATCTAGATTGACTTTTCAAATGAACACACGTTATAATAATTAATTACTAACCGATTGTGAGTAAAATAATATACAAACCTAGGCGGAAAAATTCATTCACGTCTCGAGATTAAGTTCACCTCGACGCTGCGCATCTCGGTTATGTTTCTAATCCCTCGACGGTAATGAACTACTTTCCGCCTCGGTATGTAATATACTATTACTTGTACAATACAAACCAAGAATACACACTATTACAATATGCGTTTTCTCTTAAAATATCCTAATTATAATGTTTAATATTAAAAAGTCCCAATTTAATATACAGTAGAACAGAGTAATATTCTTAGTTAAAAAATGTAGTACAGCATGTCAACAGTATAACATTTAATTGCATTCTTCGCGAAGTAATTTGAATGAATTAAATATTATTTTCTATATTTTACGACGCTAATTATTCGAATTTTTCCATAGAAAAAATTCACCCTTAGGTAGGAGTCGAACCCATCCGAAGGTACATTAAAGCTTTGATGGACTACTTATGCAATAATTTATATCATATAACACGAAGTTTATATTGACTTATAATATTCCAATTACGTAAAACCATTTTGAAGATTTTAATCTCTTACCTGGTTATACAGGGTGTTAAACTTTCTATTAAGTTTGTTTATTGCAATTCATATTTTGTCATACTTTATTTCCCTAATAAATATTGTTGCCCTTATGCCCTTATGGCCCAAGGATGATTCTACGTTGACCTGTGAACTTGCCAGACCTAACGTAGTGGTGCCCTATTTACTATCGATGCGTCGTGTTGGCCCACGACGCTTCCGCAATTTATTTCTGAGCTGGCCGGTGAGTTTTTCGGGGGGCCTTTGTAGACCAGGGGCGGAATTAGGGCTTCGTCCTAATTCCCACTGTGGTTTTGTTACCTATACAGTTTTATGGCTAACATTGCAATGGCGCAAAAATTAAATATACAGCTTGCGATGTATCTAATGTGGTTTGCCGGAACATTGGTCTACCACTAAGCTATTAAGGACTGTGGTTGCGAATACATCGGGAAGCCCTAGGTTACATTAAGGAAACAGATGTTAATATTTTTTGCCTGTATTCGGTACTTGTTGCAAATTAATTGCATTTTTCGCGAAGCAATATGAATGAATTAAATATTGCTTTCTACATTTTGCTAGAATGTTTCCATTCAATTTTTTCAATGGAATAATTCGAATAATTGACATAATTTTGTAAGGGTGAAATTTTAAATTTGTTTTTAAAATTCCCTCGGCCGATTCTCATCCAATACAGCAGATCGACCTCGACTCTATAATAGCGCTGCCCTTACCATTTACACAGTTTCCGGCGTCCTTACCTGTAGATCTCGATCCATCTCAAAATCGTTTCACGGTTAAGGATGGCACCGTGTCGATCAATATTGGAATGACGCCGTAGAAGACGTTGTGTTGTTGCCACTGACTCACCAATTTTCAAGAAACTCTATCTAGCAAACACGCGGTGTTGAAACGTTCATTGCTCCATATGTGACTGAACTGGCATACTTTCACGAACTCAATACCATTAATCCCGTCTCTCTCCCACATCCAACTGTCGAGTACACCCCCAATCAAAAACGTCCTGTTCCTCGTTGTCACTTGTATTTACAGTGTTAGTAAGAAGTATGGAATCCCCTAAGTATCTTTGAGACGGTTCAGTCATTTTAAATAAAATTGGGTATATCTTTGTAGAATGATTCCACTAAGGATATTTTCATTTTATTATCGAGTGCTGAGTTTTTGCTAGACAATTGTTTTATAAGAAATTTCAAAGCGGCCTCAGCTGTGCATAAATTAGCATCTCGTTGACAGTTTGCTTCTACTGTTAATTTAATTGGGGTGCTCACCCCAATTAAATTTTCCAAGTCAAAATCAGCATCTTCTAAGCGCATTGGATGATTGAGATCTATAAGAGGTTCTTGAATGCAGGTTTTTAAAAGAGAAAATCGTTCCAGCATGGTTTTACAGTCCAAAAGAAGTGACTCTTTTTCATGTTCAATCTTCACATATTTTTGAAGTACTGTTTCATTTTTCAATGGTGATCTCTTGAAATACACTACAACTTTGCAGATTTTCTTTATCAGCTCATTAGTGTTTTCATTTTTCGTTAACTCTGGTATGTGTTTTCGTGCAAGTTCATTTTGTGACATTAAGATTAAACCTGATTCTGGACAGTCTAAGTCTTCTAAACTGTCATCATCGTCGCTATCGTTCATATAATCAGCAGTCACAGTTGGTTCATTTATAGTATCATCTGAGTCTGAGGTAGGGCTGCCTTGCCTGTATTCAAAATAATTCTTTATTTTATAAAGCACATCACAGACGGCCTAACGCATTTATTATAACGTTCGGTCCATCGGGTATAGTAGCCACGATATCAGTTTCCAGAGAAATATCAAATTTACTTAGACGTTCTTTCAATATAAGAAGACAATTTTCAGCCATCATACTTCTATGAATAGGAACGAGTCCTCAGCTCCAAATTTTTTTATATGAATGAACGTTGACAGCCATGTATCGTTTATTGGACGTTGATGTCCTCTCGTCGAAAGATAGACTGAATCTTTCACCTGCACTTTTCAAATGTTTTAATTCTGCAGTTACTTGCTTTCTGATTTTTTCATTGAAATCCATAACACGCTTTCGAATTGTGACGGCTGATTATGGTAAATTCGTGTATTTCGCTAAGAGTAATTTTTTCAAATCGTCTGAAGTTATGAATACACTGAATGGAAGTCCATCTAATGCAATCATTCTTGCCAAAACATCATCCAGGCTATCGTCGGCACTTTTAGTAAAATAATCTTCTAACTTTCGTTTAGCTAGCAGCGGTGCTGTGTTCAGATTTTCAGAATCTTGACTTGTTGAAGTTGTTAAACGATTAACGTCAGCTAAAATCTTAATGTTATGTTTTGATGACAAATGTGTATGTAATCCCTTAGGTGATCTACCCAAAGTCTTGAGAATGGCAGGGCATCGCTTACATTTAGCACTATTCCCGTCTTTCGCAACTAACAAATAACTCCACGCTGACGACGTATCACTGCTTTTTTATGTTGAACAAAGTCTCCCGCCATTTAAAATAACTTTTTCAGATAATTGACTTTTAAATTTAAATGACGTAACCTGCGTAACCTTGTCGATGGTAGAATAATAAATGACAAAAGTAAATCCTAATAAGCGTATTTATACTTTCGTACAGGGAATCCCCGAAGGGGAATCCCTCGCAACAGCATTATGATATATCATATGAGGTAATCGCGTTATTCCCCTGTTGGCCAGTTGGGGAATTACTTTAACAGTATTGTATTGAAGTATGCCGGGCGGGAAAGTCCCTTCTAAGTCACATATTATTTGGGCTGTACCTGTGTAGTTCTTTTATTATACGGCGTATCTAAGGTTGATTTTTTGTCTTTACGTAATAAGTGCCCTTAATATAATCTAGGTAAGGCCATTGTCAAGACGCAACGGATTACGGAATGCAAACTGGCAATCCCGAGATTAACCCGGGATTTACGGGATCAAAACCCTTGCAGGGATCCCGAGATGCCGGGATTCGGAATCCCGGGATTGTATTCTCTAATTTTATTACTATACGGGATGTGAATCTATTCATTGTTTCATAGCATACTACTAGAGCAGTTCAAAAATTAAATGAAAGAAGGTCCATAATTCGTTTATTTATAAAATTAATTATGTCAAGTAGTATATCATTTGAAGCGTCGAAAGAAGGCCTTTTTTATAAAGTAATAGCTGACTATGGTTTCCATTAGAAAAAACACAACTCAAAAATTATAGCTTAAATGAAGAATTCGGTTACACAGTATTATTAAGCACATAATTACTTATAACTTTCTCCTTAACACATTTTTGCTAAAGTCAATAATAACAGAGATATAGGCACCGAACAAAATAGCAAAAAAATCATTTTTGCGATATATCCAGTTAGCCATGCATTTTTTTCCAAAAAAAAAAACAAAAGGCTTATTAAACTGAGCTCGTAAAACTGCAGATCTTTCCTCATTTATCGTCCCTCTATCTCCCCTAGTTTCCGAGATCCCCATGCTAAGCATCAGAGAAAACTCACCCTGTATATAACTTTCTTAAATGTTTTCCTTTCTTTAAGAGAGCTTATAAAACAACCCTCAAAATGATAATACTATATGAAAAGGTAGTTTCATAATCTTTTATTTAAGTTACCAGACAGTCGGATTAATTCAATTCAATACATCAAAACAAATAAATATAATCGAAGGAAATATTGACGTTGAGTCATTAAATCTCTTAGATGTAATACTACTCAATTTGACCTGGAATAACAAAGGATAAATCGGAAAAGTTGGACATATGCGTAGGAAGATATATAAAACAGAGAATATTTTTAGAATACCACCCACGGAATACTTGCGCTTTTTATTTAACCTCTATTTAACTAGGAGGTTGAAATGGCAGCCATAGATACGAATTTACCCAAGAAATTTGAGTACATCGATACGTTAAGCACGTATTACGCAAAAATTAATTACTAAATTATACCATTCCTGGTTTTACTATGCTAGACTTCATCTTATCTGGATATTTACCCTTTAAAAAAGAGAGATTTGCTATTTGTTGTACAATATTTTATAAGAGTAGTAGGTACTTCGTCATCTCCTACAGATTTTGTATCATTCAAACTGTAAATTGTTTGCTTTATTTCGTCGAGATCTGTAAAATGAAGCGAACATGTCTCAGAAATGTGTTAGATGTTGTCATACAAAGGTCAACAATCTATTGTGTTTGTATTTACACTAACGTTTATAAAATATTCATTTAGATCTGTTATTACTTCTTCTGAGCTTTTATTATCATTACAGAATTTTTGTATATTAAAACTCATTTTCTTTTTTATAATATTTATATTCTTTATTATATCCCACGTTGCTTTTGCTTTATTGTTTGAATTTATTATGTACGCTGAATATATTTTCTTCTTCGAGGCTTGTATTTCCCTCCGCAATAGCTTACAGTAGTCGGTGTACACTGTTTTTTGTATTCTATTATTTATCATTGCGTCGTAAAGTTGTCTCTTAATTTTTGACATAATTGTATTAAGTACCGAACATTGCGATGCCAAAGTTGTGAAGTAAAGATTATAATTTCAAATACGAGGTAATACAACACTAAAATGCTACTAAAGTTTTGTAGATACTATGGATAGAATGGTAAACGAACATTCAGTCAAAAGAACCAATAAAGGGTGGCCATTTGTATTGTTTCAAAATTTTTTGGACATTGTTTGTTAAATGCTTTTATACTTTAGACAATAAATCATACAGAATTAGGAAAATACCGCGACTACAGAAAATTATTAGAACTTGATCGTGAACTTATAGAGCATAATACGATTGAAAGATTAAAGAACAGACACTTGCGCAGACTGATAATTATAATAGGAACTATTAGAAAGTTAGTTTCAAAACCAGCTGAAGTCACGAAAGCCTTTGGTCCATCTTCATTTTCAAGATGATGCGCAATATGCCCCGGAAAAAAGGCCAGCGAACAAGGAACACTTGCCACAAATGTAGTAAATTTGTTTACTCAGATCAGAGTGTTGTATTTAAAAATAATTACTTGTTTGTAGCAATAATGAATAAATTAAAAGTTTTAAATAAGTAAGTTGGTAAGTTTATTTCTTCTAGCTAATATATATTCTGAGTGGGTAAAACCCCACCAGTTTTGTATAATGCAAAGGTATTTTTAATAAAATAAAATATTATTAAAAATCTGGTGTGAAGAACACAAATACAGGTTCACTATTAATATTTTTTGTGAACGTGTCCGAACATATCCCTCCCCAGAGACGCAGATACGTACTTCGCCCTTCTACAGGCTCATCGGTACGCCCCTGCTGGAGAAAGGATATCTTCAGACACATTCACAAACACGCCCTTCTAAAGATGGCACAGCCGTGTCTCTAGAAACTGCATTTTGTCTGTGTCTGTGTGGTTATGTGGACAGGGCGAGGTACTTCGGCTTATTCTGAAAAAGAAATAACTTTGTCTCGCTTGGCTTACGGGTCTTAATGGGAAAGTCAAAATTAATGTGACTTTTAACGGGGGATCGGAATTTTGCTCTTTCCCGGCGATATTTTATATTACTTCAGAAAAATATACATATATTCGGAACTCGTTTATCGGGAGAAAAGGTAATTAAAATTATATTAATTCCTTTTAACTGAAATCATTTACGGGCATTGATAATAATTTGACAAAAGTAAATGTACGTTTCTTTATTACTCTTACCCTCGAGAATTACTGGACGGCTGGCGTGATACTCGCGCTTGTGCTACGACGTCTCCTCTTGGCGGCGGACGCTCGGCATCCTTAAAGTGGTTTTTTCGACTACGGGGCGAAATTTCGGTATTTACGAAAGGATCGCTAAACGGAGTGTCGAAAGAGCACTATTAAAAGAAGGTAGAACAGAGAATCGTCGCATCATTACAACGGATACGAGATAGAGGAATTAAGAGAGAATCGTCACATGATTACAACGCATACAAGAGAAAGAAATTAAGAGATGTTCGTCGCATCATGACAACGCATACGAGAAAGGGTAAGACTGTTCGGGAGGCTTCTCAGGCTTGACTTCTTAGAGCATCATCACAACGCTAGGCTAATCAATGTCTTTACTATTGAAATTAGGGTCTTATATACACACGGAATCGAAGAAAAACGAAATTGATGAGTTGGGGGAACGGCACGTAGAAATGGAGCAACGCTCTATAGCGCGCGCAGACATAAGAGGGGGATCCACGCCTTACAGCGAGATGTGAGCCAAGAGAGCGTAACTGAAAAGAAAAACAATACATGCATAAATATACTTATGTACAAAATAATATACATGATTGTCCAAAAGTTTTGAATCGTTCGTGCGCGTCAACAGTTACATACAATATGAAACAAACATGTAAATAATTTACATATCTGTAACCATGCACATGGACAATACACCTCGTATTTTCAGCATTTGCTTCTGCTTAATACATATGTTTCTGCCATCTAGGCGTCCTCAGTTAAGCTAGTGAAGCAATGTATACAAATTAATACAAACCTGTTATAAACAACTGGTTTGTATCTGTATTTAAATTTACTGAAATTGCCCGCATAGATCAAGCAAGTTCCGTCCTATAAGAAGACAACTATTTAATAATTGACATCTTACGGGCGAAAGAGACTTTGTCTGGAGGGCTACCTATCGTTCGAACAGCTAAGCTGCAACGGGAAACGATAAAATACGTATGTGGATGTAGTCCATTATCAACCAGCCAGATGGCGGTAAATATACAAAAAGGTTTTGTTTAAGTATGACAATACGTTAAGCACGTATAAAGCGTTTGTACAATATGAAACAAACATGTAAATAATTTACATATCTGTAACCATGCACATGGACAATACACAATACACAATACAGATAGGTAGCCCTCCAGACAAAGTCTCTTTCGCTCGTAAGATGTCAATTATTAAATAGTTGTCTTCTTATAGGACGGAACTCGCTTGATCTATGCGGGCTATTTCAGTAAATTTAAATACAGATACAAACCAGTTGTTTATAACAGGTTTGTATTAATTTGTATACATTGCTTCACTAGCTTAACTGAGGACGCCTAGATGGCAGAAACATATTGCAGTGGAATTTTCTAGCACCACGTTGGGTTAGCCAATTGTGCAGTGGAATTTTCTTTGAAATTGCTTTATTTAATTTTTATTCACACTACAGCTTATTTTTGCCGGCTATTCAGTCTAGTAGAATCCTTGAGCTTACGTCTCTGGGTCGATCCTCACGGATGTAGGGATATTTAATTAAAAATACAAGGTATTAGATAAATTATAAGCACATTTTCCATTCACATTAATTTATTTTTAAAATAAAAAAAAAGAAAAAATCCCTCTACAAAGTGTATAGGGTGCTAAAGCATCATTAAACAGTAGCAATAAGGAAACACTCTTTGTGAACATTGACTCGCACAAAGAGAAAAACCTCTTGTGAAACACGATCAAATATAAAACTAATAAATATTAGTAAAATCTGTCAAGTTTAACCTTTACTGTGACCCCTAAAATCAAATATCAAAAACAAATTAGTTTTTAAAACTCACGCTAGTTGAAATTTTTATTCATGCATCAAATAACATGACAAGATTCATCCCCACTACAATTCCGTCAACCTTGAATATAAAACGGTTCTTGAAAATATAATTTTAAGAAAAAAAAACTTCCCTTAACAAAAAACATGACAAGCTTTCGCTAATATCCATATACTACTTTCAAACACATTATTATTACAATAAATACAAAATTTATAGCACTGAAAATAATCCTAATATTTAATAAATAAATAATATAATTTTTATCAACTTACATTAAGTTTTTGTGTGATTTCGAAATACACGAGAGGCATCTTTTTACACAAGATTTCAAATAACAATGAAAAACTTCGCAAAATCGAATTGAGATTTACTTGCACCTTACACTTAATGCAAAACAAAGTACAAACCGACTTTATAAAACAAAGAACAAAATTTATTATTTTATTCTTTTAAACTGAACACCTTAACAGTCAAGATACCTCTAAATCTAAAATGAAAAATTCTTCATATCCGCATGGCTATCCCTTCTATCTATCAAATCAAAATTTACAGATAATACATCTTATCAACTACAATATCCGAACAAGCGGCAAATTCAATTCCTTTGGTCTACCTAAATATACGAGGGCTAATCATAATTTTATGCATTAAATATCCTATCTATAACATATTATATATATCGAACCCCATCTGAAATAAATAAACATATAAGTGTAATAGCTAATTTTATAAATTGTCCCTAGTACAGAGTTCACTAATAGTTCAATCTTTTTACTTGCTTGTCCATGGAAAAACCATAGCAATATGTATTAAGCAGAAGTAAATGCTGAAAATACGAGGTGTATTGTCCATGTGCATGGTTACAGATATGTAAATTATTTACATGTTTGTTTCATATTGTACAAACGCTTTATACGTGCTTAACGTATTATCATACTTAAACAAAACCTTTTTGTATATTTACCGCCATCTGGCTGGTTGTTAATGGACTACATCTACATACGTATTTTATCGTTTCCCGTTGCAGCTTAGCTGTTCGAACGCTAGGTAGCCCTCCAGACAAAGTCTCTTTCGCCCGTAAGATGTCAATTATTAAATAGTTGTCTTCTTATAGGACGGAACTTGCTTGATCTATGCGGGCTATTTCAGTAAATTTAAATACAGATACAAACCAGTTGTTTATAACAGGTTTGTATTAATTTGTATACATTGCTTCACTGGCTTAACTGAGGGCGCCTAGGTGGCAGAAACATATGTATTAAGAAGAGGTAAATGCTGAAAATACGAGGTGTATTGTCCATGTGCATGGTTACAGATACGTAAATTATTTACATGTTTGTTTCATATTGTACAAACGCTTTATACGTGCTTAACGTATTGTCATACTTAAAAAAAACCTTTTTGTATAGTTAAATACAATAAATCCCGCGCAACACAATGCAGTTCATTGCTGGAGCGGGGTGCGTTACCCCCCCCCCCTTACCTACGGAAAACCGACACTTCGCGCACTAAATGAAGTCTAGAAGTTTTCAGGTACTGGTCTATCATAATGAGCTGGAAGGTATGGCGTCGGTAATGACGTGGACGGCTGACGGTGATCTCGGAAACCCACGACGTTTTCTACGCAGGTTGCCGAGGCGGAAGAAACATCTGGTACCAAATTTACGTCATCGGGCGGTTTATCTGTGGATAGACAATTACTGGAACAAAACAAAAGTGAGATATATTGTTTTGTATTTAACAGCTTCTCTAATACGGTATTTGATTTTGCATGTAGATCTTCGGATTCACTGGACATACAACGGCTTTTCGGATTGACCTTGCGTGGACGGAATTGGTGGCTTGGTTTCGACATCTGGTAGCATCTGGAGTTTTAACATATGTTGTTGGTTTGTCAGAGACATGCCTAGAGCTATGACATGTTCTGCAGCGGTGAATGTACTGTTTCACATACTGGTACATTTTCGGCCAATAATATTGGGCGGACACTTTTTAATGTTTTTTTGTCTATCTAAATGTCCGGCTTTAGATGTACTATCTACTTCATGGAGTATGTGTTTATGTTCGAGTTGCGGGACCCACAACTTCCATAATCGGCGGTCATCATCCCCTGAAACTTTTGGAGAACAATGATAAAGCTTACCATCTATTGCTTTAAAATGTGGATATCGTCGGGGACAAACTGGACATTGTTTAGTGTTTTGTCATACCATTGGCAACACCTTTTGTCGAAGTAGGAACTTGGGGAATGAAGCAACGGCTTTTGCTGGGATACCTGGGATTTCACGGCAGCTAATTGAGGAGCTGGTAATGTCGTTTGTTTATTACCAACATTAATTTGTACAGTTTCGTTGAGTACGTCGATTTTCGCATTGAGCATTTTCAAAACGTCAATCCCTAGAATAATCGGGTGCATACTCTTTGATAAAACAAGAAATTGTACGTCGAGGATGGTACCTTTTAACGTAATCGGAACGTTCAGTACTCCCAAAGACACAATTAGCTCACCATTCGTTAATGCGATTTTCGTTTTGTTGTCACGGTCATAACGAAAACTTTCATCTATACATTGATTTACAGCTTCTCGGGTTATTAGGGATGTTGTTGATCCAGTATCTACTAAAGCACTAACCTGTTTGTCTATTCATTCAACACCAAACTCGTATTCGGTCATCGGGACGACTTGTGTCGGCGGAAGGCGTCCGCGCTGACTTTTATTTCCTTGGATTGCTTATCGTCCTTGATGTGAGCACAATCAAGTCTCTAGCAAAATAGCAATCTCTGCTAAGTTACGCATCAACGTAATAATATCGGTTAAATAGTTTTTAAAAGATTAATGATACCTTTGTGTACATGCTCTGATTTCTTCCTCGATGATGTAGTCGTATCGAGGTGGAAGATACTGCAGTTTAATGTCCTCCAGGAAGTCATTCCATGTGTGCCAAAGTAATCTGCTATTACTATACCATAATAACGCTTTGCCAGTGAATAGTTCGTGGAGAGCGGATAACATACGCTCTCCGCTAATATTGTAGCGTCCCTGTAATTCGCTTACTCTTTCTAAAAATGCTACAGCGTCGGTGACCGTCCTAATGCAGACCCCACTTCCGGACTTGAGAACATGATGCCTCTACACTCGACATAGCAACAGAAACTGTTTCAGGTATGTTCCTATCCGATTGTTCGTCAGATGCGTTTACGGGTAAGTTTCTAGCCGTCATAGTACTTTCTCTGGAAGTGCCTGCTTCTGTACTATGAAGAAAAGCACAATATCGCTTTCGAAGTTCGTCGCACGTGCCTGTATAGTCTAAACCAGATTTTTCTAAGATTGTTATAAGTACTTCTTTAGGTAAACTATATACCCAGCTTACTGGCACTTCACTTTGAGTAGAATGTTGAGTGTCAGACATATTGAAAATAATTGTAATACCACTTGTAAATCTATGTACAATATTTTAACAGTAAATGATTTTAAATATGTTTGTTCTGTCTCTCTTTTCAAAAACAAATGAATACAAAATGCTACTCACTGCTACTGAAGCGCCATTTGTAATGTGTACTAGCTACTCAGGAACAGTGATAATTAATTTAATAATTAATTAATAAAAAAAATTTAAAATTAATTATATTATTTAAGTAAATACAGTCAAGAGAACATAGGCAACCACATATACAACTATGTTTGTAGTTACGCTTCTGTCTACTGAGGGCAGGCCAGTCGCTTTTCTTATCAGTAACTTAAAAATTTGAATATTGGTAGTAACCAGTTCACGATTTGCTTTTTGTGTTTTTAATGACAGTTATTAAAACAATATCATTAATATGCCTTTGCGGGAAAATCTCAGTCGAGGTACGGGTTCTTTTGATTAAAACTAAATTTGTTGCTTTTATTGAACTTTGGTGCATTCGTGCTAGAAGAATCCTTGGTGCTTTGTGACTTGTCAATATGTGGTGATCGTACAATGGCATCAAATGTGAGGCAGTGTTTTCTTTTGTATTAATACAGGTATGTTTTATTCACATGTAAAATAATTATTAATCTTCCTACAATAAGAACATTATAAATAGGATTAATCAAATACAAAAGAAATACAAAATGAAATAATTCCAATATAAAACGGTATATTTGTTGAGTCCTTACGCAGCGTCGTTGAGCGTCCAATACTAAATCTAGTTACAGTTAATTTAATATCTTGTTAATCGGTAATTGTCTTTTAAAATACATAAAATGAATATTTTCAAAAAACTAACCTATAACAAAAAACTATTGCGAATACGCCAGGTGTTTGTTTACACGTTCGGACGAGGCATGCATATGAGTGCAAAAAAAAAACAGTTTTGTGTTGACGAAAATATGTCAATTCAGTTTAACATATAAAAATGTGTTTGTATAAATCTAATTCAATTTTTGACACAATGAAGGTTTACACTTTTTTCCTGATTTCGTGAATTGCATGAATCTACGCTAGTTTGGACTTTCTTTCATTTCTTTCTTGAAACACAAATTAATAACGATATTAATGATATTAATCTATTGATAAATTAAAACTATGTATATAAAGAAACATATTCTGAAAAAGAAATAACTTTGTCTCGCTTGGCTTACGGGTCTTAATGGGAAAGTCAAAATTAATGTGACTTTTAACGGGGGATCGGAACTTTGCTCTTTCATGGCGATATTTTCTATTACGGGATATAATGACTTCAGAAAAATATACATATATTCGGAACTTCGTTTATCGTGAGAAAAGGTAATTAATTTAACTGAAATCATTTACGGGGATTCATAATTTGACAAAAGTAAATGTACGTTTCTTTACTACTCTTACCCTCGACAATTACTGGACGGTTGGTGTGATACTCGCGCTTGGGCTACGATGTCTCCTATTGGCGGCAGACGCTCGACATCCTTCAAGTGGGTTTTTCGACTACGGGGCGAAATTTCGTAACGGAAATCGGTATTTACGAAAGGTTCGGTAAACGGAGTGTCGAAAGTGCACTATTAAAAGAAGGTAGAACAGAGAATCGTCGCATCATTACAACGCACACGAGGTAGAGAAATTAAGAGAGAATTGTCGCATCATTACAACGCATACGAGAGAGAGAAATTAAGAGATGTTCGTCGCATCATGACAACGCATACGAGAAAAGGTAAGAGTATTCGGGAGGTTTTCTCATCTTGATTAGTCATCACAACGCTAGGCTAATCAATGTCTTTACTATTGAAATTGGGGTCTTATATACATACGGAATCGAAGAAAAACGAAGTTGATGAGCACGTAGAAATGGGGCAACGCTCTACAGCGCGCGCAGACATAAGAGGGGGATCCTCGCCTATCAGCGAGATGTGAGCCAAGCGAGCGTAACTGAAAAGAAAAACAATACATGCAGATACAAAGTTTCACAAGACATGATTTTTGCGCAGGAGTTCAAGGTTTAGAAAACGAGACATAGGCGGGTTTTCTAGTGAACGAGTACGCAAAAATGTCTTATGAAACGTGTATTTTATACTATTTTTTCTATTTTGCGTTCGAAATGAACTCATTATGAAACCCAAAACAGTATCGAAATGAGCTTCATTTCGATACGCTTTTTTTCATTTTTCAATGTTGGCGTTGTTCGAATACAGAAATAAATATCATTGCTGTCATTTGATTTTAAGAATTTATGTACATTTGACAGATATGATATATGTTCGTATTTTAGACAAACAACGTATGTTGTATACAATTGACAACAACATATATATGTTTCTATGTCACTCATGTTTATATTTTTAAATGAAATATCAAGTAATGTTAGCAAAAATTAATAAATAATATGAAATATAATATACTTCGCGGATAGCATGATTTAAATTTGAAAATGTCAAGTATCAATGTGACCAACTGCATGCTTTATATAAAAATTAAACTCTGAACTTTCAAATTAAATAATTCCAATTTAAGCAATTTATTAATGTAAAAAACGCAAAATAGAAAAAATAGTATAAAAAACTCGTTTCATAAGGCCTTTTGCCGCACTCGCTCTTTAGAAAACTCGCCGCAAGCGGCTCGTTTTCTAAACTGATCTCGTGCGGCAAAATGGTGCCTTATGAAACTCGTTTTTTAATATACTATTTTTCTATTCCGCCTTTTAAATATTCAGAAATGTTTAAAATAGGAATGTAGGCATGTTCAATAGGAATATTTTAGATATTTTATTTTTTTGATGTTGGCTACGCCGACTTATAATTTGAACATTTCAAATATTAGAAATATTACAAAGATATTTTTAATAATATAATAGTATATTAAAAAGCGAGTTTCATAAGGCACCATTTTGCCGCACGATATCAGTTTAGAAAACGAGCCGCTTGCGGCGAGTTTTCTAAAGAGCGAGTGCGGCAAAAGGCCTTATGAAACGAGTTTTTTATACTATTTTTTCTATTTTGCGTTTTTTACATTAATAAATTGCTTAAATTGGAATTATTTAATTTGAAAGTTCAGAGTTTAATTTTTATATAAAGCATGCAGTTGGTCACATTGATACTTGACATTTTCAAATTTAAATCTTGCTATCCGCGAAGTATATTATATTACATATTATTTATTAATTTTCGTTAACATTACTTGATATTTCATTTCAAAATATAAACATGAGTGACATAGAAACATATATATGTTGTTGTCAATTGTATACAACATACTGTCATGGATTTTTCCTTGGACAAGAAAGGAAAATGATTGAACGATATTAAAATTTTTATGTAGTACATTTATTAAAATTATCTATTTCAATTTTTATGTTTATTTATTTCAGACGGGGATCGTTATAAATATATTTTATTTTATAAGTGATAAATGTTATTATGTTTGAAATTTTGATCCATCCTCGTATATTTAGGTTGATCAGAGGATTGAAGTTGCCGCTTTCCCGGATATTGTATTATTATAAAAATGTGTATTGTCTGTATATATTTTTGATTTTATAGTTGGTAGGGATATCCAGGCGGATGTTAAAAATTTTATTTTTGTTAGAGATATCTTGACGTTTGAAGTGATCGGATTATTAAAGAATAAAATACTCAATTTTATTCTTTGTTTTATAAAATCGGGTTGTATTTTGTTTATGCATTTGTGTGAGGTGCATGTAAATCTTAATTCGATTTTTGCGAGAGTTTTGGTGATTATAAAATGTTCTTATAAATAAGATATCTCTCACGCAGTTTTTATTAATGGTGCATAGATCTATGTAAGTTCGATAAAAATATTTTATTTATATATATTTATATTGCGATTATTATCATTATTATAATTTCATGTATTTCTTGTAATCATTTATATATTTGAAGGTAGTATATGGGTATTAGAGAAAATTGTCATGTTTTTTGTAAGGGGAGTTTTTTCTTAAAAATAATATTCTAGAACGTTTTGAATTCAAGGTTGGAGTTTTCTTTATTGTGGGTTGACCTTGTTGTGTTATTTTTGCGCACGACTAAAATTCAATTTTCGCGGGTTGTGAAAACTTGGTTGTTTTTGACATTTGATTGTAGGGGTTAAAGTAGAGGTCAAACTTGACAAATTTCACTAGTATTTATTAGTTTTAATTTTGTTCGAGTGTCACAAGGGGTTTTTCTCTGTGTGCGAGTCATTATTCACAAAGAGTGTTTCCCCATTGCTACTGTTAATGATGCTTTAGCACCCTATACACTCGGTAAAGGGATTTTTTTAAATTTTTTTTAATAAAATTTTCTAAATCATCTAATTAAGATCTTTCATTGACATTCTTTGTTTTACTTTCAAATTAAAAAAACTTGGACCTATTCCGCAAGGAACGATTCATGAGATGGGAGTTCGTGGATTCTACTAGACTGAATAGCCGGCAATATAAGCTGTAGTGTGAATTAAAATTAATAAGCAATTTCAAAGCAAATTCCACTGCAATACGTTGTTTGTGTAAAATACGAACATTATCATATCTGTCAAATGTACATAAATTCTTAAAATCATATGACAGCAATGATATTTATTTCTGTATTCGAACAACGCCAACATTGAAAAATGAAAAAAAGTGTATCGAAATAGAGCTCATTTCGATACTGTTTTTGGTTTCATAATGAGTTCATTTCGAACGCAAAATAGAAAAAATATTATTAAAAATCAGGTGTGAAGAACACAAATACAGGTTCACTATTTATATTTTTTGGGAACGTGTCCGAACATATCCCTCCCCAGAGACGTAGATACGTATTTCGCCTTACTACAGGCTCATCGGTACACCCCTGCTGGAGAAAGGATATCTTCAGAGACATTCACAAAACCACATCGCCATATCACAGAAATTTTTGTGAATGTGTTTGAAGATATCCTTTCTCCAGCAGGGGCGTACCGATGAGCCTGTAGAAAGGCGAAATACGCATCTACGTCCCTGGGGAGGGATATGTTCGGTCACGTTCACAAAAAATATTAATAGTGAACCTGTATTTGTGTTCTTCACACCAGATTTTTAATAATATTTTATATTATTAAAAATATCTTTGTATTATACAAAACTGGTGGGGTTTACCTACTCATCTATGATTCAATTATTCTGATACATTACACATGCGGTTAGTCCGTAGTACGAGTGAAGACACAGACAAAATGCAGTTTCTAGAGACACGGCTGCGCCATCTTTAGAAGGGCGTCGTTGATTCGCATTGGTTACGTGGACAGGGCGAGGTACTTCGGCTGTCTGACAACAGGCAGCGCTGAATTTACTTCTACGCTCGGTCTGGATAATTTCTGTCATATGGCGATGTGGTTCTTTTTTGTGAATGTGTCTGAAGATATCCTTTCTCTAGCAGGGGCGTACCGATGAGCCTGTAGAAAGGCGAAATACGTATCTGCGTCTCTGGGGAGGGATATGTTCGGACACGTTCACAAAAAATATTAATAGTGAACCTGTATTTGTGTTCTTCACACCAGATTTTTAATAATATTTTATATTATTACAAATACAATTGTATTAATATATATTCTTTTTGTTTCGACTTTTATAATTACGGAAGATATTTTATAGAAATACTATGACGTTACAATATTGCCAGTTTGAAAACTTAAAACAAGCTGAAAACGATAAAACGCCTTGGGATATATTTGTGTCCCACTCCGGCATTAACCTAACTTTTTTAACTCAGGCCAGGAAAGGTTAAACAAGAAAAAGCTTTCTTGTTGGACGAAATGAAGAAATAGATTTAACATTTGTAGGAAGGCGTTGCATTAAATGGCGATTATGTGTGAAAATAATTATATACAGTTCTGTGCAATAAATTGGCGTACACGTCTTATTGCACATTGTGGTGTTACTTTATCATAAGTAAAAATACAAAAGCTTTTTTCATCTGATAAATTTCTCTTTGTAACGAAATTATTTTGCCAATCAGTAATTTGACGAGAAAAATTTACATGAAAAAGTCGCGAGACCGAAAGTTCGAACGATTTTTTCTAATATAAGTTTTTCGAGCAAAATTACTGATATTGGAAAAATTTTGAGTTAAAAATAAATTTATCCGTCAAAGAAAAGCTCGAGTGTTTTTTGGCAAGATAAATTAACGATATGAATAAACAAAAAATAATTATTTTTATTTGAAAGCAAGAGAACAGTTATTAAACGTACAATTATTATAAATTGTTTGGTTTGGTGTACTAATTTTAATGTTATTTTCTTTGTTGCTTTCTACACATGTTGAATAATTGTTTTGTCCTATTTTATCGAATTCGCAGAAATTACTGACAAGATTTTCGCGATGTTCAGCGTCAATTTGGAGATAAGGTTTATTTAATTGATGATGAAGAAGAATTTCCAGTTATTTTTATTAATTGTTAGTCACTTACTCCTGCTTTGGCTAAGTGGGAATCAGTACTAGCACGGTTTGAATCATTGGTAATTTTAATATTGGTGATATCCAGTCCAATTTTAGATGCAGAGTTTTTGGTCCATGTAGATATCATATTTATTCCTATTGGGACATTTTCATACAAATTTTTAGAATTTTGCCTTGTTCTAAAAGGGGTTTGGAGTTAAAAAAAGTGGTTCAGATATTATATTTTCTTTTCTTTTTTTCTAAGAGTAATGTTAATAATTTAACCGGACAAATACTTTCATCCATATCATTTTTTGTCAACCATTTACTGTCCGTCAATTTTTTCGACCCACCTTATGCTGTATTTGAAAATATAGAATTATATTCAATTCTTCCTGTTGGAGTTCTTTCTAAATATTTTTCTTCTTTAAAATGGTAAATTTTACATTTTACAGCTCCTCCACCTCCCCAAGCTAATTCATATGAAGCTATATGAAAGAATATTTTTTGTAATCCTTCTGGTTCATCTATATTCTACAATTTTGCCATTTTTACTAACGGGTGTTCAGAAACATTCGAAGTCAAGTGGGCTCTGAACAAAGAATCGTATATCTTTACTTAAGTATCTGATTTGTAATAATTATTAAATGTCAACTGTTGTTTGTCAAAAATTGTCAGAATCTAATATCGAAGATACTAATTTATATTTTTTAATTTTGAAAATGGTATTTACTAACGTACACAAAGCATTCATGGTTGAAGCATATTTTCGAAATTGTCAAAAGATCTATGGACAGTGGAAGTATTCAATTCAAGCTTGTTTGGAAGAATTTCGAGATGAATTTCCCAACCTTGCTTTTGATTATAATACTTTTCAGTGTACACTAATCAGAATTGTTCCAGTTTTTCGACTAACTGGTAGTGTGGGACGCCAAGAGGGTGGTGGGCGACCAAAAGTCCGGACAGAAGAAGTGATTGGGAATGTTAGAGGAAATAATGACTGATGCCCCTAAAACTTCAGTAAGAACTCTTGCTCAACAAACCGGGTTGTCAGTTGGTTCTTGCCATAAAGTTTTAAAAGAAGATTTACAGTTATTCCCATATCGTATAACTTGTTTTGCAAGAAATCCTCGATATTGATTATCCGCGACGAGTAGTATTTTGCGAATGGTTTACAAATAATTTTAATGATGATGTCCTAGACAAAGCTTTCTTTTCAGACAAAGCATGGTTTCATGTTAGTGGATATGTTAACTCGCAAAGCATGAGAATGTGGAGTGATACAAAGCCCAATAATTTTTATGTTGAAGCTCCTTTACATCCTCAGAAAATTGGTGTTTGGTGCGCTATAAGTAGAAGAAGATTTATTGGTCCTATTTTTTTTAATGGTCCCTTGACTGCAGAAAGATATCGACAGGAAATACTATTGCCTTTCTTTAATCAACTTCGCGATGATGAACTAGCTTTGGGATACTTTCAACAAGATGGTACTAGAGCTCACACAGCGGGGGAAACAATGAATATGTTACAAGAAGTGTTTGGAAATCGTTTAATTAGTTTAAACAGCGATCATGAATTTCCTCCAAGATCTTGTGATCTTACACCGTGTGATTACTATTTATGGCCTTTTTTAAAAAATTCAATTTATCACGTACCAGTGCAAGATTATATAGATCTCCAAGACAGAAGTATAAATAAAATTAGTGAAATTAGAAATAGCCCCATACTGCAAAATGTATTTAGTAGCATTCGGAGGATGCTTGGAAGAAGGTGGTGGAAATTTTCAACATATTTTATAATTATGGTCATTATTGTTGGTAATTTATACAACTACAATTTGTGATATTTATTATAAGGTTGTAATATAAGGACTCTACAAGCAATTTATTTGTTTCAAATTTATTTTAAGCCATTCCTTACAATAATTATAATTTGTTGAATGTTAATATATTAAACTAGTACGAAAACTGGATACTATTGTCACTATAAGATGAATAAAACCTTTACTTGTAAAGTTATTTCCTCTTAATTCTGCATTGTCTTTTTACATGTTACTACAGATTAGATGAGCTTTATTACACTAGAATGAACAGCATATTCATTGGATTATGTAATTTTTTCCAGTTATCGCATGAAGAGGTGCTATTGTTCAGCAAGAATTCTCTAAAATATCAAAATACTTAATTTGAAATTTGCAAATTAATTATGTTACCTTCTAAAATCATTATTTGACTAGTTTATATTAACTAACAAGCATAAAAAATTTAAATATTTGCCAGACGATTTAAATTAAAATTCCAGGAATTGTCTACATATAAAGAAGTTCCACAGATGTTATATACATATTAGTATTTTCTACACAAAAGTTTTTTATAATGTGAACAAAAAGCGAAACACAATATTTTATGTGAGAAAAATAATCCCAAATACGGAATAAAAATAATTACTTCAAAATGCATTTTAAGAGAGAGAAACATTTCTTATTTAATATTTAAAATTAACGTGTCAAACAGCAGAACAATTCAAGGCAAAAAAAACATCTAAAAAAATCGTAAATAAAATCCATTAGCGAAAACAGTTTTTGGAATTTTTTCGAATGCATTCTAATGCTAGGGCATTGACCTGATTTAAATGGCAAATGGCTATTGGCGTTCGCCGTTCACGTGGACTGCCGTTCTGTTGCTAAGCCATTTCCACTCCGACAATTTGACATGATAAGAGATGCATAGTCCACGTTGCTTGATCGTATGGTTCCCATGACAACCGTTAATTCCCATTCAATTTCCAATGAAATATAAGTAAATATTAACATATTTTCTCCGTTATTTCTTATTTGAAGTTTTATATTTGCAATATTTTAAATTACCAATTTTAGTATTTAGAATTACGATGCCTGAATATTCATTTTATGAATTTAGTCAACTACATTTACAATTAGATATTATCATATTAAATTTAAAATCATAGGATAATAATTTAGTAATCTGTCAGAAAATATCACTATTAATTGTTACGTTACTTAGCAACAGTACCTATCAAAAGCATTTGTCGAAATGCCATGAAATTTAATACTATTATATGTTTGAAATTTAGTGATTTAGTAGTTTATATATAATAATTAAAGTTTTACATTATTGTCACAATCAAGGTTGATTTATTATTTTGGTTCATTAATATGGCAATAGGTAAAGAGTTTTTTTTTGGTTGTATTGTGATGAGTTAGCAATATAATTTTAAAACTTTTCAGATTAATTTATTAATATAGTATGAAGTATCAAGATGAGTGAATAATATACTTACTTTGGTGTATAAGTTTCTGAAATGGAGTCTGTAGTTTATTTCGTTCCTGTAACTTTGTTATTATATTCTCTCGCCAATTAAAATCTTTATGTTTGGATGCTAAATATGATTCTAGTGCTCAATCATTTTATAGTGTTGGAGCCATTGTGTTTTTTATATCTTTTTTGAAAAGTGATAATAAATCATAATAATTATCTTAAATATGTTTAAAAATATTGCACACTTTTTTACTTTCCTTTAAATATGTAATGTATTCAAATAGATGTCATTATTTATTCACTTTAATTAAGAATGTGTAGATAGTCGAGTAGTTTTGCTTGCAAATTTTCCTAAACTTGACAATTTATGTTAGTGTTGGGCACTCGTTAAAAGTGAAATAGTACTATTGTTCGTAAAAAAAATTTTATAAAATGAAATTATATTTATTTATTTTTTTTAATTAAGGGCACACAAAATGTTATTATATTGGTGTTTTCGACATATTTCATCATTAATTAGCTACACTGTGTACGTATCGTGCGAACAAAGTTTTCATTCCTGGTTGCCATGGCAACTTAGCGTTTATCAGGATCTAATATGGCTTATTAAAGTAATACATTTCGACATAAACTGACATTTGCGTGTATGATAACCTATAAAATTGTATTAAGTAAATGTATCATTCTATATCAGACATGACTTCATATTTTCAAGGACTACTTTGACTTCGAATGTTTCTGAACACCCTTTATATATCTTTCTTGTCTATTGGCACAGAACTACTTTTCCTTTCTTTGTTTACAATTTTTCGCATCCCGGGATTCTTTGAAAATTATGTCGGCAAAAGGATCAAGTTTGATATTATACTCACTGAAATATTTTTCTTGAATCATCTTCGTAGTTGAATTCCAGATTGTTTTAAATGTATATTCTTTATAATCTTCTCCGTTTTTCTTTTTCATATTATAAGCCCAATCTTTTAATATATTTGCTATTTCGTGTAAAGGAGTTATTTCTGAAATTTCGTAATTTCAAATTTGACAAAACTCGTTAAATTATCTCCATATTGACGATCTTGTATTTCTTGTGGATTGCGGTATTGATTTTTTTATATTTGTTGCAATTTCTTCAGTTAAAATTTCCCCAAACCGACTCATATTATACATTTTACGTGCAGCGATAATTAATAGTTATTATAACTGACAGCTGCCAAAATAAATTAAGTGATGCAGGGCTACTAGATATGTAATCTAATTTTGAGGAAGAAGCATTTTTATCAGTGATGATAACAAGCTATGTGGCTTTCTGTCGCTGTCAAAGTGACAAAAATGTCACCATAAAAGGGGCATTTTTATATAACGTGTGTTCATTTGAAAAGTCAATTTAGGTTACTTTGAAATTTTGATAGAATAAGACGCAAATATATTAGTAGTGTTTGTTGTTCCGTAAACGTAAATCCAAATGACATTTGATAATGTCAATCTCAAATATCAGTTAGTGCATAAAATAATCGTGCGTCGATTCTGGTATAAATAAATTGCTTCTGTTTTAAAATGGCTTTCACTTTAGAACTTAAAATTTTTTTAGTTCAGGCTTATTTTCGAAGTGGTAATAAAATTGATGGTTTATGGGTTTATTCAGTTCAAGATTGCATGGTAGAATTTCAAGTTGAGTTTCCACATTTTGTAATAGAATATATACAATTTAAGAATACTTTGGATAGAACTTTAAAACTTTTTTCTGAAACTGGTAGTCTCTTAAGAAAATCAGGCAGCGGAGTAGTTAAGAAACGTACACATCAAGCTGTCAATCGTGTTGAAGAAATAATGGAAAATGAACTACAAACATCTGTTCGACATTTGGTCAACGATCTTTATCTATACCGTGTCACAGCAGTACAATAATTGTTAGAAATTGATTACCCGCGTAGACAACAGTTTTGTAATTGGTTTGTAAATATGAACAATAATAGAGAACTTTCGCAAAGAGTCATCTTTACTGATGAAGCATGGTTTTATAAAACGGGATACCTAAATTCACAAAATACAAGAATTTGGAGTAGTGGAAATCCACATGTAATTAATGAAGAATCGCTACATTCAGAGAAAATTGGTGTTTGGGCGGCGATGAGCCAAAAGCGAATCATTGGACCAATATTTTTTCAGAGAACGTTAACTACTCAAAGGTACCGTACGGAAATTTTACAACCATTTGTCAATCAGTTGCATGATGATGAACAACAAAATTCATATTTCCAACAAGACCGAGCACCTTGTCACTGTACTGCAGAATCTTAGGATTATTTAAGAGAATTTTTTGATGAGCGTATAATTAGTCGAAATACTGAAATTGCCTGGCCTGCACGTTCATGCGATTTAACACCTTGCGACTTCTTTTTGTGTCCTTATCTAAAAAATAACATATTTCGAGCAACTATATTGAATTTGAATGATATGCTACAGAGAATCGAACAGAAATGCATGGAAATTAATAACAATGCAGTATTGTTGCACAATATCATCAGAAATTTTAAAGGGAGGATTTTAAAATGCATTGATCTTGAAGGACAACATTTTCAACATTTGTTATAGTTTTCAATAAATACCTATTATTTGTCCTTTATTTGTATGTATGAAACTGTCAAAATTCTTCGTAGGTTAAGTAGTAAATTTTAATTTACGACATACTTCAAAATGTTCTCAGTAAATCACATGCTACTAGATTGACTTTTCAAATGAACACTTATTATATTTACACCGTAATAATGGAAACCAAAAACCTGATATAAATTATCGTACATTAAGTGTATGTCAATTTATAGCACAGAACTGTACATCATAAGCAACAAAGTCATGTAATCACAAAGCTCTCAAGCGCGAAATCTTTAAATAAATACAAAATAAAATCACTTTTGGGACCATTGAACCGATTTGGTAGACAGTGGGTTAAATGCGATTATGTGGGAAAATAATTACATACCGTGTGGCCGCCATCAATAGCGCGATGCATGTATTAGTAACTACTGGTCGACTATAATGGGCGTGCCAACTTGAAATGCCACACCGACCGCGGGCGTATTATAAGAATTCATTTTCGTGATATTTATTTATCATTCTTTCGCAAAATTGCATACGGCGATAATAATCATCGGGAAAAGGTACTTGTGAACTTGTAAATTTGTATGAACGATATTTATTAGTACGTAAAATATTTTGAGCCGTTGTTTTGCTGATACCCAATTCGCGGGCAATTTATCGAGACGACATAGTGGGATTTACTTCGACTAAAGCACATACTCGAATTTCTATATCACTTATATTCTTATCCGGAACAACTTTATTTTTATTAGTTACTATAGAAAATGTAATTTCGAACCGATTAACTGTCCTACGAATGGTGCTTGCATTGGGAATTTGACTTTCAGGGTAATTAGTTGCAAATAAAGCTCGAGCTACTTCCGCGGAATTACCACCGTAAAATTGTTTAATTATAAAGAGTTTTTGCTCCGGTGTATAATGCTCCATTCTTTAAATGACCGTTACGTACACCAACAAAGCGGTTTATTAAATATTGTGAGCGAGTAGTTCCCCTGACGATATAAACATTGCAACTAACACCCATATGCGGGAGCGGGAGCTAATGCGCTTGCGCGACTACACCGTATAAATGTGAATTTATTGGACAAATACGAGTGTATCATAGGGATATGCGAAATACTAGGCTCTCTTGTAATCCATTGGAACATTGCGTCTACTTCTTTACCGTTTTAACACACGGACACCTCTGTGTGTTTTGCTTACACTACAGGTATCGCTATAGTGCAGACGCACGCGGCCACATGGTATATACATTGGTAGCATAATCAATTTTCTTCATTTTGAGACTGTTAGAAATTATTTTGTCTTTTCTTATTCTTATTTTATGGAGTGGAAAACCTTATATGTCAATTCTCCTTCATACTAAGTTTTATGATTCGGAATCAATCAGCAAAAAATTTATGGACAGTCTCCAGGTCGTACTCAGCGATGATAACAACGATCCTCTTCGGAACAGTAACTTTGACGATTAATCAACAACCGAAGTTAAAATTTTAAAATACTCTGTTACAGAAGAAAGTTTTAGTATCGATAAAACCATAGCAAAGTATTTTTGGCTTCGCGCAGGATATCTGAAAGAACTGCAAAACTTTTGAGAAGATATTAAAAATGATTATTTGCAATTTGCCTCTGGAATCCTTTCAGTAATTTATGTAATTTCTCATTAAATAATGAAGTCGCAACGCTATAAATACTTAAAATTATTTTCCGTGAAATAAATCGCGGTCACTGCGAGGAATTTCCGATTAAAAACCAAATCAAATATGTGGCGAGCCGATCGCCAGCCAGGTGGACCAAACGTCAGTCCTGAAACTCCTGAAAAGATGAATACACGCGAGTTAGGGTTAAAGTGTGGAGAGAGTATAGAGTCCTTCTTACCGGAACGGCAAACAGGGTGTGAGTAGTGGAGGGGTAGACGCGCACACGCTCCGGTGTTGCGTCGTCCGCGGAATCAGTTCCACGCGAGACTCGTGTGAAGTAGCGGCCGCTGTACGAACTATAGAACGTTCACAATCACACACACATCCATATACATATATACATACAAAATACATGTATACATCGGATACTCCAGCGTTTCCCAAAACTTCAGACCCGCCCACCAAATGGGGTTGAGGACTAATCAACGGCGAATAATCGTGATGTCAGTGATTTTTGACGGGATTTTCGATGACTCGCGACTTAATAGTGCGAGTGATTGAAACAATTAGTTACTTTAACAAGAATTCTAACGCGATATTTTAAGGACGTCTTACGGGACTTTATGAAACTTTTTGTAAGGATTTTTCGTGAAACTTAAGTGAATTTAAAGGTTATTCTGAACATTAACTAGACCGAAATTTATACGCGGCGTTTTATCGTTGATTTTGGTGTTTGCAAATACAGTTTCTAAATAAAATAAAAGTGTGTTTAATGTTTTAAAAATTTTCGTGTTTCTGATATTTCAGTGGTATACAATTGCATTGTATATTTTGCTGTGAGTGCGTAACCATGACTTATTCGGGGGATAATATCAAACGGGAGGAAATGACCGTTTTGCATTACGTTTTGACCGCAATGCTGCTGATCCCTCAGGGACTGCATCCGGTACAAGGTAAGCGAACATATATGTTCAGTGTTAGTGCAAATCTTCATTAACTTGGTGAACATTAAAACCGAAAAATTTTCGCCTCTAAATGTTTTTGTTTGCTTTTTATTTTCGTGGGATGTATGGTTACGAGCGGTACATTCACGCAAAAGATTAAAATGTGGAAAAAATACTAATGCCCCTGTTATTCAAAGGTCTACTTAGTCTAACATTTGAATACGTGAGTTTGTTTTAATACATTTTGCTAACGGATATTATTTTATTAAAAGTAAAATTTTAATCCCACATAATAAGGTATGTACAAATAGGTCATTCTTTTGCTAAAATTTATCTCTTATATTGTTACATCTACGCAGACTTCCAAAAATAATTCCTCAAAGATATCCATTTTGAAAATATCTACAAAAATTACTGTACGTCACAATGCTCATTTTCTTCTATAAATCCTTGAAACATATTTAAATACTACGGTAAAATATTTAGAGCACTTTAAATTTCCGATATAATAATTGCTTTATTATAAATCTTAATAAATTTATCGCTATAAATTTCGAACCCGAAAATACATTAGAAATATTTCTCCAGCGTCCAATACAATTATTAATATTGCTTAATTACATCGCGACAATAAAGCAGACAAATCTAGAACTATGCTAAAACTAAAAGACAGAGAGGAACTCCCATAGTGTTTTAATCCGTTGTATTGTTTGAGTTACAAGCCCAGTTTTAACAAAATGGATCGTTCGAGCAATTTACAAGAATCGAGCTAAAGCAATGATGTAGCAATTTACAGAGGTTAAGCTTAAGAATCATATAAATCCTCTTCATTCCCAATTACTTCTAGTGTTATCCAAGCATCTAATCTAAGGCTACTTCTCTTGAGTATCTCAAGAGATAAACGATTTCTTCCCGTTTTTGCATCGTAAAATCTTGACAAACGCTGATTATCTAAAGATATTCGCACATGATTGAAATATTATTAAATCTTCCTGTAGAGAGACAAATCAGCAGACAAATCTAGAACTATTCTTAGCTAACACTAAATGACAGATAATACTATTTCGGCTTAAAATATTCACCTGCATATCACCTTTTTCAATCGTTCTTCTAACCTCGTTCCCGGACCACAAAATCTATAATCCGGTATGTGCAATTCTACTGGAAGCTTATATATATTATCAGAAAACCCTTATACCCTTAGGGGTGTCGGGTGTTTACATTCTTATAACTAATTTTTAAATAAATATCCAATTTTTAAACTTTAAATTACAGAGTATTCTTTACACAAACTACAATACCAAATAATACCAAAAAATTATAAATTATATACAAATTTTTTCCATGACTTTCTGTCAGTGGCCAGCGCTTTCGCTTCTCTCCATGTTTTTCCTCTGCCCAGGATATATTGTCCAATTAAATTCTCCCAAACTTGTCGCGGTCTTCCTCTTTTCCTCTTATATTGGATCTTTGCTTCATACACCAACTTTACCGGTCTAGTGTTCTCCATCCGTTGAAGATGTCCCCACCAGCTTAATTGTCTCTGCTCAATGAAATCCAATATCGATAGTACCCCAAGTTCCTCTCTTATTTGCGCATTCCTCATTTTGTCCCTTCTTGTCACTCCCCTCATTCTTCTCAGATATCTCATTTCCGCCGCTTGAATTTTACTATTTTGCTTATTATTTAGGAGCCAAGACTCACATCCATATGTCAGAACTGCTCTGTAGACTGTTTTATAAACTTTTAGTTTGGTATTTCGTGTAACTTCCTTTTTATTTATAAAATTCCTATTCATAGCGTAGTACAGTTTTGTTGTTTTTTCAATCCTCTCGTTAATTTCTGCTTCGTTTTTCCCTGTGTTTTCAATTGCGACACCCAAATAGTGGAACTGGTTTACTGGAAGCTTATTTATCACAGTATTCAACAATCCACCACATTTCCTTCTACTTGCCTTATTCAAACTACCACTTCTGAATACCATCTCAGTCCTATATATTAAACTATCTCAGTCAACATTAACAATCTAAATGACAAAATCCGCATCTTCAGTTACTATATATACAAATACTTATTAGATTAGTCGATTTCGATTAATCTTAAAAACTCTTAAATTTGTTTTACGGGATTAATTCCTTGCAAATTTAATAATAAAACACATCAAATTTATTTTAGTATTATATTTCATAATCGTATATAATTTTTCCTCAAATAATTTACATCGTTTTTAATTTTCTGAGGCCAATACAAAACTGACTTCTTCATTATACAAACGCATTCGGATATTCCACCATCATACATTCGCTCAATTTCTACATCTACTTCTCTGACACTCTCAGCTACGCATCGGTGCATATCATTATAAAAAACATTATATTTCATATCTTCTAAAATCACTAATCGACAATCCAATGTTTCGTTCAACCGGCATAACCCCGATAAGCTTTCAAACGCTAAATACACATGCTCGCCAACTTTTTCTATCTTCACAATTCTACTCAGTCCATCAAATAATTCAGGCGATATTAGAATATTCATACTTCTAAAACTTGGAAATATACCATTATTGTAATCAAAATATTGCCTTAACTTTGCAGTTTCCGCCATTACCCGCTTCCATTCCTTTGAATTAAAGCAAATACATTTTTTTACACCAACAATTTTTAACCTTGGGTCAAAATCTTGATGTGGTAATAAACCAATACATGTCCATTTCGAATGATTCTTATTCAGAAAAAAAAAATTCTCCCACTAATGGTAACTGCGAAATTGGTTCTCTAACATATTTTTTAACAAATCTTTCACCACTTGATGTCTCTCGTGCGAAATTCTCTGTAACTGCATCTACATGTTTCCAAAATTTATGTGATTCAGACAATTTAGTAAAAAATTCTTCAATACCCAAGTCTACCTCAATATCTCCAACTACTTGTAAACCTCTATCAATACTATTATGTTTTGCCAACTCACTTCCTTCCACTATCAAGGAACCACTATTATCTCTTTCCAATTCACTTTCTTCCACTATTAAAGAACATTAAAAACTCTTTGGTACTTCACTAAACTTCCACTTCAACATATTCTCTGATACTAGTATCCATTTAACACAAGCAAACTTTGAGAAATATTTCTCGACCGTCCAATACTAGAATTAATAATGCTGAATTACATCTTGACAATAAAGCAAACAAATCTAGAACTATTCTTAGCTAACACTAAAAGACAGATAATACTACTTCGACTTCAGAGAGTATTCAGTGGTCTATCTGAAGCGGCATTTTCCGTTTCTCCCGTAGGAACTCCCGTTGGGGTTTAATCCGTTGTACCGTTTAAGCTACAAGCGCACTTTTGACAAAGTGGCCTGTTTGAGAAATTTACAAGAATCGAGCTTAAGAAATTATGTTGCAATTTACAGAGATTAAGCTTATGAATAATATAGTTCTTCTTCATTCCCAATTACTTCTGGTGTTATCCAGGGATCTAATTTTGGGATACTTCTCCTGAATATCTACATAAAACAATTGTTCCCATTGCTACACCGTAATATCTTGGTAAATGCGGGTTATCTTATGATATTCTCACATACAGATAGCATCACTAATGCGAGCTCTGTACAGGAAGATTGAAATAATATTAAATCTTCCTTTAGAGACACAAGTAAGCAGACAAATCTAGAACTATTCTTAGCTAACACTAAAAGACAGATTAATACTACTTCGATTTAAGAAAGTATTTAGTGGTCTATCTGAAGCGGCATTTTCCGTTTCTCCCGTAGGAACTCCCGTTGGGATTTAATCCGTTTACAGAGATTGGGCTTAGGAATAATATAGTTCTTCAGGTATTTTTAATAATATAAAATATTATTAAAAATCTGGTGTGAAGAACACAAATGCAGGTTCACTATTAATATTTTCTGTGAACGTGTCCGAATATATCCTATCCCCAGAGACGTAGATACGTATTTCGCTTTTCTACAAGCTCATCGGTACGCCCCTGCTGGAGAAAGGATATTTCCAGACACATTCACAGAAAAAAACCACCTCGCCCTATCACCGTAATTATCCAGACCGAGCGCAGAAGTAGGAGATAGAAGGTGTTTTTTTTCTGTGAATCTACGTCTCTGGGGATAGGATATATTCGAACACGTTCACAGAAAATATTAATAGTGAACCTGCATTTGTGTTCTTCACACCAGATTTTTAATAATATTTTATATTATTAAAAATACCTTTGTATTATACAAAACTGGTGGGGTTTACCTACTCATGTATGTTTCAATTATTCTGATATATAGTTCTTCATTTCCAATTACTTCTGGTGTTATTCAGGGATCTAATCGTTCACTCTAATATCTAAATAAGCGATTTGCTCCCGTTGCTACACCATAATACCTTGGAAAATTCGGATTATCTCGCACGTAGACAATATATAATGTCTGCTCTCTACAGGAAAATTAAATATTACTAATAATTGATGCTTTATACGATTCTATTCAACGCAAATAAATGTTGTGGTGTGTCTTGCACTAAGTTTGATATTGAAATAAAGTTTGACAACAATATTGATAAGTTTTCTATGTCTAGGAAAAGGGTTGTTAAGAACTTGGGAATTCTCTTTGATCCTGGCTTAAAATTCTCCGAACTAATTACCTCCATCTCAACTGCCGCATCTAAGTTTCCAAACTTGGTCATCGGCACTTAGTGAAATTTTAATGGTTTGGCGGCTATAAAATCGGTGTATTATGCATTTGTGCTAACTAGGTTGGAGTATGGATCGATCATCTGGTATCCAAACTACATTTACTTTAATTTTGAAGTCGAACGTGAACAGAAGATATTTTTCAAATTCTTATTATTTAAAATTGATGAAGTCTATCCACCTCGTGGTATAGCATATGATGATATTTTAAACAGACATGGTTTTTCGACACTTTGAACTAGGAGATGTGAACATAGCGCTAGATTTTTAATAAAACTTATTACCAATAGTTTTGATTGTCCTTAATTTTTCTCTAAAGTTGACTTCTTACCACCGTTATGCATGACATGTTCGTTTAATGCATATGTTGTTCTTAGAACAAGAACGAGTATTTTGAAAAAGTCAGCAATTAAATAAATGAGTATCCACGCCAATAATCTTTTTACGAGGATCTAGTGCCATCGTGATGTTTCCTGGATAATCTCTAATCTTTTTTTTTTAATTTTCGCGCTGGATATATGTACAGGCTTATTCATTATAAATTAGCCACACTGTATTATAGTTATTATTGCATATATGAAAGAATGTGTCAAATAAAAGTTGTGTGGCCGTGACTGAGTTTTGTTTGCATGCCATAAAAAATACGGCGGCGTGCAGGGATAATGGAATACAAAAAAAATTAAATTGAATATCCTGTATATAATTAATTTTTTGTATCTTTTTCTGATTTCAAAAATATACCTTATGATACCCGTCTCTTAAACCTTTTTCGAGTTATTAAATGTCGAATATCCTAGTTACTGTAATTATGGAAAAGTTAACATTATTAAAGTAACCTATGAAAATGACAACTATTATGTTTGATAAGTAATATTTCCTTAACCCATTTACGACCACTATTAGACAAATCAAGGAAAACGCAAATTCTTTAAGGAACAAACTTTTATTTAGGTATTTATAAACATCCTTTAATGTAAAAAAAAAAAAAGACAAACCATTAATTCTTATATTTTTTTTGCGTTGCGTTAACGCAACAATGGGACTATATGCACAAAAAAATATTACAATTATTAATTATGGTAGTCTTTGAAGCAGTGTGAATGTAATGGAACTCCACATTTATTACACATAAATACGGTTGTACTTTTGCATACTCTACAACGTCTCCTCCAATTTTCATGATTTCTTTCAATTAGGTGACCCACATTATCTAAACGTGCACTGGACGATAGAGACGCACTGGAACCTCGTCCTCGAACAGATTGTGTTTTACATTTGTTAGCACTAATGAGGCTTCGTACAAGTTCAGACCTGAAATCCAGCAGTGAAATGAGTTTCTCTGTGTATACAAGTCTATGCAGTTTCCAAGCATTCACCACAGTAGAATCTAACATATTTATAAATAACGGCCACCACCATTTTTTTCCACGAATATTTATTCGGTATTTTGCAACTGCGTTATCGTGTAGATCAACGCCTCCTATATATTTGTTATATTTGGCAATCATATTTGGTTGTGGTATAGGGATGTATTTTTTTCTCTACGATTGTACGGCTTCAAAAACACATTAGGCAGTGTAGACTCACAATTGGTTGCTACTGTAACCACAGAATTATCATTCCAACGGACCAGGCTTATTTCATTTACGTGATCGTAACGAGAATCCATGTGCCACGAGGTATTTTTCCAGTCTCTAAAGGGCATTTCAGCATTCTGTTCTCACGTACAGTTCCAGTAGCAAAGTATACTTCACGTTTCAGATGAACTAATAGCTTGTAGCTCGTAAAAAAGTGATCAAAGTATACCTTATGAGTCGACTTATTTTCTAATACGTTCAAAAGATTGACGACCACTGTTTCACCTAAACCAAATTCTCTTTTGGCATTTTCACCAGTTTTTCCAGCATAAGGTACAAATTGATATAAATACCCATCGCTAGATGCCAGACACCACATTTTGAACCCGAAACGTACCGAATTCCCTTTCAAAAACATTTTTGCTGAATGGCGGCCGAAGTAGGGTACCATTTGCTCATCAATTGATAAGTGATGTCTAAAAACACCATACTTCAAGAAATTGCTGTTCAAAAGATCAACCAGCGGTCCTACTTTCGCAAATTTGTCTGCCTTGTCTAATTGATTGTTATCTGCAAGATGAATGTTCTGCTTTATGTCGAGAAATCTGTTTTGAGACATCGCATTTTTCACAAATTGAACACCTTTATCTTCATCAGATGACCAGTAAAGTTTTACCTGTTGAAGAATGTGATACCCACTCAAAATCAATATTCCCAAAAAAATTTCTAGATCATTTTGATCTAAGGCGAATTGAGTACGGTTATTATCTCTCGCAAATTTTATGGTGTTTGAAATAATAAGCTGGCCAACATTTTTATCAAACATTTGCATAAAGAAATCAAGCACAGACATTTGAAGTAGCATCTTCCTCGTAATCAACGGGCGTGTTACACCAAATAATGACTTCAATTCTTGCCGTTTTGCTTGGTGTAGATAAAGCTGCCTCATGAAGACGGCAGACTATGTGCCCACACTGTCAAATTTAATAATAAAATGTTTATATACTGAGAAGGATTGTTCGACGTTGAGAGATGTTATATTTGCATAGTTAAAGTGCTCTTTGTATCTGTACAATGGATCTTCAGTATTGGTAAAAAGTTGCCATTTTGTAAAATCTACATTTCTATCGAATACAACTTATGTGTATTATTAAATTTAACAGTGTGGGGCACATAGTCTGCCGTCTTCTCATGATGTATACCATCCTCTATCTCCTCAATTTCGTTATTCGGACATACTATCTCAAAAGTTCCTGCTATATCTACATGCAGATTTTCTACTCCACCTATAACATGATCATAATCGACGTCGGGTGGTATATAACAACCACCAATTTCCTCATTCAGATCAAGATCTTCAACAATTGCCTCAAGTTCTATCAAAGTCAACGGTCTGGTAGGATCATCGCGATATTTCACGTGACTCTAAAATAATTTTATTATCAACATCAACGACCAACACATACTTCAGAAATTGTTGTACTTACAATTGTATAATATTTCTGTAATCCTCAAGATAACACTATTATGAACTCTAACTTCTTCAACTTCCCTATCCCACAGCGTAAATGAACTGAATAAACTCGCATCACACACGGATACCCAATAAACTTCCCCCAGACGTGAAAAAGCATGTTCAGACAGGAATATTACTCATGACTACAATTACACCATTTGTCCCAATGTTGCGTTTTCGCATCGCTATGATTCAAATTCGTTTGAGAAATGTTTCCGGAAAAAAAGGGGAATGATTTTTTTCCAAAATAATGTTACGTGAAGTATCTTTTTATGAAAAAATGCTCAAAAAAAGGAAATAAAAAAGAAAATTTCTGAAATAATGAATAAAATTATTCCCATATGAAACCTCTTAATGATAAATGAAAAAATAAACTGTATGTTATTTAATTTAAACTTAGGTACACAAGTTTTTTTCTTGAAAATTCCATTGTTTTATTTTTATTCAAAATTGAAAATGCGATTACCCGTTTCCAAAATGTTTATTAGGTTGCTTAAATATTTATTAACGCAGTGCTACTGACAGTACATCCAAAATTATTACTTTTTAGTACGAAAAAAAAATAATTTTTTTGTGTTTCGCTAACGCAACTATGGGAATAAATGGGTTAATAAAATAGTCACAGTGGTTCACAATTTGAAATTTAAAAACAAATAATTCATAAATTATAAAAGATGTTCCATTTGTCCATAAACATTTTCAATGCATAATTAACCTTCAGCTACTCGCGTGAAATTTTATGACATAGTTGCTCTCTGCGGACTAACAGTCCGCAAAAGGAGATACCTTTTTAAATTAATTTAAATGAAGTTCTTAAGTTAGGTTTTGCTGGAAATGCAGTAAATAAGCTTTTAAAAATATTTAAAAAAATTATTATTATTATTACAACACAAAATATATAAAAAAATAAATTAAACTCTTAATACTATGCTTGGTTAATATATTCAGATACAAAATACTAAGCGTAATTTAGGAAACATAATCACCGTAACAATCGGAACATACATATTGCTATAGACTTTTCCCCGCAAGTATTTTGAAAAGTTTTATTATTTATGATTGTACAATTATTTTGGATGCCAGTGTATAATTTTTGAAATTTATTATCTATGAATGTATCAGAATAATTTAAACAGACATGAGTAGGTAAACCCCACCAGTTTTGTATAATACAAAGGTATTTTTAATAATATAAAATATTATTAAAAATCTGGTGTGAAGAACACAAATACCTACAGGTTCACTATTAATATTTTTTGTGAACGTGTCCGAACATATCCCTTGTGGTGATGTGGTTCTTTTTTGTGAATGTGTCTGAGAATATCCTTTCTCCAGCAGGGGCGTACCGACGAGCCTGTAGAAAGGCGAAATACGTATCTACGTCTCTGGGGAGGGATATGTTCGGACACGTTCACAAAAAATATTAATAGTGAACCTGTATTTGTGTTCACACCAGATTTTTAATAATATTTTATATTATTAAAAATACCTTTGTATTATCTATGATTGTATGTTGTTGTGCTTGAGTATATTTCATTACCGTTTTATATACGAGTTAGTGATTCTCGTAATTTGATTTTTAACACTTTCTTACATACACCGTGTCTCGAGTTTTTTGTGAATATATTCTTACGTAAGTTTTATATTATTTAAATATATTTTCATATTTAAAATAGTTAATACTGTATTTTCTTATGTATAATTATTTTCGTATTGATATGTAATCTTAGTGATTTGAAATAAATGACATAGAAGGTTTTTAAAGTTTCTAGTTTAAAAAATCTGTTAACGATAAATTTTATACGTTGGTATATCAAGGGCATTTTTTCATGTGGCTTGCACATGCGTTAGAGTTTGTTTTGGGCTGTCATATCTGGTTGTTTACTTTGTTTATTGAGGGAGAAATTAAAAAGTATCTTTGGAATTTATTAGTTTTAATTTTGCTCGGTTGTCAAAGGAAGTTCTTTATTATATGCTACGGTCATTTTCATATAATATTTTTACCTTAATATTGTTTAATGACGCAATATTTATCTTAATACTTCATTAAGATATCTTTTTTTTATTTTTTTTTATTTTGTATTAAAGTTTCATTTAAAGTTTATTGTGTTTTTTATTTAACATTACTTCAAGAAGTTTACAAGTAACTTAAAGCAATATAATTAAAACATTTGTTAAGACTCTTTTACTGGCGCTTGATAAATTTGTAGAAGAGAAAAAAACCACGTTTTCCGATTGGAACCCTGAGGGAAAAGCAGTTTCATCTAGTAAATAAACCGACTGAATAGCTAAGCTGGGCAGATTGGTTGTGAATTGTGAATTAGCAAAGTACAACATCACAATTCATTGCAATATGTGGAATGTTTCCCGCATATGTATACTCCACATTTTCTGGAACAATATTTTGTCGGTCGATTCTTCTTTCTATCCCAAGAACGACAACGTACACGTGTTAGTTAGAGTTTGCTGTTCATTTTAATCTGCTTTAAAACCCAGTAATTAACGAATTATAATTTTTATGCTTCGATCAATATTTATTTGTTGAGATCGTAGACGAATGTGGTCTTCTAACAATTGACAGGAAAGATTCTGCAAAAACTCTCTTCTACGAAAGCGTTAGTCCGGGCTAATTTAAACAATATATTACCATTGTCGGAACTATGTAGGACTGCAGAGAAAACAATCAGAAGCCCTCGTCGAGTGTTTCTAGCACAATTATAAGCAGCGCATAGCTTGTCAACTGTATCTACCCCTCTTTTCGTGTTATTGTCATCAAGTATTGTATCTGGTTTACAAGAAGCTTGGTCAAGTCTATCGCTATGATGAAGACTGGAAACTAATAACACGTTTTTCTTTCTCTTAGGTATATATGACACAATCCTGTCATATCCTTACGATAGGCTAACATACTAGATTGTATCGGTCGTTTTGGATTGGTAAATTCTATTGGCAGTTCTCTTTTATTTTTTCTAATAGACCCAAGATATGTGTGCTTACAGTTGGCCAATAAATTATCTACTAATTCTATAGAGGTGAACTTTAGTAGGTCAAGTTAAGTAGGCTTCGGGATTCCATTTTATCGAGTAGGCGTCTGTCTCATATCAATCGTATAATCACTGGATCTAAATTCGCGTCAGTGTCACAAACAAAGTGTTACGATTTGTGTCAGATTTTAGAGAATTTTTAGTAGTGTGGATTATTCAGTGCACCAACGTGTGTTTTCCGTAGAAATTTACATTGGAATTGGTTCAGTAGAAGAAATTCGGCGTGCATTTCGACGGCAGTTTGGTGCTTTCACGAGAAGTCTTACCAGATCTGCTAATGGCAATCACTTGCGCTACGAATATCCAAGGGAAGCCTTTACAGAATCCTTCACATCGATTTAAAATTTCATCCGTACAAATACCAAATGGCACAGCACCTTAGCCATCTGGATAAGGAAGCGAGGTTAACATTTTGTCAATAATTTTTAAATCGGTATCGAGAATCAATACACAATTTGTTAATGACCGACGAAGCAAATTTTCAGTTGGATGGCGTTCTTAGCAAATAGAATTTTAGATTGTAAATATTCTTTCTACACTTTACGACGCTATTTTATTCGAATTTTTCATAGAAAAAATTCGCCCTCAAGTAGGAATCGAACCCACGACCTCTGGCTTGCCGGACCATTGCTCGACCACTGAGCTGTTGAGGCGTGAATTAGAAACTTTTATGGGGATGCTTTGAGTTACATCAAAGGAAACAGATGAACATATCTTGCCCGTAGTACGGAAGTTGTGCAAATTAATTGCGTTTTCGCGAAGTAATGTAATTGTAAATATTCTTTGTACACGTTACGCCGCTATTTTATTCAAATTTTTCATAGAAAAATTTTTCTATGAAAAATTCGAATAAAATAGGATTGTAAAGTGTAGAAAGAATATTTACAATTACATTACTTCGCGAAAACGCAATTAATTTGCACAATTTTACATATTGGAGAGCTGTAAATCCTCGCGAATTGTTTGCAAAGAAATAGTCCAAAGGTTATTGTTTGGTGTGGTGCAGGATGATTTGGTATCATTAATCCTTATTTTTTTGAGGATGAAGACAACCGTTCTGTAACGGTAAATTTCGAACGTTACATAAACGAATATTACTAAATGATGCTCTGTTATTCCAACAAGATAGAGCAACAGCTCATACAGCCAGAAACTCTATGAGGATTTTGCGAGGATTTTTAAACGGCCGAGTTGGAAATTTGCCTTGCCACCTAGGTCCACCGACTTAATGATACCCAAATTTTTTCTATGGGGGATTTGAAGACAAAGGTCCATGCAAGTCGTCCTGCAACAATTGAGGAACTAAAAGAACGCATTCGAGAAGAAATCACAGGAATAGGAGATTTGCTTCGTCGGGTGATGCACAATTTTGAAATTCAGAATTGAAAATTGTATTCAAGTTGGTGGAGCGCGTTTAGAAGACCTGATTTTTAATTAACGAAGAAAAGTTAATTTTAAATCCAAAAGAATTACTTGTACATTAGTGTATTAAAAGATTTTTTTACTCTAGTTAGAAGGATTTTATTCGAAATATAAAAAGGATACTCTAATGTGAAGAAACCTGTATATAGATAATCAGGTGGATTCCACACAATAATCTCAAAAGAGAACGATTAGATTAATATTTAATATGGGATACGCGCAGTCTACCAAAGATGCCCTTAAAAATGAAGCTTCGTTAAGTGTTCATTAAATTTTAATTTATATTTACTGTTGTAAATGTAAAATAAAATATAATTTGGTTTTACTGCGAAGAAATGTTAATACATACATTAATACATTGAACTTACCATAAATAAAGCCCTCAACTTACTTTTATAATGCGGCCTAATTATTCGAAGAGACTAAATTGCAATGACGTCAAAAGAAAGTTAAAATTGCTTTTACATAATAATTCATTTTATTCTCTCCTGGAATACATGAACTTTTTGTCCTTGTAGGGTTGCATTCTAATATTTGTAAGGACCAGGATTACTAAAGCTAGCCTGTTAATGGGCGTGGCAATTAGTTATTGGTGAAACAATGTACTTAGATATACTTAATACGAATTATAATAAAAAAATACTTGACAAAATTCACTGTTTTATTTTATTGTTCTGACGATATAATTTCGGCAATATCTATCATTTGTTATGTGTCAATTTCGACTGCTGTATGTTTTCAGTATAACCTATAATTATTGTATACCGATTGTTCTAATTACATTCTTAAAATTACCCTACCTTAAATATTATTTTTGCTTGTCCAATAATTTTAACTGTCTAGGTAGACATCGAAGCATTTCCAATTTATATTAATTTGCTCTCCCTACAATTAGAATCGTTCTGCTTGTATTAATATTCTACACATTTATTAAGGACCTATTTTATAAGGTTTTCCTTGCTTTTGTAATAAACTTTCTGTAATAATGTAATGTCATTCACAGCTTCATTGTTTTTCTATAATTAATTTGATACTTACTTAGTATAGAAATTTAGTAGTATATTGTATCTCGGGCAATATTATTTAAATATCTTAATCTTACATTTATTTCGGCATTTGTATGTTTAACGATAGTGTCGACCATTGAATCTGTTATAAACAAAATCTAAATGCATCAAGAGGTATAAGCGCTGACTTTGCGAGTTCTTTTGGTCCTTGAACATTATGAATTATAGTTCTTTTCGCTGTTCTTGGTTCCTCTTTTGGTACTAATGACCACCGATGACCGTTTTTCCCTTTTAGTCGAACTTCAGATATTGAAAGTTGTTTTTCATATGTCTTAAAATTCTATGCGTCACCTATGTCCAGAAATTTGGACAACGTTGTTAATTAATAAGTTTTTTTGATTTAGGGAAGATTTCTTTATAATTTAATAACTTTATTTAGGGGGATCACGGCATTCATGATTTTATAACGTACTTTTACTTACTTTACCCAAGAAGTATTTACTCTTACTTACAAAGTACGGCCTGCATTAACCGTTTAGCTCACAATTATGTTTCGGTTCATCCTTCTTACAAAATGTATTTTTGAAATACGAATTTCTTGTATTTATTTATTCAAGTCTTATTATATTTTGTATTATTTCTCCTTAAGGTGTAGACGCTATGGTCACCAAATATTTAGGCGCATCAGTTAAGCATTGTAACGCTTAAATCAAAGGCTTGCCGCCTATAGTGGTAGACACGTAGTTGCCAGTTAAGCAAAAACGTATTTTCTACCAAATTTCATTACGGTAACACTTCAAAGGTCCCTTGTATTAAACAATAGTATTTCGGACACACGATTTATCCAAGGTCGAATCTGGGTAAAACCGTATGTACCTGACCAATATATTTATCTATTCCATACAATATAGCGAGGTCAAGTTTATGTAAACTTAAGGACCTATCCTGTTTCGACCAATCATAAGAAGTAGGGCGGAGTCTTATGACTGCATTTTTTACCTGACGAGTTCTTTAGAATTAAAAGTTTAAGTTTGCTAAGATCTATCAACGAGATCACACTTGCCATTCGGAGCAACTTCAAGCGTTACTAAATTTAGAAATGTTACGGGGTTTTTATAATAATATATATTGTTTGCGACTTATGTAACATTATTTTTCTGTATTTAACAATTAAATAGTGTTGTGCCTTCAATAAGTGTTTTTTATTCTGCGAAGCACTGAGCGAGAAAAGACCTTCTATTCACAAGTTGAATCAACAACGATTCAATGAAAACTCATTACGGATTTACGACCCGTGATTACGCAAAAATATCAAATCTAACCATATACGCCCCAACAACCTATGCCTCTTACATCCTCAGTTATATTGTCTGTGTTTGCTATATATTTTTCTAGTGAGTATTCATCTTTTAATATATTTCTTCTTTTGCTAGGTCCAGGTTAATCATTGTCCGTATCATCTATATCTGATGGCATGTAATCTGATTCTGGCTATATAAAGTCCTAAATTTCGGTTCCGCTATTATCACATATTATCTCCTAAATTTTCATATTCTTCCTGAAGCAGCTTTTCTATTTCTTGCTCCAATTCTTTATCTGTTAATGCTCCTTTTTGCTTCCAATTTCCTCCCATATTGAATCTCGAATAGATATTACAATCTCGTATTCTATTAAAAAAAAAACTAGCCATCTTAAAATTACGACTACTTACGACTCCAAAAATCGAAATATTTCGCACGCTAATTGAATTTTAGACGCACACGCATCAATCAAGGTTTCAATTGAAACTAACTAGAGGCTCAATTCCAACCTTACTTCATGTACAAATTGGTACGAATAAATTGCAACTCGGCTCGTAAAATTTGCGTTGATGACCTTTTTAGGGTTAAGATAATTCTTATTCAATGAAATGATTTTAAAAATTGTTTAATTTATAGGTCACCATTTAAGGCCGGTAAAAAAATGATATACTAAGTGAATTTACAAACTAGTAGTCAAATAAATTATATCAGATACGTTATTTTACTTAAAAAATACAAGAGAGATAAATTAGTTTCCTTGAAATTGTTTTGAGACCAACTATTTTCTACAATATTAATAATGAATCAGCAAGGTATATAATTTTGAAAAAGACCTCGGTAAACAGTGCTTTTCTAATTGTTACTAAATAAAATATTAGGAAGATCAAGAGTATTGTAGAGAACAGACGTTCTGATTTTACTCAGATTAATTTTTAAATGTATGTATACAGTATGTACATTTTTTTAATTCCAATAGTGCGGCAACCTATTTTCATTGTCAATTAACGTTTGTTGCGACTACAAAGGAGGATTTGAACAGTATATTCCAATAACTGTTCTTCTTAACTATGCATTAACAATTAATTGTTAATCAACTAGGATTTAAATTAATCACTTTTCTTAGTTAGTTAAAGTTAATTATATCGTGTGCGCCAGTAGTGTGCCAAGTTTGGAATGAAATCTTACAAAGATAGGAAATTTAGATTTTCTATAAGTATATAGTATATAACAGCGGATATTGTACAATTATTTACGAATATACAACGTATTAATAATAAGAAATAAGTACTAAACTTCTAGTTTCAATTTTTTTAAAATTTTATATCCACTAGAAAATTGTTTCGCCACACAATGGCTTCATAAGTTGGATGAAAAACTGAATATTTAAAATACATGTTTGAATATTTATGTACAAATTATTGAGAAAAAATGGTGGTGGAAGAATTTTTACAAACTTAAATCTAGTAGAGGGAAGTTGTTTAAATCTAGTTGGTTATTTAAAGCTAATACTAAATTATTATATCTATTAATTTCTAAATTTTCTAACAAGTTAAGTTTTTTTGCTTTTATCTTGAATATGTAAAATTTTGAAATCTGTAGTAAATTCATGATTGATATCTAAACAATGATTTGCGAAAGTCGAATTTGTTTCCTTTCCTTTATGACTTCTCTCGTGTTATTTCATCCTAATTTTGAACGTCGTCTCCGTTTGTCCTATATATTTTATCTTTGTTTTTTTTTAAATAATGTTCTGTATAGTATTACAAATGAAACATATATGCAATATACACGTCTGCAACTGTACATATGGACATACACCCCGTATTTTACAACACTTACTTCTACCTAACCTAAGACATGTGTTTCTGTCATCTACTATCGGACTTCATCAGTTTTGTCTTATCAGGAGGCACCATATAATCTAGTGACATCTAGCGGACAAGAAACTCTGCTAAAAGTGGCAATTTTCCATTGACCGGCTATGCCGGTACAGAAGAGAAAAAATATGTATGTAGGTGTAAGTCCATTAACACGATGCCAGATGGCGGCAAATATACCAAAAAAGTTTAAATATATCAATACGTTAAGCACGTATAAGCACGTTAAGCATTTGTTACAAATGAAACGGACCTGCAATATACACGTCTGTAACTGTACACATGGACATGTATAGTATTGCCTGTTTTAAATGATATATGTTCGTTATTAAATTTTTTAAAGAAAGTACCATTTTCTTCCGATATTTTTCCTAAGCAAGTGATTGAATTGTAGGAATTAGTTATATTGTTTTTTAATTTTGGGTAAATTAAAGAAAGAGTTTTAGATTTTAGATATTAGATATTCAGGACGTTATTGATAATATTTATAGAGTAACCATTATTTAATGCTATTGCATATATCCTATTTAGTTCGAAGTCGAAATTACTTTTACTCATTGGTACGTTAATTAATCTATGCACCATAGATTGGTATAGTGATAAGACCGAAATTTTGCAACTTTTAGAAACCTGCCTGGAACAAAAGTATTTTCAATTTAAAAAGAAATTTTATACACAAACAGAAGGTCTAGCAATGAGGAACCCACTAAGCCCCTTATTAGCCGAAATTTTTATGAACAATTTAAAAATTGAAATAAATACATATCCATTGTTTAGTAATTGTGTATATTGGTTTAGGAATGTTGACGACATATTAATTTGCTTAACTGATTCAGATAGACAATTAAATACTTTACATAATTATATCAACACTCTTCACCCCAAAATAACTTTTAGAATAGAAACAGAAATAAATTAAAGCATTAATTTTCTAAATTTAACCATAACACACAAAACTAATAAAGACAAGTTCGCTATATACCATAAACCAACACATACAGACACCACAGTACACGCTAATTCATTTCATCCTATAACATAAAAATTATCAGCATACCAATCAATTGTGTATAGATTAATTAACGTACCTATAAGTAAATGACACATCGACCTCGAAGTAAACAGGCTGTACACAATAGCATTAAACAATGATTTTTCATAATTTTACAATATCATGCGTTGTGACAGAGATGTACAAAATACTTGTAGAATGTGGTGTATTTATTGCTTTTTGTAATGAAATCAAATATAAAGTAATTGATGTGTCTTTCATTACATCAGCTGTTCCTTTGATTGATGTAATAATATGTAACTGCGAAAACATTGAGTCTTCATATTTTCTTGTATTAGTGCACACAACAGCACACACTGGTTAAGGACTGCGCCCATGTTTTTCTTCATTTTATCCATTAAAACATTTTCATTCCCACAAGCATAGAAAATCGCTAGAATTTGTCCTTTATTTAAAAAGGGTGATAACACCGATATTTTCAATTATAGGCAAATAGCTATTATTTCTTGTTTTGCGAAAATCTTTGAATCCGTCCTGCACAGAATCATCTCGTTCAAATGTCTGTCCTTTATTTCGTCTTCACAGCATGGATTTGTGAAAAATTGCTCGACTCTAACAAACTTGTGCTGCATAACCCAAGATATAACCGAAGCTCTAGACGATGCCAGTTAATTAAATGTTATTTATACGGACTTCAGTCGCGCATTCGAAACCATCATCCATATTTTCTGAATAACCGGATCGACTCAGCATCGCTGTTATCTCGAGTGAATTTACTGGTACCAAGACACTCTTTTGTGCTTTCAACACCAAGAACTAATATATTGTGTAGGGCTCCATTGGTGCGTTCATCGAGAAACGCGAATAATTTATTTAACGATGTTTTTATGCTCTTATGGAATTAATTAATTATCCTATTTATGTATTGTTTTATTGTCACATAGTCAAAGTTTTGTTGTCATATTTTCCATCAATCTATTGGGCAAAATAAATCATTATTATTATTACTCTATAAATATTATCAATAACATCCTCAATAGTTAACAAAAATTTAAAACCCTTTCTTTAGTTTACACAAAATTTAAAAAAAATTTAACTAATTCCTACAATTCAATCACTTAGAAAAAATTTCCGAAAATATTGGCACTTTTATTAAAAAGCTTAATAACGAAGATATATCATTTAAAACAGACAATACTATACAGAAGATTATTAGAAACAACAAAGATAAAGTAGACGAAGAATCAAATTCTGGTATACATAATTTAACAACTGAAGATTGCAATAAGGTATACATAGGCCAAACGGGGAGAACGTTCAAAATTAGGATGAGAGAACACGAGAGAAGCCATAAAGGAAAGATAACAGATTCAACTTTCGCAAATTATTTTTTAAATATCTATCATAGATTTAATAAAGTTTCCAAAATTTTACATATTCAAGATAAGAAAAGAAATTAATACATATTATAATTTAAGATTAGCTTTAGAAGAGCAATTAGATTTAGAAAACTTCCCTCTACTAAATTTAAGATACCAAAAATTTTTCAACCACCATTTCTTCCTCGATAATTTATATATAAATAGTCAAACTTGTATTTCAAATATTCAGGTTTTCATCCACCTGATGAAGCCATTATATGGCGAAACAATATTGTAGTGACTTTATAATAAAAAATATATATTGAAACTACAAGTTTAGTACTTATTGCTTATTGGTATTCTAGTTTTCGCATCCAAGTAAACCTGGTCACTAAGTCAGATAGTTTGAATTACTTAATTCTTCGCACTGTTTCCGAAAACAAACTTTGAGTTAGCAGGTTTAGATGAAATGATATTCGCTAACAGTATTTTACGCTGTTTTCGCTAATTATTTCTTGCAGTGACGGAATTGATAGTTCTCGTTGAATGATAGAATTAGGAGCGCAGTAAGTACAGGCTGGCCAAAATGACCGAAAGGGTTTGAGTTCATTATAACTTCTTATTTAAGGCATAATTATAAATTTTTTTAAATTTTAAATACAGTATATTAATGGAGAATATTGTTAATTTAATTATGAAAAATTATATCTCGCAAGTGGTGGCAATTTTCTGCTTCGCATATTCGTGCTCTTTCCAAAACATTTTCCATAACCTTTCGCAAAACTTCAGGTGTTATGTTGTTGATTTCGTCGCGTATATTATTTTTTAATTGCTGTATGGTTCGAGGCTTATTAATATAGACTTTTCCTTTCAAATAACCCCAAAGGAAACAGTCTGAAGCGGTTAAATCCGGTGAAAGCGGGGCCAATTAAAATCGCTTGTACGGGAAATAATTCGTTCACCAAAGATGTCGCGTAAAAGAGCCATTGTGTCCCTCGCAGTGTGCGCTGTGGCTCCATCCTGTTGGAACCATACTTGCCGATGGTTTTCCACGGCTGGCCTTAAAAAATTTTCCAACATTGTCTGATATCTAACACCAGTGATTGACGGCGACACCGTGTTCATTTTCAAAAAAATTGGGGCCAATTATCCTTTCCGACGAAACACCGCACCAAACGGTACACTTAAGTGGGTGTAATTCTCGCTGTTGAACTACTCTTGGATTTTCCCGTAGTCCATACCCTGCAGTTTTGCCTATTAACGAACCTATTTAATTGGAAATGGGCTTCGTCGCTCATAATTAAATTATGAATAAAATCATGATTTTCTTCTGCTTTTTGACGAAAATAAATTGCATAATCAAGTCGTTGCTGGTAATCTGTCGGTTTCAATTGTTGGACAAGCTAAATTTTGTATGGAAACATTCTTATTGTATGCAAAATTCTCTGCAGCGACCCTCTTGAGAGGCCAAGTGGTGTCGAACGTCTCCTGGTTGATGTTTCTCCATCTTCCCGAATTCTCTCCTGTACCCGTTCAATATTGTCATCCGTGTGCACCGTTCGTCGTCTGCCGGCACCAGGAAGGTTCCTTACTGCCCCTTGTTCTCTAAAGTTTGCAACCAGACGGTTTATTGTTGACTCTGAGGGTTCAACCCGCACATTAAAATAACGACGATATGCACGCCGAGTCAAAACAATGGATCGTTGATTTGAGCAATAACGTTCAATGATTTTGGCACGTCGTTCAATTGTGTACTGTTCCATTTTAAATTCCCCAAGTCTTCTTTACAAAACACTGAAAACAAAAAAAAAAATTATAATAAAAAAGTTATAAGGAATTAAAACCCCTTCGGTCATTTTGGGCCAGCCTGTAGTATGGACGATCGCGTGTAATCCCTTATTCTGGTATCAATGGAGCATTTCATAATCTGATACCGCATGTCCAAATTGACATCAGAATGGCTTCATACACTATTTGTTTGTTTTCGACGACAACGATCGTCATAAATTCGTCGTTTATATAATTTTGGGGGAAGCCTGAGAATCCATCATGCCAACATTTCGCTCATTCCCAAATGTTCGTGTAGAATTTTAAAAATACTCGTTTTTGATATTTCTATTTCGCTAGTAATAATTGAGACTTTTATTTGGCGGCCAGTCAACACCAAATCTTTAACTTTGTTCATGATTTCTTCAGTTCGTACTTCCAGCGGTCTTCAACACTTTGTGTTATCATGGATGGATTCTCTGCTCTATTTGAAATGCTTACACCAAAATTTGACTTGGAAATAGAATGGGCTATTTCCTCCATACACTGTCACCATTCTCTCATGAAATATTCTTCGGAATACTGCCTTCTTTCGATAAAAATATAATGACGCTTCTATATTCAAGTTTCAAATCACTCATTTTCTCTCCTTTAAACGAATGCAAGTAATAAATGTTAAGCGATTCGAACCAAACTTGGAGATGACACTATAAAATATCACAGAAACTTGACAAAAAGAATTGCGACGATAGCATATTGTTTTCATAGGTAGATAGATAACATAAGAAAACTTACCTCGTATCTTTATGTAATCTAGCAATTCTAAATTTGAATAAACAAAAAGTAATTAAATCCATATCCGGTTGCACGAAACAATCTGTTACATTTTTATCGGCCATTAGGGTAAATGTAAATGTCTTATTATGATTTTGTTTAATACTGTAGATCTGTGTACTGATGCCGGCATTTATATGACAATAGTCAGCAGCAGCTGGTCGGGACGAACGAGCTATCCTGAAGTTAAACACGTTGTAGAGTCATCAAATGCCTATTTCTCCTCTACCTTGTCATATCAGAAGGATTTTAGTGCTGTAACGTAGGCAAACACATCTGCTACAGTGTTGTTGCGAATGTCTCAGATACGTTTAACATACACGACGATATTGCTATGGTTTTATGTGTCTACTAAATATACAATATTATGAAATGTTATATGATATGGATTTATTGCGACGTTAGCTACTTTTACGCTTCCAGACGAATGAGATGATGTATCTATCTATCGATGTAAATGTAATACTAGAACATCACAAATGGAAAGTTTAAAAGAGAATAATTGAAAAAATGATCTCAATTACATCTCTATTATTTTTTTTCTCAATAAATGATGGACAATATAATTAATCTGTACATACAAAAATCAAAAACATTTCTTTTTTTATTTATAAACTCAGAAACTACATAGTCCATTTTGATAAAATTATGTGTGAGTTCTTTATGTTGCCTGGAAGGTTGTTATCATTTTTTTTTCAAATTTAATCCGTAAATATTAAAGAATTACCAATACGTGAAATTACATGAATTAATATACGAAAAAATCCTAATATAATTTCCAGTAATTATACGGGGTTAGTTAAAAGTATGGAGACGGCGATTTATTGTCGTTAATATTCATTTTAGGTAATTATGTTCAATATGAAAGTTTGTTAAGATATTTTGATCTACATTTGTGATTATTTGTTTTTTGTTTCTTCAATTGTTTTTTTAGATACGCCTGTTCGCGCATTTTTTTTTAAATAGGAACTGGTAAATTTTGCTCTTCCATTCGATAGAGGTTTTTTTTCTCTTTACAATAATATTTTTGTTTTTTTAAAATTCATTTTAATAACTTTTTTACAAGAAAAGTTAAACAAATTAATAACAAAGTAAATTAAAGTAAGTGTTCAAATTGTCGTCCATTAGTAATTTGACAATGACCCAATCGATTTACAAAACCCCGAACAGTGTTCTGTAAAAAATCTCGGGGAATTTCTTGTATCGTTCTGGTAATTCGGATTTGTAAATCTTCGACGTTATCGGGCTTATCTTTGTAAACTTTGTTTTTTACGTATCCCCAAAGAAAAAATCTAAAGGACTTAAATCTGGCGAACGGGCTGGCCATTCAATGGTTCCTCGTCTTCCAATCCATCTGTGGGGAAAAACGTTGTCCAGATATTGACGAACATTTACACCATAATGTGGTGGGGCGCCATCTTGCTGGAACCAGATACTGTCATTGGGCAGGTGTTCATTGTTTTCATGGGGATAGAGCGTAGAACTAGCAGGTACTATTTCATTTTGCAATAACTGCAAATACAGAGCCGAAGTTAAATTGTCATTGATGAAAAAGGGACCGATAATATGACCGCCTAGAATGCCAATCCAAACATTAACCTTTTGCGGGTACTGCGTATGGTGCTCCAAAAACCAAGAGGGATTTTCCGATGACCAGTATCTGGAGTTATGTCTGTTTACTTGACCGGTAAGGTAAAAAGTAGCTTCGTCTGAGAAAAGAATATTGTTGACAAAATTTTCATTATTATTGCAAATATTTTACATTTCTTCAGAAAATTGTAATCTCCTATCAAAATCATCTTCCGCTAACTCGTGTACAAAGTGTACCTTATAAGGTTTATACTTTTCACTTTTTAAAAACGACACGATCGATGACTGTGAAATATTGAAATTGGCCGCTAATTGATTGGTTGATAAATGGTGATATTCAGATACAGCCAATAAAATATCCAGTTTGTTATCATCGCTTTTTGCAGTTCTAGGTCTACCACTACTTGGCAAATCTTTAACGCTACCCGTTTGTTCAAAGCGTCTTAAAGTTTTACCAATAACGGATTTAGAAATTGGATTTCTATTTGGATGCGTATCATTAAATAAATTACTAACGTCTTGTAAACTTCTGCGTCTATCTCCATAACCCAACATCATAAGTATTTAAATTCGTTCATGTTCACTTAAACTCGCCATTGTTAATATTAACAGCAACAAATTGCACAAATGAATTATTTCTGTCAAAGATTTGACGTACACAATAACCACTGATAAAATTATGTCGCTCAAGTTTGTTTATCTACGCTTCTGTCTATCTGCGATGTACCGAACATCTGTTAAACACATGAACCGGCTTTTTCTTATAAAAAAGTTTTTAAAATGAATTTAAAAAAAAAATAAAAAATTTGGAAAGAGAAAAAAAAATCTCTATCGAATGGTAGAGTAAAATTTACTAGTTCCCATTTAAAAAAAATTCGCGGACAGGCGTAACTAAAAAACAATAGAAGAAAAAAAAAATTCAAATATTCTCAAATGTAGATCAAAATATCCTAACAAACTTTTATATTGAATAAAAATCCCTAAAATGAATATTAACGACAATAAATCGCCGTCTCCATACTTTTAACTAAGCCTGTATAAAAATCATGACAACGTAACATATAAAATATGACAGTACAAAATATAATATACTGTAATTTTTTATTATTACATATATGTAATCGAATGTTCATATTAACCCTAGCACAACCGCAAAAACGACCTATCGCTACTTACCGCGCGGGTCTATTGGACCCGTATTACTACTGGGTTTAAGCTAATATTCGGCTATTATTTTGAATTCAATATAGCGTAGGCATTATTATATTTGACTTTTATTTTATTCAACATAACAAAAGACCATTAGAATAATACCATAGCAGTAATAATAATAAGTAAAAACGGCAGACTATGTGCCCACACTGTCAAATTTAATAATACACGCACACAAAAATTTAATAGTGTATTAGATAAAAATGTAGATTTTACAAAATTAGGGCAACTTTTTACCAATACTGAAGATCCATTGTACAGATACAAAGAGCACTTTAACTATGCAAATATAACATCTCTCAACGGCGAACAATCCTTCTCAGTATATAAACATATATATACGTCGCTACGTACGAACCTTTCCGAGACTAATACAGAAACATATATTATGGTGCAGTTTTTTCATCGCCGCACATCCGAATTTTTTTGCAACAATATAAGCATGTTGGGTAAGTTATTTATGTTTTTTTTTAACGTTTTATATAGGGATTCGATATATTTATTTTTAACCGTGTATTATTAAATTTGACAGTGTGGGCACAAAGTCTGCCGTCTTTATTCATAAAATAAGACATAAATATTGTAAAATAAAATATATAAATGACTTACATAAAAGTAAAAGTGGGTTAAACATATTTCTTACATCTAACTACTGAATGTTCACCGCATACATTTCACAATGTGCACAACTTGTTCTTGTTTTCCTGTCTTTTGAAGATGGACAAACATCACATCTATTCTTCTTTCTTGGAATCTCAGAATTAGTAGATGCTTCAGGTTCTGGTTCTTCGTGGTCCTTGTATTCTGCTAGCTCCTTTCCTAGCTCAATTAGAATGCTTCTCCCCTTTTTCAAATCGAAACCCGAATTAGGTTTCAAGAGCTTCCATAGTATGTATGCGTTCATGGCGCTGATGTTTATCATGTTATAAAAAACTATAAGAGGCCATCACATCGTCGTCCTTTTCGCGGTGTATGATCGTGTCAATTCGTCCATGTTGTCTACGCCACCTTTTGTTTTATTGTAGTCCAGGATTACCTGAGGCTTCTTTTCTGGCCATTGTCAACATTTTTCTCACTGCGCAGGGTACTCAGCAACGTTACAAGCTTGCGTTTCTTTGGGCAATGCGAAATAATCATCGCATCGTCTGTAAAACTAAATTGTGTGGAAAACACTTGACCATTTTTTGGATCAACAAATGAAGATGGTAGGTCAGGCTTATTTTTACGGATCGTACCAACTAATGTTAGGTTTTTTGATAACAAATACTTGGCAAAATTGTAGGAAGTAAAGAAATTGTCAGAGGTGAGATTCCTTCCAGAGTTTTCAATTTCTTCTACTAAACGTTTTACAACCTCTTCGTCTTGATTCTTGTCTCTTTCCTCTCCCTGCTTTCCAGGATAAATTTCCAGTTTCCATGCATAGGTTGTTACACTATCACAATTGGCCAAACATTTTATCCCATATCGTCCAGGTTTTGATGGAATATATTGTCTAAAGGGACATATGCCTCTGAAAGTTACAAGTTATTAACCGTCATACACCAACTTGGTACATACGCATCTCGAAAATAAGTATTCCACAACTCAAAGCATTCCCCTATTGGTGCTATTTTGTCGCCACTCCCTTTTCTTCGTCTTTCCGCTGCATCGTTGAATCTAAGTACACGAAGTATACTTTGAAATCTATTTCGAGCGCAAATAATACCAAAGATTTTTGGACCATTATTTTAGCTCCAAAGTTGTGTTACGTCCTCGTTATAAGATTTACACCTACTGGTATCAAAACTCTAATAAATTTATTCCAATTTTTGCCGAAAACAATCCCACCTTCTTCATTCGTTCAATTTAGGATAATTTCAGGAAAAGGTTTGTCAAAATAAATCAAAAAAGAAGAAGCAGGTGTGTCGATCTCGCGATTTCCAAAACGTGTTGGGCCTGAATGTTCTCGTAAATTATTGTGTCGTGGTTGTCTTCCGTGATGAGGTAAAATAGGTTCTTGGTACCAAACAACTTGTTTGTTCTTTGATATAAAAGAGTTGTGGTCATCATCAGCAGACTATTCGCGATCTGATTCTTCTGCTGTGCTTGTATCACCGCAATCGATGAGGCCTTCGACTGCATCTACATCTCCATCGTCGTCTGAAGCTTCATATCCGCTAGTGTATTCAACGTCACTCATTTCGGCTACTATCGCCTCTAGCTGTTGTTGTATAAGATATTCCTTATTTCTACGATCCATTTTCCGTAATGAGTAAAACGCAAAGTAGAAAATAGCCGCAATAAAAGATTCAGAAATAACTACCTGAGAATTGATAAAAAATGATACTAAAATATCAAATCGCACATCACAACTGAACAAAATATAAATTTTATCGTATTCATAGTAACAAAGTAACACTACACAGATTCATAAAGCACTAATTCATAGTTCAGGACGTGCGGCTATAAATATGCTGAAACACGTTAGGTCGCAAAAATCCGCTGATAAAAGGATTTCCCTTTTCTGTATACATCGGGGAATGCTAAGAAAGGTTTATCAGCAGCGGGTAAGTGCGGAATATATAAGCGAAACACTATCATTGTAAAACACACTCGCTTTACCTACATTTATACAGTAAACAACATATGGATCCAACGGACCCTGTTGGTAGATCGCGAAAGTATTTTTATACTGCCAAAACCATTCTTTCTAAAATAATTTTTTTTTGAAAATTTTAAATCTATAACCCGTACTTAAAAAGTCTATTAATACCAGTAAATTAGTCCAACCATAAGTACGATAAAACAATGGTTATAAATCGTGTGTAAAAGTGGATTCTACAAACTTCTAATCGTTTTCGCTCGAATTAAACTTCGTTGCTTTGTTTTAGTAAATTATTACTTTTCGGGGACAATAGAAAGAATAATATAAGAAATACGTCATGTTAGCTTGCGAACATTCATAAAAATACGACAAAACTAACGAGAACTTTGGTGACCAATGCGTATAAAAGAAAAATTTTTCTTTTTCTTTGCCGCTACACGTGCTGACTCCCCATATAAATATTTCATTCGTCTCGCAACGTTAAAAATGTTGTGACATAAAGGGAAAAATCTTAAACGAGACCGAGATAAGGTTCGGCGACCGTATATTTTACATAAATATATGAAAAAAAGGAGAGACCGTATCTGACGAGCACAGATTTCCTTGAGCCATGACACGTCAGTGAGGAAATGTCGGCCCATCATCTCGGCATTTTACAGTCTCGGATATAAATATAGTCCGTCAAAAGTTTTTCGTCCTCCTTCGTAAAAATACGAAATCATTTGTTCCAAACTGAAGAAATATGCAAGGTGTCCAGAAAAATAAATGGTCTATCAACTCTCTTTTGTTGTTTGTTCCGTCTTTTGTGTATGTATGCGGCTCTTCGAAATTTGTTCGGGTTGAATTATTTGTTTACATCGAGTCCTTCGGGCATTTCCTATAAAAAGAGGAACATTTAAACATAAATAATCTATAGGAATTGCGTATTTTAAATTTCAGATATTCGCAGTACCTACCAAGTTCTCTTGCTCAAGTTTCACAGACGTTTGACCAGAAATCTTTAAAAGAGAGAATTTTTTACACTGAAAGTTTGAAAGTCACTTGCTAACATCCCGCTATGTCATATTATATAGTTTTTACGGTTAGACAAAATTCCAAGAGTGCTCTATTATACAGAGCGGTTGATTTTTCATTGCACACTCAAGATTTTCGTTGAGTTATATTTCAAAGAAATCAAAACGTATCGGATACTATTTTTTGCCCTCTCTCCGATCTTGTGAAATAGAGTACGTCATCATAAATACGTTATCATGTGACAGACCTGTTTCTGAAACATATACAGGATGAGTTGTTTCTGATGTTTAGCATGGGAATTTCGGAAACTAGCGGAGATAGAGAGACGATTAAATGAGGAAAGAATTGCAGATTTACGTGTTCAATTTAATGAGCTTTTTGGTTTTTTTTGGAAAAATGCATGGCTAACTAGATATATCGCAAAAATGATTTTTTTTTGTTATTTCGTCCGGCGCCTATATCTCTGTTATTATTGACTTTAGAAAAAAAGTGTAAAGGGGGAAGTTACAAGCAATTATGTGCTTAATAATTAGAGAACGGACACGCTTACCACATGACGCAAAGCCCAGTGCAGTACTGGCGAAAGGCTGTATTTATAAAATATTTAATTTTATTTATATAATTGGAAAACGAACGGGTGATGATGTATAAAATTACGAAATACATATTTATTTGTTGAAAAGTTGTATTTACAAAGTTTTTAATTTTATTTATATAATTGGAAAACATACGGGTGGTGATCTATCGATCTAAAATTACGAAATACATATTTATTAATTAATTTTATTTATATAATTGGAAAACAAACGGGTGGTGATCTATAAAATTACGAAATATATATGTATTTGTTGAAAAGCTGTATTTTTAAAGTTTTTAATTTTATTTCTATAATTGGAACATTTTTATTTGTTCATTTTGTCGTTCAAGTTGACTAAAGGAGTATTAATATTGACTAGCAATAGTTTCTCAAGGTTTTCTTCTGTCAATTTTGTTATAAATAGAAAACGTCCTTTCTACATCGCAACTGGTTATAGGTGCATACTGGAAATATTCTTTTATTTCTTCATATTTAGCCATTAGATTTTGTGGAATTGTCTCCATACATAATTGCTGGAAAGTAATTAAATCTAGATTTGTATTAAGAATTGCTTCAAACTTTTGCCGAAGGCCAATTCCGAAGTCACTTGGAATACTTTTCAAATTATTAACAGCCACATCTAATGTGGTTAATCCGTCATTTAATTTGAGATTTAGATTTTCAAAATAAGTGATTAGTTTTGGCAATTTTCCAAAGTGTTCGTGAAGAAAGTACAACTGATTTTTTAAATTTGGGGTTAGTGTGAGCTCCTTGCACTCACCAATACTTCTAGCATCCTCCTTTAGCAGTGTTACGAAATGTTTTAGACTATCCAAATTCTCAGCATAATAACTAGTAGCTTCCAGCCATGTTCCCCATCTAGTTATTACTGGAGTGGGAGGCAGTGACAGAGATGGAAATTTTTCCCTGAAAAGAGCTACTCTCAATGGTGCTTTTCTGAAAACTTTTTTAAAAGCTGCTACAAGTCTATCAACTTCCGGAAAAGTGTCTCTGATATATTCACAGATTCTGTGAAGAGCATGTGCTACACAAGTAATATGCAGCATATTAAGATATGTTTTCTTCAATAGTCTGCCTGTCTTTAACATATACGCAGCACTATCACTGACAAATAAAAGTATTTTTTCTTTGTACGTGGCGTCCGAATGAAGCATTTTTTGCATATTCTCCTTATTGGTTTCAACAACTGTTTCCGCATCAACTCTATTTAAACCACTTGTTGCTATTACATATGAGTTATAGGGAATAGTTGGATGTAGTACACCAGCTACAACATTTACCACACAGCGTCCTAACATATCCACCGTTTCGTCGGCGCTTATCCATTTGTATTGATTTAAAAGATGACTTCTAATGCGTTCTACTGTTCTCGTATAGCACCTAGAAACATAATATTTGCGTAAAGTTGATTCATCAGGAACATTTCGACCAGTATATTTTTTCAGAAATGTCTTCAAAATTGGATTGTTCAATTTAAATAATGGAATATTAGCTGCCATAAAAGTTTCACAGAGTTCCTCGTTAAAATTGTCAGATTCCAACGGGTTCAATTTTTTTTCGTGCTTTAACGATCCTACGTGACGTTTTACGGTTGCTTTATTGCAATTTTTCATTAACCTTTAACACACTTCACATTAAATTTCGGAATCACTGGCAATGTACATACAATCAGTATGGCCCTCAATCCAACTCGCCATTGTCTCACGATGCCATTCTCGACGCTCTTCCATTGTCTGAAAAAGTAAGAATATTCTAGATCCAAATAAACGAAATTAAATAACGAAATTTTATGCACACTTACGTGAAAATAATTGGAAGATGTTGCTTAAATGAAAAGAAAAGGAATGTACGTGCTATTTCTCTTACGAAATACGATAAACTTATTTATTTTATCTACGTACACGACACCACTGAAAACACTAGATTCTCCGAATACAATCGCTGGGTTGTCCATTGTTATCGCTGCGAGACCAGGTGGCCGAGTAAGTCAAACAAATACTTCATTGAATTACGCCGGGATGTACTGAGCGACGTTATACACAATTCCAATTGCCGATTGCGTTTTATGGAAATTGCATCCGTTCTCTAGTTATGACACAAACTTTTGTTTTTTCTAATGGAAACCATAGTCGGCCAGGACTTTATTAAAAATGCCATCTTTCGACGATTCAAATGATGTCAGACATGACATAGTTATTTTTATAAATAAACAAATTATGGCAGTTTCTTTCTTCTAATTTTCTAACTGCTCTAGTAGTATGCTATGAAAACAATGAATAGATACACATCGCGTTTAATAATAATGTAAATGACAATTATTGACATTCAATTTATAATTATTATCAATTGAGGTTTCGTCAAAATTTCAATATGAATTCTTCTAATCGGGAAAAGCGTGATATGATCGAGTTCTTTCCCCATTTAATTGTCTCTTTATATCAGCTAGTTTCCGAGATCCCCATGCTAAATATTGGACTAACTAACCCTGTATATATATATATATATATATATATATATATATATATATATATATGTATATATATATGTATATATATAAATATATAATATTTTCGTGACCTTGGTATGATCAGGTAAACTTAATAAGTCGGCGATTAAAGGTCTGGTTCATTACTTCAAAGTATATATATTTAAAACAACCCTACATGTTTCGGCAATGATGCCTTTGTCAAGGGAATAAAAAATATAAATCTATATTTTTATTCCCTTGACAAAGGCATCATTGCCGAAACATGTAGGGTTGTTTTAAATATATATACTTTGAAGTAATGAACCAGACCTTTAATCGCCGACTTATTAAGTTTACCTTATATATATATATATATATATATATATATATATATATATATATATATATATATATACTATAAAGTATTATCGACCGTACTGTATAAGTAAAAATTTCATTAACGGGTGAGCGGTCTGTCAAGTAAAAATAAAACTCCTTTATTCCACTCTATATTTCATAACGCATTGGTTACTTCATCAGGAGTGTCTACATGTTTAACAAAACCACAATATATTAAACAATATAACAATAACTAAATACTTACTAACAACATATTGATGTGATGTTTTAAAGTTGACGAATTTTAACATGTTTAGTGCCGTTATTTGCTAAATTTTAAGCCTGAATTGTAAGTATTTAGTTATTGTTATATTGTTTAATATATTGTGGTTTTGTTAAACATGTAGACACTCCTGATGAAGTAACCAATGCGTTATGAAATATAGAGTGGAATAAAGGAGTTTTATTTTTACTTGACAGACCGCTCACCCGTTAATGAAATTTTTACTTATATATATACATATATATATATATATATATATATATATATATATATATATATATATATATATATTGATATTATTTATGAGGGGGTGCTAATGATTATTAATTATTATAATTTTAGGTTTAAATAAACTGGTATAACAATTTTTAAAATTATTGAAATATAAATATCTATTTAAATTCACTTTGATATGTCACATATAGATGGGGTTGTATAACATGTTACATATGTTACGTGTTTATAAATCAAAAATATGATGTAAATAACGATGTGTACATAACCTAAACAGCTGTTCGTGAATAAAACTTCTTATAAGTATATTAGGGTGGGCTTTAGTTTTAAGTATGTGTCCAGCTAGAAAGAACAATTTGACTCTTGGATGATGCATGTAAAGATACACCTTTTTAAAAGCAGGTTCGGTGACTAATAGGAACACTTACAAAATTAGCAGATGCTAATACAATAACTAATGGTATTTTTATTCAAAACTACCAAATAAAACGAATGAGATACGGACTAATAAACAAGCTTTAATGAAATGATCGCAAAGAATTAACAGGTAAGTGCATAGAATAATTCAATTAATTTATATACAAAAATCATGTATCATGTCACGTGATGAACTTAATTTGAAATAAAATCTAGATTAAAAAAACACGACAAATTAAAGGTGACACGAGTGAAGCTAAACGTAACAATGAAATACTTTAATAAAATTTACTAGAGAATCAGGAAACTGTATTCTTCAATACTTAACTTAGAATATTTATCTTAAATGTAACATAGGTTATGATTAATTTTAAATAAAATAATTTTATGGTGATATCATTAGCGAAATAAAATTAACTTATCATTTTCAAAATTCATAGGATTTATAAAGAGTACTTATGTGGACCAATTGTACTGGATCAGGCAGGTGGATCCGTAGATGCGGCCTACAGGAATCAATGGTGATAGATTGCGTCCCCCGCTTGTTGTACGGTCGAACGGCTAGCTTCCCGGCGAAAATGCCATTCAAGTTTTCTTGGATACCGGTTACCTTCTGGACTTGCAGAATGCGTTAAACAAGAACTGGATGTATTGGTAAGGTTTTTACTAGATTCGACGTATGGTTTTTTTAGTTTTTTAACACTTTTTCTTTTAAATTTCAGAGAGACACTTCTAATACGTCTAGCTGTTTTTAATGGAGAATTTTCTAGTGACGCCAACTTTCATTTGTTTTCCATTCTAATTTCTAATTGGTCCAACTGTATGTATTCTTTTAATCTCGACATTTTATTATAATGAAAATGGCAATTTAATAATTTTAAATATACATAGGCTCAATATAAATTATCTATTTTATTTTGGTGAGTGCATGTTTGAGGTATGAATATGGATAATTGTATATAATACTAGTTTAATAGTGGGGAAAATTCCCGCGGTTATCTATTTAAATATGTACAGTTTTGCCTAAATAAATGGCGTCATTTATTTTTAATCAATTAAGTTAAAAAATCTTTTGAAATACAAGATATCGGAATGAAATGACTTATACAAATAAAAAGAATAAAATAAATCAATGTGAGAATGAATTTAAAACAATTAAATACGCGAAATCAACTTTATTGATATTATATATGAAGAATTCAGTTTCAATATTTTTTATAATTCTAAAGCTTACATCTATACATAAAAATTCCGTCTTTTGCTCACTGGGGCATTCTTAGGTGTAGTCCCGATCTACATCAATATATATATATCTAAGGTAAACTTAATTAGTCGGCGATTAAAGGTCTGGTTATTACTTTTTTTATATTTTTTATATCCTTGACAAAGGCATCATTGCCGAAACATGTAGGATTATTTTAAATATATAAACTTTGAAGTAATAACCAGACCTTTAATCGCCGACTAATTAAGTTTACCTTATCATACCAAGGTCACGAAAATACTATATATATATATATATATATATATATATATATATATATTCCCAAGGTCAGGAACTGGAAGAAACTAAAATAAATTCCTTAGAAATAAGCTTTTAAACAAATAAAAGAAAGCGAACCGCCCACATGCAATGTAAATTATTAGATAAGTTAATACCGCCTTTTTTATTAGAAAATTTCTTTGCATTAATTTTTATTATATTTATGTATGTCATTTCACTTTCAAAATTCATTAACTTATTTGTAAAACCGAAGATAATTAACTTGTTTGATAAGAATTAATGACATATGGAAACCTATTTTACTGACCCGTATTTAATTTGAATTTGAATTAGTTTTACCGCCAAAGTCACTCATTATGTACTACAACCATATGAAATTAATAAACATTTAAAAACATAATTTAAGATATTCATAATTAATAATGTAATTTTTCCTAGTGTATAACGTAATTTCGGATATAGAAACAACCTATTAATATAAATAATCCGTACAGAAGACGAGATTAATAAAAACATCCGAACAGAGAAAAGAGAATCCCAGGAAGAGAAAAATTTACGATGATATAGAAAGCACGCTCAAAAATTCTCCGAAAACTAGTATTAAAATTTAAATGGTATATTCAATATTGACTCACCTGAAAACACTATAGTTATTTGTAGACAGTGTTGTTTAACGATCATCAAATAAAAACCAGCAACATCGAAGATTTATCAGAAGAAAAACCGAAAAGATTCCTGATCTATTCCTATCCGATACGAAAGATTAATTATAGAAAGATCAATTATATAACCTTACCTTGCTATTGAATAGTGGTTCCTATAATTTAGTACTTAAACGAAGCATATAATTATCACAATTCACTTAATTTTATGTAAAACTCATTTACCCGCTGATTTTACGTATGTTTAGTAGACGCTCATTTCGGATCCAAACTTTTATTTATGCATTACTTCATATTAATATCTTGTCTGTTATTGTTAATTTAGAATCCTCTAATTAAATATTCATATTTTTGAATCAATATCGTTTCTGTTATAAAATAAGCCTTGATATACGCATTTAAACCACACATGATTATACCGAAGGACCGGCTCTCTGAAATAAGATCTCGAGCTTCCGCACATAGCCGCAGGCAATTAACTAATTTGATTATAGCACCTTTGGTCGATAATCTGGCGCCCGATTAACTACGATAAATTAAAATCAATTTATTGTAAATCGATTCGCTCAAGCACTACTTAGAGCGACATCTGACTTTTATAGAAATAAATAAGCATAACCGAAGGTAGATGGATTTCTATCTTATATCTATTATCTTCATATATTTAATTATACTATCAAAACAACTTCTTTACAATTTGACTAGCAAAAAAAAGAGAGTACCAAACCTTAAAATTATATATCGATGCATATATATATATATATATATATATATATATATATATATTGAGGTGATTCATGCCCTGGTATATAATGAGGCCTAGAACAGAGATACAGAACTGATATTTAAATTGTTAATTTTAAAATAAAAGTTATATATTGAACGGTATTTTTGCCATGCCAAATCAATAAAGTTAATTCCGCGTTTTTAATTACTCAAATTTGAATCTTTTATTTATTTATTTCATTGTAGTCATTTACTGAAGTCATGTACATTTACATTATCATTTCACCGAAGATTTTTAACTTAATTGATTGGAAATATTTATGGCATTTTGTATGACGTTTAGCTGTACCTAATTTGTATTTCATTAGGCGGGAATGATTCCCTTGTAATCAAGTATTTAGCGCAAAACTGAACTTTCAAAACACAATTTTGAATACAGTAAAATTAGAATAATGAGTAATGTAAAATATTTAAACGATTAGCCATAGTAATTTAGTTTTTTTTAATTTAAAAAGTACGAGATTAAATAAACACTAACAAGCATTACGACTAAGATGCCTGGAGAAGATTGAAAACAATAGATAGTGTGTGTCAGAAAAATAATAAGTTTGACAACGTGTGGATATTATTAAGAGTGTTCTGCCTATTATTTGTAAAAAAATAAGAAAATAAATTAGTAAACCCTACCAAAACATATCCTACGTATTACTCACCAACCAGATATCGGTTTACGAAGTTTTCACATCCGAAGACCTGCCTGATCATTTGAAAACGAAAATTCCAATTTTTCAAAGGACGCCCAAACCCAGCCTTGAATATTACCTGCTTATTTGTTCCAACTGCACCTGTATTCCTGCCTCTAGACACGAATAACCATTGACCATCCAGAGTTTACCGCTACTGAAATTTGAGTATCCATTTATTTACATCTCCTACAATTTGTAAACATTTTTAATTTACAATTTGAAAACTAATCGTTAATATATTTGTGTACGAATTCCTATAATGTTAGAATTTAATCTATATATTACATAAGTCAAGAATACAGTTCCCTTAAGTTTGAATTAGTTTTAGACAGATTATAATTTATAAGCATTCAATATTACCTTTGACCTATAAACCAATATTAACATTCAATTTAATCATGTGACTGCTATAATGTTAATCTATATGTATATCATGTATCAACTTACCTTTATGAATTGCTATGCTCATTAAACCAGTCATATTTACATTTCACCCCCTAGTTTTATTCTTTAAAATATATAAGTTTGTCTCTTGGTAAACAACAGTTTTTATTAAAAAAAAAAGGTTATATAAATAAAAAACGTATTCTATCAATTCACCGAACTCGCATTAATTTTGTATAAGCTCCATAAAACTTAAGCTAGCCGGAGTCTCTTATTAAGATTCACGTAAAATAATTAAAAATACCAATAGCACTTGAGGGAAGCCGATTGAAGATAAGTATTTATTATTTATATTGTCTTTATTGAAAACTAGAGATTTTTTTTCCTGTCTTCCGCAAATACTTACGCCTTCTATAAGGCATATTTATTACCTCTTTGTGCTATTTTAAGTTATTTTTAATTTCTGGGCAAATTTTAATAATTACTTCTACGTTAATTATACGTATCATCTATAAGACCTTTCTGGGTTACTTCAATATATTAAAGAGTAATTGTTTGCGCTGAGAGAGCAGCTGGAAACCAATTAAATTTATGAGATTAAATGCTTCACGTTGGACCGTCAAATAAAACAAAATTGTTGTTAATCAGTCACACGTTGAGCAAGCCAAAATAAAAAGAAATTAGAGTTATCAAATTATAATAATATTTAATTTTGAAATCAAAATGCCTGACTATGTATAATATTAATTTGTAGTTTGTATCGATCAGATATGAATAAACTGCAAGTAAAATTTGAATCACTCTCATAAATACAGAATAATGTTCATTATAAGTCATTTAAACATAGTACATTACAAAGTCTTGCAAAAACTCTGTTGATGTCCATTCACTTACATTCCTACTATTTCCCTAATGAAATTTATAAACAACATATTAATAAAAATCAAGGTTATTTTCAAACTTATTTCATCTAGTGAGAAACCCGGTATACATTTTCATCGTTCTTTAAGAAGTTGCTAGCGAAGAAAACAGAAGATTTCAAAAGTTCGCCGTTACTGGAAAGAAATAAGTTCCGCCTTGTAGCACAACAGGGAAAATGCATATTTAATGTACGTAGGTAGGTATAAACTTGGTGATGTGGTTTTGTTCAAGTTTTATGCATTTAATTCGATAAAGTGGAAGATTGAATAAGTAAATAATTAAATAAAAAAGCTAAATAAATGAACGCTTCAATATTAAAGAAAAATTTACGTCAATGTAACACAATACTGAAGATTCTTATAAGATACTGTTCGAAAATGATTAGGTAAGCGAAAATTTTCAACGCTCTATTGTCAGAGAGCCGACTGAAGCGATTGAATGACCAATTCCACCGATAAAACGTTGTGGCGGTATCAGATATAGTATGTATGTTATAACAGCCCCACTATTTGCTTGCTCGATTGCATTCGTCGAGCAGATGTTGTTATTTCCGTCGTTATGAATAGTACATTGTGTGTATTCCTTCATAAATTTAATTCAACAGTGGCCTGAAAGACGGAATATACATTTATGTATTACGTTGAAATAATCGCTTAAAAAATTATATTCGCTAATTTCCGAAGTGTATTCTCGTGCACATGTTGCTTTACATGCATATACATATACGTCTTTATTGCTCTTGAGATAGCATATTTTCTATTTTCTTCTATAAGGGATTGTTTCTGGTTTCGCTTCTTTCGGTGAAATTGGTTACAACGTTTTTAGTATTTTAAAAAATCTGATTTATATTGTTATATTGTACTTTTATCCTATATCTTTTATAAATATATATATATATATATATATATATATATATATGTATATATATATATTGATATAAATAAACCCAGAGAGGGTGTTATTAATGATTATAATAATAAAATCTAAAGTTTAAATAAATATTAGTTAAGATTTTAAATGTGAATTATAAATCTCTATATTATATGGGCTAGTACAAATTACATATAGATGGGGTTGTATTACACCAAAATCTGTTATTTGCGCATAATGCAAAGATACATATTCGTTAATATCGAAGTATTCATAACCAAAACAGCTGTTCATAAAAATAACTTCTTCTAAGTATATTCGGGTGGGCTTAAGTTTGTGTTATGTGTATGTCCGGCTAGACAGAAGAACTTAGACTCTTATTGTTAGACATTAAAACATGCCTTTTAAATAGTAGGTTCTGTGACTGCAATGAACACTTACAAAATCAGCTGATGTTAATGCAATTAATAATAGTGTTTCTATATTCAAAACTACAAAATAAAACGAATGAGATAAGGATTATAATTATGGACTTTAATGAAACGATTGCAAAGAAAGAACAGGTAAGTGGATAAGTTAATTGAATTATGAATATATAAAATATAGCATGTCACGTGATGAAATAAATATGGCATAAAATCTAGGTTAAACGATACAACATAATAAATGTGACATGTATAAAGCTAAACGCAAAAATGAATTCTTAGATTAAATTTAGTAACTTAACAGGAAACTGTATTCTTCGTAACTTATATTCAAATATCTAAATCTTAATATGAAACATAGGTTATATTCATTTAAAAAGAATAATTCAATAGTGGTTTTATTTAACGACATTAAATTAATTTATCATTTTCAAAATTCGTAGGATGTTTTAAAAAAATACTTATGTGGACTTGGATAAGGATTAATTGTACTGGATCAGGCGGGTGGATCCGTGGATGCGGCCTACAGGAATCAACAGCGATCGGATAGCGTCCCCCGCTTGTTGTACGGTCGAACGGCTGGCTTCCCGGAACGAAATGCAATTCACGTTTTCTTGGACACCGGTTACCGTCTGGACTTGCAGAATGCGTTAAACAGGAACTGGATTTATTGGTAAGGTTTTGACTAGATTCGACGTATGGTTTTTTAGATTTATTAATACTTTTTCTTTTAATTTTCAGAGAGGCACTTATAATACGTCTAGGTGTTTTTTTAGTGGAGAATTTTCTAGTGACGCTAACTTTCTTTTTTTTTCAATCCTCATTTCTGATTCGTCCAATAATTAATACTTTTTCTTTTAATTTTCAGAGAGGCACTTATAATACGTCTAGGTGTTTTTTTAATGGAGAATTTTCTAGTGACGCTAACTTTCTTTTTTTTTCAATCCTCATTTCTGATTCGTCCAACAGTATGTATTTATATAGTCTCGACATTTTATTATAATGAAAATGACAATTAAATCATTTTAAATATACTTATGCTTAGTATAAATTATCTAGTTTATATTAGTGAATACATGTTTGACGTATGAATGTTGATAGTTGTATATAATGCTAATTTAATAGTGGGGAAAATTCCCGCGGTTATCTTTTTAAATTTGTACAGTTTTGCCTAAATAAATGGCGTCATTTATTTTTAATCAATTAAGTTGAAATATCTTTGGAAATACAAGATATCGGAATGAAATGACTGATACAAATAAAAAGAATAAAATAAATCAATGTGAAAATGAATTTAAAACAATTAAATACGCGAAATCAACTTTATTGATATTACATATGAAGAATTCAGTTTCAATATTTTTTTATAATTCTAAAGCTTACATCTATACATAAAAATTCCGTCTTTTGCTCACTGAGGCATTCTTAGGTGTAGTCTCGACCTACATCAATATATATATATATATATATATATATATATATATATATAATTATTAACCCCTTTTTTACCTTGCGGTGTAGGGGAAGTTGTTACTATACTCTATTTTATATTTACAAAGTCTTTCCACTGTTCTTCGCCATATTCCTCGCATTGGCTACCGTCTGTCCTCTTCTTTGTTTCGCTTTCGCTACTATATTTTCGTATGTTTTTCTCGGTCTTCCAGGTCTTCGTTTAATTCTAACTCTGGCTTCCAATATCTCCCTTGCTGGTCTGTTTTCTTCTATCCGGTGTGAATGGCCCCACCATCTTAGCTGTTTTCTTTCGATGTACTCTGAAATGGATTCTACTTGCAATTCTGCTCTTACATCATCATTTCTTATCCTGTCCCTGCGTGTTATTCCTTTAACCTCTTAGATATTTCATTTCACTAGCCTGCACTTTACTTCTTAGCCTGTTTGCGAGTGCCCATGTTTCACTTCCGTAAACTAGAATAGGTCTGTATATTGTCTTGAATACAGTCATCTTGGTTTTGGTAGATATATGTTTTTAAACATCTCTCTGTTAACAACACACCCTACTCCGGCTGCTGCTCTCTGCTCTTTGGACACTCCACTGTATATTAGCACATGTTCTGCATCCAATATTACTTCACCTTGTCCCTTTTTCTTTGTTTCCGTTACAGTCAATATGTCTAAATTCAATTTGTTAAATTCCATTCCTAACTCTTGTTCTTTCCCGTTTAATCCTCTTACATTCCACGTTCCAACCCGCCATACATTCTCTGTTTTCATATCAATGGTTTGTAATCTCTGTCCCAGCATCTTACTCTTATCCTTAATCATGGCCATAGTCGTTCCGTTTTTAATTCTTCTCATCGGCTTTCTTAATTTTTTGTATAATCCAACTTCTTCGTTTTCCTATTCCATGTCCATTTTTCAGCGTTAATCCACATCTTATTGTACCCTATTTTAACTTCTTTTCCTTTTTGTCTTTCTTCTGCACATCACTCTCTTATCAATTTCTGCAATTCCTGTTCTTTAGTAGTCACTTTGTGCGTGTTTTTCACTCGCGTTTTTAATAACTTCACCTGTTTATGTTTGTATGTATTACGGTTTTTAAATCAATTTCTAGATTTAGTTCATCTAAGTTCTCATTAGTTTCACTCACTTTAAGTTTCGTAGCGAAAGTTTTATAACACAATTTACAATTTATATTTCAAACCGGCCCGTACTAGCTCAAAATGCCGAGTTATAATAGTACGGAGCACTACTTCGCACGTGTGTTCTCAGCCAACATTCAAACAAGACTTTTTATAAATATTAAGTTTAATTTACTACCTTATTTTTGGAGTAGTTTTCGTTTCTTCTCTTTAGTCCATTTTTTTTTGTTCTTAGTATTTCTCTTTATTTTCATTAACTATGGATAATTCTCGTAGGGCAGTCATGGTAGGATGGATTAGAGGCCATACAAATTGGTTGCATATTCGTAAAGATACCGAGATATATTGTAGTGCCTATTCATTAAGTTTAAGGGATCCACAAAAGCGTAATGTGAAGAGACATTTTGTTAGAAAACTCATCAAGATAACATATGCCCATCTGCACCTGACACTTTTAACGAAGAACTGTGTGAAGCATTAATGGCCGCCAATATTCCATTCAAAAATTTAACAATCCGGTCCTCAAGAGGTTTGTTACAAAATATACTGATCGTCATATAGCAGATGAATCTACTTTAGGTAAATACCTCTTATCAAAATGTTATTTGAGAACCATTGAAAAAATACGAACCAACCTATCTTGTCATTATCTTTGGGTAAGTGCAGACGAAACAACGGATGTAATGGGGCGATATGTCCTAAAATATTGCCAGTCGTAAATGGTGAAGCAGTTGCAGAAGTAATTGATCAATGTATTATTCTGTCATCGGATAACATAACTATATATATAATATAACTATAAAGACAAGATGCTATTATTTTTGACTGATGCGGCAGCTTATATGTTAAAAACAGGAAAGTAATTAAAGCTGTCTTATCCCAATATGCTACACGTTACCTGTGCAGCACATCCACTACACAGAGTATGTGAATACATCAGGGGTCATTTCCCAAATGTTTATAAGTAATTTCATCATTTAGAAAGATATTTATCAAAGCTGAGATAAAAAGTTGATGCCATATTTAGCATAAATCCAGATTTGAATATATTATAACAATTCTGCACAGAGCCGATTGAAAATATATACATTCGAAGTATGGTGCACTTTTGCAACATTTCAATAACGGGCCCATCACCAGTTGTGATGTGGAACGGATATTTCCTAATGGATGAAATACAGTATTTCATCCACCTGATGAAGCCATTGTATGGCGAAACAATATTGTAGTGGTATTTACAATAAAAGAATTTTTGAAACTAGAAGTTTAATTACTTATTTCTTAGCGTCAGTCTTTTCTATATCATATTCATAATTAACAGCATCAACATTTTCAAAATCTATATTGTGACCATCATCTGGATTTGCCTGCAAAATTAAAAAAATTGGTTGGGTCAATTCTTTTATAACATGTACTGCTAAATGCAAATTTAATGAATCATCGTTCAATTCGAAATTAATTGTTTAATTTTAACTAATATAACTTACATTCAAAACAAAAAATAGGTTATGTTGCTCTCCACTTGTCTTGTTTATGGCGACATGCGAAAAGAGGTCGTTCACTCAACTCCAACATGTTCACGGAACTGTTTATTTGTATCATAGTTCTGGTGAACGCAGCCATTCAGTTCCATCATAATCGAATCTATCGAATTTCTGAGTCCATATGTCGTCCGATGGTAGCGCTCTGAAAAAAAATCGTTATTTCTTGTACCCGCTGTAGGTACTCTCACATCGAACAGGGATAGCAACTCCAAACATCCTATGTAACCGTTGAACAACGTGAAACCAAACTTGAGGTATGCTTTTTCCGCGTTGATTCTAACAATTCAAATGCCAATAGGTGCAGTCGTTGTAAGTAATTCTAGGAATTTTGTCGATTTAGTTTATACAAGGTGTCCAGAAACTCTCCTGACAAACGAAGACCGGAGATTCCTCTGATAATTTTAAGACAATTAAACCCAAATTCACCTAGTCCGAAAAAGCTTCCTAAGGGAGCTAGAGTTCTTTGAAGATGGCGCCTTGTATTTATTTTTTTTTAAATTCCTCCAGAACGCTTCTATTTAGAAAAACAAAAACTGGTATGCTTATTTATCCTCCAGAGATGAATCGATTCCATCAATTGCGAATTTCTAGTACCGGTCATAGGCGTCCGTTTTGGGTAGGTCAACGGTTATTTTAAGGCATAACTTTTTTGTCTTTAACTTTTAAGCATTTGTGACACTAGATTATTAAATTTTCAGGTATTCCAGTACTAAAATGTACTCTTACTTTAAGTCGGTAGGATACACCGTTTTCTAGAAAAATCGATTTGTAAATTTTTCGTTTTTTCTTCATTAAAGTTCAATTTATTGTGTACCTACTTATTTTTAGCGACGAAGTTGGCTTGGACTATCAAGGCATGGATGAAAATTAATTTAATAAATTAAAAACAAATTATTTATTACAATGGAACGAAACTAACAAAAAAAGAACAAGTATCAAAGGTAGATTGTTACAAAAGTTGCTCGATGTGATGACCATTAGTCTCTATGCATAAGTTTACCCTTTTGCTTAGAGAACGCCTAATTCTTGCAAAAATTCCAAAGTTATTTTTAAATTCGTTGCAAGCATTTTGTATCCTTAGCCAGAGTTGTGCGCGATTTTGTATCGGAACGGAATAAACAAATGCTTTTATGTATCCCCAAACACAATAATCGCAAGGATTCAAATCCGGCGACCTTGCTGGCCAAGCAACTGGACCGCCTCTTCCAATCCAATTGTCTTCCCAGTTATTATCTAGAAAGTCTCGTACATTCCTGCTAAAGTGGGCCGGACAGCCGTCCTGTAGAAACCATAAGTTTTGCCGAATATTTAAACGCACCTCATCTAACAAATCAGGTAAAATATTTTGCAGGAAATGTAAGTAATCAGTACCATTTAAACGAGCAGGTAATTCCACAGGTCCAAGTAGATAATCGTCAACTACTCCTATCCAGACGTTTATGCTAAATCTATGCCGATGCTTAAATTCTTGAACAACGTGGAGATTGTCACCAACGTACGAATAATAATGTGCATTATGTACATTAAAGATTCCATTTTTTGAGAATGTAGCTTCGTCACCAAACAAAATGTTCCTGAAGAAATCTTCATCTTGATTTTTCTGATTTTGTAACCATCTAGCGAATTCTACGCGAGCAGGAAAATCTCCTTCTAGCAGTGCTTGCACCTTTGTAAAATGAAAAGGATATAAATTTTCTTTGTGTAAGATATTTCCTACGGAAGATTTTGAAATTGTGGGGTACATGGCAGATAGTCTTCGAACGCTAATTTCTGGATTTTCCTCAACTTCCATTAAAATAACATCTTCATGTTCTGCTGTTACATCATTATGTCTCCCTGTTTCATTATTTTTTGGGACCACTGAACCTGTTTCCCTTAATCGTTGATGAAGAGCTGTAAATGTTGAGTGAGTGGGATGCTGACGATTGGGAAATTTTTCAGCGTATCTACGTTGCGCCGCTCGAGCGTTACACCTCATTTCGCCATAAACTAAATGCATATCGGCGTATTCCTCATTAGTAAAAACCATTTTTTTTTAAATTGAAATCGTTGTGTTTGAATAACACAAAGTAAAAAATGAAAAGATAAACTTCGCGAACTGACAACAATTTGACAATGAAAAACGTAGGTTTTACTTCTCTTGGCAGTTCAGAGCTAACTATTGCAAAAAATAAAAAATTGAACTTTAATGAAGAAAAAACTAAAAATTTACAAATCGATTTTTCTAGAAAACGGTGTATCCTACCGACTTAAAGTAAGAGTACCTTTTAGTACTGGAATACCTGAAAATTTAATAATCTAGTGTCACAAATGCTTAAAAGTTAAAGACAAAAAAGTTATGCCTTAAAATAACCGTTGACCTACCCAAAGCGGACGCCTATGACCGGTACTAGAAATTCGCAATTGATGGAATCGATTCATCTCTGGAGGATAAATAAGCATACCAGTTTTTGTTTTTCTAAATAGAAGCGTTCTGGAGGAATTAAAAAAAAAATAAATACAAGGCGCCATCTTCAAAGAACTCTAGCTCCCTTAGGAAGCATTTTCGGACTAGGTGAATTTGGGTTTAATTGTCTTAAAATTATCTGAGGAAACTCCTGTCTTCGTTTGTCAGGAGAGTTTCAGGACACCCTGTATATCATATTGCGTCGAATTCTCTCAATTCGCTCATAGTATGCAGCGGTATATAGGTTACATACAACGCAACAGTATTCCAAGATTGGCCGCAACGGTGAATAGTACAATCTTATAGTAGCCATAACATTTCTACAATCCCGTGTCTAGTGCTTGATAAAACCACAAATCTTATTTGCTCTTGATAAGATATCGTCTATGTGTAGGTTCGAAGCCAATTATCTCAACAAGAATGCTTCGTCGAGTTGGTTTCTGTTTTCGGTAACGAAGCACCACATCAGTCAACAATTTCTCGTTGATATGGAATTGAGAATTCAAATGTGGAAACATTAGTTTTAGCGACAGCAGTCACTCAGGAAAACGTTGATGCTGTGCGCAAACTCATCAACAAAGATGTTACATATCGCGAAATTGAGGCATCACTGAGGATTTCAAAGAACTCAATTCAAATTATTTTGAATGAAGAATTATACGTAAAAAAATTAGCTTCCCGTTGGATACCGCATCTGTAGAGCGAAGAACAGAAAACAGCAGAAAACACATTGGTGTCAAAAAACTCTATATCGCTTCAACGCAGGAAATCCTAAAAACGTCTACAACATCATTAATGGTGATGAATGATGAATCTTGGATTTACTCATACGAGTCAGAATATAAATGACGACTGGCATTTATTTTCCTTCCAAGGCGAAGAAAAACCGACAAAAGTCATGCAAAATTTTAAATCGCGACATTTTATCTCGAAAGCATGTCATATAGCAACAATTTCTCCACAAGATCAAAGAACTTTTACTGCCGACTGTTATACAACCATTTGTTTGCCGCAAATCGTCGCTGAACTCCGAGAAACCAACCCACAACAATGAATCATCACCCACCAAGACAATGCAAGGTGGCACACGGCTCGCAAGACAATTGAAACGCAACAAAACGTTGAATTGCTACTCCATCTTCCGCACAGTCCTGACCTAACCCCCAACGATTTCTTTATCTTTCCGAAAACCAAGGACGGACGCGTGATCAAAGTTACCAGTCGTCAGAAGGAGCAGTTCATGCCTTCAAAAATGCAATTATAACTGTACTAACAAACGAGTGGAATAACTGCTTCCAGAAGTGGTTGGAGCGGATGTAAAGCTGTATTAATCTTCGCGGAGATTACAATAGTTTTCAAAAACTATCTCCTGTTGTATTCCAGATCTAATATGAAAAATATAACAGACAACTCTAATAATAAGGATAAACCTTTTCAATATAAATGTGACGATAAAATACTAATTATGCAGTGGTGTCAACTTGAAGGTGAACGTGCATATTGACAAAGTTATAACTTCTATATCTAAAACATGTACCTATATTTAAATGTAGTTGATTTGTACAACTCTCGTTTTTAAAACGAAATAGATTTAAACAATACTCGACTTGTTAGAGACGATGTTACATAAAAACATTTTTTTCCTTTTTATTTTACAATCGGTGCTAATTTAGAATCACTTCTGCTTTATTACCGATCTAAATATATAGACCAAACGTGAAACTGTTTTGATTGACCCGCAATCAATTTTACGACATGCGGAAAGATATTTTTGACCTACACTCTCCCACCCACAGCACCTTTAACCACGAAATTTTAAAAGCGAATTATCGATCTCAACGAATTGAGATCGATAATTCGCTTTTAAAATTTCGTTTTTGCATTATATCTATGGAACATAGTTGTATTGATTTAATTTACCAACGAACGATTTTGTCGCTGTAGAGAAGGTATTCTGACCTATACTGTCCACCTACGATAATTTTATTAAACATTTTTGAAAGTATATCAGCGCTCGGACTTACTTAATTACTCTTCTGTATTACTAATTTTAATAAACCTTACTACGTACTTTCGAAGTTCAACTAAATTAACCTACAAGATAAACCATGCATTAGTAATTTCATACTAAATTGATAACGATCGGTTCAGATCTGAAGGAAGTCTCTTCATTTACTTATACCGTGTGCACAATGTCGTGCGATCGATGGATATATAAGTAATGACTGGCCAACTGCAAGTATATTCGCCTTGCTTGAACACAATGAGCGACTGATAGGAATATTCAATGTGTTAGAGAGAGATTATTTGATTCGTACTTAGATCGTATGTAAAATGTGTTGGATAAAGAAATGGAACGCCCGTACAGTTAGACAGTAGAACAGATTGAATATACCTCTCTCAACCCTAACCACATAAACTCGCTATTCGTCTTCGTCTTACTACATTGTGGTAGATCAATCACTCCCCGGCGTTCATACGGTATACGTCACAAAGTCAAAAATGGTTTTACGTAATAGTTTAAGTAATTTTATTACCAATTTAATAAAGTAGATGAGTCGTGTAGTTTCAAAATCAGAAACATCCGATTTTTATCAAAAATTATATTCATATAGTAATTAATGTCGTAATATACTCGTACACATGATATACGAGGGTCAACTTTTATATTTTTACAAAATCTGGAAAAAAACAAAATTTTAAGAAACAACTATTTTGAAAATAATAAAATAAAATAAAACAATAACTTTGTTATACCAAAATTCTTTCAATGGAGACTGTGGTTAAATAAAAATTTTAAAAAAAGGTATATAACCCCTTACCACACTTATTAGTCGTATCCTAAATACGTATTTCGACAACTAAGTTGTCATCATCAGTAGGTAAAAACTACTAATTAAAAGTCGCACATGGGGCACAGTTAAACAAGAGAAACGCTTCCGCACAACTATTATACACTGCAACCCTGTATAGACTAAATTTAACAAGTCAATCTAAAACTACGAGATAAACGCGTACCTACTTTAGGAAAGGTCTAAACATATGTTAAATTGTCGGACAAAGGAACGGCAGACATCCTCTCTAAGGGGGGCGGCACTTCGATTTTTAAAAACTACGATGACCCACTATTAAACTTAGATAAACCACCTTTTATTTTCAACAAACCAATAGTATATTTAAACGTATTTACTCGAGTACATGTATAGTAAAAATATCTATTTTGGGTAGGGGTGTAAAAATATTTCCAATTACAAATGGTTAAAAAATGCTAAAATCGGAAAGTGTGGTCGTATATTGTAAAAACTGTACTCTATTGAAAATTCTAAGAAGGACAAAATTTTGAAGGAACCGTTACATATGAAAAAACAAGACATCTGACTGTGTTGACTTATATTAAATGACAATCAAGTAACGTGAGAAGGTTCTATGAATTATTAGATATTGTTGGTATATAATTTAAAAGTTAATTATAAATAGGTGACATGTTATTGTTAAGGAGGTAATTTTTGTGTTTCTTCATATGTATGGCTTCTCACATGTCTAAAATTTCTGCTGTTACCCACCCACCCTTTTAAGTTAATAAAAATGTGAATAAACAGCTGAACGGTATAGGTGATTTATCGCTATTCAAGGAGGTATGTTTATTTTTATTTTTCGCTATAAATATACTTTCATAAGCATCTAGTTCGTGGGGTTTATTAATTCCTTTGATCAACTTCAAACCTGTAATCGACACATTGTGCAGTGTGCTCAAAGCGTGATTTGCGACATTTGATTTATCCGGTCTATTGTATTTGATATGTGATATGTGTTCTTTAAAACGGGTTAATATAGGTCGTTTAGTTTGGCCTATATATTTCAAATTACAATCCGCGCAACTAATTTCATATATCCCTGATTTCGAATTGGAATTAATTCTATCTTTAGTATTCCCTAGCAGACTTTTGATGGTGTTTTCGGACCGAAAGGCTACCTGGAGACCTCTTTCTTTCACAACTTTATTAATGTTTTTCGTGACGGGGTGGTATGGTAGACATATGTGCTTTTTCTCTTGGTTACTTTGGGATATCAAATACAATCCGCGAATCCACGAGTTTGATATCCCAAAGTAACCAAGAGAAAAAGTACATATGTCAACCATACCACCCCGTCACGAAAAACATTAATAAAGTTGTGAAAGAAAGAGGTCTCCAGGTAGCCTTTCGGTCCGAAAACACCATCAAAAGTCTGCTAGGGAATACTAAAGATAGAATTAATTCCAATTCGAAATCAGGGATATATGAAATTAGTTGCGCGGATTGTAATTTGAAATATATAGGCCAAACTAAACGACCTATATTAACCCGTTTTAAAGAACACATATCACATATCAAATACAATAGACCGGATAAATCAAATGTCGCAAATCACGCTTTGAGCACACTGCACAATGTGTCGATTACAGGTTTGAAGTTGATCAAAGGAATTAATAAACCCCACGAACTAGATGCTTATGAAAGTATATTTATAGCGAAAAATAAAAATAAACATACCTCCTTGAATAGCGATAAATCACCTATACCGTTCAGCTGTTTATTCACATTTTTATTAACATAAAAGGGTGGGTGGGTAACAGCAGAAATTTTAGACATGTGAGAAGCCATACATATGAAAAAACACAAAAATTACCTCCTTAACAATAACATGTCACCTATTTATAATTAACTTTTAAATTATATACCAACAATATCTAATAATTCATAGAACCTTCTCACGTTACTTGATTGTCATTTAATATAAGTCAACACAGTCAGATGTCTTGTTTTTTCATATGTAACGGTTCCTTCAAAATTTTGTCCTTCTTAGAATTTTCAATAGAGTACAGTTTTTACAATATACGACCACACTTTCCGATTTTAGCATTTTTTAACCATTTGTAATTGGAAATATTTTTACACCCCTACCCAAAATAGATATTTTTACTATACATGTACTCGAGTAAATACGTTTAAATATACTATTGGTTTGTTGAAAATAAAAGGTGGTTTATCTAAGTTTAATAGTGGGTCATCGTAGTTTTTAAAAATCGAAGTGCCGCCCCCCTTAGAGAGGATGTCTGCCGTTCCTTTGTCCGACAATTTAACATATGTTTAGACCTTTCCTAAAGTAGGTACGCGTTTATCTCGTAGTTTTAGATTGACTTGTTAAATTTAGTCTATACAGGGTTGCAGTGTATAATAGTTGTGCGGAAGCGTTTCTCTTGTTTAACTGTGCCCCATGTGCGACTTTTAATTAGTAGTTTTTACCTACTGATGATGACAACTTAGTTGTCGAAATACGTATTTAGGATACGACTAATAATTGTGGTAAGGGGTTATATACCTTTTTTTAAATTTTTGTTATACCAGTTTATTCACATGTAATAGTGACCGCGGTTTCGACATACAATGTCATTATCAAACTGCAAAAGTTACAGGCCTACATAGATCTTATAAATGACACAAAAATATATGGGGGTGGTTTATGATGTTATTTAAAATTACTACTATATACTTAACTATTATATACAACATTGGAAAAGAGGTGTATATATAAGATCCAACTGGTCGTTAAGAACAATATCTATTGTGTTGTTGCCGCTTTTAAAAATTTCAAGTGATTTAATTTACGACATTTTTCGGCCAAATGCAATATTTTATGATGACCAAATGTATGCCTTTCTGTAATAAGATGGCTTGCGAATGTTGAATCTGTCTTCTTTAGTTTATATGACCTCATGTGTTCTTTTACCCGTATAATAAAACTTCGACCAGTCTGACCTATATATACACTTTTACAATCATTACAATATAATTTGTACACTCTTGATTTATTATTGATATCTGTTTTAGGTTTTGCGTTAAAAATGAAATTACTTGTTTTTACATATGGTTTATAAGCTATACTAATATTTTTTGAAATTATATTTATATATTTATATTATATATATTATATATAGGTCAGACTGGTCGAAGTTTTATTATACGGATCTTTTAGAGTCACTTGAAATATTTAAAAGCGGAAACAACACAATAGATATTGTTCTTAACGACCAGTTGGATCTTATACGGGGTGTATTATGAAAAACCTTTGGGGCTGTAGCTTCCTTATATTTTATCTGATTTTAATGAATGATATGTCAAACTAAATCGTTTTTAAAGCACTGTAACCTGTTTTTTTAAAAAAAAATTTTTACATTTCGTTTTTGACAGACTAGTAAATTTTTTTTTTAAATTGTACTTCATATTTTTTTTTACTTATTCTAATAAACATTTATTTCCTGAAGACACCTCCATTAAATTGAGTGACAAATTTTTTATTATTAAAAAAAAAACAACGAAATTTACAGAAATCAAGCTATCATATATTTTAATGAATCAAATGTTCGAAACTGGCCCCATTTTGTTCCAGACACATTTGACACCTTCTATTAACTCCAACTGCGGCGTTTAATATAAGATTTGGTGGTATTTCATGACATACTTGTACTATCCTTCTTACTAAATCATCTCTGGTATCAGGTGGAGTCAAATAGACATGATCTTGAATGTAAGACCACAGAAAGAAATCCAGTGGATTCAGATCTGGCGATCTAGCAGGCCCTCGAATAGGTCCGTAGGTGCCCATCCATCTGACGCCAAAATAATTATTTAGAAAATCAGTATTCATTCGTGCATTATGGGCTGTGGCACCGTCCTGTTGGAACCCCACCCTGTTTAACTCAGCAAGTGGCAACTCATCTAAATAATCGCCTAATTCATTGCGTAACAAATTATTATACTTTTCTTGGTTTAGATTACCCTCCACAAAAAAAGGCCCTACTACTCTATCGCCTAAAATGCCACACCATACATTTACACACCATTTCACACACCATTACACACCATTTTCCCAAAAGTGCATTCATCTGACCACAACACACGACGATAAAAAATTGGATCTTCCCTTAGTTTATTCATGAAAACCGTGCAGAATTGAACCCTTCGTTGAGGGTCGTTTTCACCGAGAGCATGCACCTTCCGTGGTTTATAAGGAAAGAACTTGTGCTTCTTCAGAATGTACTGAACCGTAGAATGTGATACCTGCATGTAGTGAGCAATTTCTCGCGTAGACGTATTAGGGTTTTCTTCCACATAGAGCAAGACACTTAATTCTAAATTTTGATCCTGAATTACACGTGCGTTTATTTTCGGTTTTTTGAATGATCCAAAATTTCGTAAATTTCGCACGAGCCTTCCAAACTTATCGGCACTTGGACGCAGTCTGTCAGGAAAACGATTTCCATAAAGTCGCAAAGCTGCTGCAGAATTTGTTCCGCATTCAAAATATGCTTGAATCGCATCCACACATTCGCCATTATCCATTTCAATAACAAAATTTAGAAATAAATCGTTGAAAATGTTATAATGAATGTGTGACTGACAGATGTCACAGCTCTCTTCGAAAATTTGGAATGCACTTTTATCGTTCAATATGACTGCTTGATTTTTAAATTTTTAAAATAAACACTGTAAATGTTGTTGTTGACCCACCGCTCACTGATAACATTGGTTTGTAATCTTTTATTGGCTATATAGTATTGAATGTAAGTGATTTTAAAAGGTACACACATTTGCTGGTAATAAAATGAAATAGAGTATTTAAAATGCATTTAAGAAATCTCTGTGTTCGGAAAAACCAGAATAAATCGAACTAAAAAAAACCTTCAATTTCTCGATTTTTTTTCATACAAGGATATCGTTGTTTATAGTTTCATATTCAGAAAAAGTAATATATTTGAATAAGGAAAAAAAAGTATAGTGCAATTTAAAAAAATACAGTTTGCAGCTGTCTGTCAAAAACAAAGTGTAAAAAAAAATTCAAAGCTGATCACGTTACAGTGTTTTTAAAACGATTTAGTTCGACGTATAATTTATTACATTCGGATAAAAAATAAAAAAGTTACAGCACGAAAGGTTTTTCATAATACACCCGGTATATACACCTCTTTTCCAATGTTGTATATAATAGTTAAGTATATAGTAGTAATTTTAAATAGCATCATAAACCACCTCCATATATTTTTGTGTCATTTATAAGATCTATGTAGGCCTGTAACTTTTGCAGTTTGATAATGACATTGTATGTCGAAACCGCGGTCACTATTACATGTGAATAAAGTGGTATAACAAAGTTATTGTTTTATTTTATTTTATTATTTTCAAAATGAATTACCACAAAGTTACGGCTACCAGTATTAATTTTCTTAAACAACTATTTTATTGTTTTCCAAAATATTCGCCTTTATGGTCACTTTTGCATGCGTATTGTTCTCAAAACATTTTTTTCACTCTGAAGGTTGTATCAAACATGGTTTTCAAAGGCTTCAACTGCTTCTTGAGATGTTGAAAATCGCTGTTCCCGCATTTTTTGTTTCACAGTTGAAAACAAAAATAAATTATTCTGCGACAAGTGAGGTGAATATGGACAATCCGACATTATTTCAAATTTTTCTCCTTCAAATAGTCTACAGTTAGACGTGCTGTATGGGAACTCGCATTGTCGTGATGCAGAATAATGGGAAGTTTTGGTTGTTCTTCCTGGTTTCGTCTATAACTTTTGGTGACTGCTTAAGATAATGGACGATCCGACTATTTTTCTAGAACAAAATGGATCAGAAGTTCAAGGCAATAGTGTGTTCGTTGCTTTAAATTCGTTTATTAAGTGTAACAAAATCTAAAGTTTGTAGTAATCGTGAACTTGTAGAGAATATTTTTTAATCAGTTTCCTAATCATGATTTATAGATAGGTATACGAACTTTATTAGCTCCTCAAATTTACTGGTTATATCATAGAAAAAAAGTATTATATCGTTAAAGATTGAACTAAAATCTTTTTTTTGAAATAATTTACGTTTATGTTCACTAATTCACATGAATTAAATAACTAGGCACCGGACACGAGAGGCCGATGACTCATCGCCCACACGAGTACTATTGAAAATTTGTATTTTTAAAGAGTTTTTAATTTTATTTATTTAATTGGAAAACAAACGGGTGGTGATCTATAAAATACGAAATACATTTTTATTAGTTCATTTTGTAGTTAAAGTTGAGTAAAGAATATTAATATTAACTAGCAATACTTTCTCAAGGTTCTCTTCTGTAAAATATGTTCTCTTCGAATGAAATACATCCTCGTAGATAGAAAACATCCTTTTTACATCGCAACTGGTTATAGGTGCATACTGGAAATATTCTATTATTTCAGCGTATTTAGCAGTTAGATTTTGAGGCATTATCCCCATACACAATTGCCGCAATGTTATTATTATACATCCATCTGCCATCCCCAAGGAAATCCCACTAAGATATACATCCGGGAGACGCTAAAATATTAGCGAATTTTATTAGATGAAAACCACAATCGCTGGGCAAAGTACATATTTATCACAGATCAAATTTGTAATCAATCATACCCCAAGTACAGTACATAACCACTGTCTAGTTACTATATTTACAGGTGACGCTCCACAAAGACCTTGGACTATGCTGAATTAATCAAAATATCTGAACGAACAAATGAGGTGAGAGAAAGGCTAAATAACCCGGAAATTGAATTGGGAACGCAAACAGAATGTTAAAAATAAAAATTATAAAACTTATAATGTGGGAGACTTAGTCATTGTAAAAAAAGTTTATGAGTGTCAGATTTAAAAAACCGAATAATGGGGTCTTATCAAGTTCCATTTGAAATAAAACTAAAGTTAGGAGATAACACATATGTACTTATTGAACCTGATACAGGTTACATTAAATGCTGATACCATATCTTTATGTTAAAAGACTTTAACAACGAAACATAAAAAACAGGCGTATACAAAGTTGTATAAAACGTTAACCTAAAACACAATAAAAAAAAAATTAAATTTATAAAATAGAATTATTTAGAATATTTATACTGATTTATAACAACAAAATAAAGATATATATATATATTAAAAATGTTTGAATAATAAAAAGAAAACCTTAAAAACAATTATTACTTATATACTAAGATTAACGCAATTTTACAGATACAATAACATTTTTACTTGACTCATTTTTAGTAACTTTCTTTGGTTTGTGCCCAGATTTGGGAATTCTTGTTCCTACATGTGAAAGTTCGGAAATAAGAAAGGCCTTCCTTGTTGTACACTCCATGCCTTTTTATTTAATGGGGATTTTTGTAATGAGTCAACTCTCATAAGAAAGCCTAGGAACAAGAAAAGAGACATTAATAAAGCCGTTGGCATAAGTTAGAATTTAAGCGGCCAGAATAACCGTATATTTCCTATGAAATTATTAAATAAATTAGATTTGTGCATTAAATGTCTGTATTTATGTAAATGTTTGTCTTTTCATTTTTTGATGTCACTTTCTTTTATATTTTTGTATTTCCGAAGTTTTTTAACTTATTTAATAGAATTAAAATATGGTCAATATATTTATGTAACGACAGTACTATTTAAAAAGACTATGTCGGGATGTGGAATCAAATGTACGCGCGAGCGCTGTACCGAATATTTAACCGAATTTAAAATTTGACACATGTATATTAGATTTAAGAATTTTACAATTTATCCAAACGATTATTTTATTTACTATAATTCTCATAAACTATTTTAAAATGGATTAAATTTTAGGAATAATAATATCGAATGAGAAGCCATGAAAAAAAACAATTGCTGCTAGAGATCTTCTGGCAAAAATCAAAAAAATAAGTACGCGTCTTTTTATAAGCTACCGCGAATATTAAAAATAAGTGGAAAAACAGCAGTTACTTACCCCAAGTAAAAAGAAATATTTGTAAGTCATTTACGCTTCCGAAGAATACATTTTAAAACATCAACCACTGGAATATAGGTTAGAATTTGCTTATTAAAATTCCGAGGGACGCTAATCATCGTACGAGTTCTACAGAAGCCCTAGCCTCATCAAAATGTTCCCGACTACCAGCAGAATTCGTACTTCTGGAAGGTACAAATCACCTACATTTGAGTATTTTTTAATTCACATTTAAAATATAAAATTAATTTAAAATTTTGCAAAATAATAATCGTTTTAATACTTTTATAAACGTAAATACATTTTCATTTAGTTAAATTTAGCATTTAAAAGAGAAATATAGAGTTCTATCTGTGGTGATAATTAGAAAATTTAATAATTTAAGTGTATTAATTGGATAATCAAGCGACTTGAAACATGTGATCACGTGACCAGATAGTTTGGTTATATAACATTTGTAGTCTTACCTTAAACCGATAGATCACATTAAACAATTTATTTTACTTTGAAAACTCCTGTTTTTTTTACGGAAGGATTTAGATTATTATTTCATTCGACAACTTTGATTTGTCGAGTCACTTTTGCTACCACTTCAAAATCATATCAACATGAAAACCATTACTTACACCATTAAGAATAATTAGTACTGATTACTATATGTGTTAAATAAGAGCTAGTCAAGGTAATATCGAAAGCTGTTTCCAAAATATTAGGACGACCCCTTTGTGTTAGTAAGATAAGTATATTTTTATATTAATAAATAAATGTATATACCCGATAAATGTATTAATAATTTGTAGTGACATGTATGTAAGAATAGGGTAAATCTCTAATTATGTAAAAAGAAAACTTTATATTTGAAATAATTCAATATTTACACCTTATTATATTACATAACACCTTATATTTACTTAATAATAATTATTATTTATTATTTTTATTATACGAACAACAGCTGTATATTAATTTGACCATCCAACATGGTCGGAGTTAAATAACACTTTACACTTGTTTTATTTTTAAAAACAATCTTTATTTTAAAATCAAATGTACAATGTTATAACGTTTGAATTCTTATTAATTTGCTAAGTTCTTATTACTATGACAAACAAACTTGAATTAACATTATATGCATCTTAAACTTATAAAGAAATCTCGGTGACGCTGCTGACTAAGCTTTACGAAAGGAAGCAGCGTAATACCTTATCTTATTTCTAGGAATTGTTATGCAGTGGAAAACTACTGCATATACAGGTAGTTTAATTATAATGTGTTTATATATATTTATTATATATTTTAATTATATAACTCCTCCCTCCTTAAGTTCGAAAAATTGGGGTTGAGTGAACTTCATATTTTGAGAGGTTTCGCCTTGTAAAGGGGTAGTTAATTTTGGTTTCTGTGTTTTTATTTTCAGCTTTTCAAAGTATTTTTTATAAACATAATACATTAAAGTACATGTAATTATTACAATAACAATTATAATTGATACAGTATGAAAATTATTATAAGTGGATATATTTTCTAAGTTTAATGGTTTTATTGATTCAGACATTGTTTTTATATTTTTAAGTTCGTTAAAATCTAATGTCTTTAATTTTACAAAATTATGTCGTTCTAGAGTATTACTTATGTTTTCTAATTCCAATAGTGGAAGTTCGAAGACAAGTTCTTCATGCGCACTTTCTTCTCGCTGGAAGTATTGATTATTTATCCTTATTGGAAATTGGTCCATGGAGATGATTGTTGGGTGATGTATCTTGTGTAGACCGTTGTCGTCGCCTTGTGATTGAACAGTGACGGGTTCGACAGGAACTATCAGTATTTGATGTCCATTGATTTGTTGTATGCTTGTATTGTTCAGCTCGACTTTCATTGTCGGACAGGTATTGGAACCATTACGAAGGATATCCATTAAACATTTTTGATTTTGCTTGACCATCTTGCTTTTGCAGTAGTAGTAATTTTCTATCTCAGGGCAGATTTCATTTGAAGTCCAATAATTGTAAGTGTTGAACATCAGGTAAGGGTGTTCAGGTATGACAATTTGATTTTTTACAGGTATAGGGTATAATTGGAAATAATCATATGGATGAGATACAATAGGGACGTGAATTTTAAATAATATGATGTCATCGTGTAAGACTACTTGAGTCGCAAATAAATTATAATAATATATGAAATTACTTAATTTTGGAATCTGATTCGGGTTATACATTTTATGTAGTTTATTTAACATTTGTTCAAGTTCCTCTGGTTTTAAAATTGATATATGTAATGTATTTAATTTAGCGAATGAAATAGAGGTTCTTATTTCTTCAATAAGTGTTTTAATAAAATTTAATTGGATTACTAGGCCATCTACAATTGTTATGAGAGATAGTGTTTGTTCGAATGTATTAGTTGATTGTACGTATTCTTTTTGAATTTGATTTAATTGATTAGCAAGAGTGTCTTGATTTTCTTTTAAGATTTTGAAGGCGTCGTTATATTTTAGAGTAATTTCTCTTAGAACATTTGTTTGTTCATTTACTTTATCTTGTGTTAATTTTTCTGTTTTTAAAATATTTTGAATGTAGTGATCGATTTCGTTTTTATCATCTTCATCTAAAGTTCCGAAAAACCATTTACTTACTTTTCCTACAGCATTTATTAAAGCTCGTTTAGTTCTTTTGCTTGCATACGTGAATACTTTTAATTTATTTTCAATGTCTTTACTTAACTGTTTAGCGTATCTGATTTTATTTATGACAAAAACATGGAAGTGATTTAGCTTACTGTTTAAATTGTTTTCTAGTGAATTTAATTCTTTATTTATTCCATTCAATATTTCTGTAGGGTGAGTTATATTTATATGATATTTAAAGGTATGTCTAGAGGTGATTAGTTTTACTTTACCTATTTGTACAGGTAATATGGGGTTGTGTACTTCTTTAATTTGGAGAGTATCAATCCCATTATACAGAAGGCTCATCGTTAAAATTATTTGAACGATTATCTTCATTTTGTTTATCTTGTTTTTCTTTATCTGAAACAAGATGTTGCGGTTTTAGTGTTTTAATATGGTATTGTTTACTTCCTACCTTTACCTTTTGTTGTTCAGGTAATATCTCGCATTTGTCTAATTTTTTATATAATAATGACGATTTATTAAGTTTTTTGCTCGCGTCGAGTTGTGTTTTTTGATATATCGGTTTGTTATCATCGAATACGGGTATTGTTTTATCTTTGTTTCGTTTTTCTAATGTTTTAGATTGTTTTTCTAATAATTTGCTGTGAATTTCCGCAGAGAGAATTTTTAAAGTTTCTGCATGATCATTTATATAATGGGTTATGCGTTCGTTTTCGTTCATTTCAAATGGGGTTTTTAAATTCAAGTCGATTTTTAATATTTGGAAGGGTGTATAATTCGTAGTCGAATGAATACTATTGTTATAAAGTAGTAATGCGTAATTTATTAGATTAGAAATTGGTATTTTTGGTTTTTGGTCTTTTAATATGCGTAAACTTTCGTTTAAAGTGGAATGGAATCTTTCAACAGGACTGTTGCTGTTGGGATTAAATGGGGTAGTATAGTGTATTTCGATTCGGTGTAAAGAACAAAGGTCTTGTAACACTTTATTTTTAAATTCAGTTCCATTATCGCATGTTATTTTGTGGGGAAGACCGTAATGGCTGAGGAACACAATTAGTTTATCGGCAATCTCGGTTGCACATAGTGAATTTAGGTAATATGCTTGTCCAAATTTAGAAAAACTATCTATAATGGTTAAAAATGATTGAGAGTCAAATTTATAAGTATCGATGTATAGGTGTTCGAGAGGTCTAGAACCTATCTCTGTTGGTTTAAAAATGATTGAGTGAGGATGTCTTTCGTATTTTGTCTTTTGGCAAATTTCACATGAGTTAATATAATTTATCACGTCTTGGTCGATATTAGGCCAATACAGGTGTTTTTTAATAGCAAGAAGGTTTTCATTTATACCTCTGTGATTCGTTTTCGTTTCGTGATAATACTTTAATTTAAGTTGTCTTTCTTCTTCTTCTGTTACATCGGTTAATACTTTGTTTGAAATAATTAATTTAAAAGCGTTACTATGAAATAGTTCTGACATTATGTTAGAAAATACAGTTTTTAGTTGTTCATTTTTAAAGTATAAACAATAGGTTGTTTTGGGTTTCAAATATTCTTTTACTAATTGTATAATTGAATTTTGAATATCTTCTTCAGATAATTGCCATAAAAGTCGATTTTTGTCGAATATTATTTCTCGGATGCAACGGTGTTGTGGATATTTAGTGGTTGACAAAATGATTTGATTTTTGTACGTATTTAAGGCTTTTTCTGGAAATGAAATAGTCAATATGGGATTTTCTATGCTAGTATGTGCCGTTTGTGAGTCTGTGATGTTTTGTTCGTTGTTTGAGTAAGGGGAATTAAGTTTGATATTCTGTAAGATTTTTATTTTTGGTTTGTTAGATATATTCTCTGGATTTTCGTCGTGTACAGATGGTGAATCTATTTCAATATCGTCCGGGATCGGATCTTTCGGGTCAATATTATTTATGAGAGATATTGTATCGTGATTTTCTTCTATTGGATTGATCTCAACTCGGGATAATGCGTCGGCGTTAGTATTATATTTACCTTTTTTATATATAATCTTGTAGTCGTATTCTTCTAGTTTTAATCGCCAGCGTACAAGTTTCGAATTTGGTTCTTTAAGTGAGAATAACCATTGAAGTGGTTTGTGGTCACTAATGATGTTAAATTTAGTTCCAAATAAATAGGGTCGAAATGTTTTTACTGCCCATACTACAGCTAACAATTCTTTTTCTATGGTGCTGTAGTGAATTTCGGCGGGATTTAGGGTACGTGATGCGTATGCGACTGGTAAATCCTGACCAATTGAACCTTGTGATAAAATTGCGCCAATTGCAAAGTTAGAGGCATCAGTTGTTACGTTGAACGGTTTATTAAAATCGGGATACTGTAATATTGGGTCGTTCATTAAAATATTCCTACACGTTTCAAAGCTTTTAACAAATTCCGGGGTATGTTTAATTTGTATTCCCTTTTTCAAACAATTTGTTAATGGTTTAGTTATTTTCGCAAAATTTTTTATAAATTTTCGGTAGTATCCTACCAATCCTAAAAATGATTTAATTTCTTTGGCTGTGTTAGGTATTGGGAAATTTTTTATTGCTTGTATTTTTTTCGGGTTCGGTTTTATTCCGTTGGGCGTTATAATATGTCCTAAAAATTCAACAGTTTTACACAGAAATTCTGATTTATCAATTTGAATTTTTAAACCGGCTTCTTTGAGTTTTTTAAATACTAGTTTTAAATCGTTCATGTGTTCTTGTAAAGATGTGGAAAATATAATAATGTCGTCCATATAGACAAGACAATTTTTATTTAATAATTCTTTTAAAATGTTATCCATTACTCTTTGAAATGTCGCGGGGGCATTTTTTAATCCGAAAGGCATTCGTGTGTATTGATAATGACCGTTTTCGACAGTGAAAGCTGTTTTTTCGATTGAATTTGGGTGCATCTCTATCTGATGGAAACCTGAAGCTAAATCTATCGTCGTAAAATAATTACAGCGACCTAATTTGTCTAAAATATCCGTTATGTTCGGTAAAGGGTAGCGATCATCTATTGTTTTCTCATTTATCTTTCTATAGTCGATTACCATTCTCCATTTCTTTTGATTGCTTGCATCAGCTTTTTTTGGGACAATCCATACAGGGCTGGACCAAGGGGAATATGAATGTTCTATTATTCCGTCTTCTAATAGCTTGTTAATTTGTTTATTTATTTCGTTTTTGTGAATATAGGGGTATCGATATGATTTGGTGTGAACTGGGATCTCGTCGGTTGTTTTTACTTCGTGTTTTACTTTGTTCGTGAATGTTAATTTATTTTTGTCATTGTGAAATAATTCTGAAAATTCGGAAACTATTTTCGCTAATTGGGATTTTTCTTCAATATTTAAATGATCTATTCTTAAATTATTAAGAGAAATATTTGAGGGTTCTGAATAATTATTATAATTTATTTCTGTTTGAAATTGTTCTATATTATAACATTCGAATTCGTTTTCTATAAATTCACTAGCGTATGGCGTTAACATATCTTTTCCGATACAAACTGTTTGTGATATTGATAATTTATTAGTTAATTCAATTATTGTCTGGTTATCTCTTATTCTTAAAATTCCGGGCGAAATGATAGCGGTGCCATTCTGTGTTGTTAATTCGGGAATTATAATTTCGCAATCTGGTAAATCTGTATTTATTTTCTTTAGTATTGAGCTTTCGGGTGGTATTTCTAATACTTGCGAATCAAATTCGTTTCGATAATATATAGGTATTTTTAATTTATCGTTATATAAATTTCTATTTTCTAGATCTAAATTTAATTTTAACTTCCTTAAATCGCGTATGCCGATAATACCATCGAAATATTCGTGAAAGGGAAAGAGAACAAATTCTATATTTCCTTTTAGAGGGAAAAACTCATTGAAATAGGGTATTTTTGCTTTGGCATCTGCTCGTCGGGATCCTGCACAAGTTTGTATAGGTGTAATGGCTTTGAATATTGTTTTAGGGTAATATTTTTCTGCTATCGAGGGTCTTAGTATCGAAGGGTGACATCCGGTATCGATTAGTAACTTAATGGGTGGATTTTGGATTTGTATATACGGTAACGAATTTGGGATTATATTATTTAAATCTATTCCTTTCTTTTTACTGAGGCTGGTACTCGAAAATTTACGTTATCCTCTTCTGGTGTTTCCATTTGGTCGTTATGTTCATAATATTCTTGATAGTTAGGTTGATCAGTATAGGGCTGGTATTCGTCATCGTTAAAGTTTTGGGGTTCATCGATTTCGTCGTGATCGTAATTTTCGGTGTCGTTGTCGATTTCGTAGCTTGAATCGTATTCGAAATAGGGGTTTGTTTCTTGGTTAAATAATTCTTCTACGTTCATTGGATGTTGAGGGGCGGTATTTTGAGTAGATCTGTATTGTTGGGGAAAATTCCTTATTTGTTTACTAGGGAGACTACTTGTTATTGACATAGGCTCTGGTTTATGAGAAGGGATTTTACCTTGTGGTTTAAATACATTTTGTGGTTTTCCAAATACTTGTTGATTTGTCGGGAAGGTTTGTTTTATTGGTCTAGTTTGTATATTAACGGGACCTGTTGGAAATCTGGGTAAATTATTATGCGTTTGCGGTAATTGTTGCGATGCAAAGTTTGGTCTATGATTGAAAGGGTTTGGCTGAAATGAATTCGGTCTTGAAAAGTTTGGTTGAATATACCTATTTGGAGTATACTGAGTGTACGATGTTGATGGCATTTGTTTTACAAATTGTGGTCTCGAGTTATTAACAATTGTTTTATTAATATGAGGTTTTTGTAATTGAATAGCTTGACTTTGTAAATTATTAAGTCTTTGTGTAGAGTAATATTGTTTGTGGACAATTTGACATGCTGCGGTAAAATGTTCGGGTTGTTCTAGTTGTAAAATATATCGGTAAATTCCGTCTGTATTAATCATTAACAAATCTATCGCATCATTTTCTAATTGCTCTATTAAATAATCTTTTCTGCCGTTATCTAAAGTATCGTCAGAGAAAATCTTTGTCGCTAATCGCGTTTTCAAACATTTAACTCTATCAATGAACTCTAACAAATTTTCATTTCTATTTCTAATAGTATGTTTAAATTCTTGCGCTAAGGTGCGTCTATCTAATCTGTCTCCAAAATGTTCGCGTAATGCTGTTTTAATATCAGGCCACTCTTGTATATTTCTTTGTAAAATAAAATCTAACACTTGATCTTTAAGTTTGAAAATTAATACATTTGACACAAATTGTTTTAAACTATCGTCTTCATTTCTACCATATTGATTGTAGAATTTGTCACAAATTGAAATAAAACTTTCTAAATGTAATGAATTACCGTTAAAACTCGGAATAAAATCAGCGTTTGCCTTAGCTGCTGTGATTGTGGGTGTTTTTTGTGTTTGTTGTTGAAGCAAAGCAGGCGTTGGTGCATTTAAATTAATCGGTACATAAGGTACATTAATATTTGGTTCTGTCATTTTTCTATTACTTAGTGAAGATTCTGTCTTTGGCATTTAATAACTAATTCTATTATAAATCTAAACTAACACTAAATTGTTTCTGATTGATTCTGTTTCGATTGATTCTGTTTCGATTGATTCTGTTTCACTTGTTTGTATGACTTATATAAGGTTTGAACAAATATATTTCCTACACGCGATCGTTAAAAGAAATTATTTGCGTCTTACGAAGTCTATTTTGTTTGCGGGACGGTCAAAAGGAATCGTTCAACACTTACCTTATTTGTAGTAAAGATGTTGCTTTCCGTAGGACCTCGGGCTCGGGTACTGGATTGAATGATTGAAATCAACGGCAACTTTTGGGGATCTTCTCCATGGGCTACCTTTCCAGCATCCTACTGACTGCGCCAGTTAAATAACACTTTACACTTGTTTTATTTTTAAAAACAATCTTTATTTTAAAATCAAATGTACAATGTTATAACGTTTGAATTCTTATTAATTTGCTAAGTTCTTATTACTATGACAAACAAACTTGAATTAACATTATATGCATCTTAAACTTATAAAGAAATCTCGGTGACGCTGCTGACTAAGCTTTACGAAAGGAAGCAGCGTAATACCTTATCTTATTTCTAGGAATTGTTATGCAGTGGAAAACTACTGCATATACAGGTAGTTTAATTATAATGTGTTTATATATATTTATTATATATTTTAATTATATAACTGTCGGCAAATTTACCATTTCACATTTATACAATTATATGTTCTTATTAATATATATATATATATACCCCATCCAGCATGTCTTTCAAGGGAAAATTGAATATCGTGACGTTCCCCATGTCTTCGTCTGACTCTCATGCGGCCATCATGCAAACTTATACAATATTGAGTAGCATCACTATGCCATTCCACGTTTCAGTGCATTCGCATCCTACACCACATCAAACGTTGCTATCGGTGTTGAGCCGTAAGTGGTAACACAAGAGGTGGTCTACAAGATTGCAAATTGAAAACCATAATTAGGCGATAAACGGTTCAAAAGGTTGTAGGACGACCTTCATTTCCTAACAAAAATAAATACCTGGAGACAAAAATTTGGGGTGATAATGGCGGTTGTTGCGTAGCGCTAGCCACGTTACCATCTTAGTGTACCGAACGGCTCAAATTGTGACAAGTCTACCATGTTCCTACCCCAAGGGCCTGCAAGGCTAGTTACGAGAACTGTTACTATTAAATATTATGAAAACAGAAATTTAGGTATCTTTTTCTAAACAATTTTCTTTTTTTTCCAGGTAAGTGTCCAAAATCGCATTTGACTATTTCCACAAGTAAGTCAATTGTAATAGATTTGAATATATTTTGTAGAAATACTATTTTAGATGTATAGTTTTAAATATAAATATACTACATGACGTAGAAGTTGTAACACCAAGAAGGGTGGTAATTCTTTGACAAAACTTAGCAGAAATGTATAACTATTCAAAGGTAATAATTGATTATTATTCCCAATAAGCACTATAAGAGATTAGCACAATTTAAGTTTAGTTTTATTAATAATATGCTGGTACCCCCTTTGGTTGATTCCGGTTGTTGGTTGATGTCCTCTTGGGGTAGGTGTCTACAGCAACCTGCCATTAATGGCAAAGAGCTTCCAGTATTTGCGGCGGATTCGCTAAGTTAATTATCTTAATTTCTATTAAAAACTGCGTCGAACTCTTGCCGAAGGCCACATCCGAAGTCACTTGGAATATTTTTCAAATTATTAATAGCCACATCTAATGCGGTTAATCCATCATTTAATTTAAGATTTTGATTTTCAAAGTAAGTGATTAGTTTTGGCAAATTTCCAAAGTGTTCCTGAAGAAAGTACAACTGATTTTTTAAATTTTGGAATTTGTAGTAGTTCCTTGCACTCAGAAATACTTAGAACATCGTCATTTAAACATGTGACGAAATTTTGTAAACTATCGAGATTCTCTGCATAAAAACTACTTGGTTCCAATCATGTTCCCCATCTAGTTATTACTGGAGAGGGAGACAGCAAAAAATTACTATATACCATTCAGCGTTAACAGTTTTTCGATCCTCTAAAGCAATTGTTGCGATGTGTCCTGTACAGCTAAAGAAACAAGCGATCATTTTCTTGAAAGTGCTCCTTGCACGAAAAACTTTTGTGGGGTTCGGTTCGTCTTGGAACACCCATACAGTAGATTGTTTATTTATTTATTTATTGTACATTACAAGAAGAAAATTCCAAATAGCACAATGCATAATACAAAATAAAATGTACACATGTTTGTAAACTATAGTTATAAATGTTATAAATAAAGAAAAATCAAGGAAACCGCAAACTTTTTAGGAAATGCAGAAAGGCTTATTTTGAAATATTATGCAGGTCGACTCCAGACAAAATATTCAGTTCTAATAAAACTCGGTCCATGGGGTTATGCTTACCATATTCAGTTCGATGAAAAAGAATATGAAACGTGTCACCTGAGCGAGAACGAAACGGTGGAACATGGAAAAGCAACAGAGAAGGAAGGGCAGAACAGTCTATGTTACTGATATCCAAGCTTAATAAATGCTTTATGCCTTCTATTCTCCAGCGATTCAATACCCAGTAGTAATCTCTCCGCGTAATTATATAAGTTTTTATCAATTTTTAATTTGAAGAGTATAAAGTTAGCCATTTTACGCTGAATTCGCTCAATCCGATCTATATGAACCCAATGATAAGGAGACCATACCACACAACAATACTCGAGTATAAACCTGACCAGGGCGTTATAAATTTGTATAATGTAGATGATGTTCGTGAAGTAACAGCATACACGTTTAATGAAGCCGCATGACTGCAAGGATTTATTTATAATATGATCTATATGTAAAGTAATTGATAAATCACCATAAAAAACAACGCCCAAGTTTGTAACGTGGTCAACTCTTTTCAAGGCAGTACCTTGCAACATGTAATTAAAGACATAAATATTATTTTTCTTTGAAAAAGTGTTAATATAGCATTTAGCAAGATTAAGAGACATACTGTTGCTTATACACCATGCTGCTAGTAAATCAATATCATCCTGAAGCGCTCTATCGCCATTGCAAGAGTCAACACATTTAAATATTTTCAAATCATCTGCGTAGGCCAAGAAGTTGGAAGAAGTGAAGTATTTATTTAAATCATTTATAAAAAGCAGAAAGAGAATAGGTGCTAAGCGGCTGCCCTGAGGAAGTCCGGAAATAACCGATATAGGCCCGGATGTTTTGATGACAACTTAACTATTTGAGACCTATGAGATAGGCAATAGGCAATCCACAAAATCAAGTTACCACTAATTTCATAAAGACCAAGTTTGTGTAGCAATAGCTTGTGATCCACACAGTCAAAAGCCACAGAAAAACCCACATATACGGTATGAACTTGAGATTCTTGCTCCAGTGCGTCATTAATATAGCAGCAAAACTACAAGAAGTTCGTTTGGGTGCTACGTCCAGACAAGAAATCTTGTTAATTAACATGAATTACTTCACGAAAGGTGTCATAGATAGAACTAGATACAATATGCTCAAAAACTTTTGAAATATTTAATAGTAACGATATTGGACGGTAATTATTAATAAGTGATTTGTCACCAGACTTAAAAACTGGTAGAATGTGAGCAAATTTCCATTGATCGGGAAAACATCCTAATTTCGTAGATAGCTGGTAAATAATTGATAATGGAACTGATAAAGTACAACTGCACATTTTGAGGATATATTCCGGAATACCATCCGGTCCAGGACTGAAACGACCTTTCAGAGAGGAAAGTTTAGAAAACACAATATCGCTGTCAATGATTACATTATTAAGAGTAAAACGATTTGTGAAATGAGATAAATCAAGTTTAGAAAAATTAGTGGCCGTATCATTATGGCTAACATATACTGCTCCAAAAAAATCTGCTAACATATCACACACTTCTTCAAGTTTGTCGTATTCAATCCCATTGTAACTGAGGCATTGGGGTAGACTTAATTTTTTGTTTTTTTGAGTCGAGCAGCTAGAATTCATGAGATTTAAAATGGGAAACTCCATTAGTATGGCACTTGACATAGGTTAACGCCTCACAACTCTAGTGCACAGTTTTACTTTAAATTACTGTAAATCAAGATAATGGGTATTCATTACCTCCTTCTTCGCTTATATTACCACCCCAATTACGGGGAAGCGAAGCTTCTGTACTCCCAGTAGATCTCATCCCAGTAATAGACTCGTGTAGAAGCTTTGGTGTTGATCTTGTGAGTCGGGCAGTTAGAATTCATGAGATCTCGACTGGAAAGGTTTCTGTAGTAAGTCACGGAGCATAGGTTAACGCTTGACAACCCAGATGCGCAATTCTAGGCCCTGTATTGTTCTAGGTCGACTGTGTTCATATGAGCAATTTCCTTATTTCTGTCTGTTTCAGATTTCAAGCCAAAATCTTCACTAATTACTAGGCAACTCTCAGCAATTATTTAACGAAAAAACTACAAACCTGTATATTTCATCTGTCTCTTTTACTTTCTTAAAGCAATTGATAGTAGAAACAGAAATTGTTTTTTCATATATTCATTCTTTAAGTATTAGAACAAATTTCGAAGAAATAAATCGTGTGTCTTTGTTCCTCAAAACAATTCCACATTGTTTTATTAATTAAATATAAGCCCCATTTTAAATTTAAAACAATCAAGTTACTCTTTTTATTAAAATACATATATATAGATACTAAAGGTAATTACTTTTAATACGAAAACTTTTCCGTTTTATATAGTTTTTAATTCCTCGAACTTTTCCGATGTTGAGGTCTGTATATTTTTTCTCTATTTAATTTAAAGCGCAAAGTTTAAAAAGCATATTGAAACGGAGTCATAAATCATACCCGTCGTTGTACGCCCAGTTGATGACATTTTCACAATAGACCACAGCGTTCTCGCCGAAAGGGTCAGTAACCAAGATTATGTAAAACACAATGAAACGTGTTTTGTGTTTTAATATTTAGGCATTCGTGTAGGTCACATGTTTTACAATGGGCGGCGAAGAAAAAAGAATATTGTTTAAGGCAATTACACTTGAAATGATATTAATTAATCAGAATTAACCTAATTACTTATTTAGTTTTATTCTGGCTTCGTTCTATTTATTTTTGTATTGTTTTAATTAATTACTACAAGGAAATATTTTGACCAGCATACGTACAATTGCTCTTTGAGTGGAACTTCGGAAGCGAAAGTCTTCGAGTTTCGATCATTTTTGTGAAAGTTTTCATTATCATAACAAGACACTCATTAGATTTCAGTTTAAATATTTACTTCATAAGTATTTAGACTGAATAAGACAGTAATACCGGGTGGCTAGAAAAAAACGAATCCTGTTTAACCCATTAACTTCCAAATTTATATTATCGACATTTTTTGTCAATTTAAATTAAAAATAGGATTATATTAAAGGTAATAGGTCAATTTATTCGTTGGCAAATAAATATACGCCATTTTTCAAAAAAAAATATTTAAGTCCCATTTGGGATCCATGGCACTTGCCGTTACAAAAATAAAAAAAAAACTGAACCAACATTTCAAACTAAAAAAAATATTTATAATTTATGCCAATTAGGGGAACATTCCATATGCAGTCCAATATTGCATTTTTTACACTATTTGCGAACGTTTGTGTCACATATGGCTTATTTTCTTTGTTTTCCATCAATCGTTCGCTCCAAAACATGTCCAATGGGATCAAATCTAACATCATCAGGCACGCGGCTTTTCCTCACCTTACTAGAACTTGGTCTTCCGGCAAATTTAGGATCGGATAATGATTCTTTCTTCAGATAAGTTCTGGCAATAATGCGTCTAAAATCTAATAATGGGATGTTTTCATTTACTGCAGCATAAAGAGCGTGGGCGTTAACAACCGCAACGTCAATCGTATTTGTGAAAAGAGGGAAATACCATTTCTTACCTCTAAATTTGATTCGATACTTTTGCACATTCCAGTCTAACTTGTCGACCCCTCCCATATGTTTATTGTATTGTCTTCTTTCTTACAATATCTTTTCACTTTTTCTATAGTTTGCAATCCTAAGTAATTCGATAGCATTTTAACACAGCTATTGTCATTCCAAATCAACGCAAATATTTTATTTTTTTCATCATAACGATAATCATATGCCCCGCGTTCCTCTTTTTTTATGATATCAAATTTCAAAGGACACTTGTTCATTCTATTATAGCGTACTGTTCCAGCCGCCTTTATATTTAGTTCTCTCAACTTCAACAATAAATCAAAGCTGGTGAAAAAGTAATCGAAAAATATTTCATATTCTGACGGATATTGCAAAAAAGAGGTCATCTTCATTATCACAGAAGCTCCAACACAACTTACAAGTTGTACTTCTTGGCTCTTTCCTTCATAAATATCCATATGAAAACAATAGCCAGATTTAGAGCAGCACATAGCCCATTGTTTGAATCCAAATCTTATTGGTTTTCCCCTAATAAACTGTTTCAGGTAATGGTGGCCATAGTAACGCACCATTTGCTCATCTATTGAAAGCTTTTGTGCATATATACCGAACTTTTTGAAATTTGTGTTCAATTTGTTTATCAAAGGACGGATTTTAAATAGTTTGTCTTGTTTGGTGGATATGAGACTATTGTCGTTAAAATGCAGGTTTTTTTAATTTCCAAAAACCTGTGCTTAGGCATGCAGTTTCTAACGCATGTAAGATTTATATCTTCATCCTCCGACCAATATAACTGCTCTTGGGGCAACGAATTGTACCCTGATAGCAAACAAATTCCAATAAACTTTTTAAGACAATTTGTGGAAAGTTCAAAGTTATGTCTGTTGTTTTGTCTAGCGTAATTTACACTTTGGATAGCTATATGGTTTAGTAAATCTTCGTCGAAAAGTTCTTCAAATATCTGAACCGGTGATTTACCTTTCAAGTTTTGAATAATCTGTGATTTCAATTCAGATACATTGTTGCTTTCAAATGATGTATTAGTCAAATTTATGTCCTGCTTTTTCCACTCACTTTTTGGCAAGAAATTACGTTTTGATTTTACTATAGATGCTTGATTTTGATCGACATTCAGAGCGCTGGAATGGATTTCTAGTTGTCCAGGAACGTCTTGTGGAACAGTTTTTGGCAAGAATTATTTACCTTTTGATTTTACTATAGATGCTTGATTTTGATCAACATTCAGAGCGCTGGAATGGATTTCTAGTTGTCCAGGAACGTCTCGTGGGACAGTTTTTGGCAAGAATTTACCATTTGATTTTACTGTAGATGCTTGATCTTGATCATCATTCAGAGCGCTGGAATCGATTTCTAGTCGTCCAGGAACGTCTTGTGGAACAGTGTCTTCTAAAATATTATCGTCAAATTCTTCGCAATCTGATATAACATCGATATTATCGGGAGGCAGTTCGACTATATCAATGACTTCTTGTTCCAGATCAGCAAAAAATTCATCTTCTTCAAATATTTCTTGAAGTTCTGCGATAGTAAGGAATTTTCTAGAACCAATACTGAATTGGAAACAAAAAAAAACAGCAACTGTGAATAAAACTAACATAACGCTCTCCATATGATTTTTTTACATAGTAAATTCCATGATCGCCAAATGGGGATCAAGGTGTTTTGTACTACATTTTTTATAATAAATATTATATTTGCTCACCTGTTATTCTAATATCAACTAAAGGAATGTATTGTTACTTGAATTCACAAAACTGGCACAAAATTAATCAAATAAGCACAAAAGATATTATTAGAAATAATGTAAATATTCGACCATCAACTTTTATGTATAGGTTACATAATAACGCGCATAACATGCTTACAGGGTTACCAACACTAAAATATAAAATTTTTGTAGAAAGTACAGAGTATTCATGTTCAGTTAGTATACATTACACTAAAGATAATAACATTTTAAAATATGTTAAAAAATAAAATTCGCGAATCCCCATTTGGGGATCAGGGAAGCTAATGGGTTAAATTATCAACGTGTAATCGTTATTTTCTATGTTAACTTTAAACATCTGTTATTCCATTATTGAAGAACATATACCTATGAAATTTTTCACGCATAATTCTCAGTTCTTTGTCTGCAAGGAAAAAAATTATCTTGATATCTCCATTCGTTCGGATTAATAAAGTTATGGAAGCAGAATTCGTTTTCTTCTAGCCACCCGGTATTTATTGCCTAACAGTCAATACCAATTACAGGACAAAAATAAATAATTTATAATGAATATATACTTAATTATAGATTTAAACTTAAAAGTAACACACAAAAACATATATTTGGTTACATGTATATTACATAACTTACTTTCCCTTAGGATTATGAAAAATATCAGAGTAATAATCAACTATTCTACATATATTATACAAAGGTGAATTTATCAAGAAATTGGTTCTAGGCGTCGTACATGGACGGCTAGGAACATGCAAGTCTAGTTTAAACAGAAAATCGCTGCAGTTAATAATGCCACTTTGTAGTTTCTACAATATTATTGATTAATGCATTTGTCTCCGATTATGACGGCTTTGGAAACTATTACGTTCTAGTAATGAATTATGGTCGATACCCTTAAAAGGGTACTGGCCGTCAGCTGTAAGCGAAATACGAGGACAATCTCTTATATTTTGCATATAGAGTTAGAATATAACAGTAGATAACTTTTAAAGACTGTTTTTCGAGGTATTCTCCATAAAGATTAATACACTTTTGCGTGCGTTTAAATTAACTCAGGAAGCAGTTATTCCACTAGTTTGTTTGTTACGTGCTTGTAGCTACGTCATCGTTTTGGTTGCGAATTAGCGTCTCCTTTTATTTTAATCCGTTATGTTTATTTTGTATCGAACTGTAGTACTTTCGCTTGCGTGCGTATATTTTCACACACAATATTTACGTATTAATTTTTCTTCGTGGTCTTCCTCCCCTCTCGATTCTCGAGTGGCTATAACTTCTAGACGGAAGAGACTGAGATGGCTATTGATAAAGAGAAGGTCGATGGTTGTCATTTCGTCATTGTTTTGTAACGGCTTAATGTAGGGCTTGATTGCTTTAAGTAGTATTCTGTTTTTTTTGGCAGCCCTCTCGTTTGAGCGAGGTTATAATTTAGTCGCTACAAATTTTAATTGTAACTACAATTACCCGGCAGGGGATTTCTTGATGACGATTAGAGCCGATCGATTCCTTCTCTACGATACACTATATTGCGTTGTTAACCATCAGACATTATCCTGGTACGTAATTTTGTAATTCAATTATTAATTATACTTTTCTTATTCATTCTTTTTTTATCTTGTGCTCCCGATAACAGGTGTCTTTTCCTCTAACGACGCAAACGTCGTTCACAGGAAGGAAACCGACGACGCTCGCGAACATCCCGCTTACTGGAAAGAGACGGACACAGCTAAGACTTTAAAATATTTCTTTATTAATTTAAACTGTAATGTTTTGCAATTAGTTTCCTTTCTTGAAATTTTTTCTTTCTCTAATTATATCTAACCGTTAACTTTAATTAATTATTCTCAGACCACAACTTTGCGAATTTGCACAAATTTATTACGTATCAATATTTGCATGTAAGAAAATCTCTCTATATGTACCGGGTCTGTTCAGAAGATCGGAATTTCCATTTTCGGTTTTAAATCATCTGTGAACCAACGAAATACGTATGTTGCTGGGGTGTGAACTTCTGGGCACAAACGGTCTGTTAACATACTTAATTTGTTTTTTTTTTTGTAACTAGCAAATTTAATTCTTTTTTTTATTATTATTTTAAGTTGGTGTCATAAATAAAGTTTAATTACATCTGGCTGAAATTCGCCTTTTTCTTTCTTTTCTTTACGTTTCGGACGGCCTGGTTGCGTCCCCTACCCGCTGCGCGTCTTGCTTACTTTTGTTGATCACCATTTCCGAATTTTGCGACGTCTAGCGGTCCTAAATTCGGTGTCGCCCTACATCACCTTTATTCGTGTCCTGAAGTACCTTTGGGTCTCCCCACCCTTGGGTCTGAGGCGGTCTCTAAAGCCGGGTGGGCCGCTAGACGTTGGCAGGGGTGAGTAGGTGAGGCAATCCTCGTCGCCCGAAACTTGAGTTCCTCTCTTTTCTATGGTCTCGACATACTGAGCGTAGTATGTTGGTACAGTCAAAATTGCAATTTTTAAGACATCGACTGCTCTTTCTGACGACTGTAACCTTTGACTACGCAGTCCGTCTTTGATTTTCCGAAAGGTAAAGCAATCGTTTGGACTGTTCAGAGGATGGTCTAACAATTAGACGTTTTGTTGTGTTAAAAATTAAATTGTCTTGTGAATTGTGTGCGAACTTACATTGTCTAGATGAAGGATGATTCGTCGTTGTGGGTTGGTTTCTCGAAGTTCAGGGATGACTTGCGGCAAACAAATGGTGGAATACCAATCTGCAGTAGCAGTTTTTTGATCTTTTAGAGAAACAAAAGAACTACTAACGAATGCTAAGCATGTATACCTGAAGAACATGATAACAAAATACAAACAGGACTCGGGCAAAGTATGGAAAATCATAAATCAGCAAATTCACAAAAAGCAATAAAGCAGCAAAAATATCACAAATATAGTGACAGAAAATGGAACCACCGTAAAAGATGCTACTGACATTACAAACGAACTTAACAAATAATTTGCTGCCATAGGAACAAAACTAATAGAATAGACAACAACCACAAACTACCATAATAACCAAACATATACCACCATGTAGACTTGAAGAAACAAGTAAAGAAGGAATAAATTAAATAATATCTAGAGTGAAGAAAGACAAAGCGCCTGGTTTCGATAAAATTACAGCGAACATGATACAACACAACAAACAAAAACTAGTTTCTAATGTAAACAGATTGATGAATAAAACAATGGAAGACGGTATCTACCCGGATTACCTGAAGAGAACAGTAATTGTTCCAATACATAAAAAGGGTGATACTAACGACCTACAAAACTACCGACCATTCTCCCTACTATCTAAAATACTTGAAAAGGTTTAGATGGTCAAGAAACTAGAATTATGAAACATATGTAAAAATACAGCATTATACACTACAACTAATACGCATTCCAAGAACAGTCAAGCACAACATCAGCAGCGTACGATCTAACAAACACAATAAATAAAGAACTAGATAAAAACAAAACTGTGGTGACTCTCTTCATAGACATGAACGAAGCTCTTGATGCCGTACCCAAACGAAGACTAATAGCAAAAATGGAAAGATATAGATACACTAATGAGACTCTAAACCTGATTAAGACATATCTAGAAAACAGAACACAAACAACAAAAGTAGATAATACTTAAAGTACTTATTTATACCCCGAATACGGATTGCAACAGGGTGGAAACCTCGGTGCTCGGTAATGTTTGATTCTCGTATTTATCCCAAAATGAATCATTACTTAACAAGGTAAACGGCAGTGTACACACAATCATAGTTACACATAGTTCATGTATAAACTGTTGTCGATTAATTTTGTTATTGTGCTTCGAACTGCTTACGTGTTTGTTTTGGACCAACACATTAGATATGTGATGCACACTAAACATTTATTTTTGAGCCATCGTGTATTAAGTCAGGGAACTCCATAATAAACTTATTTACTTCGTCTGACAACGGTCGTTTTCTCGATTTATGTGTCGATTACATTTTATTATGTATGCTTACACTTACATGCAGTCTAAGCAAGTACCAAACGCATATTGAATGCTTTTTATTAGTTCTGATGCAATACAATCGTCCTCACATCGGCGCACATGGCGCGCTCGAAAATTGGTCTGCTCTAGTCATAAATGTACTGAAAATAAACGTATTTTTTTTATATATGTCCTGCTTTCGAGGCAAATGTCGCGACCATCCTTTTGGAGACACTTCGAGAACAGATTACTTTTGTCGGCTTTTCTCATCTTGAAACAGCCAAACAGACGACTGGCGTTTATTTTATGGCTCGGATGAGTAAATACAACATTCATCACCATTCACGATGTTGTACACGTTTATAGAGGCGCCGAAGTAGTATAAAGTTTTTTGACACCAATTCACCCTAGCTGGTTTCCGTTCTTCGGTCAATAGATGCGATATCCAACGGGAAACTATTTTCTTACACACAACTCTTGATGCAAAATTTTTTGAATTGAGGTCTTTGAAATCCCCAATGATACCTCAATTTCGCGATATGTCGCATGTCGATCTTCGTTTGCGCACAGCATCAACGTCTTCCTGTATGACTGCCGTTTTTGGGGCTCATGCTCTTGGATCGTCGCTAATCCTTCTACGTTTGAATTCTCCATTAGATACCAATGAGTAATTGTTTAATGATGTGTTTCATTACCTAAAGCAGAAACCGACTCGGCGAGGCATTCTTGTTGACGTAATTATCTGCGAAAATTATCAAAAATTATTGCGCGAAAATTTTCACGGTTTAATTCCGTTTTTCGACTGACTTGTCAACTTTGACAGTTCGTAGTAGCTACAACACTAGACGTATCGCACTGAAACTTTAGACTTGGGCTGGAAGTTAATTTTTCGTTTCGACATTTGATTAGTGGCGCCCTCTATGACCCAGTATGCGAAGCACAAAAATGTCCCTCGATGTCAAGAACCGTCGCTGGGCACTTTCAATTAATAATTGATGGCAGACGTAATATTGTGACAAGACAATGGAACAATATTCCAATCAACTCATAATAAACTCGAAATATAAGAACTTTTTATAGTCGTAAAGTTACTAAAGTGTCTAAAACTGCGTACAATAAATCCCAAACGTTTACAAGCTATTGTAGAAGTATATTCAATGCGATCTCTAAAGCTCAAACGTCGATTAAAAACCACACCAAGATCTCTAAACACGGCCAGCTTATGGTGAAGCAAAATTAAAAAAAAACAATGTCAATTAATTACCATATTATTGGCAAAATACACTTGCTTCCACACACAGTGTCTTCTTCAGATGAAATTGTTTTACAAACTAAACCTAAAAGGTGTTAACATATTTAAACTTAAAGGAATTGCTATAATTAAGAAATACTTGGAAAATAATTTAGTAATGGGTATTTTATGTCCCTGATTTAAACTTTAATTAAACAAGTTGATTAAGTTTACCATAGTACAAACATAATTAAGGAAAACCCAAAATAAAATAGAGATTTAGTTGTAAAATGGGTTTAATAAAGGAGCATTGCCGAGTTCAGTTTAGTTATTAAATAAAAGGTTCGTATTTTTATTTTTCAAAATTTCCATTATCCAAAATCGAGATGAGAATGTAATAAAAAGATTAGTAAAAAATATAGAAGGGTCTGGGAGAAACATAACATGCGACAATATTTTTACGTCTTATTCACTTTCTAACTATCTATTGCCAAAAACATTGACCACTATTGCAACCATTCGTAAAATAAATTAGATTTGTCCACCTATCTGCTCGTCAATCTTGTCGAGATTATTTGGCTTTCAAAATAATAAAAATATACTTTCATACGATCCAAAGAAGGGAAAAGTAGTTATATTACATGGTACAGTACACACTGACAATAAAGTTAGTGGTACAAAAAGAAGGACGTACCTCGACTCGTCCCCAGAAATAAAATTAAGCAATTAGTTAATGTCGTACCTGAAAAAATATAAATGAACTTGTCCCCGAGAAGAGTAGGTCCACAAAAATAGCTTCATGAATTCGTTCCCGACTTTATTGCAGTATGAATCACCAATATACTTATTTAAAAATCTATGGATAACATATAGGTATATTTATGCAAGAAATGAAAAACTCAGTGCCACAAAACATATTTTATTAATTAGGAATGGAATAGAAATGCCTGCTTGTGTTTTATACAGGCACTAATACAGATTAAGATTAACATTTAGTTTAACAATAACACATTTATAAAAATAAGCTATACATTTAACAAAATAAAATCTGGAAACAGATCCATTTTTATACTCATCGATTTTTCTAGTAACGCACTGCTTACGTCTACGCACGACTGGATCTCGTATTCTTGCACATTCAGATAAACTTTCAATTTTTATATAAGTCTCTGTTTGAAACTGCTTCAAAATTTCAATAAATGAAAAATTGATGGATGCGTAGAATAAAAACTGGTATTAAATTTAGAGTGGAAAGATTTGCAAGCATTTGTGCTACTTTCTATGCTATCGCTGAGTTCTGCACACAAACTAGGTGGAAAAACGGCTTCTTCTGAAATACAATTGTCAACAAAATAATCGAATAAGCGTGGTAGACGTCCATCTTTAGGTTGTATGTCCGAGAAATCGAAAGAATAATAATCGCCTGCTTCCGATGGATTTAAAAATGGTAAACCAAATATATAGCGCAGCCACTTTCCAATTTCACTGGTTTCGTTCTTATAATAAGGAATAAGGCCCAAATTTTGAATTTTGCGGAACCATGCTTGCGCTAAATGGAATCTGTAGCCTATAACTTTGGTATCTGGGAACTCTGCTTTTATGGCATTGTGGATTACAATTTAAAAATCCGCTACGATGACTTTTGGGTTTAAATCCAAATTATGATACATTCTTTGCAACAGGTTAAAAATCGTTTTGTAAGAATACTCCTTCTTATTCGGCAGTAAGCAAAATGCTAGGAATATAATACCCATTTTGTAATATATGCAGTGTAAATAACTACAGAAAATGATCGAGACAGTAACTGAATGTACCATCGACATATATTTTTTCACTATTGCTTAAAACATATTTGCTAGGCACGCGAATACGACAATTTCTTCAACTTCGTCGATGATAAAGACAAAATTCTCTTTTCTCAGTGCCGTAATATTCAATGTTGTAACACATTTAATAACTTCTGCCCTATTTTTCGGTAAGAGCGGTAGAGATGTGTCCCGTATCGTTATGTTCAAATTTTAGGAGTGTAAAGTAGACTTCATTTCAAGTAATAAAAACGCAAAACTTGTAAATCAATTTTTATTTGTTTCAAAGTCAGGCGCGGCTCGTGATGACGTATTTGGGGGGCGCATACAATGATGCGAGTGTTTCGCGTATTCTCGTGTACTAACTGTAGCGTTTTCTTAGTAAACACCGAAAACACACGAGGCACTCGCATCATTGTACGCGCCCTCCCAAATACGTCATCACGAGCCGCGCCTGTTCAAAGTTACAGATCTATGAATGTGATTGTCAGATAATGAAATAAAAATGTAATCCTAAAGTCAAAAACTGATTTTATTTAAAAAAGTTCAATTAATAATATTTTCGAAATGTTCACCTCCTTGTTGAATGCAGCCTTGTGCCCGTAAGCTAACAGAAGAAGTACTTATCCGAATTTCATACTTGTTTTGTCGGATTTGCTCGGCAGGGAGGTGAATACGATCGAACAGCTCTTTTCTTGTGTTCGAAACTTGCGCGTAGACAAAATTTTTCAGGTACCCCTATCAATAAAAGCCAAGAGGATTAAGATCGGGTGATCTGGGTGACCACGCAACAGAACCAACTCGACTAATCCATCTTGGATAATTGACGTTAACCCAATTTCAGACAGCAATTCCAAAATGTGGTGCTGCCCCATCCATATGAAACAACAGGTCCCGTCGAACATTCAGTGGGACATCCACCTAAAAGACCTGGCAGTTCGTCAATAAGAAATTGAAGGTAATTGTCCGCATTTAACTTCCCAGGAAGAATGACAGGATCAATAAACAAGTAATCGATTAAGACTGCCCAAACATTAATAGAAAATTAATGTTGAAATTTACATGGGCGTAAAGTTTTGGGATTTTCTGATGACCACCTGTGCAGGTTTCTCAGATTTGTAGCACCACTTCTCGTGAACGTAGATTCATGTGTCCAGAGGACTGTTCTGCAGAAATTAAAATAAGCCGTGACTGTCTTAATATCCAGGTAGAATAAACTAGACGAGCATAGTGGTCTGCGTCAAGCAAACCGTGGCCCCTGCGATAGTGATAGGGATATAAGCCCACAAGTTTTAAAATTTGCCTAACTGTCGTTCGTGGCACTCCTAGTTGTCTAGGGATTCGACGTACACTGAGAGTTGGATCCCTTGTAACAATAGCTGCTGACAAATTTACTCTTCGTTCGAAAAGAAAATCACGCAGTCCGGATTCCCGAATTTGTCTGTGTACCTCCAGAAACGTTCTGTAATGATGAATGCGCCTATCGGGAAACCGATATCGGTATTCAATAACTGCTTGACGTATACTGCCGTTACAGTAGCCATACACAAAATGCATGTCCGCATACTCTTAAGAAGAAAATCGGTAAGGCATTTTGAATAAAGAAAACGTGTCCACTCACTAATAAGCTGTCGTATGAACTGAAACGTAATGTAATCCTTTAGTAAAAAATGCAACGTTCACAGTCATCTGAACATTTGTTTATTGTATAATATTCATGGTTCAGCACTTACGAAATAAGTAAGAACCTTCTTTATCATAAATATTTCTTGTACTCTTTTTTGTAGATATTCAAGAAATTACTGTATGCACTACGACACGTGTTTATTTATTTTAGGATAACATTTTATTATGCGACGTTAACAATTACAGGCCTATTATTGAATCGTATAACTTTTTTAAATTAAATCAGTTTGTATTGACTTTAGGATTACATTTTTTTTCATGATCTGGCAATCACATTCATAGATCTGTAACTTTGAAACAAATAGAAATGGATTGAAAAGTTTTGCGTTTTTGTTATTTGAAATGAAGTCTACTTTACACTCCTAAGATTTGAACATATCGATACGGGACACTTGTAGATTGTTGCGGCTATAATGAATGTCTTGAAGGGTGATTGTACTGAAATGACCATTATTTTCTTTTAGAACTGAATGTATTATTTTGAAGGCTTCTCACAAATATCATCGGTTCCTTTACGTTTAACACTAGCACTTAATATCTGTCTGTTTAGTTTCTTCAGATTCTTTTCATGATTATGTTCTATTTCATTGCGCACAATTAAATTTTCTGTATCCACAGCATAAACTTTTACCTTACAAGAGCGATTCGAACAATAAATTTGAATTTAATTTGTATTTAATTGGCAGGACAACTTTGTATTTATATTTCCAAGAAAGTATAAATTTCTTAATCTCGTGTCGTGGACAAATTAAGGTAAGGGATTAAAACACCGTAATTAGCATGGGGGCGAATTAATGTAGCAGATATTAGATAGTACCTGCTCGGGGACGAGGTTAGGGCTGCCCAAAAAGAAAGTCAGTGGTAATCCTAGATTATAACAAAACTAGATTATAACAAAACTAAGGCTGGTGTAGACACTATGGATAAAATAACTAGATGTTACTGTGTGGAACGAATGGCAAGCAGATGGCCATTAACTATTTTTTATAATATAATAGACATTAGCGTTATAAATGTATTCAGAGTGTGGCTGTCTCTCAACAGAAACTGTAGCAAAAAGTTACGTAGAGACAGAAAAACAAGAACTACCTGTAATAAGTGTAAAAAGCATGTATGCCATAACATTATGTAAGTATGTTGAATTAAATTACTGGACCCTGACGGTAGTTATAGTTAGCTTTTTTTCAGTAGACCAGGGGGTTAAGGGCGAATATTTTCAATTAAAAAATTCGAATAATTAGCGTCGTAAAATGTAGAAAGCAATATTTACATTTGCTCTACATACTTTTGTCTAAATTTATAAAACATGAAAATGGATTTTTATAATAACATTTCATTATTATTCGTAATTTTTTAAGTTTTTAAGAATAATTACACAGGCCTGCATAAAATTTGTGATGACGTGATTTTTGTTTGTTAAGCTCAGTTTTTATATAGCAATAACTAATTAAAATACAGTTGGTCTCTACCACCCACAGATTTTTTTTTGCACAAAAGAAAAAGAAAAAAATATAAAAAAATCTTATAATAGGCGTTTTAATACATTTTAAAATGAATGTACTACTTCAAATTCTAGGTATTAATCCAAAAATGATTTTCTGTTGTGGTTTTAAAGAAATATGTTAAATAGGCTCTCATTACATGATGTAAATCTTTTATTACATGTATTAATTTTGGACAAGATTTCCGGGAATTTTTACCTGCTAAATCCTATATTATGCTTTCACTTTATTTGTACTGCGAAGAAGGATTTCAAATTTATCACTCCAAACAAAATGTATATTTTAATGTTATTTACTTCATTATAGCTCTGAGTGTCGATCAGTAAACAAGTAAAATTAATTTGTCTTTAGTGTTGTGCGTGGTATTTGCTAAATAAACATTGCTTAAAAATATGTCTAGCCGCTGTTGCAAAAACAAACCAGATGATTTCTGTTATATTTGTGGATATTTCGCCTTGAAAAAGTTTAAGAGACCAATTGGTGAATTTGTGAAAAATGCATATTATGCTTATTTCAAAATCAAATTAGGAGATCAAGATAAAGATTGGGCACCGCACGTTGTTTGTAAGGTACGTGAAGAAGGTTTAAGACATTGGACCAAAGGGAATAGAAAAAGCCTTCCTTTTGGAATACCGATGGTTTGGAGAGAACCGCAAAATCATCATTAAGATTGCTACTTTTGTTTTTATGATATTAAGGGGCATAATAGAAAAACTTTGAAACATATTTTGTACCCAAACAATATTAAATCAGCTATCAGACCAGTTCCTCACAGTGATCATGTACCTATACCTATAACCCCCAAAGTACTACAAGAAGATATTCAAACATCTTCAACTTCCGGCTCCGTACAGATGGATAGTGATTTTGAACCATCAACCTCAGGTCAAAACCAACCTCAGCTATTTTCACAAGCCGAACTGAATGATTTAGTAAGAGATTTGGGACTTTCAAAAGATCTTTCTGAAGTACTGGGGTCTAGGTTGAAACAAAAAAATTTGCTTACCCCAGAAACTACCTTCAGATCTTCCTTTAGCTGAATACGATAGAAAAACAACTAAACGAAGCTTTTCTGAAAAACGAAAAGGTTTTTTTAAGAAGCATAAAGAATAAATAACTATTTCTAATAGTTTCTATGTGTACATTTTTGTATTTTTTTAAATATAATATAAAACTAGCTTATAAATGAAATAAATCGTGTTTTTTTTCTTTTTTTTTGCTTTACTGATTTGAGAAATAACCTTACGTGATACAAAAAAATAAAAGCAGATTTGAAATCAGCACTAACCAATTACTAGAAAACAGTTAAAATTTTTAAATCAACATTCAAAGAGTTGAAAAATGCAGGCCTGTGTTATTTGTTACTTTTGCATTAAATAATCAAGTACTAGTAACTTGTGAAATTTCTTTCATTTTTTTAATGCTTAGGGTCATATTGACCAGAACGATACAAGCGAACAGACTAGCAGGATAATTGAAACAAACATGAGTGGGCAAACCCCCACCAGTTTTGTATAATACAAAAGTATTTTTAATAATATAAAATATTATTAAAAATCTGGTGTGAAGAACACAAATACAAGTTCAATATTTAAATTTTTTATGAACGTGTCCGAAGATATCCCTCCCCAGAGACGCAGATACGTATTTCATCTTTCCATAGATTCATCAGTACGCCCCTGCTGGAGAAATGACATCTTCAGACACATTCACAAAAAAAAGAACGACTGCGCTATCTCACAGAAATGATTAAGACCGGGCGTAGAAGTACATTCAGCGCAGCATATTATCAGACGGCCGAAGTACCCGCTTTGTCTACATAACTAATACAGAACTAACGAAATGTTTCCAGAAGTGGCACTGCCTTATCTCTAGAAACTGTATTTTGTTTGTGTCTTCACTCATACTGTCACAGAAATGATTAAGACCGAGCGTAGAGGTATATTCAGAGGTACATTCATATTGAACTTGTTCTTGTGTTCTTCATACCAGATTTTTACTAATATTTTATATTAGTAAAAATACTTTTGTAGACCAACAGGGTTAAGCGATCATATTCATAAATTGATAGATTCCAGTATATTATGGAAGGAATTGTTAATATCTGGAATTTCTTTAATTTATAAAGAGATACTGCAGAAATCAATCAAAACTGATTATTATTTCAAAACTAATCTACGAATTTATTAAGTTATAATTAGTATCGTGATATTGTTCCGCAGCTTGTAATTTTTAAGTACGGAATAAACAAATGCTAAATTAAGCATCAGCTTATTTAGCGTTGAATATACGAACGAATTTGCCAGCGACGTGAAATTTATTTATGTATGGAAAAACTTTAGTACAGGTTGCCGCACGCATTAATATTTATGGCTTATTACAGCACCATTTTAACTGAAAGGCAAATGTGACTGGCAATATATAACATTTATATGGCAATCTTTTAAATGAATTTTACTCTAAAGTACCTGCTTCAATTTTCTCTAATGGCAATTTAATTTTGTTACTTAAGCGATTATTTTTTATCATGTTGTTAATTTCCGGCATATTCAATTAATATGTTGTTAAAAGTTTTAATAATTGGGCAACGCGCGGTATTTAAACATGAAACCGAAGCTTTAATTGTTGTTGGGGTTTGGTACGACACTAATTCTGCATATGTTGGGGCGAATTCCTTAATTATTTTTGTTTTAATTTTCTAATCATCATTAAGTTATCGCAGTATTACCTGAAGTAGTGAAGTTCCTTTATTTAAAATTTACTATTGACGATTTAACCTTTAAAAGACGAAGTTTTGGTTTTCGTAAAATATTTGTTAATTTTTTGTTAGATGGACAAAGATGTGTTTATAAAATATTATTAAAAACCTGGTGTGAAGAATAATATTTATTATTATTAAAAATACCTTTGTATTATACAAAACTGGTGGGGTTTACCTACTCATGTTTGTTTCAATTATTCTGAAAGATGTGTTTGTTATTATATAATAAATTATAATAATTTTTCAAAAAAAAAACATTACCACTCAACTTTCTTATAACCGTGACCCCCCAAAATAGTAAATGTAAATAAAATTAATATTTCGCGACCCCCTCACATGAGGGAATAATAACAGTAAGCCTTACTAATTTAATTATGACTGTAATTATTTAGAGAACGGACACGCTTACCACATGACGCAAAGCCCAGTGCAGTACTGGCGAAAGGCTGTATTTCTAAAATATTTAATTTTATTTATATAATTGGAAAACGAACGGGTGGTGATCTATAAAATTACGAAATACATATTTATTTGTTGAAAAGTTGTATTTATAAAGTTTCCAATTTTATTTATATAATTGGAAAACATACGGGTGGTGATCTATCAATCTAAAACTACGAAATACATATTTATTAATTAATTTTATTTATATAATTGGAAAACAAACGGGTGGTGATCTATAAAATTACGAAATACATATTGTTATGGATTTTCCTTGGACAAGTAAGGAAAATGATTGAACTATATCGAACTCAGTAATAGGGACATTTTAAAAAAATTAGCTATCTCAGTTGTATGTTTATTTATTTCAGACGGGGATCGTTATATATATATATATTATTTTATAAATAAAATAAATTTTATAATGTATGAAATTATGATTAGCCCTTGTATATATAGGTTGTCCAAAGGATTGAACTTGCCGCTTTTTCGGATATTGTATTTGTTAAAATGTGTTGTCTGTATAGATTTTGATTTTATAGATGGTGGGAATGGACAAGCGGATATGGAAATTTCATTTTGATTTAGAGATATCTTGACTGCTAAAGTGTTCGGTTTATTAAAGGATAAAATAATCAATTTTATTCTTTGTTGTATAAATTCGGGTTGTATTTTGTTTTTGCATTTAGTGTAAGGTGCAAGTTAATCTTAATTCGATTTATGCGAGTGTTTTATGTTTATTTGAAATTTTGTGAAAAAGATATCTCTCGTGTATTTTATAAAATCGCACACAGATCTATTTTTATTTTGGAAAACGAAATTTAATCCCGATCCGCAAGGAACGATTCATGAGATGGCAGTTCGTGGATTCTACTAGACTGATTAGCCGGCGATATAAGCTGTAGTGTGAATAAAAAATTAATAAGCAATTTCAAAGCAAATTCCACTGCACAATTTTGGCAGCCCAGCGTGTCGGCGAATGAAGTTAAGCAAATAATTTGGAAATACAAGATAATTTATAAATTTGGAGAGTATAAAGTGTCACGTGAATATAACTAAATTAAAAGAGTTATATTGAAGAAATAGTAAACAATAACAAGCAAAATGGATGGTATTTCGAATGTAAATGAATGGAGACAGCCACCACTAATTGGCAGTCAAGAGTCATTAGAAGGTGCGAGTGCAGGTATAAGTAACCTCAATCTAAATCCCATACATGAAGCAGGACAGGAAGGTGGTAACAGTAGAGGGATAATGGATATGATGCATGCTATGATGAAAATGATAATGGATATAAAACAAACGATGCAACAAAATCACAATGAAATAAAACAACGACAAATGGAAATAAAACAACGACAAGTAGATATGGAGAGAAAATTGGAAGAGATAGTAGATCAAATGGTACCTATAAATAGCAGTAAACAAACAGATAAAGACATAATAGATGAATCACTTCCGTTAATAAATGAACCTAACATACCACAAAACACTGTGAGCGTAGATCAATTTTTAGAAGAAAAGGAAAAAAGAGAATGGCAGGAACAGAAACTAACGTATATGCAGAAACAAATTGAACAAGTGAGAAAAGAGAAGAGTGAAGAGAGTGTGCCTGTGTTCATCCCTGTACCAGTACAAAATGAACCATTGCCGAAGTTTTATGGTATGGCAAATACAAATCCCATGGGTTTTCTAAAAAAATTAAAGGAAAGTCTAGAGGATGTGCCAGGGGACCAAAAGAAGCTCCAGAAAATAGGGAACTGTTTCAAGGATGATGCAATGACCTGGTGGGACATGATCTCGGATGAGGTGAAGACGATGGAGGAGTTCGAGGTCAGATTTACCAGTCAATTCTGGGGAACAACAAGACAAACGAGGGTAAGAAATGATTTATTAGTTGGTAGATATAATAATAATAGTAATGAGTCACGAGCGTCGTATGTTATGAGGAGACACTCAATTTTAAAATATTTGCAACCAAAAATCACTGATAGAGATCTAATATGCCAATTAAGTACTCATTTTGATGCACAAATTAGTCAGGCAGTAGCCATTCAAAATATAAGTGACATGCAACAATTTATTGAACTTTTGAAAAGATTAGATGACATGGAATATGGTAAAAGATATCAGAATAATTATATAGATCGCAGTGTTAATAGATCGTCATATGCCAGAATAGAAAATAATAATAATAATAAATATTCAAGTCCTCAGCGGGTAAGTAACTATAGTAATAGAAATAATCAAATGGCTTCACCAGGTAGAATAGATGATAATCATAGTAAAGATATAAGAAAGGAAAATTTAGCAGAAGTTAAAAATTATACTGGGACACGTCCTAAAGATAGTCGATGTAATTTTAATTTAGAAACAAACGATAAACAGGGTAAAGTAGAATTAGCATGTAGTAAGGATTTTTAAAAAGACCAACCAAAAAGAATGAATGTAATGCATTGTATGAACAGTCGAAATACGCAATAAATACGGTTTTACCTCATATAAAAATAAAAATAAATGATAAAGAGTTAAGTTGTTTAATTGATTCAGGAAGTGAAACGTCATTTTTAGATGAGAATGTGATTGAATGTTTGATTAAAAGTAATGTGGGGAAATATATGCCCACAAGTAAAATTACAATAGTGACAGCTACAAAGAAAATTTTAACAGTAGTGAATAAAGTTTTTATTGTTGAATTTATGATAGATAATAATAAGTTCATGGGAGAATTTATAGTATTAAAAGGATTAGGAAGGGATGGAATACTAGGAGTAGATTTATTAGATAAGATTAATGCGATAATAGATATACAAAAAAGGGATATAATAATTAATAATACGAAAGTTGAATGGATTAAGGAGTGTGAAGAGGATGGTGAAAAAATTATTAATAATATAGAAGAAGAGGATTTCGAAGAAAAGGAGGTAATGATGATGGAAGATATGGGTAAGGAAGAAAATGGAGAAGTGGAGTTCCCTGAAGATATAGATATGATGAAATTGGACTGCAGAGAGGATAAGGAAGTAGAAGTAAAAAATTTAATTAAAAAGAATATAGATTTAGTAAATAAATTTCCTAGTATCGCCAGAAATTACCAACATTCCTTAGAGGTAGATGAGACGAGACCATTTAAGGTGAAAAATTATCCCATTCCTAAAAATATTCAATCACAAGTAAATGATGAAATCAAGAGGATGCTGAGAGATGGTGTTATTGAAACTGGTAAAACGCGTTATGTTAATCCATTAGTAGTTGTAAAAAAGAAAACAGGAGACATTCGATTATGTCTAGATGCACGTCGACTGAATGAAAGAACAAAGCCTCAGTTTGAGACGCCTATTACGATAGAACCATTATTGGCGAAATGTTACAATGCAAGGATATATAGTAAATTGGACTTAAAAAGTGCTTTTTGGTTGGTTCCATTAGAAAAGGAGTCCAGAAAATATTGTGGATTTATGGTAGATGGACGAGTATATCAATTTAGGACTGTACCATATGGGTTAAGCAGTTCGGCAGCTGCTTTAATAAGAGCAATGCAACAAATTTTAGAACCTTATGAAGAGTTTGTGGTTCATTACGTGGACGATATTTTAATATACAGCAGGGATGAGCAGGAACACTCACAACATTTAGAGAAGATCATGGAAGTATTAGCCAGAGAAGGGTTAAAGGTAAATTTGAGTAAATGTGAATTTTATAAGAAAGAAATTAAATTTTTGGGGTATAATATAAGTACTAAAGATATAAGTGTAGATGAGAGTAGATTGGAACTCATTAAGAAGTATCCTCTACCTAAGAATATAAGAATGTTGAGAGGATTTTTAGGCATGGTTAACTATTATAAACGTTTTGTAACATACCTGGCACGTATTAGTGTTCCTTTGTATGAAATGCTTAAAAAGAATGAAAAGTTTAAATGGACAGAATTAAGAATGAATGCATTTGAGGAGTTAAAGAAAGAGTTTTATAATCAAAAAATTAATACTACCAGATTTTAATAAACAGTTTATTTTAAGAGTAGATGCTAGTGATGTCGCTATAAGCGGAGTTTTAATTCAAATAGATGACGAAGGGATAGAACAACCGATATGTTTTATCTCTCGTATTTTGAAAAGCTATGAGGTTAAATATACCATTAGTGAAAAAGAAATGTTGGCTGTGGTACACGCGATACAAAAGCTCAGATATTATTTATTGGGAAAAAACTTTGTTGTAGAGACAGATCATGCTGCCTTGACATCACTTTTGAATACACGTTTTAAAAATAATAGAGTATATCGATGGTCACTATTGTTGTCAGAGTATACTTTTGAAATAAAGCATATTAAAGGCGTTCTAAATGTTTCTGCCGATGCGTTGTCACGAATGTACAACAGTAAAAGTAAATTTCATTATGTAGAGTTGAATGAATATAATAGACACTATGCTACGGGGAATTATGAATTTGAGATGATCCTTCAGGTCCAGCGAGATGAAAGATTTAATATAATAAGGGAACAATTAAATACTAAAGATAATTATAAAAATTTTGTTATGAAAGAGGGGTTGATTATGAAAGTGATTAGGGAAATAAGTTATATTGCTGTAAATGATGTGTATGCAAAGCAAACGATGTTGCAAATTCATGAAAGTTTGGGACATATAGGGGGATATAAAGTATGGTTGGTGTTTAGAGAGGCGTTTTATGCTAAGAAAGATCGCATAATCGCTAAAGATGTGGTCAGAAATTGCATTACTTGTCGTTTGGGCAAACATAAGAATAGAACCTGTCAGTATGAGGTAAAGAGTATAATTACTCATGAGAAATTAGAATTGGTAGCAATAGATTATTTAGGGAATCTTATTCCAGGAGAATTTGAATATAAAAATATTTTAGTAATGGTTGATGTATTTTCTAAGTTTGTTAAATTATTTCCCACTTCGCAATATAATACAGATACCTCTATACAGTGTATTGATTTATGGATTATGCGTCAAGGGAAAATGAATAGAGTATTAGCTGATAATGCTTCGTATTTTAATAATGATAGATTTAAGACTGCTTTACATGATCGTAATATTGAAATTTCTTTCTCTTCCATACGTCATCCATGCGGGAATCCATGTGAGAGATACATTCAGGAAATAATAAAGTTTCTAAGGATCAAAACCTATGAAAATCATGCAGGATGCGACTGTGATGTATGGGACGAAACCTGCCGGACCCTGGAATACACAAAATGAAAGGGTTGACAACCTGGTACAGTTAAAAAACCAAGTTGCACAAAGAATTACAATAAACGCACAGAAATATCTAAATAAACAAAATGAGCAGATTATGACGAGAACGAGATTTGATATTGGAGATGTGGTGATTGTAAAAAGTTATCGTTTGGGCAGAAGAGATCAAGGCAAATGTCAGAAGCTTGATCTGCCTTATACAGGACCTTATCGGATATCGAGATGCTTCAATAATGTGACGTATGAGCTGTATTCGATGGATGGACGTAAGAAAAAAGGACGATATCACATCAGTGCATTGCATCCGTTTATCACACTACAGCATCAGAACGATGAAGATCCTGTTCAACACTAATACAACAAGTTAGTGCGGGGAACTAAGACAGGGTGCGGTACTGTCTCGAGTGCTGTGCTGAAGTTTATCCTTGAAAAAAGCTCAGGTATGTTCTGACTTTGTTCTCGGATAACTTCGGGGAATCATGTTATGGATTTTCCTTGGACAAGTAAGGAAAATGATTGAACTATATCGAACTCAGTAATAGGGACATTTTAAAAAAATTAGCTATCTCAGTTGTATGTTTATTTATTTCAGACGGGGATCGTTATATATATATATATTATTTTATAAATAAAATAAATTTTATAATGTATGAAATTATGATTAGCCCTTGTATATATAGGTTGTCCAAAGGATTGAACTTGCCGCTTTTTCGGATATTGTATTTGTTAAAATGTGTTGTCTGTATAGATTTTGATTTTATAGATGGTGGGAATGGACAAGCGGATATGGAAATTTCATTTTGATTTAGAGATATCTTGACTGCTAAAGTGTTCGGTTTATTAAAGGATAAAATAATCAATTTTATTCTTTGTTGTATAAATTCGGGTTGTATTTTGTTTTTGCATTTAGTGTAAGGTGCAAGTTAATCTTAATTCGATTTATGCGAGTGTTTTATGTTTATTTGAAATTTTGTGAAAAAGATATCTCTCGTGTATTTTATAAAATCGCACACAGATCTATTTTTATTTTGGAAAACGAAATTTAATCCCGATCCGCAAGGAACGATTCATGAGATGGCAGTTCGTGGATTCTACTAGACTGATTAGCCGGCGATATAAGCTGTAGTGTGAATAAAAAATTAATAAGCAATTTCAAAGCAAATTCCACTGCAATATGTATTTGTTGAAAAGTTGTATTTTTAAAGTTTTTAATTTTATTTCTATAATTGGAACATTTTTATTTGTTCATTTGGTCGTTCAAGTTGAGTAAAGGAGTATTAATATTGACTAGCAATAGTTTCTCAAGGTTTTCTTCTGTCAATTTTGTTCTCTTTGAATTAAGTACATCCTTATAAATAGAAAACGTCTTTTCTACATCGCAACTGGTTATAGGTGCATACTGGAAATATTCTTTTATTTCTTCATATTTAGCCGTTAGATTTTGTGGAATTGTCTCCATACATAATTGCTGCAATGTAATTAAATCTGGATTTCTATTAAGAATTGCTTCAAACTTTTGCCGAAGGCCACATCCGAAGTCACTTGGAATACTTTTCAAATTATTAACAGCCACATCTAATGTGGTTAATCCGTCATTTAATTTGAGATTTCGATTTTCAAAATAAGTGATTAGTTTTGGCAATTTTCCAAAGTGTTCGTGAAGAAAGTACAACTGATTTTTTAAATTTGGTATTTGTGTGAGCTCCTTGCACTCACCAATACTTCTAGCATCCTCCTTTAGCAGTGTTACGAAATGTTTTAGACTATCGAAATTCTCAGCATAATAACTAGTAGCTTCCAGCCATGTTTCCCATCTAGTTATTACTGGAGTGGGAGGCAGTGACAGACATGGAAATTTTTCCCTGAAAAGAGCTACTCTCAATGGTGCTTTTCTGAAAACCTTTTTAAAAGCTGATACAAGTCTATCAACTTCCGGAAAAGTGTCTCTGATATATTCACAGATTCTGTGGAGAGCATGTGCTACACAAGTAATATGCAGCATATTAGGATATGTTTTCTTCAATAGTCTGCCTGTTTTTAACATATACGCAGCACTATCACTGACAAATAAAAGTATTTTTTCTTTGTACGTGGCGTCCGAATGAAGCAGCTACAACATTTACCACACAGCGTACTAACATATCCACCGTTTCGTCGGCGCTTATCCACATGTATTGATTTAAAAGATGGCTTCTAATGCGTTCTACTGTTCTTGTATAGCACCTAGAAACATAATATTTGCGTAAAGTTGATTCATCAGGAACATTTCGATAAGTATATTTTTTCAGAAATGTCTTCAAAATTGGATTGTTCAATTTAAATAATGGAATATTAGCTGCCATAAAAGTTTCACAGAGTTCTTTGTTAAAATTGTCAGATTCCAACGGGTTCAATTTTTTTTCGTGCTTTAACGATCCTACGTGACGTTTTACGGTTGATTTATTGCAATTTTTCAATAAACACACACTTCACAATAAATTTCGGAATCACTGGCAATGTACATACAATCAGTATGGCCCTCAATCCAACTCGCCATTGCTTCACGATGCCATTCTCGACGCTCTTCCATTGTTTGAAAAAGTAAGAATATTATAGATCCAAATAAACGAAATTAAATAACGAAATTTTAAATGAAAGGAAAAGGAATGTACGTGCTATTTCTCTTACGAAATACGATAAACTTATTTATTTTATCTACGTACACGACACCACTGAAAACACTATATTCTCCGAATACAATAGCTGGGTTGTCCATTGTTATCGCTGCGAGACCAGGTGGTCGAGTAAGTCAAACAAATGCTTCATTGAATTACGCCGGGATGTACTGAGCGACGTTATACACAATTCCAATTGCCGATTGCGTTTTATGGAAATTGCATCCGTTCTCTAGTAATTATACAAGTTTCCCGTACCGTTATGTTCAAATATTAGGTGTGTAAAGTAGACCTCATTTCAAGTAACAAAAACGCAAAACTTCTATATCAATTTTTATTTGTTTCAAAGTTACAGATCTATGAATGTGATTGTCAGATCATGACAAAAATGTAATCCTAAAGACAATAAAAACTGATTTTTTTTAAAAAAGTTCAATTAATAATAATTTCGAAATGTCCACCTCCTTGTTGAATTAAGGCTTGTGCCCGTAAGTCAACAGAAGAAGTACTTATCCGAATTTCATACTTGTTTTGTCGGATTTGCTCGGCAGCCAGGTGAATACGATCCAACAACTCTCTCTTCTCTTGTGTTCGAAACTTGCGCGTAGACTAAAATTTTTCATGTACCCCCATAAACGAAAGTCAAGGGGATTACGATCGGGTAATCGGGTGGCCATGCAACAGGACCACCTCGACAAATCCATCTTGGATAATTGACGTTAACCCAATTTCGAACAGCAATTCCGAAATGTGGTGGTGCCCCATCCATGCGAAACCACATGTCTCGTCGAACATTCAGTGGGATATCCTCTAAAAGACCTGGCAGTTCGTCAATAAGGAATTGAAGGTAATTGTCCGCATTTAACCTCCCAGGAAGAACGATAGGGCCAATCAACAAGTCATCGAGTAGAGCCGCCCAAACGTTAATAGAAAATTCATGTTGATATTTAGATGGGCGTATAGCTTTGGTATTTTCTGATTACCACCTGTCCAGGTTTCTCAGATTTGTAACACCACTTCTCGTGAACGTAGATTCATCTGTTGAGATGCAAAACAGTACCAGGTCATCCAATAGAACGATGTCTTTTTGAAATTTTTTATGAAGCGACTAGAAACTAGACCAACATAAATTGGACAAAATATATTACAGTATGTAGCGATTGTGTAAAATCGATAAGAGGAAAGGACAGTGTATTAATGACAATACTAAAAGATTATATCAAGGGCGGAATGGACGCAATGCTTCCTTCACATACATGCTCTTGTCGCAAAAGACATACCGGAAAATCTTAGTCAAATTCTTTGTGAAACTTTAGAAATGATTGCTTTTATTAAAAGTCGCTAAACTATCAGCTTGCTAAACTATGCGATGAAATGTTCGAAAGTAAAAAAATCTATTCTTTTCCATACAAAAGCTAGATGGTTAGCGCGAGGGAAAGTGTTAACCAGGGTATTAGAATTGGGAGTTAAATTAATCATATTTTTCCACCATTCTCATTGTTTTTGCAGAATAATGAGTGTAAGTTGTCGTTGGCTTACTTAGCTGGTGTATTTTCCATCTAAACGACTTGAGTGTGAATTTACAAGTACGTGATAAAAGAATTTTATTACAGACAGACGAAGTTCTTGCTTCCATTAAGAAGCTTAAAATCTGGATTATTCACCCTTCAAAGCAAAAATTTGGATATGTTCCCATTCCTTGGATTATATTGAGAAACATTTGAATGATTAAGAAACTATTTTTCACCACAGTTTGGATGCATGAACATGCATTTGCGCAAGCTAAAAACTCAGTTAACGGAGTATCTCCCGGAAGATATAATTTCTCGAAGAGATGGGCACTGAATCCGTTTAGTGAAAACGACCAGCTCATGGAAATGTCTACCGACAGAACGTTACAACTGCAATTTACATCTGAAAATTTGCATCTTGGTTGGTTTGTTGAAATAAATTGGGAAATTTAGTCACAGAAGCATTAATAAGAACAATCTATTGACCGTTGGCCGTTTTTGTGTGCGTCAATAATAAAGCGTGAACTGTATCTGTGCCTTCTCTAATGTCAAAGTTTTAATGTTTGTTTTGTTTTTGCTTGGTGGGCTTATGGGCAAAGATTCCGAAACACACAAAAAAGCATTGACAATGTGAATCCCTTTCGCCACGTCTTATCTCTGTCAAAATGGTTTTTCGTCTATTGTTGCCTTAAAAACTAGATACAGAAATAGTCTCTTATCACTCGCAAACAATTTGCTTTCGTATTTTTCTAACGAGGATCCACGTACGGAGAAACTTTTAAATGAAACAAGTGCAACCATCACATTAATTTCTTTTCTTGACATGTGTACTTATTGTAAGTAAAATGTTTTCAAAAATTTTTCATTATTGTTTAGCATATTTCGCGACCTCGAGGTTGAGTAACAATGCTATATAGTAACGCTAGGTGCATAATTTTTATTCAAACTTTTGGATTTTACAAATAGAATGATTATCAGCTAAATATTACAAAGAAGCATATTTTTTTGCGTAATCTACAACAAATGCCTTTAAATACCCATAATTTTTAAACCTAGGATCCAAATGTAGTTGTTGCTAATGTAACGCTTATTTGCGTCCTGACTTCTAGAAATCTAGCAAAGAAATTTAGTAGCATTTTTGCATTACGTTCACCATAATAAAAATGACATTGCATTATATTTGCTACACATCTGCCAAAATCGCAATTGTGCTCATCATTTTAAAAATTAAGTATCTTCTGAATTGCAGCGGTGTTTTCTCCAACATAATTCCAATTTTTTTTTCAAACGCACACTGGTAGACGAGTCCGAATAATTCCTGTAATTCTTGAATGTCAAGGTATTAGTTCGTGTCTAGCTATACATATATCATGTTTTTTTTAATGTAATAGAAGCAATTTAAAAAATGCAATATGTAAATTGACCATTCATACAACAATATTAAAATTTAACGAAATATTTTAAATTTGCACTCTAATAGAATTCAGAGTATTGTTTTATTTGATGTCTCTTCAACGTATGCAATTTGGTATTTCTGGTATTTTATTTTAAATTAAATTCAGAATAAATCAGTCCCTCCATAATGAAATGCTCTCGTTTATATAAGCGTATGGTAGTTTTGTTTTTGTTTGTAAAATACAACAGATTGCTTATGAATTGCCTCGTTACAACAGCCTTAACTAAACAGCTTTAAAAATCAGTCACATTTTCAATGTTATGTAAAATAATATGAGTATGTCTCTACTAGATGTAGTAATCATTCCAATCGGAGGATTAATTATTATTATATTTGCATATCGCTTGGTTGTAATTATATAGTTGGGTGTGGACAATTTTATGATTTTAAGTTATTAGTATAAAATAGTTTTATGTATCACGTATTATAATTATTTACAGTCACAAAATGCCTTACAATAATGAACCGTATTGACGAAACAATTTACCAACTTAGGACTATTGCATCTTGTGTAAAAATCATACAACAGCGAGAATGATCTCCCACCGTTACTATTATAAAAAATAAAGTTAGTATCCTTACTAATGTATAGGTAGTAAAGTTAGTGTCAAGAATACATTGCAATATTTTTACTAGCTTCTGTATAGGACATGAATGGCGTGTTACATACACATTGCAACACACATACCATTAAATAATCAGGCTTTTTAAGACCAACTTAACATTATCAAAATGATAGCAGAAAATACTGGAAATAATCCCAAAATCATTGATAATATACTCAAATGAAAAGAAATAAATAGACAAAACAACATGGCATGAATTTTAAAAAAACAAAAATATTATTGTAAAGAGAAGAAAATTCTCTATCGAATGGTAGAGTAAAATTTACTAGTTCCCATTTAAAAAAACTGCGCGGACAGGCGTAACTAAAAAACAATTGAAGAAAAAAAAAATTCAAATATTCTCAAATGTAGATCAAAATATCCTAACAAACTTTTATAATGAACATAATTCCCTAAAATGAGTATTAACGACAATAAATCGCCGTCTCCATACTTTTAACTAACCCTGTATATAAGTGTTTAGATAATTTCTTAGCCGTTTATTAAATATAACAATTGATAAATTATTGCATTTTTTCGGCTTTTTTATGAAATATTTACAAATATCAAATTAGTATGTATGTTTGAACAATGACAACGTAGAAAATATTTTAAAATTTCGTGTGATTTGCTTTGTAATTTGTAGACAGCAATGTTTACATCCCCACTTATTTTGCAATTACATACATACTAATTTGATATTTGTAAATATTTCATATAAAAGCCGAAAAACTCCAATAATTTATCAATTGTTATATTTAATAAACGGCTTAGAAATTATCTAAACACTCATATAGCTATGGAGTAATAATTAGCAAGTTCAAACATTCAAAACTGACATCGACCCTCAAAATACTGACATCTGCTTTCAAAACAGGCATCTGCTTTCAAATCTGACGTTTGCTTCCATAACAGACATCTGCTTTCAAAACAGACATCTGCTTTCAATAACTGACGTTTGCTTTCAATAACTGACATCTGCTATCAAAACTGACATCAGCTTTAAAAACTGACTTCTGCTTTCAACTTGACATCTACATTCAATAACTGACGTCTGATTCATTAACACTGTTACTTTATAATGCATTTCTAAATAGCTTGAACCAAGGTATGTCGTGGTTTAAGTGGTAAAAGCGACAGTCCGGCAAACTGTAGACTTTGGTTCAAGTCCCAACGTAGACAATATTTTAAAATTTCATATGATTTGCTTTGTAATTTGTAGACAGCAATGTTTACATCCCCACTTACTTTGCAATTACATACATACAATTTGATATTTGTAAATATTTCATAAAAAGCCGAAAAACCCCAATAATTTATCAATTGTTATATATATATATATATATGGTAAATTCAATTTGTTGGCGATTTTACTTCAAAATATATATATTTAAAACAACCCTACATGTTTCGGCAAATGATGCCTTTATCAAGGAATATAAAATATAAAATATGTATATATAAAATAAAATAATATAAAATATTGAATTTACCATAACATACAAGGGTCACGAAATAATTATCTATATATATATATATATATATATATATATATATATATATATATATATGTGTGTTTAGATAATTTCTTAGCAGTTTATTAAATATAACAATTGATAAATTATTGAAGTTTTTCGGCTTTTATATGAAATATTTACAAATATCAAATTAGAATGTATATAATTGCAGAGTAAGTGGGGATGTAAACATTGCTGTCTACAAATTACAAAGCAAATCATACGAAATTTTTTTTTTTTGAAAATAGTGGTCTACGTTGGGACTCGAACCCAAGTCTACAGCTTGCCGGGCTGTCGCTTTTACCACTAAGCCACAATAGACCCAGGTTCAAGCTATTTAGAAATGCATTATAAAGTAACAATGTTAATGAATCAGATGTCAGTTATTGAATGTAGATGTCAAGTTGAAAGCAGAAGTCAGTTTTGAAAGCTCATGTCGGTTTTGATAGCAGATGTCAGTTAGTAAAAGCAAATGTCAGTTAATGAAAGCAGATGTCTGATTTGAAAGCAGGTGTCAGTTGTGAAAGCAAACGTCAGATTAGAAAGCAGATGCCTATTTTGAAAGTGGATGTGAGTTATTGAAAGCAGATGTCAGTATTTTGAGATCAGATGTCAGATTTGAATGTTGGAAATGCTAATTATTACTCCATAGCTATATGAGTGTTTAGATAATTTCTTAGCCGTTTATTAAATATAACAATTGATAAATTATTGGAGTTTTTTGGCTTTTATATGAAATATTTACAAATATCAAATTAGAATGTATGTAATTGCAGAGTAAGTGGGGATGTAAACATTGCTGTCTACAAATTACAAAGCTAATCATACGAAATTTTTTTTATTAGAAAAATATGGTCTGCGTTGGGACTCGAACCCAAGTTTAAGATTTGTAACACCACTTCTCGTGAACGTAGATTCATCTGTCCAGAGGTCTGTTCTGCAGAAATTAAAATGAGGCCGTGACTGTCTTGATATCCAGGTAGAATAAACTAAACGAGCATAGTGGTCTGCCTCAAGCAAACCGTGTCCCCTGCGATAGTGATATAAGCCCTCACGTTTTAAAATTCCCCAAACTGTCATTCGTGGCACTCCTAGTTGTCTAGTGATTCGACGAACACTGGGAGTTGGATCCCTTGTAACAATAGCTACTGCTTATTCCTCGAAGTCTGTTGGCAAATTTACTCCTCGGTCGAAAAGATAATCACGCAGTCTGCATTCCCGAAATTGTGTGTGTACTTCCAGAAATGTTATGTAATGAGAAATGCCCCTATCGGGAAACCGATGTCGGTATTCAACAACTGCTTGACGTGCATTGCCGTTACAGTAGCCATACACAAAATGCATGTCCGCATACTCTTGAGAAGAAAATCGGAAAGGCATTTTGAATAAAGAAAATGTGTCCACTCACTAATAAGCTGTTGTATGAACTGAAACGTAATGTAATCCTTTATTAAAAAATGCAACGTTAACAGTCATCTGAACATTTGTTTATTGCATGATATTCATGGTTCAACACTTACGAAATAAGAACCTTCTTTATCATAAATGAATTTTTCTATTTTGCGTTCGAAATGAACTCATTATGAAACCCAAAACAGGGTATCGAAATGAGCTTCATTTCGATACACTTTTTTTCATTTTTCAATGTTGGCGTTGTTCGAATACAGAAATAAATATCATTGCTGTCATTTGATTTTAAGAATTTATGTACATTTGACAGATATGATATATGTCCGTATTTTACACAAACAACGTATGTTGTATACAATTGACAACAACATATATATGTTTCTATGTCACTCATGTTAAATTTTTAAATGAAATATCAAGTAATGTTAACGAAAATTAATAAATAATATGTAATATAATATACTTTGCGGATAACAAGATTTAAATTTGAAAATGTCAAGTATCAATGTGACCAACTCTGCATGCTTTATATAAAAATTAAACTCTGAACTTTCAAATTAAATAATTCCAATTTAAGCAATTTATTAATGTAAAAAACGCAAAATAGAAAAAAATAGTATAAAAAACTCGTTTCATAAGGCCTTTTGCCGCACTCGCTCCTTAGAAAACTCGCCGCTATCGCGGCTCGTTTTCTAAACTGATCTCGTGCGGCAAAATGGTGCCTTATGAAAGTTATGAAACTTGTTTTTTTAATATACTATTCCAGTACTATTTTTTGTAGATATCCAAGAAATTACTGTATGCACTGCGACACGTGTTTATTTATTTTAGGATAACATTTTATTATGCGACGTTAACAATCACAGGCCTGTTATTGAATCGTGTAACTTTTTTTTAAATAAAATCAGTTTGTATTGACTTTAGGATTACATTTTTTTCATGATCTGACAATCACATTCATACATCTGTAACTTTGAAACAAATGAAAATGAATATACAAGTTTTGCGTTTTTGTTACTTGAAATGAAGTCTACTTTACACTCCTAAAATTTGAACATATCGATACGGGACACTTGTATATGTGTATGTGCGTATAGACTTGTTATTCCCATCATAAACACCATTATAAACATCATCTAACCACCACCTCATCGCAAGACTAGGTATATAAGTTACACTGTTAAGTTAGTTGTGAGAAACTCTTTGAGAATGACATAACAGCCGAAACACATACGTTAGAGAAATATAATAAAATTTGTGAAATATAGCCAAGTGTGTTATTCCTACCAAGTACATCAATAATTACTAAAATGTTTCACCAAGAAGTGTCTCCAATATCAATTAATGAAAACTATAACAAACACTATACTATATAGTTAATTGACGAAGGGGATACTTGTTGAAACTTCATTATAACGCTAAGAAATAAGTAATTAAACTTCTAGTTTCAAAAATTCATTTATTGTAAATACACTATAATATTGTTTCGCCATACAATGGCTTCATCAGGTGGATGAAAAACTGTTTGTCATCCACCTGATGAAGCCATTGAATGGCGAAGCAATATTGTAGTGTATTTACAATAAAAGAATTTTTGAAACTAGAAGATTAATTACTTATTTCTTAGCACTACACTATATGTTGCATTTAGTTAATTATGGAATATAACAAAGTAAGGGCCTACAGTATTAAGGTTTAGGTAAATTGTGAACCATAAGTTTTAACAGATTAATGTGAATCGACTCCACTGATTCTGTTTCCCATTACGTTTTTATTATTAGACAAGATTAGAAATAGTCCTCTGAAAGACAATTTAAATAGGTTTACAGTAAATTATGTTGCCGTCCTGTACCACTACTGAAATAAAGGCATTGAATGTTCAAAGAAAATGTATTCTGAATAACAAAAACTGAACTACTAACGACGTGAATTGTAAAACATAGCACGGTCTTATAAAATCGCAAACTCGGATCAAAGAGTCTGTTAATTAATGATATTGCACCCGATTCGTGTGATCCTTGTGTTCAATAAAAACAAACATGCCCATACAATGACGTACGTATGTGGCAATATTGTTATCGTGGCATAATTTCGTCCCTGTTAACCGAGAGATATACGTCGAACAAATTCACCCGAATCTCGCAGAAATCAACCGTTGAAATACACGGCAATATAAAACAATGGACTCCGCAATTCGGTCCGAATTATAAATGTTGCGGAAGCATGTGAAATATCTACGCGATTCGGAGCTGGGGGAATAATGCGAAATAGTTCTGGACCGTAAATGGGTAAACAATGGAAAGTCGCGGGAGCAAGTTTGATGCGTGTTTCTCTCGACCAGATGTCAGAGAAGATGGTGTCCGTAATAGGAAATAGTCTCATTTCGAATCCATTTACACTTGATCATTCAGTCGAGAAATGATTGCGTGATGTAGAAATTGTGTATATTGGTTTGTCGACCGTATTGTTTCGATATCGAAGTGGATATGATTGAATATGCTAATTATAATGTGAAGTGTAATTACGTTCTGTCGAAGATTTACATGACATTCCTTTCAGATATTACATCTCAATATAATGATACGATATATAGTTTAAAAGATAAATCACGTATAAGACTTACATCTGCTTTTGGCGTATATTAGTCTCTACGATGCCTCAAAGCGTAACCGAATATATCGTTCACAAATTGGCAATCGACCTCCAGTGAAACACCTGTTGCAACTAATTAAAGAAATAAGCGATAGGGATTAGAATGGAACATTAATAAGCAAAGAAAAATGCAATACTAATAATTTCTCGAACATTTATAGCCTGTAATAATAAGAGATATTTATTTGTTCAACAGAAAATTGCCCAGTTACAAGCAGAAACAATAAAATAGTGAATACGAGTATAAATAAGGGTGATGATATACAGGGTATCCTTGAAATAAAGAGACAACGTATGAAAAATGGAAAGATGTAATTCTACAGAATATAAATCCAAAATATTTTCCCCAACTTCTGTCTCATAAGTAGAGCAGGCCAATTTCCGTGCGCGCCATAAGCGTCGGTATGGGAGTGTAATTACTGTAATTAGTAATATATTAGAATATGCGATAGAATATGGACGCAACATGAGCTTGTTACCGATATAAGTATAGAAGTAGAGACATTCATTCTATTAGAAATAATTAAATATACATTTGGTTTTCTGCTATTAAAGTAATATGCATAAACACACGAAAAAATAAGAATAGTACCTATAAATAAAATGGAAAATGTATGAAACAGAGGATTTAAAAAAACACTTACCGTTTTAAGCGTCTTCCAAGTATAGACAAACTCGATTGTATATTTTCAGCATCAGGTGCGTTTCTATGGTTATTTCTGAAAAACATGTCCGCCGTGAGGAAAAAATGTGTTTATATTCGGAAAACGAGCGTTCTACATCTAGTGATGTTATATTCGCATAATCAAAATATTTTTTTTAGCAACTTAACGCATCTGTAGACGTGCCCTCACAAATACGTGTTAAGGTGTCAAAATCTGCATTTCTGTCTAAAACACTTTCAAATTTAATTAGAACACTTTCACTTTTTGCGTCTTCTACAGCACACAGTTTTGCGTGAACATCTTTAGCGATTTGTAGTGATTCCTCTAACGACAGCGACGAATTTTCTAATTTTGTTATTGCTTCTTCTAGTCCCAAGTAATTCTCACGAATACTTTATAAATCCATTTTAATCTGGATATCTTGAAATTTTTTCTGGCTTGTATTGATAGCTTCACTTTCGGATCGAATGATAAAACCACGTTCTTTTTTTTTCAAAATGTTCATGATAGTAAAACCCCGCCCGTAACCATGTACCCCAACGTGTCAGAATCGGCTGTGGTGGTGGCTCAGGAGTATGGGGACACAATTCGTGAAATTTCCGAGTACGTTTTGGAGATTTCAGGAATACTGCCTTTGTACTCGATATTAAAGCATCTACCTCTGGATAAAATCTACGAACCTGTTCTGCCACAAGGCGTAGAGCATGGAGTTTGCAAGTAATATGAAACAAGTTAGGACAATATTTTCTAAGAAACCGGCCTACAGAACACATGGTTGCGGCACCATCGGTCATAAACATTAAAACTTGGGCTTTCGAAAGTTTAAATTTTTCCAAAGTATCTAATAGCACCTCTGAAATTTTTTCGGCATTACATTGTTCTAGTCGTCTGGATGCTAATAAAATTAAAGACGTTGGTTGATGTGGTTCCATATTACGCGCCATCACATTAAGTACAGATTGTTTTTGCTGTCAGTTGTTTCGTCCACACATAACCACAGTTTTTTATTTTTCAGTTCGGCTTTGATTTTATTTTCAACCTGTTTACGCACTGATGGTAAATTCCTTCGTAACGTTGTCGTCCTTGGTAATGTATGATTCGCGTATTTATTCCAAAATGAAATAAATAAGTCATGACTTAATAAAGTAAACGGCAGTGTACACACTATCATAGTTACACATAGTTCATGTATAAACTGTTGTCGATTAATTTTGTTATTATTGTGCTTCGAACTGCTTACGTGTTCTTTACAATGTGTTTTTGACAACACATTAGATATGAATTACACTCTAAACATTTAGTTTTTGAGCCATCGTATATTAAGTCCGGGAAATCCATAATTATAACTTATTCACTTCGTCTGACAACGGTCGTTTTCTGGATTTATGTGTCGACGACATTTTATTACGTATGCTTACACTTACATGCGGTCTAAGCAAGTACTAAACACATACTGAATGCTTTTTATTAGTTCTGATGCAATACAATCATCCTCACATGGGCGCACATGGCGCGCGTGGAAATTGGTCTGCTCTAGTGATTAGCGATGACAAAGAAAATATTGTTTAATTCATATTAATATGAATTACTTTTTAAGAAAATTGGTTTAATAAAAATATTTACTTTCATCATGAAAATATAATAGCATGTACCTTAATTTTTGGAATGTAACCCCCCTCTTCGTATTAGTTCTTTGTGTCGTATAAAACGGATTCGCATAACATGGCAGCTTTTTAGATCCTAACCTGTACCTGAACAATTCAGACGATTTAAAACAAATAAATTGATCAAAAATAATCTTCTGCTTGATTAAATATAACTTTCTCAGTATAGTAAAGGTAGTAGTATAATAGAACATTGTTATAATGAAAAAGTATTCAACCAATGGAAAAATACGTTGCGCAGTATATATCCATACTAAATTTCATGGAATTTCCCGGTTGTATGCAACTTTTTTAAATGTTATCGCGGTGCAAGCGAAATAGTTTTTGAATACAAACTCTCTTTCATTTCGATTTCTATAAAACTTTTCATAGAATAAATTACTTTACATGAATGGGCTATTAAATATTTACGCAATTACTGCATGAATAGTTAAACTAAGAACAAAAAAATATGTACTTATTTCTAAAAATGCACGCTGTTACGAAGTTATATTTTGTTGCAGAATTAAATTAAATAGTTTTCTTTATTCATTTCCTTACTTTATTGCCATTTACAACATAAACGGATTTTGTATTCAGAACATTCAATAGAACATGCCAGCAAGCCCGATATTACTGAATCAATTAAATGCTTTCATGAACGATTAGTAGTGATAGAGCCATAAACGCATTAAACGAATCTAGCTTAGAATGGTTATGAATAATTAGATAGATAATGAAACCTTGTTAGTGGCCTATACAGCGATATGGATTCATTATATGATTCAAATGTTTAATTAATATTGAAATAATTGATTAACGTATCTTATAGAAAACATTCTAATAAATAAATGTATTGTAGTGGGTCAAGCCTACTCATGAGGTACTAATTGTGCTTGATAATTTTCCTTGCATTCTTCCGACAGGGTATCCTCGATCTGTTCGAACTTCTTAAAATTATCCTGATTGCCCGACACACTTCCCGCCTTCGAAATTACATCTTTACAAATGGCGATCGAGAGTTTTTTTGTGACCTTCGATGGCCAACAATTCTTTTTAACATTCTAACGGTACTAATTGTGCTTGATAATTTTCCTTGCATTCTTCCGACAGGGTATCCTCGATCTGTTCGAACTTCTTAAAATTGTCCTGATTGCCCGACACACTTCCCGCCTTCGAAATTACATCTTTACAAATGGCGATCGAGAGTTTTTTTGTGACCTTCGATGGCCAACAATTCTTTTTAACATTCTTCACCTTCCTTATCTTACTAGCACATATCGCGAACGACTTGAAACCTCTAACACGCTTTTCGCTTCTCAGCCACATCCTGATGAGCCATCAAGCCAAGTTGTTGCCTTCTTTATTCGCCGGTATCGCGTTAACGCACTACAGGAAGTCTTCCGAATTAAACATTTTGAGTAGCGAAAAGCCAACCAACAGAGCATTCATCAAAAATATAAATATAGAGTTAAGATTTAAATTGTTAATTTTTAGAATAAGTCATAGTTAGAACTGCATTTTTCTCGTGCCATATCAATAAAGTTAATACCGCGTTTTTAATTTATCAAATTTGTATCACACATTTATTGAATTTCTAGTAATCATTCACTTTAGTCATTTTCATGTACATATTTATGTCACCGAAGATATTTAACTTAATTGGTTGGAATTATATGTCATATTATGGGCATAGCTGTACTTAATTTTGAATCAGATAAGGCGGGAATTATCCCAAATGTAAATAGGTATTTTGCGGAGATTCAACATTCAAAATACATTATTATCAATTGTAAAATTAAATTAACAATTTATGTGAAATGTCAAAACGATTGGGTATAGTAATTTATTTCATTTTGATTATATAATTAACGAGATTAAATACCTATAAACAAACATTCAAAATAAGATGCCTGGAGAATCAACAAGAAAACAATGGAGAGTTGGCTTGGGTTAATAAAAATGATACAACGCGTCGAATTTATATAAAAATAGTGTAGCAGTAATTAAGTGAAAAAATTGAAAATAAACTAGTGAATTCTCACCAAAACATATCCCACAAGTTTCCTATCCACCAGAGATAGTTTTACGAAGTTTAACCAACCCTGGACTTGCCTGATCGCCTTTAAAGAATATCCAGTTTCGAGGGGACGCCAAACCCGCCTAGAACGATACCAGCCTTTCTCCTACACCCGAGCCCGTTTTTCCTGTATATAAAGTCTCGAATTCCCATTGAACATCCAGAAAATACAACCAACATCAACTTGAGTATTTGTTTATCTATCTCCTAAAACATGAAACCATTAATTTTTTACATGTTGAAAATAATCGTTAATATTTCAAATAGATACCAAAATTGTTAGCATTTAGTCCATTTACAGTTAAAATTGGAAAATACAGTTCTTTTTTAAGTTAAATTACAGTAACATAGAGTATATTTGAGTTTTTGCTATTTTATAAAAAATATTTAACCTTATTTTAATAATATCAGATCACGTGACTTTTCATGCTTATGTTATTCTGCTATATTATATTTAAACTTACCTTTTGCTTAGAGATTCTGATTAAACTAGTGATATTTACAATTTATCCTCTTGTTTTATTATTGTTATTAACATCGGAAAGTCTTTCACTGCGAATAACTTGTTTTGAAAACTTATGCTTATATTCAATCAACGTACCGAACCTACCTACTACATACACGTTTATTGTAACACCATAAATACTGAGCTAGCCGACATTTTGATTAAAATACAAATAAAGTATTTAGTAATAAGTTTAGCACGCAAAGGAGACCAGTTAAAGTTAAGTATAAATTGTTTATATTATTGTTTTCATGTTCGAATATATTACACCTGTGTCAACTGTATAAATACAACTTAACGCCATCTATATATCACATTTATAACTCCTAACGTGCATATTCAAATATATTTTATAATATTGGATTACTTTTATATTTATTGTTCGTATTCACATAAAGCCCCTTTCGCTTTATATTAAATTGGTCGGCCCAACGTAGGGCTGTTACAACTGGCTTTTTACAAATTAGATGAACCAAAGAAAAAAAAAATTTAACATACCAGCTCCGCTATATTTTATCATTTGATTTTGAATTTATCATAAGGCCAATTTATTCCGTTTTCGCTTTATATTAGTATTTATACCAACTTAAATCTTTCTAAATTTTGAATTACCTAAATTATTCAGGATCACAGATATTTAAATTACAATTTTTATTATTGTATTGAGATAAAGATGGAAATTCCACAAATTTACTATAGTACTGAAATTAGATTTAAAATTAAACACCATTTGAATAATGAATATTCTCCTCGAATTACACCAAAGAATAGGGGAAAAAGATTTCTTATGAGCCGCGGTCGTAATAATAATTCATGGCCTGCCAATGCCCTTTCTGATTGTCGTTTACCTGTTGGGGGTTGCTACGGTATGAATTAATATTATTATTAACAAAGTAATTTGAAACATACTTGAGCATATAGAACCTCACCAAATTTTGGGTAAAACAAAAACTAATAATATAAAATTGTATTAAAAATCGGGTGTGGAGAACACAATATTGAAATAAATCAACATAATGGCTAATAGTCAGGCAGCTAGTAAAGCCATTGTTAATACATTTACCAGGTCTAAACTGGTTGAAACATTGTAAACAGATCCTCAATAGACTAGCACAAGACAATACTGTGTCACCGATATGATTGCCAGAACATGAGGGAATTAAAGGTAATGAGCCGACGAATCGGCTACGGAAGACTCATAGGAGCAGAATCTGTATGTGGAATCGCTAAGGACTCTACTAGATGGGAGATCTGGTTAAGACTAGAAAGAGAACACAAAAAGAAATGGTGACTAACGAAAGATCGACTCCATACTAAAACACTACTAAAGGAACTGGACGCTAGGCTTTCAGCCAACCCAATTCCTAGTAATAAAAAAGAAATTAACCGGACATTGTCCTTTACAGAAGCATCTGCACAGCATGGGCTTGGTTAACGAGCCTTGGTATAGGAGATGTGAAAAACAGGAGGAAGCTAGCCTTCGTGTAATATGCACTTGTGAGGAACTGAAAGCAGTCAGACAAAGATATTTCGGAAGAGATCTATTGGATCCTACCGAGAGTACTTCTCCTGAGGAGGATAGTAGCTTTTATTGAGGACACAATACTAACAGAGTGGAACTGAGAGATCTATTAGGGGTGTTACAAAGAGCACTATGCTCAAGTGCCTGTCCAGCTCAAAGAAGGAGAAGAAGAAATCCATATTTGCGCGAAAGTATCTCTACAGATACGGAGTCACATAATACAGAATCATCAGTATGTACCACTGGAGAGATACTTTCACCTAAACAACACCCTTGACATATTACAAAAGTTATTCAGACAGAGCGACATTTAATTTTGTCGACGTTGAGATCCTAGACGTTGAAAATAGTCATAAAAAACCTTTTTAGAAATGGTCTATTTTAACAGAGAAAAATAAAAAATGTTTGTTAATTGGTCCTCGTATTGTTAAATTTATAGTGTATTGTTTCTGGTTTTGATATTCTTGTAACTTTAGTTTCGTGCTATAGGCTTCGTTTTATATATTTTTTGTATTTTAACTTTTATATATATACGTTTTTCAAAGTTCGATGTGAGACAACGTATCTATAGTTATATTAATGTTTTAAACTTAAATTTACACAATTTTAATATCTCTGTGTACATATATATATCATTTGATAAATTATTGGAATTTTTGGCTTTTATATTAAATATATTCGAATTAGTATGTTATTCTGCGAAGTAAGTGTGAATGTAAACATTGCTGTCTACAAATTACAATACAAATTAAACGAAATTTGATTTGAAAAATTTTCGTCTACTTTGGGACTTGAACCCAAATCTACGGTTTGCCGGACCATCGCTCTAACTAACTGAGCCACGAGGACCTTGAAACAAAGATCCTCGTGGATTAATTGGTTAGAGCGACGGTCCGACAAACCGTAGACTTGGGTTCAAGTCCCAACGTGGACCAAAATTTTTCAAATAAAATTTCGTATAATTTGCATCGTAATTTGTAGACAGCAATGTTTACATTCACATTTACTTCGCAAAATAACATACTAATTTGAAAATATTTAATATAAAAGCCGAAAATTCCAAGAATTTATCAAATGATATTTTCAATAAACGGCTAAGAAATTATTTCTATATATATGTTAGATATATACATACATGTATATATACATATTGTAATAGCGCTGATGATCTGATGAGAATAATAATAATAATAATATAATTATAAATATGTTAGTTGAATTATAGTAAAGAATAATACTTTGAATTGGGCGCCTTTATAATCAAATTACAATGTTAGATCATCCGCCACTATCATGTATTGTCTCCGGCTACGGCTAGATGTCGGAAAGCGAGCAATGTATTTGCGAGTTGACCCTTACAGGCTCCTAGTCGGTCTATTTTTCCCTTGGTGTATGGTGGTAAAATGGTATAATAAAATAACTTAGTGTTCTCCAGCTAAGCACAGATAGATAAAAGAGTGATTTAAAGAAATATATAAAAGTTTATTAAATAAGGTATCTGTAAACAATGACATATAACGTGCTTATCGACAAATTATGAAATTACAATTACGAGCACGTGTGAATCTTGAAAGGTTATGTTATGATAGTTATGGTATTTTCGTGTGAGTTTTGAAATAAATTAATTAACAAACAGATCTAGGTAAGTACTACAATCTTATATACTAAAAGTTCTTCCACAAATTTGAGTGATGTTAATAAGTAATTTTCAAAGTAAAATTATGAGTTTTCTATTTAGTTTAAAAAATTTATTTTATTTATTAAGCTATTAATAAGTCCTTTTTTAAATAATTTGGAATAATAAAACCTGTTTTTCTTTGTATAAGGCAGGAATCTTGAAAGATGTTGGCGTAGGTCAGTGAATTCGTGGTGTGTTCCAAGTGCGGCGTTTTCAATTAAGCGTGGCCGGCTTTGAGCGTGCTTCGACGGCGTGTGTAATTCTCTGGCCGGGTTCTGATCAAAAAGATGGTATTATCGTTTTCTGGCCGTTCTTCGGTGGTATCGCCTTCAAAGATGGTTTAAAAGTAGCCTCAAATGAATATGTTACTTTTTTAGGCACTTTCAAAATTTTAGCTCAGGTATTTTCGTTTTTCTACCGACGCCTTGATGGCAATTATTTCATTCCAAGCCTATTACGTATTTTTGAAATAGCCTCGAATTTTACTTTTAATTACATATAATAATAATTTGAATTTAAATAGTGTATTGGTCTTAACATATAAACAAAATTAAATTAATATTGTTCAAATAATGGTTATGGGTTTCTGAATGTAGGGTTATGTTTTAGTAAGTGGAAAGAAAATAACCTTTTCGTGGGTTGTTTACATTTGAAAAGTGGGCGTGTCTAACTAGTATCGATACAAATTTTTAATGTAGATAAATTAGCTATCTGTAATTTCGCGCTAATGATATAATTATGAAAATGACAATTTAAATAAAATATAAAAAAGTAAATTTGGAATAAATATAAATTAATTTGAAATATACAAAGTTATCGTGATATTAATTTATTTACATTTTGATACTAATTTTACAAATTATGTTCGCCAATTTAAACCATTCTATTGTGTTATTTCTGTCTTTCCCTTTGCAGTTAGCTGGAATGATGGTGTTATTCTGCCCCACAACAATATACAGGGTGTTACAAAAATTTAGGGCTGGCTATACATAGACGGTTTCTACAACTAAAAATAAGCAAAAAAGTTTATATAAATTTATGTCCTAAAATGGTTCGTTACTGAGTTACGGCCAATTGAAGTTTTTTTATTTTTATTTTAGAAATGTTTACCAGAAAACGGGAGTTTCTTATGTTTCTTATAGTAAATGTTCAAAATGACCTCCACGGGAAGCAACACAAGTTTTTCGAGAAAAATTACTGATAGGAAAAATTTTGAGTTAAAAAGAAAATTAATTGGTGAAAGAAAAGGTCGAGTGTTTTTTGGCAAGATAAATTAACGATTTAAATAAATAATAAATAATTATTTTTATTTGAAAGCAGGAGAACAGTTATTAAATGTACAATTATTATAAATTGTTTGGTTTGGTGTACTAATTTTAATATTATTTTCTTTGTTGCTTTCTACACATGCTGAATAATTGTTTTGTCTTATTTTATTGAATTCGCGTAAATGAGAAGTTTTTTAGATATCATATTTGTTCCTATTGGAACATTTTTATACCAATTATTAGAATTTGTCTTGTTCCAAAAGGGATTTGGAATTAAAAAAAAGTGGTTCAGATGTTACAAAAATTTAGGGCTGGCTATACATAGACGGTTTCTATAACTAAAAATAAGCAAGAAAGTTTAAATAAATTTGTGTCCTATAATGTTTCGTTACTGAGTTACGGCCACTTGAAGTTTTTCGTATTGCATGTCCGACACGTGTGTATCTCGTCACAAATTATCGCGCAGACGCGAAGCGTTCGTATTGCATGTTTGAACAAGTCGCCGACAAGTGAGTAACTTATGTTAATCATATTCAGTAGGTAGTCCGTGTTTTTTGCTGTCAGTCGTGAAAGTTGATTAAGTCATTTGTGATTGGTACTGTTTTCTAATTAATGGTATAAAATGGCAGATTATTCTTTCGAAGAGATGTCCGACATGCATTTAATGTATGGTTTGGCACATTGCAACAGAGCAGAAGCAAGAAGACTTTACGCAGAATATTTCCCAAACCGACGTTTACCAAATGAAAAAAACTTTCGAAAGGCTTCATATTAGATTAAGAGAAACAGGATCATTCAAACCAGTAGTCCGAGATCGCGGCAGACCACGAACCACAAGAAATTTGGAATTGGAAGAACGTTTGTTGGATCGTGTTGAAGAAAATGCAGGTGCTAGTACTCGAAGAATGGCATTGGCGGAAGATGTCGATCATGTGAGTGTATGGCGTATTTTAAGAACTAATCAGCTTTTTCCTTACCGCCTGCAAAGAGTACAGGGACTTAGTGAGAATGATTTCCCACCACGAGAAGCTTACTGTGTATGGTTGTTACGGACATGCGCCGCCGATCATCTCTTTCTGTCGTGTGTGCTCTTTAGTGATGAAGCTGACTTTACAAGAGATGGTATCGTCAATTTTCATAATTTACACCAGTGGCAACAAGAAAACCCTCATGTTATTATTCAGTCCAGACATCAAGCGCAGTTTTCATTTAGTGTGTGGGCCGGAATTATTAACGAATTTGTGATTGGTCCTTTTGTACTTCCACCACGACTTACTGGGCAGAATTATCGTTATTTTTTAGAAAACGACTTACCAGGTTTGCTGGACGATGTTCCACTAAATGTTAGAGGACGCATGTGGTTCATGCACGACGGTGCACCGGCTCACTTCAGTCACACAGCACGCGAATTTTTAAATGCCGTATATCCTGGAAGATGGATTGGTCGCGGTGGACCTGTAGCATAGCCTGCACGGTCTCCAGATTTAAATCCAATAGATTTTTACGTATGGGGACATTTAAAGTCTATGGTATATTCTACTCCAATTCAAAATATTGAAGATCTTCAACGTAGAGTGGAAGATGGATGCCACCAAATTCGAAATACACCAGGAATTTTTCAGCGCGTGAGGCAGTCCATGATACGACGAGCTGAAGCTTGTGTTGCTTCCCGTGGAGGTCATTTCGAACATTTACTATAAGAAACATAAGAAAGTCCCGTTTTCTGTAACCTTTTCTAAAATAAAAAGAAAAAAAATCAAGTGGCCGTAACTCAGTAACGAACCATTTTAGGACATAAATTTATTTAAACTTTTTTGCTTATTTTTAGTTGTAGAAACCGTCTATGTATAGCCAGCCCTACATTTTTGTAACACCCTGTATGTATATAAAGTAGATTCCATTAGTTGGCGATTTACGGTCTGGTTTTACTTCAAAATGAATATATTTAAGACATCTGACATGTTTCGGCATTTGAAAAATTTAAAATATAAATGACGGTATATTAATGTCATTAATATATTGTCTATTATATTTTAAATTCTTTGAAAAAAGCATCATATGCCGAAACATGTAAGATTGTTTCAAATATATACATTTTGAAATAAAGCCAGACCTTAAATCGCCAACTAATTGAATCTACCACAAAGGTTACAATATTTTAGCTTTTTAATTATATAATTTTCTTCATTTTTTTTCAATATCTTCAATATCAGTAATAAAATAACTTTATGTCGACTTCAAATTTTAATACACTGCTGTTGCTTATGTCTCTTATAACACAACATTACACAATAGGAATTCTCAATTAAACAATGATGAACGTAAATATTTACGAAATCGAGATAATATGTTCAATTTAATAATAAATCACGTTCATTGTGATTCATAGTTCCTATAACTAATAGTACAAATATTAAATTTTGAATAGTCTGGGCTATCCATTCTCATTCCATGGTTCACAAACAATGTCTTTATTGATTTTTCTAAATAATTCAACGTAGTAATGTGGTTTTAACTAACATAATGTAACTATTGATTTTAAATCAGGTATGCCGGTGTTTCCGTTTTAATTAGTTTTAGGAATCGTAAAAATGCAGAGTATATGTTAGAGGAACAAATTTCAAGCTGTTCCACATCAGGTCAGGTGGAATAACTGGTAGTTATTTGAACGGATTCGACTGTGTTTATTGGTCAGTTGGATATTTACGGTCTGTTTTTTCTAATTTTCTTATAGTTTTTAATTTAAATATTAATACGCCAGTATTATTTATAGCATTTATATTAAGAAGACGTTTTGAAGAACCGGGTAAGTTATTCGTTTAATAAATTCCACTTATTTCATAAACATCGACTAAATTAATATTCGAAAGATGCCAATGTGTAATGTAACTGAATAATTTTAAGATATCTACCGTTGCTTTGATAGATTCCACGTTTGCTGCTTTTAAAGGGTATTTTGGTAGGTGATAGTATTTCAGGAACTTTATTAAAAGGACTAAAAACAGGTTCTATTAATCATTAATCATCGTCCTAATAACAAGCTTCTACGTTATATTACTGTACATACAAGTGAGAATAAGGCCAGCATTAATAATTATTAAATGAAATTCAATCCGAAAGAGCACATAACAGAATGAACTTAAAAATGTATAAATTAATGCTATTATGTACGTCATGCGACGTTACGTCAGGCGGTGACCTAAGCGATAACGTCACCGTCTGTGCACGTCATTGGACTTCTCGAAATATCCCAGACAGGGATTAATTTAGAAACAGCTACGAGTATATAAACATTCAAGGGAGGAATGCTTCATTCGACCGGTAATCGTCGTGAAATAAACATCGTAAACATAAATAAATATAAATACTATTTGTTATAATTAGCGTTAGCCATTCTAATTTATTAACATAATTAACTCTTAATTACCGCGCATTTTATTCATCGAATCCGAACAGAAAATTTATCACAATACATTGCCTAGTAAAAAAAAAATTATATATGTTAAAAAAATCTTCCTTTGGAGACTGTGGTTAAGTAAAAACTCAAAAAAGGTAGAAGGCCCTTTACCACAATTAATAATCGTATCCTAAATACGTATTTCGACAACTAAGTTGTCATCATCAGATGATGACAACTTAGTTGTCGAAATATGTAATGAGGATACGATTATTAATTGTGGTAATAATGGGTTTTATATCTTTTTTTGAGATTATAAATGTAGCATTACAAGATAATATAAACCAGAGGTGGGAAACCTTTTTACTATTAGAGGCCGCTTTTAAATTATCCAGTAATATAGGAGGTCGCTATAATTTTTTATAGGTATTCGAATTTTAATAAACAAATTTACTTATTTAAATACCACTTCAAATAAAAATAATATCAGTAGAAGTATTTCTATATAAATTTATTACATTATAAAGAAATACAATAGAAAAATAATCACATTAAGTTATAAAAACCGATGGAAAATTAAGTTAGTGGGATATTTGCATTTGTTTCGTGCTTGAAAGTAATTGAATATTTGGAACGTGCTGCCTTAATTAATCCTCTAAAAGAGCATCTGTAATTTGCGTTCTTTCCCCTGACTCAAATATCTCCATTTGTAGTTATATAGGAGCCTCGGGTATATTTACTAAATGTGGTTCAAATGCCAGTTTCATAGCAGGAGTGTGCTCGTCACAATCTGAAAATCTTTCAGTATATTTTTCTATTAAAGAATCCAAGACACCTATATATTCATCGAATATTTTATTTTCAGGTTTCTGCTCATTCAATATTTCTGCTAGCTCGTTGAAGTGTTCTGCAGATATTCCGACCGATAGAGCAATGTTTTGCAAAATAGTTTTCCTTGTTATTGATAAATTTAAAATTTGTCGTCGTAAAGTTTAACCTTTTATCATAACCTATCCTGTTGATAGCCGCGAACTTTGCAGTAGAACGGTAGATCAACACTGTATGGTTCCTCGTCTAAAGTCACGAAGACACATTGCCTTTATGCGTATATAATTGATAATCGCAATAGCTCTATCCAGAGCGTCTTGCAAAATAGTGGATATCGCGCAAAGGTTTTGCTGATGCAAAATGAAGTGAAATGATATCAAGTTTAAGTTTTCCTTTTTCCTCTCATGGAAGGTGCGCCATCGGAGCACACACTAACTAAATTATTGACGTTTAATTTTAATCAATTACATACTTCTCTGAAGTTTTCGAAAATTTCAACTCCGCGAGTTCTTCCAGTTAGTGTGCACATCGCAAGAAATTTCTTTAATTACATCGCGAATAAAATACGATTTAAAACGTACGCGGTATAAAGGTCGCCAATGTATTCGTATACATACTATTATAATAATTTCCTCTTCTGTTGAGAATTTCCTTCCAGAAACAGCTTGAGTTTTAGGTATAAGTGAAAGACAACTGGGGTGTGAAGGCGCATTGTCATGATGGAATAGCACCTTCTTTCGAACAATTGCGTCTATTTTTCTCGATAATGGCAAGATTCACTTTTTGCAGATTGACAGCATAAAATGTCCCGTTAATTGTTTCGCCCTTTGAACGGTCGATAAGAATACCCTTTGAATTAAAAAATATTGTGGCTATTGTCTTTTCAGCCAAAACAAGCACCTTGGCCTTATTTAGTGGAAGACTGCCACGATGCCGCCACTGTTTATAATGCCGTTTCGATTCTGGCACATAGTAATGGAGTCAAGTTCCATCGATCATAACAAGACGATGAAAGAAATTCACTGGGTTGATGTTAAAGGTCATCAAATTGTCGTTGGAAATTTGCGTTTTCTCATGTTTTTGATCTATATTCAGTAAACATGGTATCCACCTGACGTAGAGCTTAGACATGCTTAATTCGACCTATAAAATGTAAGGTACAGGTTGAATAGACAAACTCGCAGTTTTGGCGATCTCCTCCACTTTCAGTCTTTGGTCATCTAAAACAACATAAGAAATTGTTTCAACCATTTCTTGATTTCTTGATTAAACTAGTCTATAAAGACTAACCATTAATTTTTTCTTTATCTACTTCATCATAAAGTCGAACACTTATCAATTAAAGTACATCCAATAATATAATTTTGGTTCCTTCAATTATTATATAATTCACTAGCGCACTGTGCTCTGCTTTTATACACAATTCCTTACACAAGATCAGATGGTTTCATCTTCTTCAATATTCGGATGTGGTATTGATTGTCTAGTAACTGCTTTGATATGTAGGTAGAGACTGGCGGCATGGTTGCCAGAAAATTTTTGAATCTCTTTCTTCACGTAGTAGATAGACATTCTATCTATCTAATTCTTTGAGTTGGACACCAATAAGTCCAGGCACTTGAGCACAGTGCTCTTCGTACCACCCCCAGCAGATCCCTCAATTCCACTCTGTTAGTTTTGTGTCCTCGATAAAGGCCACTATCCTCCTCAGGGGAAATTAGTGTACCCTCGTAGGAGCCAATAGGAAATGTTTATGCCTGGGTTCCTTCAGCTCCTGACAAGTGCTTATTACATGAAATACTTCCTTAAAGGAGAGTGTTCGGTTATCAAACCGGTAATGGTTTTAATTTCCTTCTTATTACAAAGAATTAGGTTGGCTGAAAGCCTAGCGTTCAGCTCCTTTAGTAGTGTCTTAGTATGGAATTGACCTTCTGTTACCCTCCATTTAATTTTATGTTCTCTTTCTACTCATAACCAAATCTCCCTTCTGGTTCTATGAAGTTCCTCCTCGAACCTTTCTTGACCAGTTCGTCGGCTCATTGCCTTTAATCTTCTCATGTCGTGGTTAGGCATTAATAAAGTGATTAAATTTTGAAAGAGGGAGTAAATAAATAGGCAATCTCCTACATGCCGTCTTGCTGCTGCAATGCGTAAGGACGCCTCTATCACTGTATGTTACATGTCGATCTGATAAAATCATTTCGCGCACAGCATCAGTATTTTTCGCAACAACTAAGGTGCATGGTCACCCTTCACGAGGATCGTCACCAAACGTTGGTCTTCCACGCTTGAATTCTGCAAACCATTTGCAAACCATAGTTTTGGATGGTTCTTCATTCCCAAATACCGAACTAAGATTTTCCACACATTGCTTTGGTATCAAACCGTATCGAAAATCGTTAAAAATCATCACTCGAAAATCACGATTCAAAATTTCCATTTTTGACACTATTACTACTATTACTTTGTTAAATTCTGTTAAGACAAAATTGTTCGGTTTTAAATCGAACTGTCAACTGAATTATAGGTTAAAAATGTCAAATTTTACGAATATGATAACTGTGGAATGCTGGCAATTCAAGGAGTACTTGATTCCGCGAATTTTAGCAGTATCCCTCGTATTAACCGAATAAATGTTCGTGGGCTTTTCCAGTAATAAAACAGCATTCAATACTATCGTTAATAATAAAAATGTGTGATATGTGAAATATTGCAGCAAAATTTTAAATATAAGTTTCATCAATAATTTTCAGCATCAGTACTATGTCTATCAAATAATTCTTAAAATGTTTCAAACTAAATTGTATCCTGTAATTCAAAATACATTAATATGTATGTGCCCTATACGTGTCACCAATTTTAATTTATGTTAGTCACGTTATGTTGTTTTCGAGTAAATAGTTGGTGTTATCAATATGATAATTATTTACTCCAGTTAATTATAAGATAATGACGCGATGTAAATGTATAAAGTACGTAAAAATGTCTATTTGTTTACAAGAATATGGAAAATTTATGTATCTAATGACCTTTCTTCAAACCCAATCTATTTCTTTTATAACAATGTGTGACAAAAATAGAGAGAAATATTCAGCTCGTGAGAGAATTTGAAGTCTGAACATAATAGTTCAATATATTCTATGTAAATAAATACTTGTATTAAGTTTATCTATCAACTATTTACTTATTAAATACCTTTAATAATTTGCATAAAATAATAATATTTATAGATCATTAGCAGATGATATAGACATTGTACATACATAATACACTTAAATGAATAACGTAATTCGAAATTGGACACAGTAATACAATAATAAGTAACAAGCTGTACATTATGTATGTAAAGTTATAATTAGGGTACGGACACGAGAGGCCGAAATTACGATGGACCATATAAATAAATACAAATAGTCTTATATTATAACATCGTCTTATAGTCTTATAGTCGTCTTATAGTCTTATATTATAACTAGAGAACGGACACGCTTCCCACCCAGTGCAGTACTGGCGAAAGGCTGTATTTCTAAAATATTTAATTTTATTTATATAATTGGAAAACGAACGGGTGGTGATCTATAAAATTACGAAATACATATTTATTTGTTGAAAAGTTGTATTTATAAAGTTTTTAATTTTATTTATATAATTGGAAAACAAACGGGTGGTGATCTATAAAATTACGAAATACATATGTATTTGTTGAAAAGTTGTATTTTTAAAGTTTTTAATTTTATTTCTATAATTGGAACATTTTTATTTGTTCATTTTGTCGTTCAAGTTGAGTACAGGAGTATTAATATTGACTAGCAATAGTTTCTCAAGGTTATATAAGGCTATAATTTGCATAAAATAATAATATTTATAGATCATTAGCAGATGATATAGACATTGTACATACATAATACACTTAAATGAATAACGTAATTCGAAATTGGACACAGTAATACAATAATAAGTAACAAGCTGTACATTATGTATGTAAAGTTATAATTAGGGTACGGACACGAGAGGCCGAAATTACGATGGACCATATAAATAAATACAAATAGTCTTATATTATAACATCGTCTTATAGTCGTCTTATAGTCTTATATTATAACTAGAGAACGGACACGCTTCCCACCCAGTGCAGTACTGGCGAAAGGCTGTATTTCTAAAATATTTAATTTTATTTATATAATTGGAAAACGAACGGGTGGTGATCTATAAAATTACGAAATACATATTTATTTGTTGAAAAGTTGTATTTATAAAGTTTTTAATTTTATTTATATAATTGGAAAACAAACGGGTGGTGATCTATAAAATTACGAAATACATATGTATTTGTTGAAAAGTTGTATTTTTAAAGTTTTTAATTTTATTTCTATAATTGGAACATTTTTATTTGTTCATTTTGTCGTTCAAGTTGAGTACAGGAGTATTAATATTGACTAGCAATAGTTTCTCAAGGTTTTCTTCTGTCAATTTTGTTCTCTTTGAATTAAGTACATCCTTATAAATAGAGAACGTCCTTTCTACATCGCAACTGGTTATAGGTGCATACTGGAAATATTCTTTTATTTCTTCATATTTAGCAGTTAGATTTTGTGGAATTGTCTCCATACATAATTGTTGCAATGTAATTAAATCTGGATTTCTATTAAGAATTGCTTCAAACTTTTGCCGAAGGCCACATCCGAAGTCACTTGGAATACTTTTCAAATTATTAACAGCCACATCTAATGTGGTTAATCCGTCATTTAATTTGAGATTTCGATTTTCAAAATAAGTGATTAGTTTTGGCAATTTTCCCAAAATGTTCGTGAAGAAAGTACAACTGATTTTTTAAATTTGGGACTTGTGTGAGCTCCTTGCACTCACCAATACTTCTAGCATCCTCCTTTAGCAGTGTTACGAAATGTTTTAGACTATCGAAATTCTCAGCATAATAACTAGTAGCTTCCAGCCATGTTCCCCATCTAGTTATTACTGGAGTGGGAGGCAGTGACAGAGATGGAAATTTTTCCCTGAAAAGAGCTACTCTCAATGGTGCTTTTCTGAAAACTTTTTTAAAAGCTGATACAAGTCTATCAACTTCCGGAAAAGTGTCTCTGATATATTCACAGATTCTGTGGAGAGCATGTGCTACGCAAGTAATATGCAGCATATTAGGATATGTTTTCTTCAATAGTCTGCCTGTTTTTAACATATACGCAGCACTATCACTGACAAATAAAAGTATTTTTTCTTTGTACGTGGCGTTCGAATAAAGCATTTTTTGCATATTTTCAGTTTCAGCATCTGTTTCCGCATCAACTCTATTTATAACACTTGTTGCTATTACATATGAGTTATAGGGAATAGTCGGATGTAGTACACCAGCTACAACATTTACCACACAGCGTCCTAACATATCCACCGTTTCGTCGGCGCTTATCCATATGTATTGATTTAAAAGATGGCTTCTAATGCGTTCTACTGTTCTCGTATAGCACCTAGAAACATCATATTTGCGTAAAGTTGATTCATCAGGAACATTTCGACCAGTATATTTTTTCAGAAATATTTTTAAAGTGGCATTGCTAAGTTTATTTAATGGAATATTAGCCGCCATAAAAGTTTTACAGAGTTCAGATGTGTTTGTGATCCTAAGTGACGAATTTTTGACGATATTTTACGGATTTTGTAATAAATTTCGGAATCACTGACAATGGACATACAATCAGTATGACCGTCAATCCAACTCGCCATTGTTTTACAATCCCGTTCTTGACATTCTTCCATATCATGTCTGAAAAAGTAACTTAAACAATGCTCTAGATCTAAATAAATGAAAACTAAAAATGTGTGCGTAAGTTATTGGAACTGAACGAAATTCAATGCGCACTCTTACGTCGAAATAATTGGTAGAAATAGATTCAATCAAACGATATTAAACAGGATCTATCACAAAAATTACGATGTAATTAACAGTTAAAACTATGAAAACAAGAAACTTACTCACAGCACTTTATTTATCTTACGAAATATAAACTAATAAATACATTAAAAAATAAATTATAAAAACCCCGCTTCTATCTACGCTGATGAAAACACTTTAAAAAGCACTATATTCTCGGAATACAATGGCTGGCTTGTCCATTGTTATCGCGGCGAGACCAGGTGTCCGAGTAAGTCAAACAAATACTTCATTGAATTACGCCGGGATGTACTGAGCGACGTTATATACAATTCCAATTGCCGATTGCGTTTTATGGAAATTGCGTCCGTTCTCTAATTATAACATCGCTAAGTACAACACGCAGTTATTGAATAGCACTATTCATTCGGTTAACTGCACATCTATTTTTAGTCGTTGAATTGTGACCCAATTACTTCAATTTTACTTTTAAGTTCCTTTCTTTATGGGCGTAGATAGAAGTTGGAGCAGCTTTTATAGTTTGTTTTATTTATTAGTTTATATTTCGTAAGATAAATAAAACACGTTGAGTTAATTTAATTTTTTCATTCTTTTAACTGTCAATTACGTATATACGTAAGTGTCCAGTGAATTTCGCGAAGTTTCAATAACTTACACATACATTTTTAATTTTCATATTTTTAGATCTAGAACATTGCTTAAGTTACATTTTCAGATATGATATGGAACTACGTCGAGAATGGCATCGTGAAAGACTGGCGAGTTGGATTAAGGGTCAAACTGATTGTATGTTCATTGCCAGTGATTCCGAAATTTATTGCAATATTTGTAAAATATCCTTAAAAAATCTAAGAAATCGCACGTAAAACGTCACTTAGCATTTCAAACACATACACAGAAGTAAGGCCCGTTGGAATCTGACAATTTTAACGAAAAACTATGTGAATGCATCCACCTTACGCAAATATTATGTTTCTAAGTGCTACACGAAAGCAGTAGAACGCATTAGAAGCCATGTTTCAAGTCAGTACCTATGTATAAGTGCCAACGAAACTGTCGATATATTAGGATGATGTGTGGTAAATGTTGTAGCTGGTGTACTACATCCAACTATTCCATATAACGCATATGTAATAGCAACAAAAGTTATAAATACAATTAATGCGGAGACAGTAACTAAAACTATTTACGAGAATATACACCAAATGCTTCATTCGGACAACAGGTACAAAGAAAAGGTACTTTTATTTGTCAGTGACAGTGCTGGATATACGTTAAAAGCTGGCAGACTATTATTAAAGGAAACATATCCTAATATGCTGCTTATTATTTGTGTAGCATAAGTTCTCCACAGAATCTGTGAATATATCAGAGACACCGTTCCGGTAGTTGATAGATTTGTATCCCCTTTTAAAAGTGATTTCAGAAAGGCACATTGTGTAGGGAAAATCTTCCATCTTTGTCACTGCATCTTTCTCCAGTAATAACTAGATTGGGAACATGGTTGGAAGCTACTAGTTTTTATGCAGAGAATTTCGATTTGAAAAATTTCGTTACATGTTTAAATGACGATGCTCGAAGTATTTCTGAGTAAAAGGAACTAATAAAAATTCCAAATTAAAAAAATTACTTGTAGCTTCTTCAGGAACTCTTATTTTGAAAATCAAAATCTAAAATTAAATGATGGATTTACCACATTAGATGTGGCTATTAATAGTTTGAAATATATTCCAAGTGACTTCGGTTGTAGCTTTTGACGAGAGTTAGCCGGAGTTTTTAATAGAAATCCAGATTTAATAACATTGCGGCAATTGTGTATAGGGCCATTCCAAAAAATCTAACTGCTAAATACACTGAAATAAAACAATATTTCCAGTATTGCTCTATAAACAGTTACAAAGTAGAAAAGACGTTTTCTATCTACAAGGATGTATTTCATTCAAAGAGAACACATTTTACAGACGAGAACCTTGAAAAAGTATTGCTAGTTAATATTATCGGCTGGAGTTGATGAAATTTGTTCGGATGTACTTAAAAAGTGTGCACTTTTCATCGCAGCACCTACTGATGAGCAATTCTATCGATACCTGTATATTCCCGAGTATACTTAAAACTGCAAAGGTAGTGCCAATATATAAGACTGCAGACAAAACAATATTAACGAATTATAGACCTATTTCCTTGCTATCTACAATCTCAAAAATTTTTGAAAAAATAATGGCGCAAAAGATTGTGAATTTCTGCTCAAGAAATAACGTCTTCGCCACTAAGCAACTTGGTTTTCAAAATAATATATCTAGCACGACAGCTGTTTTAAGCTTCATTAACGAATTGTATTAGAACTTGGATCACCACAATCGCAGCGTGGGTGTTTCCATTGACTTGAGTAAGGCGTTTGATTTGGTGGATCACGAGCTTCTGTTGAGAAAGTTAGATTCGTATGGCATGCGTGAAGCCGTTAACAAATGGATTCGATTATACCTCACAGACAGAGAGCAAGTCATTGATGTAAATGGAGAACTATCGAAGACCTACAATATTAAATCTGGAGTGCCCGAGGGCTCTGTCCTTGGCCCACTTCCTTTTGTGATCTTCGTAAATGACCTGCCGAATATAGTATCAAACGGTTCAATTACTATGTTTGCTGATGACAATACTTATTCGTGTGTATCGGGTCACATGAACGAGACAAGAACTCTAACACAACGGATGCTGGATATTTTTAGAAACTGGTTCCAGGAACATTATTTGATGCTTAAGAGGGACAAAACAGTGTTCATAAACTTTTCGGCAAAGCACTCCGCTAGTGATACATCTTTACTGCTAAGAGTTGAAAATAAATCTATACAAGTGCATTGTACTAAGTTTCTTGGCATGTACGTGGATCGTGGCTTGACGCGGTATCGGCATACGGATGAATTGTATAAGAAATTGGGAAGTATATGTTATGCTTTATTGAGACTGCGTTTTTTGGTGCAAAAATAAATATTATTAACGTACTATTATTACGGCTTCGAATCAAGACTACATTATGGCTTACTCTTTTGGGGTTCTTCATCCAGTATACAACGAGTTTTTAAAATGCAAAAACGAGCTATACGTAACATAATAGGGTTGCAGTTATCTGAATCCTGTAGACCGTGGTTTCGGACTCTAAGAATATTACCTTTACAATGTCTGTGTACAGTTGAAGTGTTATTAATTGTATATCAGAATTTGCATACTTTACCCAAAAATAGTCAATTTCATAGTTACTTCACTCGTCGCAAAGATGATCTTCAGATGCCTATGCACAACTTAGTTCTGACTTAACATAATCCTTTATTAATAGGAATTAAGTTTTACAACAAATTAGCACAAACTATTAAGCAGGTTGCACACATAGGTCTTTTTAAGAGGTATATTAAAAATTACATGATGACACAATGTTTTTATACTACAAAGGAGTACCTTGATAGTTAAATTAACAAATGTAGACTTTTTTGTTTTTGTTTTGATAATGTGATTTTCTTTAGATTTTGTTAATTGTCATATTACCATATATGTATTTTTTTTGACTTATTCTATATCCTTTTTCTTTTGTACTTCTTTTTGTACGATCATGTAGGATTTTTGGATTCAATAAATATTATTATTATTATTATTATTATTATTATTATTATTAATTCTCTTTTACTAAACAAAATTAACAAATAAAAATGTATTTCGTATTTTATAAATCACCACTCGTTAGTTTTCCAATTATACAAGTGTCCCGTATCGTTATGTTCAAATTTTAGGAGTGTAAAGTAGACTTAATTTCAAGTAACAAAACTGGTATATCCATTTTTATTTGTTTCAAAGTTACAGATTTATGAATGTGATTGTCAGATCATGAAAAAATCGTAATCCTAAAGTCAATACAAAATGATTTTAATTCAATAAAGTTATACGATTCAATAACAGGCCTGTGATTGTTAACGTCGCATAATAAAATGTTATCCAAAAATAAATAAACACATGTCGTAGTGCATGCAGTAATTTCTTGGAGATTTACAAAAAAGAGTACTGGAAATTGATTTATGATAAAGAAGGTTCTTACTTATTTCGTAAGTGCTGAACCATGAATATCATACTATAAACAAATGTTCAGATGACTGTTAACATTGCATTTTTTAATAAATTAAGTAATTAAGTAAGTAATTAATTATTACGTTTCAGTACATACAATAGCTTATTAGTGAGTGGACATGTTTTCTTTATTCAAATTCCTTAGCGTTTTTCTTCTCAAGAGTATGCAGACATGCATTTTGTGTATGGCTACTGTAACGGCAGTGCACGTCAAGCAGTTATTGAATACCGACATCGGTTTCCCGATAGGCCCATTCCTCATTACAGAACGTTTCTGGAAATACATAGACAATTTCGGGAATGTGGACTTCGTCATTATCTTATTGACCGAGGAGTAAATTTGCCAGCAGACTAAGAGGCTGAAGCAGTAGCTATTGTTACAAGAGATCCAACTCTCAGTGTACGTCGAATCGCTAGACAACTAGGAGTGCCACGAACGTCAGTTTGGCGAATTTAGAACGTAAGAGCTTATATCGATATCACTATTGCAGGGGACACGGTTTGCTTGAGGCAGACCACCATGCTCGTCTAGTTTATTCTACCTGGATATTAAGACAGTCACGGATTCATTTTAATTTCTGCAGAACAGTCCTCTGGACAGATGAATCTACGTTCACGAGAAGTGGTGTTACAATTCTGAGAAACTTGCACAGGTGGTCATCAGAAAATCCCAAAGCTATACGCCCATCTACATTTCAACATGAATTTTCTATTAGCGTTTGGACGGCCCTAATCGATGACTTGATGATTTATCCTATCGTTCTTTCTGGGAGGTTAAATGCAGACAATTACCTTCAATTTCTTATTGACAATCTGCCAGATCCTTTAGAGGATGTCCCACTGAATGTTCGACGAGACATTGGTTTCACATGGATGGGGCACCACCACATTTCGGAATTCTTGTCCGAAATTGGGTTAACGTCAATTATCCAAGATGGATTGGTCGAGGTGGTCCTGTTGCATGGCCACCCAGATCACCCGATCTTAATCTCCTTGACTTTTATTTATGGGGGTACAAGAAAAATTTAGTCTACGCGCAAGTTTCGAACACAAGAGAAGAGTTGTTGGATTGTATTCACCTGGCTGCCGAGCAAATCCGACAAAACAAGTATGAAATTTGGATAGTACTTCTTCTGTTGGCTTATGGGCACAAGGCTGCATTCAACAAGGAGGTTGAAATTTCGAAAATATTATTAATTGAACTTTTTTAAATAAAATCAGTTTTTATTGACTTTAGGATTACATTTTTTTTTCATGATCTGATAATAACATTCATAGATCTGTAACTTTGAAACAAATAATAATTGATATACAAGTTTTGCGTTTTTGTTACTTGAAATGAAGTCTACTTTACACTCCTAAAATTTGATCCTAACGATACGAGACACTTTTATAAATAAAATTAAAAGCTCTTTAAAAATACAGATTTTCAATAGTACACCTGTGGGCGATGAGCCATGGCCTCTCGTCTCCGGTCCCTAGTTATAATGTACATGTAATACATTCGTGGGCAAAAAATTCCAGACACCCAAGTAAATGTCTTTTACTACAAGAAATATTTTTACGTAAATATTTTTTTCTTTTTTTAACAAGACATGAAACATTATCTACAAAGTAAGAATGAGAAATAAAAAAAGGTATCTAACGTTTTACTCAATAAGAAGCCACGAAACAGTAAATTGTGCAAAATTAACAAATCCATTTGTCTTATCGGCTAGATTTTGCATTAGGTTTTCATATAGTTTAAGTGATTAATAAGGCAAAAAGAATTTAAAGGGAAGTCAATTTTTGTATAACGAAGAGGTAATAGAAGCTGTGGAGGGCTGGTTTGCATACCAAGAACCTTTTTTTAGGGCAAAGTCGTTGCAGGATCGCTGTATTAAGTGTCTTAATTTAAGAGGAGATTATGTTGAATAATGAAATTAAACATTAAATTGTTTCAATGGAAGGCTAAGAGTATATCAATACCCCCTCCTATTAGTAGATTGTAACAGAAAACATTATAGTCAGAACATAGTTGTACTGTTAATTTTATTTTTCTTGGAAGTTCTATAAATTTATATATGAACTTACTACGAAGTTACATTAAGAGGATTTGTGTGCTGTGGGGTAATTTATCAAACGATGAAATACTTTAGGAGAGGCGCCATTTTGCAAAGTCAATTTTCTCCGACATGTAGTTCGTTTAGAAGTAGACCATATATCATGGCACAAGTACAAAAATCGATACCTTATTAGTATTTCGACGTCAGACCGATTATTTTCATTGCCCCTGAAAAGCATTGCGTACGCACGCATACAGCTCCACACCAACACCGGCGAATCGCTTTTAAATTCGTTCAAATTAAAGGTATTTATAATGAAACTAAATTAGAATTACACTCCGGTCAAAATGGCTCCGATACACAGAGAGAGACTAATATAAATTAAAGGGCACATCTGGAATCATTTATCACCGTAATTTTGTGTAGATCTTTTTAGATTAACAGGGCTTTAGAAATTATTTCGCTTGAAAATTTACGGGAGCTTTTCTCCACGAGTCTCCACGGTTGATTTTATTACGGACGAAACGAAGAACAGCAAGGCAAAAAAAAAACAAAAGGAAAACTGTTGATAAGGACGTCAGATTCATTTAAAGTCACTAACCGTTAAGACTGTATCTTCTTCTTCTAACGAAATTGAATTATTCAATTAGACGTGAATCTAGGCTGTTGTTATTTGTTCCTCAGAGATAAGGCGAGATTCGAAACTGCCTTTTATACCATTGTTAATTTAATTGGTATGTTAATTACATCTTAGGAAATTATACAACATTATGCAATTGAATTATATGTACGCTTTTACGATTTTGTTGTTTACATACAGTTAACATCATTAGCGTTAGTGTTATTAACGTCACACAATAATTCTGACAAAACTTCAAAATAAACGAAATTTGGTATAAAATGTAAGGTGTGCCATATGCCTAGTATAGTTTTCAAATTTTTAATATTTGTATTTTGTACTGGCTCTCGCCACGCAGTAAGGTAACCACGATAATTAGATAAACTAAGATACCGAGATCAATCCAAATACTGAGAAATAAATTATTAAGTTTGTTGTAACACATAAATAAATTATAACGTTTGTGGATGCCAAGGGGTTTTACCTTTCTACCTTCAAAGTAGATAGGATGAAACTAATTTTGTTGCTGGGTTAGTTCTGGTGATAACATTTAAGAAACTCTTTTATTGAAATTTATAAAGTAAATTGGTACTCACTTTCCCAGGGAGTGGTATATCAGAGGGTGAATCGCTTGTTCCTTTCTTATATTATTATTATATGAACTTCTGTTTTGCTTGATTTTACTCTACTTGAATGATTATTGACTTAATCTTGATATGAATAAAACACAGTCTTATAACAGTAACAAAATATATATTAACATAAAAAAAGATTGATAGGTCCTAATTTTGAATGGGACATTCAAAATTAGGATGAAAGAACACGAGAGAAGCCATAAGGAAAAGAAAACAGATTCAACTTTCGCAAATCATTGTTTAGAAATTAATCATAGATTTAATATAGAGTTCAAAATTTTACACGTTCAAGGAAAAAGTAAAAAACTTAACCTGTTAGAAAACTTAGAAATTAATAGATACAATAGTTTAGGATTAGCTTTAAATGACCAACTAGATTTAAACAACTCCCCTCTACTAAATTTAAGATTGTAAAAATTTTTCCACCACCATTACCCAATAATTTTCACATTTTTGGCGAAACAATATTGTAGTGATATTTATAATAAATAGAATTTTTTTGAAACTAGAAGTTTAACTACTTATTTCTTAGCGTTATAATGCAGTTTCAACAAGTATCTCCTTCGTCAATTAACTACTAATAAAGTTTTAGAAAATGTCTCTACTATTCTCTCTATAATTTTTATTTAAATTTTTATCACTGTCAAACGTTCATATCTAACCGTATCGAACTTTTAAAACGATTTAGTTCTATGATTTAGTTACTTATTACACATGTGACCAACTTTGGAAGAAAAAATTAGAGTGCGGTAAAGTAATACATTACGATACTGTGTAACCAAGCAAGAGGGTATCGTAATTAGCACTTTACGACACCGGAATAGAAAAGGTGTTTTCAAATCTGGCGGTCATTATGACCTCTACGGCAGTTAACCCGTTAACGCAAAATTTAATTGCATAATGCTGGTCAATATTTGCCTGCAGTTTTCGTGTAACGCAGTATTGAAAAACAACTGTAAACAACTATCGATCATACCTCTAACATTGAACTGAGTGGACTGCACTTTTTTTTAGTTGTGTGTCTACCCCTTCCACTCAGATGTAGTCGTCTCCAGCCAGATGTAGTGTTGCTATATTGAGCATGAAACATTAATTCATTACTTCTGAGACATTCCTCGTATAATAGTAGTTAAGACAAGCAAAAATCGATAACTTTTATCTCTAAATTTTTGCTATACTATTTCATTCCAGACAACATTTTTTGCAAAAAATCTCTGTAAAAGTAAAAAAGAGGTAACTTACTTCAACCCTGAGTAACTTTGCGACCACCATCCTGCACTAAGTATATCGTGATGTGTTTTCGAGGATAGAGGACAGGATGAAGTTTGTTACAGTAAAAAGGTACGCACGGAGCATTAACGGCGCCATTTCGGACGAGAAACAACACTAAAGTCAAACAAATTTCAGGCCATCAGAGTGTAACCAACCTAGTAAACTAAAACTACCACCGCACAAAACATACGAAACAAATCACCGAAGATTTATTCGGTCGAGTAAAAGTAGCGAATCGGTTCTTTTTCTTTTGTATCCTCCTCAATCCAACACAGTAGAGAGAGTGTTCTTTTGTTCGACGTCGTTTCGCTGTTTTCTCCGTTTGATGTACGAGATGTAAATTTGCCTTCTCGTCCCCTATTCCCCTTTCCCCAAAACAAGTAATAAATGAAAATCGTTTACCAAAAGATACGGCACACTTTTCAAGCTTTGTCCGTGTTTGTAATGTCGTTTTTTTTTTATTAACTTCAGGCACCGTCGGTATAGAGGTTTTATTTGCACTTCCTCTCTTTTTTGGCGACAGGTCTCATTTAAAAAAAAACCTATAAAAATTTTGATGAGTCCCAGCCAGTTATATCATTGTTTGCGTCGTTTGATCTACGGCAATAATTGCGTTTGATGTATCCGGAAATAACACCAGTTTCATTTATTGACACACTGGAAATGAGTTACTGAGGATTTCTGTTGCGGCGAATGTGAATGACTACCAAAGTCAGTTTAGTAATTGCACGCTTGCATGTTTATTAGCAATATAAAAAATATGTTGTTTAGTATCCTTTTAGTTATTCCAGAGTACATATATACTACCTACCGCCGTTTCGGTACTATATATATATATATATATATATATATATATACGAATTATATTGAATTTAATTGGAGTGAGAAATGAGAATTATTCAAATCTCATCTCACATGCAATTGTCGCTAAATTTGTGCAGTTGATTCTACAATCTGACAAGATTACTCCTGCCGAAGAATGTAGACGCAAACACGTTGCGACGTTAGTCATCCACCCATGCGGATAATGAAAATTGTATGAAAAAAAAACACATCCGTCCAGAAACGTGCAGATATCGATATTTCGCTGTCGTTACAGCTCATCAGTACACGATATTCAGACAAGACATGATTTTTATTTGTATACTTTCGTGTATATATACGAATTATATTGAATTTAATTGGAGTGAGAAATGAGAATTATTCAAATCTCACCTCACATGCAATTGTCGCTAAATTTGTGCAGTTGATTCTACAATCTGACAAGATTACTCCTGCCGAAGAATGTAGACGCAAACACGTTGCGACGTTAGTCATCCACCCATGCGTCTACATTCTTCGGCAGGAGTAATCTTGTCAGATTGTAGAATCAACTGCACAAATTTAGCGACAATTGCATGTGAGATGAGATTTGAATAATTCTCATTTCTCACTCCAATTAAATTCAATATAATTCGTATATATACACGAAAGTATACAAATAAAAATCATGTCTTGTCTGAATATCGTGTACTGATGAGCTGTAACGACAGCGAAATATCGATATCTGCACGTTTCTGGACGGATGTGGTTTTTTTTCATACAATTTTCATTATCCGCATGGGTGGATGACTAACGTCGCAACGTGTTTGCGTCTACATTCTTCGGCAGGAGTAATCTTGTCAGATTGTAGAATCAACTGCACAAATTTAGCGACAATTGCATGTGAGATGAGATTTGAATAATTCTCATTTCTCACTCCAATTAAATTCAATATAATTCGTATATATACACGAAAGTATTCAAATAAAAATCATGTCTTGTCTGAATATCGTGTACTGATGAGCTGTAACGACAGCGAAATATCGATATCTGCACGTTTCTGGACGGATGTGTTTTTTTTTCATATATATATATATATATATATATATATATATATAATAAAATCCTTCTCTGTCCAGTACTATTCTTAGGTATTTATATGTGTTTACTTGTTGGTCATTTAGCTCGATATTAATTGTCGTATTTTCTTTGCCCACCACCATTACGTTTGTCTTACTTAGATTTATTTTAAGCTTTCTTCTTGTTAGCTCTTCTTCCCATATTTCCAATTTTTTTTGTAGATTTCTTTGTTTTTCCGCGCACACCATTAGAACCGGCGAAAGCACAGTTTGACACGTACACCGGCTGTAATTTATAGTGTCCAACATGTACTGGACGTACTCTATTGCTAGCAGCTTTTATAACGTCATCCATAATTAATGTAAATAGTGATGGGCTCATTATACCACCTTGTCTTAATCCATCATTAATATTAAACATTTGGGATTGGAAGTTATCTTTTCTTATGTAGTTCTTATTATTTTGGTATAGGCTTTGTATACTCTTTCCCAATTTTTGCTGAACATTTCTATGTTGTAGCACCTTCTATACCTGTTTCCGTGATACTCGATGAAATGCCTTTTCTAGATCTAGGAATGCTGGATACAGTTCTGCATTTTTTGATCTGGTTTTTTCAATCATTTGTTTGATCGTAAATATGTGATCTTGCGTATTTCTGCCTTTCCTAAACCCACTCTGCGTCTCTGCCAGTTGTGCTTGTATTAAATTTCGTAGTCTTTTCTCCAAAATATGGTCGTACGCTTTGGATACAACAGTGAACAATGTGATACCTCTGTAGTTAGCGCAGTCCCTGCTATCTCCATTTTTAAATATTGGTACAATTATTCCAATTCTCCAATCGTCTAGTATTTGCCCTTCGTTCCATGCCTTATTAAATATGTACGTGATCATTTCTATTCCGCTTTGTCCCAACGCTTTCATCAACTCCGGTTTAATGTTGTCATGCCCTGTTGCTCTGCCTCTTTTTATGTGCTTGATCGCTTCTATTACTTCGTTCTCGTGTATATTATCTTCTGCGTCATCATCCTCAGTTTGTGTAGAGGTCGCATTTTCTATTCCCGAGGTATTTTCGCTATCCACATTCATGAGATCTATTTGAAGATTTTATTTTTCTTCGTTTCTTTTACTTGTTTTCGTTGGTGATTTGGTGTTTTTTTGGCTTTCATAACTGCTTTTCCTTCTCTGAGTCTTTTCCTACTTCCCTCATCCCCTCATCCGTCAAATAATCGTCACTGTCCGTTTTCCTCATCCTAGTAATTATTTCTTATGAGCGACTCCTCTATTGACGTGCCGCCACTGATAACTTTCTTGCTCCAGTGATGTAATTTGGGTTGCCGGACGGTGTCGGACGAGCTCAATCTACCAACCGCTGTCAAATCGTCTTTAAAATATTAAATTATTTATCTCACCCTACGTTTCTGCTTTCACCTGCAATTTCACTGTTTCCTCTCGCTTCACTTTTCTGTATTCGTATACGCCAGTTATGGCCCGTAATTCGAACTTAATAACGTGTCGTTCAGAACAACGTGTTTACCAGCACAGTGGCGCACACAATTCGGTACTATATATAGTACCTTTTTTCAAAAGCTAAAATTTATTTAAATGTTAAAAAGGTAAAAGATGATGTAATAAATCTACTTACATTAAATATTTTTGGTGTTAATATATTGCGACGTATTTGTTTTGCATTTCTAAATAAAACTAAGCTCCTTGTTAAAACAGTTAAGTTGAACGTGAAACCAAGATATACAATTCAACGTTTACCGGACCATCACGCTAACCACTGAGCTACCAGGACTTGGTTTCAAGTTTATTGGAAACGCCTTATAAAGAACAGATATTAATATTCTGTCGGTTAGAAATCGCTAATTTTTCATCCTTAGCTATTTTAATAATATAGAGACAATTCCTTAGCCGTTCATTTAATATATCATTTGATAAATTCTTGGAATTTTCGGCTTTATATTAATTATTTTAAATACTTTTAAATTAGTATGTTATTTCACGAAGTAATGTGTATGTAAACATTGCTGTCTACAATTACGATGCTAATTATTAGAAATTTTTATCGAAATGTATTGTAATTGTACTGTATTTATACGAGGGTCACCTTTTATATTTTTAAAACATCTGGGAAGAAAACAAAATTTTTGGGAATAAACTATTTAACTGTTTTTCAAAAGATTCGCCTTTATGGTCTAAAACACTTTTGCATGCGTAGGAACCAGTTCTCAAAACTTTTTTCCACTCTGAAGGTTGTATCTTCTGCAACTGTTTCACTATTTACGACTGGCTATATTTTAGTTGCAATTAAGTATGGTTGGTATGAAGTTGTCGGATGAAGAATACCAACAACTACATATAACACATATCGTCCCATTACATCCGTTGCTTCGTCTGTACTGACCCAAAGAAAATTGCCAGATAGGTTGGTTCGTATTTTATAAATGGTTTTCAAATAACATTTTGGTAAGTGGTATTTAAGTAAAGTGGATTCATCTCGTATATGACTATCAGTATATTTTGTAAGAAACCTCTTGAGGACTGGATTGTTAAGCTTTTTGAATTGGATATTGGCCGTCATGAAAGCTTTACACAGTTCTTCGTTAAAAGTGTCAGGTGCCATTGGACATATATTATCTACATGTGTTTTCGAAGAAACATGTCTCTGCGCATTACACTTTTGTGGACGCCTTAAACTTAATGAATAGGCACTGCAATGTATCTCGGAAACATTACGAATATGCAACCAATCTGTATGGCCTCTAATCCACCCTACCCTGGTTGCCCTACGAGAGTTCTCCATAGTTAATGAAAATAAATATAAATACTAAGAACAGAAAGAAATGGACAAAAATAGGAAACGATAACTACCCCAAAAATAAGATAGTAAATTAAACTTAATATTTATAAAAATATTATAGGATAAATGTACAATATAAAAATATAAAACGGATTTTTTAAAATACTAAACGTTGTAATAAAATAACACTGAAAGAAACGAGAAACCAGAAACAATCCTTTATAGAAGACAATAGAAAATATACTCTCTCAAGAACAATAAATACATATATGTATATGCATGTATAACAGCATGTAAATACAATTGAACAAAGCTATTTATGGCTTAAAGCAAAGTGGCAAGGAGTCGAATAACAAGCTTGATAGTGTTCTGAGACGTATGAATTTCAACCCATGTGAAAATGAGCCATGTTTATACAGGTCAAACATAGATGGAAAACTTGTGCTGATTGCTGTTTATGTGGATGATCTGATCATTGCCTGTGGAAATTTGGAGATTGTGTATAAAGTAAAAGCACAGATTTCCAACGAATTCGAGGTGGATGATAAGGGTATACTTAAACATTTTCTGGGAATGGAAATTGAGCGCCAGGGAGAAACAGGTATGATTAAATTAAGTCAGAGCCAGTATATTGCAGACGTTTTGATGCATTATGGAATGGATCAATGCAAGGCAGTATTTGTACCGTTAGAAGCTGGATATCAAGTTGATTGCAAGGACAATTGTAAAAAGTTTAATCAACACGATTATCAATCGCTGGTAGGGACTCTAATGTATTTGGCTATATCCACCAGACCAGATATTTTACACTCCGTGTCAAAGATGGCACAACGCAATACTGATGCGCATGAGGAACATATGACCAAACTAAAACATATATTGCGCTACTTATCTGGTACACGAAACCTGAAAATGATTTTTGATTCTGATGGTAGTGGTCTTGAAGGGTATGTGGATGCAGACTGGGGCGGAAACGCGATGGACAGAAAATCATATACGGGATTTACATTTTCCTACGATGGATCTCTTATCTCGTGGGAATCTAAGAAGCAAAATACGATTGCACTTAGTAGCACAGAGGCTGAGTATATGGCAGCGTCAGATGGAGCCAAAGAAGCTGTTTATTTGAAAAAATTACTTTTTGAAATTGATGGTTATAAAAGAGGAGTAATAAAACTTAACATTGACAATCAAGGTGCGATGAAGTTAGCAGAAAATCCTGTCTTCCATAAGAGAAGTAAGCATATCGATATCAGGTATCATCATATAAGGGAACTGGTACGTGATGGGCAGATCAACTTAACCTATTGTCCAACACAAAATATGATAGCTGATGTACTAACTAAAAACTTATCGAAGATTAAACATGTTAATTTTGTAAAACAACTAAAACTTGAATAATTGAAACTTAAATAATATTGTAAAGCAACATCCACATTGAGGAGGAGTATTAAATATTATATAGTAAGCCAAGCAATGTGTATGTTGATATAGGGATAGTAGTCAGATTTGATTAATGTCATGTCATTAATATAAAATATATTTATTGTTCCTGTTAAAGCATTCTACAAATAAACAACTTATTATAATAAACGTTTATTGTTCGACGACTAAAGAATAGTCAAATCATTTTCAATAAATACGAGAATACACTTTGGAAATTAGCAGATATAATTTTTTAAGCGATTATTTCAACGAAGTCTAACGAAATAATATATAAATTTATATTCCGTCTTCCACGCCAGTATTGAATTAAATTTATGTAGGAATACACACAATGTCCTATTCATAACGACGGAAATAACAACATCTGCTCGACGAATGCAATCGAACAAGCAAATAGTGGTGCTGTTATAACATGCATACTAATCTGATACCGCCACACAACGTTTTATCGAGGCAATTGGTCATTCAATCGCTTCAGTCCGCTCTCTGATTATGAATAGAACAAATTATACGCGTTACGTGTTTAAATTGACTTATAAACTAGACTAGAAACCAACTATGTTTTAGAAAGCATAATGCACGTGTTTATTTTTAATAAATTAGTGTTTATCCTGGCCTGCAATTTGATACTTTCGATCCCAAATGGATGGTTTTAAAATAATTAAAGTATTGACTTTGAAAGTCAATACCTATATACTTCAAATGATATTTATATTATAGAAAAATATAGTTTTTAAAAATCTGCAATTTTATTAGAATCATTTACAACGCTTTCTTCTTGTATTTTAATTTGAATTAGTTCTAATATTGATCTAGCTTTGGAATTCTTTTCTGTTAGCAATACTTTAACTTTTTTTATAATTGACGGTGTGACTATATTTATTTTAATATTTTTTTATGGCTGAGTTTCTGTCTTACAATATTACCTGGTAAAAATGATACCTATAAATTTATTAAATTATGTACATCAAAAGTCGAAAAAAATGCTGAAAATATACCTTATAACCCGATATTTACTATGTGCTACATAATACTATAACCTGCGGAACAAATATTTCCATAAGTATTAGTGTAATATATCGATACATGATAATACGTTATCCTTAATGTTGCTAGCAATTTACTTAGAAAGCGGTTTACTCCATTAAATTGGATCCAAGTAATAGGTACCTATATATTTGTTATGTTACAAATAGCATTCATTGCATAAACTAACACACTCTACATTAGTGTTATACTCGTGTAATATACTCGTATATATATATATATATATATATATATATATATATATATATATATAGTGTTTATAAGAATTTTATTTTTCTTATTTATTTTATTGGCCGTGTCTTAATATTAAAAATAATAGACTTTTTATTGGTTTAGCGACCTTTTATTGAATTATGATGTTTTATTCTACGACGTTTCGACTTTTATTATTTTTCAGTCTTTTTCAAGTATCTAGAAACAAGAATTAATACAATGAGAACATATTTTTGTGTTTGCTTTTGTGAGATTGAGTTAACAATTAAATTAACAATTAAAATTAAAATTAGATTAAAGACTGAATTACCAATTAGATTAACAATTAAAGTTAAAATTTAAAATTAGATTAATAATGAATAAGGACAATTAAAGTGATTACATCTGTATAAATGAATAGAAAATTTGAATTAAAATACAATACAGTAAGGTAACTAGAAGCAAGAATTACTACAATGAAAACGTGAGAGCTGTGTTTGCTTTTGTGAGACTGAATTCACAATTAAATTATCGATTAGAATTAAAATTTGATTAAAGACTGAATTACCAATTAAATTAACAATTAAAGTTAAAATTTAAAATTAGGTTAATAATGAGTAAGGAAAAATTACAGTGGTTAAATCTGTATAAATGAGTGAGATGTTAAACTTTTGATGTTTAACTACATTACAGTAAGAAACAATGAATGAACAAAGAATGACAAAACTCACCGTTTCATTTGGTTTTTAAAAACACGCATTCTGTGTAACATGTGTATCGGGGGCCCGAGACCTTTTTTTGTAACGTACCGATCGCACTGGTTGGAATATACATAGGCCAAACAAAACAGTTACTACAAGAAAGATTGAAAGGCCACAAATACGCAAAAAATCAAACTGCTTTAAAAAAACACCAATTGACACTAAAACATAATTTTGATTTTGATAACACCAAAGTAATAACACAGAAAAAGAATACAAAAGCTAGGGAGGTCTTAGAAATTATCCACATTTTCAAAAACAGCAGAACAATCAACGACAGGAACGAAATTGATGGACTGTCTAAACACTATTACCCACTCATTAAACAATAGATAAAATCACCCCCCCCCCCCGCACACACAAACATAAACAAAAAAAACAAAAAAAACTTTTTATCAGTTCCCATTTGTAAATACTTTTACTACATACCCCTAAATACGGTCCTGACCAATTTGCTAAATTCCAAAACAGAACAGAAATTAACCTCTCTTAACAAAGCCACAAACACTTACAATATTCCAACCAGTGCGATCGGTTCGTTACAAAAAAAGGTCTCGGGCCCCCGATACACATGTTACACAGAATGCGTGATTTTAAAAACCAAATGAAACGGTGAGTTTTGTCATTCTTTGTTCATTCATTGTTTCTTACTGTAATGTAGTTAAACATCAAAAGTTTAACATCTCACTCATTTATACAGATTTAACCACTGTAATTTTTCCTTGCTCATTATTAACCTAATTTTAAATTTTAACTTTAATTGTTAATTTAATTGGTAATTCAGTCTTTAATCTAATTTTAATTCTAATCGTTAATTTAATTGTGAATTCAGTCTCACAAAAGCAAACACAGCTCTCACGTTTTCATTGTAGTAATTCTTGCTTCTAGTTACCTTACTGTATTGTATTTTAATTCAAATTTTCTATTCATTTATACAGATGTAATCACTTTAATTGTCCTTACTCATTATTAATCTAATTTTAAATTTTAACTTTAATTGTTAACCCAATCTCACAAAAGCAAACACAAAAATATGTTCTCATTGTATTAATTCTTGTTTCTAGATACTTGAAAAAGACTGAAAAATAATAAAAGTCGAAACGTCGTAGAATAAAACATCATAATTCAATAAAAGGTCGCTAAACCAATAAAAAGTCTATTATTTTTAATATATATATATATATATATATATATATATATATATATATATATATAATAACTTCGTGACCTTGGTATGATATGGTAAACCTAATCAGTAGGCGATTAAAGGTCTGTATATTACTTCAAAATATATGTATTTAAAAAACTCTACATGTTTCGGCTGTATACGCCTTTATCAAGAGAATACAAAATATGAATGACAGGATATAAAATATCCTGTCATTCATATCAGGATATAAAATATCCTGTCATTCATATTTTGTATTCTCTTGATAAAGGCGTATACAGCCGAAACATGTAGAGTTTTTTAAATACATATATTTTGAAGTAATATACAGACCTTTAATCGCCTACTGATTAGGTTTACTATATATATATATATATATATATATATATATATATATATATATATAAGTGTTTAGATAATTTCTTAGCCGTTTATTAAATATAACAATTGATAAATTATTGGAGTTTTTCGGCTTTTATATGAAATATTTACAAATATCAAGTTAGTATGTATGTAATTGCAAAGTAAGGGGCGATGTAAACATTGCTGTCTACAAATCACAAAGCAAATCATACGAAATTTTTTAATTGAAAAATATTGACTCGAACCCAAGTCTACAGTTTGCCGGACTGTCGGTTTTACCACTCACCCACAATAGACCTAGGTTCAAGCTATTTAGAAATGCATTATAAAGTAACAGAGTTAATGAATCAGATGTCAGTTATTGAATGTATATGTCAAGTTGAAAGCAGAAGTCAGTTTTGAAGGTTGATATCAGTTTTGATAGCAGATGTCAGTTAGTGAAAGCAAATGTCAGTAATTGAAACCAGATGTCTGTTTTGAATGCAGGTGTCAGTTATGAAAGCAAATGTCAGATTTGAAAGCAGATGCCTATTTTGAAATTAGATGTCAGTTATTGAAAGCAGATATCAGTATTTTGAGAGCAGATGTCAGATTTGAATGTTTGAAAACTCCATAGCTATATGAGTGTTTAGATAATTTCTTAGCCGTTTATTAAATATAACAATTGATAAATTATTGGAGTTTTTCGGCTTAAGATGCTTAAGATCGGAGGGTAGTGCCCTAGGTTCTGAGCTAGAAAACGCACGATGTACAAGAGTATTGATGACCGCTTGTTTGTGTGCCGGGTGATGATGGGAAATTCCGTTCATATATCGGACAGTATGAGTCGGCTTCCTGTAAACCGTGTGGCCTAGTTTGCCATTGATATTGCGGGTCACTAAGGCGTATAAAAACGGAAGACTTCCTTCTGATTCCACCTCGATGGTAAAGCGAATGTCACGGTGCTTGGAGTTTAGAAAAAGTAAGAATTCATCTAAAGACTGCCGCCCATGCGACCAGATGACGAACGTATCGTCTACATATCTAAACCAACATTTAGGTTTTAAATGAAAGGAGCTTAAGACCAGTTGTTCGAACGCTTCCATAAAAATGTTAGCGACAACTGGGGATAAGGGGGAACCCATAGCGGCTCCCGACGCTTGTTCATAGAACTTGTTTCGAAATTGGAAGTATGTGGAAGTGAGGCACACATTTACGAGTTCGGATATATCATTCGGTTTGCCGTGGGCGGCTATAATGCCGGAGATGATTGACACTGTGTCCGGGATTGGGACCTTCGTGAAAAGAGTTTCAACGTCAAAATTAACTAGTAAATCACTAGTGTCTAAGGAAAAATCCTGTAAACGAATTACAAAATGTTGAGAAATTTAATCTCAGAGTTACTATCACCTGTGTATTGTTTGAGCGTGTTAGATAAATATTTGGCTAATTTGTAGGTGGGGCTGTCGATAGCGCTGACAATGGGGCGAAGAGGCACGTTGAGTTTGTGAATTTTAGGTAAGCCATATACTGTTACATACTGTTACATATAGCAGGTTCAGCGCTGGCAGAACACAAACTCAACTCCGGTCATCAAATTCTATTCAAAGATGTCAAGCTTCTGTCCCGCGAATCGCATTATTTCCCTAGGAAAATCCGTGAATCTATTGAAATTTACAAACATCCCCGCAATCTCAATAGCGACGATGGATATACGTTACATCCAACGTGGCAAACTCTACTGAACTCTACTAAGAATTACCACGCCCATACGACGCATGCAATTGGCTCATTGTCCCCAGCCAATAGCAGGTCACCATCTGACCCGGTCCCCCCTATATAAGTTGCGCCGGTCTCTATCATAGCATTCTTCAAGCTACTGGGAAACGACGAACATCTACGTACAGCCCTGAAGATGTCCCTTGAAACAGTGGACGAAACGTTGGCAATTACGCCTAACTCGACGCGGTTCCAACCCGGAAACCGAGATCTACAACAATACATATACTTTCGAAAACTAACTAAACACGACTGATGACATAACTGACTTATAGGTCAATGCATATGCAATTTTTGATGAAATATGCTCAAAGCGGTATTTATATGCAAGAAATGCAAAACAAAAGTAGTTGCAAATACTTTTTTTTACGTGATCCGTATAGATCTACAAGAATTTTGGTAAACATATCATAAATAAAAAATATACATTTTCATATTAGTTATGGTATAGATATCGCTACTTTTGAATGAATTATACTTATGCTATAAATTTTAGTCGATATAATTGGAAGAATTGTATAAATTAAAATATTCGGCATATAGTTCTTCAATTGTAATATTATTTGCATGAACTGTGTTGTTACTAGCCCTTAAAAAAAAGAAATTAAATGTCATGAAGGAAACGAATTTATCATTCAACCACAGCGTGTTTCTGCATTACTTCTAGTTGTAAAATATACGCTCCATTAAAAAGAGAACACAAGAACAGGAACAGAAAAAATGTGTCGGCGGAAAAGTAAGCGATGCCTACAATATAAAAGGAGAGAGAGATGATAAATGCAGAAAGGGAATTCCTGGCATAATGTAATGAAGAGAGTGGGATGGGCGAATTCATTTCAGTCACCTTAATAAATGCAGGTATATTACAAAGAGAATGTTCAGAAAAAGAGGAGAGATGTTAAAGTCGACTCTGAAGAAAATATATTTAGCAGACGAAAATAATATATATGTATTATACATATATTTACTGCAAAAACATATTTGCGTTGATGTCTTCCTAACGGTTTTAATGGAATTGTTTTTCTTGTAATCAGTCAGGTATCATGTTTCAGGCATCGTATACACTCATTTATGTTTCGTTTCTCATAAAAAGTAATTTTCGAATTGTTATCGGCGAAAATATGGGCGGAAAATTGTTTTCCACCGTCAGGACAAAATTTAATTTCGTTTGCTAAGAGAAACGCTCTCTAGATCATTGCAAAAAAATTGTATTTCGACAACACTGATATTATTACGACATTTTCGTTTCTATGCTATGGTGAAGAAAAACGTCTATTTTTGGCGAATAATATCCATTTACAAAATTACCTTCCTAAAGAAAATGTACATTTTCAATTTGCAAAAATTGATGTCATTATATGTCACGAAAACGATTAAAGAATATCTTGTATTCGACAACGAATATCTTATTTTCAGTATCTTATATTTTCATTTACAGTACGTTTTTCCTCTCGCTTTTTTCAATAAACAGAGTTTTCATATATGTACATACGTGTCACGTAAAAATGTTAAAAATCGTATCTATACAAGTGTCCAGTATCGTTATGTTTAAATTTTAGGAGTGTGAAGTAGACTTCGTTTCAAGTAACAAAAACGCAAAACTTGTATATCAATTTTTATTTGTTCCAAAGTTACAGGTCAATGAATATGATTGTCAGATCATGGAAAAAAATGTAGTCCTAAAGTTAATACAAACTGATTTTATTTAAAAAAAGTTATACGATTCAATAACAGGTCTGTGATTGTTAACGTCGCATAATAAAATGTTATCCTAAAATAAATAAACACGTGTCGTTGTGCATACAGTAATTTCTTGGAGATCTACAGAAAAGAGTACTGGAAATTGATTTATGATAAAGAAGGTTCTTACTTATTTCGTAAGTGCTGAACCATGAATATCATACAATAAACAAATGTTCAGATGACTGTTAACGTTGCATTTTTTAATAAAGGATTACATTACGTTTCAATTCATACAACAGCTTATTAGTGAATGGACACGTTTTCGTTATTCAAAATGCCTTACCGATTTTCTTCTCAAGAGTATGCTCTGTACGTTCTTCCACCACATTTCCGTACGGTATATATATATATATATACATATATTTAAAATTTTTTGGTTTTTTTGAGTAAGATAAAAACCAGTAATAACATGAAAATAATTTTATTTGTTTACCATTACATGTTTCGGATAATGTTCCTTTCTCAAATGGTGATGATTTAAGTGCGCTGTGATTGTGTCCTCATGACATAATTTAAAATTCGATTTATATCAATTAATTGTGCTTATTCATTTATGTAATTGCATCGTCACATTGCACAATTTGTTTTTAAACATGAAAATAAATAAAATATATTAAAATGTACTAAAACTACTAGGCACTTAACAACGTATTAAACATTATTCTTTGTAACAGTCCGAAGAATAATTTGAAAATACCTTTGTAATGCGATGTTATATAACAAAGACTAGGCGTTTAACGGACAATAAGATGTTTCCATTATTTGCTCTAGCTACCAGATATAACTAACGTTCTAGATCAAGTACGTAAATTAACAATTTACTAATAATGCAACAAATAAGTCGTTACACAAAATACATTATTCTGGGTAATTAAAAGCAAGAAGAAACGTTATTGAAGAGCCCTAAATAAATGTGTAAAATATTCCTATTAATAGTAACAACGGTGGAAGTAGGAAAAAAATAGCGAACCTTTCAGGAAGATACATAGTCGTTCAAAAATAACTGACAAAAATAATTAAAAATCAAGGTAAGGGTAGACCAAGAATTTAGTTAGAAAAATAGGTTAGCTATAATTATAGAAGTAACTGAAAATATACAGAGGTCGAAATCGACGTATAACAATTTTCAATGCTATTGCTTTCGTATTACAAGTTTACTCAATGCAGCTAGCGTTTCAACTAAATAATGACGCACGGGTATTTATACATCTTGCGATAATACAAACTTGTACAAACATGTAGATTCATATACTTGCAATTGTCTGATACACGTCTGCAATAACAAGCTGAAGCGTGTCAATATTAAAAATTTCTTGTGAGATTCGAAGGAGCGGTTTATCTAAATGCTGGATCTGATGACAAAAAAAAATATTTTCTAAATACAAAAATAAAAAAAAATTATTTGAACTGAGAAAGAGTTGATTAAATACCGCTTAGACCATACCAGAATTCCGGATTATTTCAAGAATATTTAGTACCAATTACAAGCAATGTATCTTAGGTTTAATTTCAAAATTTCAAAAGTTCAACCGGTTTATGTGTCTTAGGGTTAATTTCTAAATATAAACATTAAGCATGATTTTGCAATAACCGGATAAATTTATTTGGTCGATAGTTAATACGAACTTTGCATAAATTAAATAACTACCTATTAAACTAACCAGTAATATGTTAATAAAATAACTGATTAATACCTAACAATTTTTTTCCAAGGCAAACTCTTCCTAAAAACAAGAAACGCTACCAAGCTACACGTTAATTTAACGATGGAAGCAGAAAAACTTTTACGTTAAAGTTTTTCCACTCTAAATTAATAAACGAAAGTGATATTCCTATCGCAACGTTTCATAGAAAAACCGACATATTAGATCTTAATAAACGCTAAGTTGCCATGGTAACCAGGCATGAAAACTTTGTCCGCTCGATACGTACACAGTATAGCTAATTAATGATGAAATATGTCGAAAACACCAATATAATAACACTTTGTGTGCCCTTAATTAAAAAAAAAATAAATATAATTTCATTGTATAATTTTTTTTTTACGCACAATGGTACTATTTCACTTTTAACGAGTGCACAACACTAACATAAATTGTCAAGTTTAGGTAAATGACAGAAGTCAAAAAATTAGACTTAGACAACTGTCATAATTACAAGGTAATACAAAATCGTATTATATTTGCGAGCAATACTACTCGACTATCTACACATTTTTAATTAATCGTATTATATTTGCAAGGAAAACTACTCGACTATCTACACATTTTTAATTAAAGTGAATAAATAATGACATCTATTTGAGTACATTACATATTTAAAGGAAAGTAAAAAAGTACGCAATATTTTTAAACATATTTAAGATAATTATTATGATTTATTGTCACTTTTCAAAAAAGATTTAAAAAACACAATGGCTCCAACACTATAAAATGATTGAGCACTAGAATCATATTTAGCATCCAAACATAAAATAGCTATAGAAGATTTTAATTGGTGAGAGAATATAATAACAAAGTTACAGGAACGAAATAAACTACAGACCCCATTTCAGAAACTTACACCAAAGTAAGTATATTATTCATTCATGCTGATACTTCATACTATATTAATAAATTAATCTGAAAAGTTTTAAAATTATATAGCTAACTCATCACAATACAACCAAAAAAGACTCTTTACCTATTGCCATAATTGAATACATTAATGAACCAAAATAATAAATCAAACTTGATTGTGACAATAATGTAAAACTTTAATTATTATATTTATTTACAATAATATACATGAAATATGTTCTTTCCTTTTTGTGTCAAAAGTGTGGTTAAAGCACAAAATTTACCTATAAAAAAAATAATAATTTATTTAAATTAAGTGTTATTTAATAGAATATTATATTTACCGTCATTTATTAAACAATTTAAAAGTGAAAAATTTAAAAAAACTGACAATAACAAACCATCATAATAGTATATAAAATTCAAATATGGCGGCAATTGATTATATGTAATAATTCCTAATTAACGGTAACAATACTTCCCCACATTCGATATTAATTCAAATTCAAATAATTAGGATACGTTAAACACTGCATTGTGATTGGTTAATCGCCTTTAAGATATTATAACTCGATTAAGGTAAATATCCAAATATTTTCAATTTAAAGTGCATTAGAATAAGAAAAAATAATAATAAAATTCATCAACAATTAAAATATTAAAAATAAATTATTTATAAAACGTTCCCAAAATCAAATTTAATATATAAAATATCACAGCTTACCAAGTTGTCATGGTATCCGACAAAAACCGTTAAAAGCGCGAGATAATTACCCTGCTTACTAGCGTGTGCATTTGTCAATCCCCGCCAAATCGAAAAATAACCTAACCTGTAAATATGAATGATAATTAATAGTACTTTACATATAAAGTTTATGCAAAAATAACCAGTGCGAAATGTTAAAAACTAAGTGAAAAGACGATAAACAAAAATCAGTATAAACGTTGAAGAAAGAGTTATTAAAAGAATTTTTATTTAATTAAAACTTTCGAAATTAATACTTTTATTACATGTAACCAATAACGTACAAAGAAAATAACGTGAAGCAGAGGGTAATGTATTCAGTTCATGTGTTGAATGTAGTTGAATTGCTGAAATAGAATATGTTCCTGAAATGTTAGAAAAGAACCCGTGATCCTAATGTTGATACAGAGGCATGCTAATTTTCAGATTCGCAGAATCAAGGTATGTATTCTTTATACAGTAAATAATAAAAATAAATTAAAACACTTGGCTTGTTTCACTATGAGATTTATTTAAATTCTCTAACAATTGTTTCGGCTGTTATGCCATTCTCAAAGAGATCTATAAATCTACAACAACAGCCGAGAATATGTATTCTTTGTTGTGTATATTGCATGCATTGTTTCTATTGAAATATATTTTGCCAAATAATAAAGTAATAAATAAAATATAACTGTGACAAATTAGGTAGAGATATTAAGAACAAATTCGACAATAATAGATTAAACAACAAATTACAGTAAAATTAAAAACCAAAAGTATTGTTAGTTTAGTGACTATTAAGAAATAGTAATCCATATTATAAAACAATATTTCGTATTGTTTTAGCCTTTACTTGATGAAATTATTATTATAACTATTATCGGGATAAAATTTAAAAAAAATTAATGAATTTCACTACTTTTTACTTCACAAAGTTCGATAGTTTCACTCACACAAAGGCTTGAAGTAAAAAGTAATTAAAAATTGTTTTATTTTATCGCGATAATAGTTATAATATAATACACATATGTTGTATAAACTAAAATTTCTAGATATACCAGTACAAGTTAGAAATTTGTGCATTTGTGTATATATATAAAATCAAGAAGGTTGGTATTATTTTTCAATGTTTTTAAAAAAATCCTTTTTAAAGATTAAAAGTGAAGATTAGAACCGTAGTTTTATTTCTTTTTAAATTATGGTTCTTCATCAAGAAAATGCAGAACCAATTCAATTACAAAACATGTTTGTCTTATATCTGTGATTCTCTTGTTTTCATAATAAATACTAACTCAAAGGTAAAGGTGAGAGACATTTTACACGCCCACCTCTGTGAATCTGATATCGCAAACAAGGAAAAAAGCTCTTCTTCGATTAATAGCGTTCACTTGGAAAACATAAATTTCAGTAAAGTCTGGAAGAGCTAAATTTCACCTGAATTAATTATACGCTCTAATTGAACGATTAATTAATTTAACGAACCTAGATAATTAAAAATTCCTGTTCTCATTGACAATCAAATACGTAAATTGTATTAACGTTGAAATGGATAAGACAGAAGCGATTCCCATTGAAAGGCAGTCGTTGTTAAAATTTAATAATTTTATTAAGAAATTTTAAATTACTTTAATGTTAAGAAACAACTATGTAATAGTTACTAATTTAAAAGTGGATTTAGTAAGAAAGAAGTGGAGCCTGGGATATTCCCAAGAAAACCCAAGAGACAAATGTACTTTATTTTAACTGAAAAACTTAATCTTCAATAGCTGAAAAATTGTACCGAATACAATGTAAGTAATAGACATAGAAACATTATAGATTTACACCCTCTGCTCCGAAAATAATAGAAATGGTACCATTTCAACGAAATTAGTGTCGCCATTTGATGGTACAAGAATGATTTATGCGGGATCGATATTTATCAATAATCTGTAAAAAATAGTTAACTAGTACTTAAAATATGATTCAAGAAATCAATTCTTAAAGTGTTTTAATGTTGTAAGATATGACAAAATTTTCTATCGGTAATCATTCTAGAGATGGAGGTATTTTTATTAAGTTCGTTAGTTTGTATATTGGTTTCCAGTAGAATTATTCCCCGAAGTCGTACAAAAGTCAATCATAAGATCCTTCAAAATAAATTAAGTTCATTTGGCTGTAGTCCTTCACATGTCCTGCGGGGATCCAACCTCAAATCTCTCGTGACGTTTATTATTCCGGTTACCTATATATGAGAATGAAGCATGGGAAAGATAGGAGATGTTTGTGTGACGCAATCGTGCGAATAAACATCGTATATCGAAGTGTCCCACTCGCCGATATATTGTGGGACGCAGCACCTTTATTTTGGCACATTCTCGTTTAGCATATCCGCTAGGGCGTACGTGCTTAAATATGTTCTCCCTTTGGCAATGTGTAACGCATCGTGAATTTTGATTATACACCGAAATAAGTAGGCTACACACATTTATTAATTAACACCAATATATAATTGAATTTGCGCCGTCACCTACGCTGATGATTTATTGTGCCCTTGACCAACTTAGGTGAGTAAAGCTTCACGTCATTTCTGTGTATTCATTTACGTATTTCGCTTCTTCTAACGCCAAAAATATTATCTTTAAGTCTCCTCTTAGTGGCTTTTGGTACTGACTTTGTTCACTGGTTTCTATCGTTAGCTGTCGTCAGTAATTTCCGATAACTTTAACCCGTATCGGAACAAGAATACCGTTTTGAAGGAATAAATTACCCAACGTAATATCGAAAGGAATCGGAAGAGACGACGTTGAAGTAGAGTTGGCATCGACCTGCACGTACAATCGGAAAGTTAATATTCCGTTTGTTTACATTGTTTAATTAATAAATAATACTGAAATTTTCCTTTGTGACATATATATTCGTAATATATTTAATGCCGCGTAAAAATTATTAATTTTATAAATGAGTTCTAGTTATTTATAATCTTTTTGAACATTTAATAATGTATTATTGTTTACACCATTTTACAGACACTTTTGTGTATTGAATCGGTGCGTCGTTATACTTGGTTATATAAACATTTAAAGTTGAATTTTATATAGTACTGTTCGTACATAAGGTTGTATTTTGCTTGTTAACGCATACCTGAGATCTCTGATATACTATCATATAATATACAATCTGGCTAGATACCAGTGTTCTCAAAAGTTTAGGTATATTTATTATATTGAATTTTTATGTATAAATTGTAATTCATAATAAATCTTGTTATTTCTTAAAATGTTTTATTGAATTTATTGAATCGTGTTATTGAATTTAGGAAATTTAGTAAGACGAGTTTTGTTGATTGCTCGAGGTATGTAGTACTTTGCTTTCAGTTCTTTTTATTGACGATTTGTTTGACGTCTTTATTGTGTCACGCTCTTGCGAAAATCTTCTCTGCTATTTACAATACCATCGATAGTCGAAATTTACAAAATAGTAGTAACGGTCTCATAAGAGAATAATTCGAATCATTTAAAGTTAAATTTCTTCAAATGTTGTACTGTGATTTAAGTGCGTAGAGTTAATTATGCTCAAACAACTTATTTGATGAATGAGAAACCGCTTGATCACTAACACTGTAATTAAAGTTCTTGACAACATATTTTGGACATTTTTTGTTTGTTCATTTTGCTTGGCGGACTTTGATACTATAAGAACATTTTTTTTGCAATATTTGTTATGTATTACTTATACATGGTACCTCCAGACAGTTTATGAATATCGGTCGCTTTCACACCTTCATTGAAAAGAAATTTAATAATTATACGTTGTGCAATAAAATTTGACACATTTTACACGAAATTATTAATACAACTGACAGTATTGATACAATCAAATTGCAGTAGTATTGCTTTACAGCATCTCATCAATTATGTTCAGCAATAAATTGCGTTTAAATTACCTTCATATTATTTTTTTGAGCTTAAAAATCCAAGTATTCTGTTTGGTTCAGCCCGTAGGAGTAAATGACTATAATTAATACTATTTCATCGATGTGCTCTTTATATATTCCTTCCCATAAATAAACGTTCCAATATTGTTCCAAATAGTACGAATAGTTCTTATCTAATATCAGTAGTATTACGTGTCATGTAAAATACCGGCAATGGTGATGTTATAAAGCGGTTTTGCGGTCGAAAACTGCATTGGTCTTACAGAATGGCGTCTCAGAAAGACTAATGACTGTGGCACCCACAAAATTGCTTCATAATTTTCTCTCGTAACCTTTCCGCTATCAATTTCGACACGAAGGCGTCGCCTGAATTGCCGACTTCGTAGTCGACACCGAAGCCTCCACCTCGATCGCCTCGTCCCTCCGCCGCCATTGCCGCCATCCTTATTTTAACGTGCCACATTATCGTCGTCGACTTTCCTTTTATACGAGATCCGAAGTCCGAAAAATTGATCGATTAAAATTCGGTAATAAATTATTTTCGATGAAGACAAGTTGAAAATGACCCCGGAAATAATATTTCACGAAGCGCTGGGGTGCTGGTGGTTCGGTGACGGGAAATGCGCACACTTAAATGAACCACCTGAGAAATTGGGACATTTCTTAAATATATATTTCATCCTCGAAGTTATTAGAAATTTATAACGAAATTTTGATGTGGAATTAATTTCCTTTTATAACTAAACTTCAAAGAAATTCTTAAATTATGGTAATGAAACAGTCCACTGGTTTAAAAAAATATGATTACAATACGTATAAGTAATTGCTTAGTTCTAGACCAAGGTTGGGGAAATAGATTTAGAGAAGAACCATATAAAATATGGTAAAATAATATTTCGCTTTTTAATTGCCACACTCGAAAACTTCCCCAGCACTTAAACACCGGACCTTATTATGGTACAGAATAATCTGATTTTATAGAAACGAGGAATTCTTGAAATTGTCTGTATGTTAGTCCACGGGCTCGAATGGTATTGACAATTTTGACAACGATATCAAGGACATGCTTTATTTGAAGTTCAGGTTTACAGAACACTTCGTGATGTATCACATAATGCAAGAATATCAACTTGTTGTCTGGATATTATTCGTTGAATGTACTGACAAACCCTTGATTCGTTCCCACCATGTTCGAGGCACCGTCGCGTCGGTAGTAATATTTATTATTTTCTGTAATGGCAGATGCAGTGAATTTAAACATTTTTTAAACTCGCCATAAATGTCCCTTCCGGTGGTGATTCCTTTCACAGACTTTATGCTGGCTAATTCTTAAATAATGTTAAATTCGTCGTCAATACCTCTCATAAAAATAAGCAATTGGTGGTTGTGTGATACATCTGTATTTTCGTCCATTGTTATCGAAAAAGGCACAAAACTTTCAATTTTCTCTTTAAGTTGGAATGTTAAGTTCTCGGTAATTTTTTCAATTCTTGATGTTATGGTTCGGTGCGATAAATTTATTGATTCAAAAAGTTTTTTTTATCTGGATATAAAATATCACCAAACAATCCGTAATTATATAGATGGCCCTCACCTATCGCGGGCCGGTTCATGTCGTGGACCGAATTTGGAATGCTGGGCACTATTTCCCTGTTCTAGACTATCAATCCAAGGTAAGGTAGGTGTTTATAAGTTTTGTTTAGGTTCTATTCTATTACATTCACTAGTTCTTTAATATCTTAATGAGTTTTTACAACAAATTCAACCATCTGCTTTGAAATCTGTACTACTTGTATACGTTTGATGTTTTGCACGTCCATATACTTTTTTTTTGGTATATTGAGCCATCTGGCTACGATTTAATGGACTACACTATTATACATGCTTTTCTCTTATGTAATGGCGTAGCCATTCGAGAGAAAGCGCTTGTGCCGACGAGTCTCTCTTATGCATCATATGTCACGAGGTATCTCTTGTCACCCGAAAGATTAAGTTTTTGATTACTTGCGAAAGCGAACCATAAGACGTCGTTTCGCCAACCTGCACTAATGATATAATAATAATAATAATAATAATAATAGTCTTTATTATCCAACAGATACAAAAATCCACTTAAAGGATAATATAAAATTACGAAAACAAAAAACATGTTGCTATGAATAGTGGGGTAAGAATGACAATGAGCCACTATTCACCACAACACTGTCCAACTTTAATGCTCAATCGGTTATCCTCTATAATGAGACAGCTTCCTCTCCGGGTTTCCAATGGGAAAACGTGGTACTTCTTTTCTACAAAATTTTTAACAGGCGCCAGTACAAAAGTTCAAACAAAGGTAAAGGAAAGTCACAATAAAATGAAATGATATTTATTACAAAAAAAAAAAAAAAAAAAATCTTAATAAGGTATTAAGATAAATATTGCAACAATAAACAATATTTTTAAGGCAAAAATATTATATGTAAAGTGACTAGGACATATAATAAAAAATAAAAAAACACCAACCTTGAACTCTAAAACGTTCTAGAATTTAACGTTACCAAAAAATTACATGAAACAAAAAACTATCTTTATCATTTATATTTTAATTACTATTAAAATATATAGAAATTCATACAATCAAAAATACAATAATAAATGCTTTCAGTAAAGAAATAATGTAATATAATATAAAATAAACTTACGTAGTTTTATTTTTTCTATACAATTAGAGACACCTCAAGTAAGAGTTAAAAATCAAAATTACGAGGTATACAAACTCGTATAAATTCGGTAATGACTTAAGCAATCACAAACACTATTAATTCAAAAACAAAAACCGAAATTACTTGAAATAAAGTTAAAGAAATTTTATCTCCTAATATACGACTTTCTTACTTGATGATCAAAACGTGTCTGTCGGATACATGCAGCACGCATCCAAATATAAAAAAAATACAGTTGTAAAGTACATTGCCCAGCAACTCCAAGCGGCTTCCTCGAACTACGCAAGTCTAAATATAAAAATTCAAATATATTACAATATACAAAAATAATAAAATTTTCAAAATGTTTGCGGGGAAAAATCTATAGCAATATGTTGTAGTGCAAGTTCATTTACATAACAAACTAACTTATTTAGTTAGTAAAAGTCCTCACAATACTTATTTGCGTTTTTCGCCATATGGACCATTGGGGTCCTAGCCAAAACACTAGTTCTAGCATGAGAAACTGAAACTGTAGCCGATAGACGCGTGACGTAGTTCGGTACTTCACCAAGTAATAACGGAGAATCAATTTTGTTTGTAACTTAGATTAAAAAGTTGTCACTACTCTATGCCGTATTCGCTTAAAAGGCTATTATAGTCTACACCACGCGGTGGGTACATTCCATTAATCTTGAACGAAACATATTTCAAGAACCTCCTTTGAATTTTTTCCAAACCCAAAAAACCCATAAAACATAACGTTTTTAGTATAAACACGTTAGACAATCCTCTGGACGTTCTCACAAGGAAGCCTAAAGCTCGAGAAGCAGAGTTGCAGATTATTTCTATTTGACCAGCAAATTTAAGCGGTGTATCAAATAAAACATCTAGATCTTTTACTTCTAGCTTCTTTGGAATATTTGTATGTTCAGCATCGTAATCGTAAGAAATAAATTGCTCGTTCCTGGAATAAATGACAATGGCACAGTTGCTAATACTTAATTTAAACTTGTTTACATGGCACCAGGCGTTAATAATATGTTTCACAGTCGGAGATGGTCTAGATTTTTGAATTTTCTTTAGATCATCAACATACGCAAGAACTCTGCAGTCGATTGAGGTTAAAAGATCATTTATATACATTATAAATACTAGAGGGCCTAGATTGGACCCTTGCGGTACACCAGAAGACGCAGTGAATATACTGGAATTATATCCATTGTAACAAACGTAGGCCGATCTATTGTCGAATTATAAATCAATTAGCTTTACTGTTTCAGGAGAAAAGCCGAAGGAGGACATTTTAGTGACGAGTATATTGTGGTCAATCGTATCGAACGCTCTAGCGAAAGTACTGATAAATATGAATTGTTGGCATTCATAGGGCTTTTATACATATCAGGTGCTCGCAAAAATGTGCATCTTTCGATTTGCGAAATGTTTTCTAAAGAAAGTACTAAAATTTATCGATGCATTATGAGTGAATCTCGTTTCAAATTTTTGATAAACTGCGCCAGATTTGATGACAAAATGCAAAGAAATTGCGAGGACAAGTTTTCACCTATACGGCAATTATGGGAGTTGTTCATTTTCAAATTGTACTGACAGGTACACGCCGCATGAATATTGCACTATTAATGAGCAATTGCTCGGATTTAGAGGGTATTGCCCATTTCGTGTGTATATACAATCTAAGTCAGACAAATATGGAATAAAGATTGTTTCAATGAATGATAGCAGAACTTTTTACATGGTTAGTGCGATTCCTTCAATGGGAAAAGAAAATAGCGAAAGTCAAGAACCTCTTGGTTCCTATTTAGTCAAAATATTATCAGCTTCAATACATGGAACTTTTCGTAACATCACCATGGATAATTGGTTTATGTCCTTCAAGCTGGCAGATAATATGCTAAAAAAACACAAATTAACCATTGTGGGCACTGTTCGGTACAACAAAAGAGATAGGTATTCTGCAATCGTTTTTACCAAACAGAAGTAAGGATGTTTTATCTTCACAGCTTGCTTTTCATGACAAATAAACTTTAATATCCTTTACACCTAAAAACTTCAAAATCTGTTATCCTTATTTCAACTATGCATTATACAAAAATCGTAAATATGGAAACAAAGAAGCCAGAAATAATTGTCTTTTACAACTCCACGAAGTGTGGAGTGGATACTTTTTATCAAATGGCACATTCTTATACCGTAGCACGTAAAACCCAAAGTTGGCTTTTGCGATATTTTTTCGGAATGTTGGATCAAGCTAGTATTAATGTCATGATACCTTTCAGGCTTGCTAAGAGACAAGATAAAGTTAGTCACAGAAAATTTATGTGTGAACTTGGATTCCAGTTAGCACGACAACACATGGAAAGAAGGCTTCGAACAAATTTGACACGTGAACTCCGCCAAGACATACATGATTTATTATCTATTGAGCAGGCTAATAATTTAGAACCACCGTCTAAATTGGCCAAAAGCGCTAGATATTATCTGTGCCCTAGGTCAAGCGAGAGAAAACCTAAAACATCATGTGCTAAGTATCACAAAGCTGTACCGTAAAATGGGGTTACTTTGATCAATTTTTATTTTAAAAACTCTGTATCTTTTGTATAAATTGGCAGAAAAATACGTAAAAAAAACAAAATGTCGGTTTTTTGTCTTCTACCAGAAACTTAACTTAAAAAATTATCAATTTATTTAGTTTTTGAGAAAAAAAAATTAAACCACTTGATCAAATTTATACACTGATCGGGGTTACTTTGATCACCATGCTTATTTCCATGTCGTTTGAAAGTAAACCCAAAATAAACATAAAATTTAAAAACAAATTGAAATCTGTCAGCAGGTTTTTTTAATAAAGCTGTTTAAAACACTTGGGGGGTGACTTTGATATAGACAAAAATAATGTTTTAGTAGTTATAATTTTATTTAAAATTAACATTTTAAAACACATAAAATCAAATTCTTAAGCTCTAAACCTCATTAACATTGATCTCGTGTGGAAACACGACCAATTCAGTCCCTTCTTAAAAGGTAGGCATAAGCAGGTATGCAACAATAGCAGACTGTTCAATTTCAGAAATGTCGTCTTTAATTAATCTGAATGTTTTTTGTTTTGGCACGATTTTAAGCCGGTAACTACCAGCGGAGCGGTTTCGTTAATGTAACATACGTAAAGATATGTTTTTTTTTCCTCGCTGAGAAGTAAATATTGCCAATACATAACGACCCTCGGTCAATATATTAACTTCTTCCTCTTCATGCTCTCTCTCGTTTTCCTCTTCTTCGAATGTTTCCTCTACAGTCTCATTGTCATCAGATATGTTTTCTTCAAGTGGTGTGTCAATCGTCTAATTAGTTTTCTTTGTCTTCCGCTTTTGTTCTACACTTGGCGAGGGGTCATCTATTAGATCCGCTGTCGAAATACTCTTTCCAGCAGCAACATTTAGTCTTTTCTTTCTTTTTACAGTATGGGATGATTCTCCAAATCTTTGAGTTCTTAATAGTTCAGTCAGAACGCTCTCAGTTTCAGCCTCAACGTTACTATCATCAGATGGTAAGCGCTTGTACACCTGATCAGGGTTAAACGGCAATATTCCTGTTGCATTAAATGTACTTATAAGATTTCGTTTGATGGCACGGTTTTCATTATCCAACGGGGGTACCACAATTTTTTTCGGTTTAATTTCGTCCATTCTTAGAAGTGTCTTGTTGAGGAGATTCGGAAATGCATCTTTTGGAACAGTGGTCAGCCTTAAGTTCTCATGTTTCCATTTCCTTAATGTACTTCGCCATGCCTCTTTCATCGGACGAAATAATGCTACGTCCAAAGGCTGAAGCAGATGGCTGGAGTGTGATGCCAAACAAACAAAATTGATATCGTTTCCTTCACATAATCGTAACACATCTTCATCGATATGAGACGACAAATTGTCTTCAAATAACACTTTACGACCGTTTAGTCTTTTCGCGTGTGGCAAAAAACATGTCATAAACCAATCCCGGAATGTTACGCTGTTAATCCAGCCACTTGCAGTTCGGTTATATCTAGTTCCACGTGAGCAACATGGTTCATTACAACACGGTGAGCCACACGGTCCTCTCTCCTTCCAAGTGTCATATAGATGTGTGCTCTTGTATATCACATGAGGTGGTAAAAGAACACCATTTGCAGGCCCACAAACCATGATAGACGTGCAGCTCTTGGAAAAGTTTATTATTTTTTCTGGATACTTGACTCCTCGTCGATATATATAGCGTTTCTTGTCCGGGTCGTCGCTTAAATTTGACTCGTCGTAGTTAAAAATATTACTACTAGGCACGTTTTTAGCAACAGTTTCGAAATGTTTAAAATATTCTTCTATAGTTTTATTTGAAACTCCAGCTCGAGCCCTTTTTATATTTGCTGCAACACGCTGACTGTAAGAATCCTGATGACGTCGTAAAACCGAGTAGGCCCAGTCAATACCGGGCACATTATTGGAAAATTTGGCAACAATTCGCCCAGTTCGGTCTAAACAAGCTTTAGCGAACATACGCAAGTCAAAGAGACTAAGAGGAAACCCCCATTCCGCACACTTTGCTGCTGATTTAAGTATAGCCTTTTCTTGAGCGTCAGTGAACACAGTTTGAGCTCCAGGTTTATTTATGTGTTGTCCTTTATACCTATTGTAAAGACTTCCATAGGGGATTTTAAATTCTTTTGCAGGGCCACGAATCGTTAAACGTCCGTCTAATATAGATTGCAGCGCATTTTCAATCACTGCATCTGAATAATTTTTGTACTGTCGACTTCCAAGCGGCTTTCTATAAGTCGTTGGCATTATTCTGTACTAAGAACAACCCAGTTAATACTATGCAGAAAAACTATTTTACGAAAATATATCGTAAACCGTAGTTACTTCAACATGTAGGGTTACTTTGATCATGTGATTAAATTAACCCCGTACACCTGATCAAAGATACCCCAATACACATTCAAGTTTAAAACATGGCGACTCTATTAGTTTTTTAAAACATGTCAACATAAACAGTATTCAGAGGAAACCGTAATTACCAATAACCAAGACGGTAAAACTAAAATTATTGTAATTTTGTAAGTACATTAAGAGTTCTACACACCTCAAATTCCTATATTTTGCACACATTCTACAAAAACACAAAACTTATAACGATACACTGTGCCGTTGGTAAACAAAATCCACCATACTGTTAAATCGGTATCAGTGTTGCCAATACCTTAAAAAGAAAACATTTGGCAGTTTCAGCAATCTCAATATTGGCGCTTTTCAAGAATAAGTAAACTGTTATCAAAGTAACCCCTTAATATCAAAGTAACCCTATTTTACGGTATGTCCTGACCGTCATCTAGATGTTTGCAATTTATGCCACAATTAGCCAGATGCAGTTTATAATTATGTTCAAAGTATTTCAATATACATTTATTTAAAAATAATAGTCTTCTTTCTGGGTGGGGGTTTTCAATGCTCCATGTATCCATTTATACGCATATACTTCATGTATCCTATCCAGGGTTAAAATGTATTTTTCATGGATAAAGCATAATATCAATAGCTTATGTTAACATGTCATACATTGTTGAAATCAGAAAGAAGACTCCTTCTAGCGGTGTCAAAATCATAGTGCTCACGAGAAATAAGAAATTTAATGATGGCCAGATAGAACCGAAACGTCATATGGAAATTTCGAGTTTACCTTTAGGTAGTAGATTAAAAGTGGCCTCGAGAATGTGTTTATAGTTTTCCTTTGCAACCCCAAATAAACGTGTTAGAGGTAAAAAAAGAAGATGAGCTTGTTTCGTTTTTTAAAAATATTTCGAGCGTCATTTGACACTAATCCATTTTCTCTTCGTGTTCATAACAAACACAAAATTTACAAACTTTGCCAAATTTAAACCTACCCTCTATCTCAGCCTGGATATGTTTCACTCCTTTCCCTCTTGGCCACTGTACACAACTAATGTTGTATACTCATTTAGTATAGGTATGTAATTGGGTTGATAATAAAGTAATTATTTTTGTTGGAAAATAAAGACTCAATTTTTATTAAACTTAATATTATACTTCAGAACACTAATTGGCTGATTTAATAATGAACGAAATTCAATGGTATATTATTCTCCGTGTTGGAGAAAAGTCACTAAAAGTAACTCTTAATCTTTTAAGACATTATGCCTGCTATAAATTAAATCTGAAATCGTAATAAATCATTTTGCGGGGATATTTTCGCGTGATGCCCAACCAAATGGATTGCGTGCGACTAACTAATTGCACTTAAAATTCTGTAGTAAAAAGAAATAATAGATTCAAACTTTCTGGAGTATATATATATATATATATATATATATATATATATATATATATATATATATATATGATGTAAAACCATAGAAAGAAATAGCAAATCTATTTAAATCAGTATTTATATTGTATTCTAAAACCTGATAATATTTTCAATAAACATATAATAATAATAATTACTGTATAAGAAGTAGAGCAGACCAATTTCCGTGCGCGCCATGGGCGCCGGTATAGGAGTGTAATTCGTAATATATTAGAATATGCGATGGAATAGGGACGCAACATAAGCTTGTTACCGATATAAGTATAGAGGTAGAGACATTTATTCTATCAGAAATAATTAAATATACATTTGGTTTTCTACTGTTAAAGTAATATGTGTAAACACACGAAAAATAAGAGTAGTACATATTATAGCAGCGTTGTATGTACCTATAAATAAAATGGAAAATGTATGAAGTCAGTGATTGTGTGCACGACGGGAACGTTTTTCCCTCAAAAATACATCGACAAATTCCAATACATATAATTTTGGAAGAGTCCGTATATAAATTTCGAAATAGTAATAACATTGCATTGTGTTCTCCACACCCGATTTTTAATAACATTTTTATATTATTCAAAATGTTTTTGTTTTATACAAAATATGGTGTGGTTTTACTATGTTTCAAATTATTCTTATTAATTATTTTGTTGATTAAATAATAATTGTATAAAAGCGTATAGAAATTATTGAAGAAAACCTAAAGAACATTTAGCGTATTACTCCATTGTCACCGAAAATGCTATACAACAAAGTTACATTCTAGTAGAAAAAGTACGACTCAAATCTGCTGGCTATTAAAGATCTATACATAAAAAACACCATATGGCACACAACACGCTGCGCGAAATAGATATTTAGCACCCATTTCATGAACATTCTGTTTTGTCGTAATGTTGGCAATGTTAGGCGTACAGTAAAAGACTTTATTAGCGCGAAATGACACGCCAGAGGCCCTGGAGTATCAGTTGCGAAGGTAATATAGAACTTTCTCCGGTATTAAAAAGCTCTTTGTAAATATGACAGTGTAATGAATTTGAAAGTTCTTTCATGGAATTTAATCAAATATTCCGTACTACTTTCATAAAAATCAGCGTGAATTGCATTAATATTTTAATATTACCTTTCACTGCAAATTTTAAACAAATATCGTGTAAAAATAGTGTCTCACACTTGCGCAACTAGTATTTATTTTTATTATAAGCAAGGTACTCGTTCAAGCAGTATGTGATGAACGAAATCTCTTTTAGCGCTTCTTTCTGACACCTAGCGCGATTAAAAAAAGCTATAAACTCTTTAGCATATTAATATTCGCATCCAAAATACGTATTTCGACAACTAAGTCGTCATCCTCGGTAGGTAAAAATAATAATCACTGTGTTACACTGTGAATACGCAGCGTAATACTGTAATTCTTATTTGGTTCGAAACACATATTTAGAATGCGAATATTAATGTGGCTTATACCTTTTTTAAAGTTTTTACTTACCCATAATTTGTTGCGATTATTCTATCAACTACCCTCGTATACATTGTGCTTTATATTGATGTTATGCGACCAATGGGAGACTAGGAATACGCTTAGATCTGTGAACGTCCGTATTGGAATTTTTGGTGGTGTTGGAACATTGAGATCGCGTCTTTTTTGGCGGCACTTCCGCTTGAGATATCTAGATTTGATTTTGTGAAGATTCGAGAATTGTTGTGCAAGTTGCGAATGAAAACACCTTTTGGGGTGGATATTTGGCATTAAATCTACTTTTGAGTTCATTTGGCGACAACCTTCTTTTCTTTACTAAGCAAGCATATTTTGATATTTTCGAAATAAATGATAAATTTCAATCAACTCACTGACATGCTACAAGTTTATTTTGAATGCAATGAAAACTCTAATTAGGAGTTGCGAATTTACATGGAACGTTTTCCGGAAAGGGAAGTTCCAGAACGTCGTAAGTTTAGCCGACTTGAAAAAAATTGAAGAAGATTTGGATGTTTCAGGAAACCGAAAGTAGTGGGCAGGAAATTTTCTGAAAACGTGACTGAACTGGACGTTGTGTTAGCTGTTGAAGAAAATGCCAAAACATCGGTTCGTGAAGTTGCAAACATGGTTTGTGCGTCGCGAAGTACTTGCAAAACACAAACTTAAGCCATACATTGCCCAAAAAGTGTAAGCAATACATGGAGATTATCCAATTCGAAGACCACTGTTTTGTAATTTTTACTTAACTTTGCAACAAGACCCGTTGTTTTATCGCAAAATTATTTGTGCTTTCGCTAATTATGGAATTTTTAATCGGAAATATTCATCGCCAATGAGCCAAGAAAACCCTAGATATGTCGTCGACAATAATTTTCAACGTCGTTTTAGCTGTAATGTCTGGTGTGGTCTACTTGGAGACTGCTTGATTGGACTATTCTTTATCGACGGTTCCTTAAATCAACGTGGATGTTGTCAACTATTAAGCGAAGATGTCGAAAGTTTTCTGAATGTATTACTACGTGAAATATATTTTCAACAAGACGCTGCTATTCCCATAATGCACGAATAAATGTTTGTTGGTTGAATAGAAATTTTAATGAACAATGGATTGGCACATATGGATTTATTCGTTGGCTTGCGCGTTCACCTGATCTTACACCTTTAGAGTTTATTTAACAGTATCACAGAACCGAATAATTGAAACTTGTCGGGAAATACTTAATAATTTCGGTAACACCCATGGTGTTATAAGGAGAAGTCAGTATTGTGTTGAGAATGGTGGTAATTAATTCGAACAATATTTGTAAAAAAATTTAGTTTTGAATTTATTTCTTAGTTTTGTTATTAGCTAATATTAGACTGCATGTAAGTGTAGGCATACGTAATAAAATATCGTCGACACATAAATCGACAAAAAGACCGTTGTCAGACGAAGTGAATAAGTTTATTATGAATTTCCCGGACTTAATATAGGATGGCTCAAAAATTAAATGTTTAGTGTGCAATACATATCTAATGTGTTGGTCAAAAACACATTGTAAAGAACACGTAAGCAGCTCGAAGCACTATAATAACAAAATTAATCGACAACAATTTATACATGAACTATGTGTAACTATGATTGTGTGTACACTGCCGTTTGCCTTGTTAAGTAATGATTAATTTATTTCATATTGGAATAAATACGCGAATCAAACATTAACGACAACGTTACGAAGGAATTTACCATCGGTGCGTAAACAGGTTGAAAATAAAATCAAAGCCGAACTGAAAAATAAAAAACTGTGGTTATGTGTGGACGAAACAAATGACAGCAAAAAATAGTCTGTAGTTAATGTGATGGCGCGTAATATTGAACCACATCAACCAACGTCTTCAATTTTATTAGCATTCAGACGACTAGAACAATGTAATGACGAAAAACTTTCAGAGGTGCTATTAGATACTTTGGAAAAATTTAAACGTTCGAAAGACCAAGTATTAATGTTTATGACCGATGGTGCCGCAACCATGTGTTCTGTTGGCCGGTCTCAGAAAATATTGTCCTAACTTGTTACATATTGCTTGTAAACTCCATGCTCTACACCTTGTGGCAGAACAGGATCGTAGATGCTTTAATATCGAGTACAAAGGCAGTATTCCTGAAATCTCCAAAACGTATTCGAAAATTTCACGAATTGTATCCCCATACCCCTGAGCCACCACAGCCGATTCTGACACGTTAGGGTACATGGTTACGGGCGAGGTTTTACTATCATGAACATTTTGAAGAAATTAAGGACGTGGTTTTATCATTCGATCCTAAAGAAAGTGCAGCTATCAATACAAGCCAGAAAAAATTTCAAGATGCCCAGATTAAAATGGATTTACAAAGTATTCGTGAGAATTACTTGGGACTAGAAGAAGCAATAACAAAATTAGAAAATTCGTCGCTGACGTTAGAGGAATCAGTGCAAATCGCTAAAGATGTTCACGCACAACTGTGTGCTATAGAAGACGCAAAAAGTGAAAGGGTTCTAATTAAATTTGAAAGTGTTTTATACAGAAATGCAAATTTTGACACCTTAACACTTATTTGTGACGGCACGACTACAGATGCGTTAAGTTGCTTAAATAAGTATTTTGATTATGCGAATATAACATCACTAGATGTAGAACGCTCGTTTTCCGAATATAAGCATATTTTTTCCTCACGGCGGACATGTTTTTCAGAAATAAGCTTAGAAACGCACCTGATGTTGAAAATATACAATCGAGTTTCTCCAGTTTGTCAATCCTTGGAAGACGCTTAAAACGGTAAGTGTTTTTTTAAATCCTCTGTCGTGCACACAATCACTGATTTCATATATTTTCCATTTTATTTATAAGTACATACAACGCTGCTGAAATATGTACTATTCTTATTTTTCGTGTGTTTACGCATATTACTTTGATAGCGGAAAACCAAATGTATATTTAATTATTTCTGATAGAATAAATGTGTCTACTTCTATACATATATCGGTAACAAGCTCATATTGCGTTTCTATTCTATCGCATATTCTAATATATTACGAATTACACTCCCATACCGGCGCTCATGGCGCGCACGGAAATTGGTTTGCTCTAATTATAACAATATATACACTGCGTCTGTTCGTATGCACTACCAGATGTATATTGAACATAACGTATCGTATTATACAATGATAGTTCGTTGGCCGTGTGCCTGTTAAGACCTGTTAAAACTTCAATACATATACTAATTAGGTATATGTGGTTAATAGCATAGGACTGGGTCCACTGAGAAAGTTAATATAAATCCCGAATCTAGTCGGTATTAATTATAATATTAAAAATAGTTGTTGTTTATTTTTACTTTTGGAAACTATATTTTTAAATGAAATTGTAGTTACAAAATTTTTAATGGTTATTATGTAATTTCTACGCTTTGAAAATAATTTTTCCTCAAATCCTGAATTACGATAAACTTGAGATTTATATCGAACTTCGATGAAAATAACAAAACTAGCATTTAATCCGGTAATAAACTATGGGTACCTAATTTAAGATAGGTATACGTAACGTTTAAATCCGACGTTAGAGGGAAAGAGACATTTCAACATCAGAATCGATTTAATTCCACCAATCACAGTCAAAAGTAATTATGTAATTATGCAGAGGCGCGCTTCAAACATAAAAGCCGACCAATTATACCGATGGAAATCGAATCGCATTTATTTTTTCGGGAAAAGTATTAAATCTTTTTTTTTTACGATAAAACTCTGCGCCAATAATAAAACAGTAAATCAGAGGAACGTATCGAAATGGGTGACCGTAAATAAGTAATAAATACACCGACACATACACGAAGATGTAAAAAAGCGGCTGAAACGGAAGGTAATCCCAGATAATCCGGATAAATGACATAAACGCTTATTACAGATGCAGAACTGTCCTATATTTATAGGTATATATATATATATATATATATATATATATATATATATATATATATATACATATATACATGTACATCTATCTCACTCGCTTAAGCTACTCAAATAAATGCCACCGCACAATAAGGAGAGATGATTTATTACTTTGACTAAAGGGACAGTTTCCAGCAGGGAACTTTGTTGTAATTTGTAGAAAGCGCCTTGTGCATGATACGATTACAAAGTACGTCGTGTGTCTAATACTCAACCCAATATATAAATTTCCTTGGAAAAATTGCATTGTTGCAATATCAAAAATGTTATTGGCGTTACTCATAATAGTATATGTGCATCTGGTACGTGCATTTGATTGAATTACATCAAAATATAACCCATATTGTGGAGACAATCTCTCTATAAATACAACACTCGAAATTGATGTATGACACATTTGAAATATTACGTAGCACACGTTGCTGTCTCTTAAAGAATGTTAAGTAACAAACGTGTTCAGACTATTTCGAACTACATTTTGTATACATTATGAAGTAGAATCGAATTGAATTGAAGTAGTGTGGAATTGGGAATTTACAAGGATGGTTCAAGAATGGTTAAGTGTAAGATGTTATCGTTGACAAAAAGAGCGCTACGAGTGATAGCAACACTAAATAAATTACATTGGCCAACACGATTTTTGCTGACATCTAAGCGAGACTTGTTTTTTACTAATTCGGGTGTGCTAAATCCGAAAATCATGTTATTTTTTGCGTATCACGTCAAAATTAAACTGTATGCTGTACTGTGCTCTTTGAAGAATCACTAATGCGGCTAAGTAGTTACTTACATAAGACCTAGAGTAAACGGTACAGTTATTGATACCTTAGTCAATATCTTCCGATGAAATTTAAATATTCACCTTATAAAGTAAAAAGTGTTGGTTGTAATTGTTTCCAAGTACAAATGTCTGTTATACTTTAAAAATGATCCTTACACCGTTTGGGCATTTTTAATAATTTATTTAAATTAATTGCTAATTAATAGGCTATTTCAAAATTCAATATTATCGTTTAATATAATTTATTTACTTTAATTGCTAATTATCGAACATCATAGGCTATTTCAAACTCTAATATCTTCATGTAACGTTTGTATGTTAAAATATCTCGGATGTCACTATAGCCGTTTCCGCGGAGTCGATTATTTAATGTGTTTATTTTTAATCCCAAGCATTGGATCTACTCATGCGCAAGTTTGACATCTTGAAATATTATGCGAGTCATCGTTCGTACATTTGAATTTATATTTCATTATCGTTCCTTTTGGGCAATTTTAGGTAAACAGGACATCGTTATATTTTTTATTAGAATTTTGTAAACATATTGGGATCGTTTAACTTATCGTATAACTATTTTCCGATTAATTTAAGTCTTTACATTTTTGGTTTCTTCGGCGACCCATCTGGCAAGACTCTCTTAAACTATTTGCTCCAGATCGCTGTAACGTTTTGTATAATTTTAATCATTATTAAAGCGCTTAATTAATCCGAATTAATTAATGAATTGTTGATTGTGGCTTCCTCATTTGCTTTTTAATCATGTCATGATATCCGAATAATTATCAATCTGTTATTTCAATATCCCGTATGGGGGTATTACATTTTTTGTTAACAATGACGTATCAGTTTATTCTGCTTAAATTAAAGGACAATCATTCTTGGCGCTCTCTTCTTATAAATCCCGCTTTGAAGTAAGTCAACGAGTGTAAAACTGGGAAGTCAATTTGAATTGATACAGTGTTATCTGTTCTGCTGGAAGACAGGCTTTGACAATATGGCTTGTTTCATATAAATTCACTAGTGTAGTGATAATTTAGTCGAGGGTATTGTTCCCCGGATTGGAAAAGTTTTACACCCACGTGTTTGCTTCAGGGCTGTTAGTATCTGCTAATAACGGCAATACAGGCGGAATTGCGTTAGACTGGTTATGCTGAGAATTCCGTATGTGAAATCTACCAATTAGACGAGAGGTTGATTCACCCGCAGTCATCTAATCACCCGGGACACAGGAAATCAGCGTAATCGGACCTAAGAATCATCTTTCACTCCAGATAGTGTGTAGAGAGTAACATTTTTGTGACAGAGTCCCGGAAAACAATAGTAATAGTGATTTTGGAGGAACGCATGGCGTTCTAAAACTGGTATTCTACTCTCAATTTTAATTTTTTTTGTTCTCTTGCCTCATTGTAAAATTTAACTAAGTTCATGTTCATATATTAATCGCGAAATCAGTTTTCTAGTTCAAATTTTAGTAGTATTTTTTTAATAGTATGAATCCCGCATATCAGATTGTTTAAAGTAAAGAAATTTGAATAAATTAAATTTTAGTATTTTTTTAAATCAGTAACGGATTCCGGTGTAATTTTAATATCTAAATTTTGTTTAAATAAATATCTTTTCCATTTATTTGGTAATCATTCACAACTATAGATAAACATCCTAGTTACATTTTTTTATATATCTTTTTTTGTTCACATTTTTGCATATACAGGTTGAACCTGTTTTGATTACTATCCAATTATATGAATACATTAACAGTTAATTATTTATTGATCTATTTCTATTTGTGTGTACCAACTAAGTACGTATTGCATATACTGTATGTATCGAACCTGTGTATTCTTCTTCTTTCTCAACCTGTATCCGTCCACTCCTGGACGTAGGTCTCTCTCAATCTTTTCCACTCGTCTCTATCTTGTGCAGTATGGACCCATCGCCTTCCCGCTACGCTTCTGATATCATCCACCCATCTCTTTGCAGGGCGTCCCACACCTCTTTTTGTTTGTCTTGGTCTCCATTCCGTGATTTTGTGTGGCTATCTATCCTCGGTTTGTTTAGTTATGTGTCCGGCCCACGCCCAATTCATTTTTGCTATTTCCCATATAACGTCTCTTATCTTTGTTCTTTTTCTGATATCTTCGCACCTGATCCTATCTCTTAGTGAAATACCAAGCATGCTCCTTTTCATGGCTCTTTGTGATGTTCTGAGTTTATTGGCGGAAGCCTTGGTCAGGCTTATAGTTTCAAGTCCGTAGGTTTGGACTGGCAGAACACATGTGTTGTACACTTTAGTTTTTAGGTTTATTGGAATTTCCTTATTTCTAAGTAGGTGTCCCAACTTGCCGAAAGCTATCCAGGCGAGCCTGATTCGTCTAGTGATTTCTGCATGCTGGTTTTCTTTTCCAACCTTAATAACGTGACCCAGATATATATATTCCTCTACGCATTCAATGTGGTTATTGTTTATGTATATGTGGCATCATCAGGGCTTAGTATTTTCGTCTTGCTGTAATTCATTTTTAGACCTATGTCTGCAGATGTTCGGCCCAATTGTTGTAGCATTTCATTTAGTTCTTCAATGCTGTCTGCTATCAAGACTATATCATCAGCAAACCTAAGGTGGTTTAGTCTAGAACTATTAACGTTGATACCTTTGTTGTGCCAATCTAGCTGTTTAAAAACATCTTCCAGGGCCAACGTGAATAGTTTCGGTGAAATGACATCTCCCTGGCGTACTCCTCTTTGTAGTGGTATTTTGTCTGTTTTCGTGGTTTCATCAATTTTAATATGTATTGATGCCTCCTCATGGATGTTTTGGATTATTTGTATATATCTAGAGTCTATTCGTGCGTTTTCTAGTGAGTTTAATATTGCCGTAATATCGATGGTGTCAAACGCTTTCTGAAAGTCAATGAAGGCCAGGTGCATTGGTACATTGTATTCCGTACATTTCTCTACCAGAGTACGTATTGTATGGATATGGTCTATCGTACTGTAACCCCTCCTAAAGCCGGCCTGTTCCACTGGTTGATAAAAGTCCAGTTTCCTTGATAGACGACTTGTTAAGATTTTAGTGAATAGCTTATATAGGTGCGATAGAAGTGATATTGGGCGATAGTTTTCGACATTTGTATTGTCTCCTTTCTTAAACATCAGTATAACTTCAGAAAACTTCGAACCTGTGTAAGGTTGATTAAAGCTTTAATGAATCACCGATACAATATCAGAGAGTTTTATGTACGATAATTAATTTTGTTAAATGTGGATAGTTTATTTGTTTTGTTTCCTACATATACCCCTCTGGTTTAGCTTATTTTTTTGTTTTTTTTTAATTAATAAATATAGTTGTTATTGTTATAAACTCTGGTTTTTTTTTTAATTTTATTGTCAACTTATTTAGTAGTACTAATTTATCCACTTACTACGGCAGAGTCTGTGTTCTCTGTTGGCTAAAGGTAAATATGGTGGCGCCCTTTTTTATGTCAGAACCTGCCCTCAACTCGCCTCTATAACTGAATTAGTCCTTTAGCCAAAAGATCTCCGGGGCAACCATAAAGTTGAAGGTAAGTTGGATAGATTTAGAATAAAATTTGTCGGCGCAAGTCTAGTGCTCATGGGGGCACATAGCATGGCTCTATGCTAATAAAACACATAAAATGATTAAAATCAACTAAACTGAAATATTATTAACGAAATAAAACAAAACACTTTTTACACAAAAATAGTTTTAATAAAGTAAATGTACATTTCGTGTGCTCTGCACACATCATCAGTAGTACTGTTTACTAGACAATATATAATATGAAAATACATCAGATATTAGATTATTGAATATTTCTTCTAGTTTGCCCGATGTATAATTTTGGACAAAAATTACAACTTATTTTGTAAATGCCCTACTCTGTTCCTACTGTTGTAATATATACATACATATTTTTTAGATTATCACATCCAACATGAAATTTAAATTTACCGCCAATATTTCCGTCAATTAAATATGCCTAATGTGATACGGGTTGAAGCGGTTTGTCTCTCTTATTAAAAAACAGAGTATAATACTAAGAATCTGCTAGTTGGGTAGGATTTCGTTCTTCATCATCAAAAATAAACTTCTGAAGGACTTCTACGTCTTTCGGATCATTCAACCTATAAAAATTGCACGTCAGATCCATTATACTAAAACAGGAAAAAAGAAATAATGTACATTATAAGCTAATAAGCTACCAAAAAGTTAAACTCAATAACTCACTGGTTAACACACCGTAACAATTACGAGAACTAACGCTCACAGGAAAGTAGCCAGAAGGAAGTCAGAAAGGTACTGTGTACGCGGAATGTCTCCACTTTTGCGCTAAACAACAGCGACGAAAATAAGTTTACTTTTATCGTTTTGATACTCGGAACGCGACCGACGCCGACGGAAGGTTAATATGGAAAGATTAGCAGCGTTTCCAGCTAAACCACAAGTCTGATTCGGATATAAATATATCCATCGTATCCCCGATTTGCAATTAATTAATTGTAGCCTTATTAAGCCTTATTAAAATTTGAGTGGTCGTATCAAAGATATTCGAATGGATCCATACCTAACCTGTATAAGACGGCCTAACCCTGTATAACAAAAACCTCTTCATGTATTGATGTTTTTTTTTAATAACCAAACGTTACTTACTTTACGAATCGCCCTTGTATTTATACTAATAATGAGCCACTGAACATGTGTTACGATATGAAAGAGCTCTCCCCTTACCACTTACCCCCCCATACACACACGCAGCCCCCTTCCCCCCCATTTCGCCAACTTAAAAATGCTCCTTCGTATCTATCTATAGCAAATGCGTTCAATACGAGTTGATTTTAATATATTTTCTTTTTCACACCATTATGTTTTAGCCCTTCAAGTTAGTTTATTCAGTATATTTAACAATGAAATCTGAGCAATGTATGAAGACATCTAAATGATCCACACAAATGAAATACCATTTATATAAACACAGAACGAGAAAAAGCTACAAAAGTCTTCATGTTATAAATGTAAATAGTTCACATTACAAAGAAAATGCGTTTCCTCGAACGTGTACGAAAGAAGTGAACAAATATGTGAGGAAAAAGCGGAGCACTTTACGAAAACATTTAGCTCGGAGGAGAAAGAAATCATTTGAGAAGGGGAGTGAATTTTAGCAAGGTAAAGTTATGTAAACATTTTCATTTGAATTCTTGCGAATTTCAGACATAAATAGCGACGAACACCGCAAAAATGCTCGTAAGGCGAGTAGTTGTTTATATTCCCAAACAATGCGTACAATTTTCCTACGTTTCGGCATTTATATTTTCTGTGTTTATTTGTTTCGTTTTTATAAAGCGTACTGTGAAACCGGTTTGAGATCGTGCAATTAAACTGGTTATTGAAATTATACTGCTTATGGTGTAATTGCTTTCGAGAAATTAAGTTTGAAGTTAAATGAAAAAAAAAACGCTCATAAATTCAAATAAAGAAGATATGCCTGGAGTTATGTAATTTTTAAAAGTCGAGGAAATAATTTGAATTTCTATCTATCATTTTTTTATGATATTAATCTTAAATACAGAAAATACTGGAAATTAAAATTAATAAAATTCGCTTTTATTACACGTCAACTTTTGCAAAACAATTATTAGCTCCACTTTTTCTTTTTCTTCATCTAATAAAGAAATGTAAAGACTGAGAATTTCCAATAAAAATTAAAACTGATAATGGTAACGGAGTTCGATGAAATTTACAATTCCTCCAAAAGTTTTTCGAACTTTATAAAATAGTGATTGGATACATTTTTATTTTCTTCTCTTTAATAATAATTTTACTAATAAATAAAACACACATAAGATGTTTTAGATTTACACTTTATTAATAAAATAACGACAGCTGTTTCGCTAACACAGTAGCTTCTTCAAATTCAACTTAAGACTAAAGATACATACAAGATACAGCGTTAATCAGGTAGTTGACCCAAGTTCAAATTCTAGGAACCATTACATTTATATTTTTTTGCTTTTTAAAAACTATACAATGTGCTACTTGTGTGAGGTTTAAGTATAAAAATATAGTATAAGCAACTAAGAAATAATATATCAATGGGTGAACAGATTTAACAGTGGGGATGAATTCAAGTCTAATTTATTTTTTTTTTTCATCCCCACTGTTAAATCTGTTCACCCATTGATATATTATTTCTTAGTTGCTTATACTATATTTTTATACTTAAACCTCACACAAGTAGCACATTGTATAGTTTTTAAAAAGCAAAAAAATATAAATGTAATAGTTCCTAGAATTTTAACTTGGGTCAACTACCTGATTAACGCTGTATCTTGTATGTACCTTTAGTCTTAAGTTGAATTTGAAGAAGCTACTGTGTTAGCGAAACAGCTGTCGTTATTTTATTAATAAAGTGTAAATCTAAAACATCTTATGTGTGTTTTATTTATTAGTGATATGGATTTACATCAAGCAAAGGTCGAAACAATTAAAGAATAATAATTTTAAAAAAATATTAAAAATTTGTTAATTCCTCAGATACGAGGGTGAACTGACTTATTCACGCGATCGTCTAGAGTAGGCCGTGAAAACTAAAAAAAAAACCCATGGCATTTTATCAACCGATACCTTGTTAATATTGTGACAAAGCGTGTTTCGTTGGAAATTTTTTAAATTTTTCCGCGCTATTTGATTCGTCATAAAACGAAATTTGATATATTTATATACGAGGGGGTATTAATATATTTTTAGCCTACTATTTAAGCAATTTAAAGTTGGGGTGCTCATCTTAAATTAATACAATTAATATAGCGATCCGGCAACGCCTTTAATCCTTCCAAAAAGGGAGAGATTCTGCTTTGTCAGCAAACCAGCCCTCCATGGCTTCTATTACCTTTTCGTTACATCAAAATTGACATTCTTTTAAACTTTTTTTCAATCTACGGAACAGATAATAGTCTGAGGGGGCTAAGTTTTGGGAATAGGATGGGTGGTCCAGTAATTTGAACCCTAGATTCCGAACATGTGCCACTACCACCAGAATCTGTTATAACGCGCTGAAGGACAAGCAGCATTCCTTTATCACCTGCATTTTAGCATTAGAAGTATAATACAGCTGCTGGACCCGAAACATGCTGTTTCCATTTACATTTAACAAGTATTTATGGAAGCAACTATTCGGGTAGATTTAGCTAATATTCATGGACATTATTCCAGAATACCTGTAACAAATCGCTATCTAGAGGTTACTCCGACCAACCCAGAATATTCTATAACTAACGCCATGAATATTGTATATGATCTTCGCCAATTTCTTTCCCAATTACCTGGAGCTGCTGCTGATAATTAAAAAGAAAATTTCAAGCAGTTCTAAATAACAATCCAGGATTTCGTACTGTACATTGAATTTTTGACTTGTTTGATGGTAAAGAAGTAGATTTTTCCGAACCGGGAATAAATGTGCTGCGCTAAAAATTGCTACAGCCGTATTTGGTTACCCTTCTAGCAGATAGTGTTGTTTTGATGTCATCCACCCTCAACTCACACCCCTGTATCACGATGTTACTCATGGTCCTTGTGTAAATAGCCCCCAAATTGAAATATCAAATTCGATGTCAAAACTACTCCAGCTCTATCGGTTTTCGGGAAAGGGCTGGCACTTGGAATGAGTCATCGCCGACCAACGCGTAGGATTATGTCTATAGAAGCTATCGATTTGTTACTATGTTATGTGCTAACTTATAAGCGTCCACCTGTGGTGGTTGGCGCAATTTTCCTGCTCCAATTATTCGAACTCTGGATATAAACGGTGAACAGTCAGAATTGTAATAGATTTTATAGATCCTGCAATATTTCTTCTGCCGAAGATGTATTTACTCTTACTTGGTAACTAAGAGTAAATACTTGGAGGCGTTTCTCTATACGTATAAGCAAGATTCAAAATATTTTAAAATGACTGCAATTAACACTAAGTGGATTATATGGAGTATCTGCTGTGAGTTTACCTGCGGGGCGTGAAGTACCTAGTTAGAAATAGTATTTGTCTATCAGTAGTGTATTCCGAAAAATTGCAAAGCGGCAAGAGGTGCTGTTCTAAATAATCAATATTGAAAATATTAATGATCGAAGTTCATGATATATATGAACATTTTATTGGGAGAGTTATGATACAAGTATATCTTCTGTAAAAGATTTACCTTATCTTAATAATGATTCAATTAACTGAACAAGAACGTATTGAAATTCTGTTGGTGATCGATTTTGGCGACTAAGTCAGAAGTCAGAACGCGATTTATTTAACAATTTACATCAATATCGACCAATATCACGAACTGTCGTTAGTAAAATATTAAGAAGATATAACTTGACCGGAAATTTACCGAAAAGCGGACGATCAAAAGTTGCAACTAATTAAGTTGTTGTTCAAAATATTGCTAGTGCATTAGAAGAATTACCACAGACTTATACTAGACTCCTCGCACTAAACTATATATCAGTAGCCAGAATATTGAAGCCCAAAAGATATCGTCCGTATAAACCACATTTAATCCAAGAATTATTGCACGTGGATTATGATCGTAGAATTGAATTTTGCGAAAGAGTGAGGGAGATTTGCAAGAATGACCAATATTTTACATACAATTTACTGTTTTCGGACGAGGCTGCGTTTTTTTTTGAATGGTACCGTTAATCGTCATATTTGTCGATGTTGGTCAATAGATAACCCTCATTGAATGCTAGAAGCACATACACAAAATCCTTAGAAATTAAACGTTTGGGCTGATATTTTCAGGAACCGGATTATTGGTCCTTTTTCCATTCATGGTACACTAATTGGACAGGGACATTTAGACCTTTTACGTGATCAAGTTGTTCCTAACTATTGAGGAAGACGGGAAATTACCTGAAAGTGTTTGATTCCAATACGATGGAGCACCCGCTCACCATGCCCTTAATGTTAGAAGTATTTTAAATGAAACATTTTCAAATCGATGGATTGGTTGTAGAGGATTCATTAAATTGCCCGCTTTGTCTGCAGATTTAAATCCCCTAGGTCTTTCCTTTGGGGTCATTTTATATCATCAAGAACCGTACCTGTTTCATATTAACATTAATAACCTATTTGAAGATTATTTCAAGAACTAAATTAGATGGCCTACACTCAGTAGCAGAAGAACGAAGAGGATATCATTGAAGCAGAAACCTATTTCAGTGTTTCCTCTTATTCTATGGTAATGCGTTAATGTGGAAAGTTTCGCATTCGAAACTTAACTGTAGTTGTACAATCCTAAGCGCCTCTGTTACGATGGTGATAGCACGACTTTATACGAACGAATCGATATGGCTGTTCAAACATGCTCTCACATAGAGTATTATAGAAGACCAAATTACAAACAGCACGTACACATCAAGTTGGAACTTGTAAATTGCTCATGTATGTACACGGTATATATGCATTTTCATACCCGTCGCTATAAACGCAGCGACATAAAATAATAGGAATTATCGTATTACATTTTTTATACTGTCGGTATTTGGGAGGTTGCGGAGCTAAGAAGCTTGAAAATTGCTGATATATGATATTGAAACAATTGCCAAAATGTAGGTAACTAGCAAAAAAACAAAAGTACAAGAAAGTTTTTCCAATAGTTTTACGAAATAATATCAAAATGAAAACAAATGGAATAGGTGAGAGTGATTAAGAGCTAATGCGAGTATAACAACATAATTTGAAACATACTTGAGTAGGTAAACCCACCAATTTTGTATAATACAAAAGTATTTTTAATAATATAAAATATTATTAAAAATGGGGTGTGAAGAACACAATACAAGTTCATATGTATTTTTGAATGTATCTTCTCCAAAGACGTAGATACGTATTTCACATTTCTACATGATTATCAATACGCCCCTGTTGGAGAAGAGACACATTCAACAAAACATAACTACCTATCCATCTTGCAGATATTATTAAGACAGAGCGTGAAGGAATACGCTGTCTCCATAATAAGTTCCTTATAGTCGGTAACCACCGTATCTATAAAAAACTGTATTATCGTGTTTTCACTACTTGTCGGCGTAAACCGAATACGTATATAACAACATAATTTGAAACATACTTGAGTAGGTAAACCTACCAATTTTGTATAATACAAAAGTATTTTTAATAATATAAAATATTATTAAAAATGGGGTGTGAAGAACACAATACAAGTTCATATGTATTTTTGAATGTATCTTCTCCAAAGACGTAGATACGTATTTCAAATTTCTACATGATTATCAATACGCCCCTGTTGGAGAAGAGACACATTCAACAAAACATAACTACCTAGCCATCTTGCAGATATGCATCTTGCAAGATGGCTAGGTAGTTATGTTTTGTTGAATGTGTCTCTTCTCCAACAGGGGCGTATTGATAATCATGTAGAAATGTGAAATACGTATCTACGTCTTTGGAGAAGATACATTCAAAAATACATATGGACTAATGCGAGTAATTAAATACTTGTACGGACGAGGCATTAATCTTACTATATGCTCAACGAGTACTAGTCTTACGCCTACTTACGTCATACCTACTACTTATGACTTACCCAATTTACCTCAATACATGATTGCCCCGAAGATCTTTGGGCTAAAGATCAGCTCAGTTTAGAGGCGAGTGGAGGTGGTGTTCTTATATCATAAGGGCGCCACAATGTTTATACCTTTAGCCGTAACAGAGAACACAGATTCTGCCGCTAGTAAATTGAATAAATCTAGGTAACTACGTGTATCGTTGTTAAACCAAATAAAACAACCAAGTTCAAAACAATAACAATAAGGATTTATTAATAATAAATCGAACAACAAAAGCAATGTAAATCAAAATGTCAAAATACGGCAATATGAATATTTGCTTTGAGCAACAATAAAATAACAAAATATGAAACATGAAAATTAATAGAATGGAACAAAAAAAAACTATGTATTATTGACCCAATCAGATAATTACGATATGATAATGATATTAATTTGCAACAAAACCAAGTAATGCCTGGTCATGAGTGAAATACTCACCCAGTACAAAATATCAATGAAATAATTTAACGTGCAGACAATAAGTTGACTAAATGTAAAGTTAAAATATATGCACATGAAATCAGGTGGTTTAGATAAATTCAAAAAAAAAACAAGATTTAATAAAAACAAATTAAGGTCAACGTCTGAAATGATTTGATCAATATGGACCTAAGAACCTTAATCCAGAAATTGCATAATAATTTATCAAAGATCTTTAATAAACCTTACAAAGATATTGACACACACTGTATATGCAATAATTACTATCTATAACACACTATCGAAGGATCAATAGCGTAAGGTTTATCTTACCGATAATTAATACAAAATATATCTATAAGATTTGTTCACATTGTATGTACAGAAAATATATTAATCAGATGTGAAATAAAATTGTTCACAAAGCTTAGTTATAATAAAAAAATATATTACACAAATTAAATTGAAAATTATTTTTATATAATAAAACAAAATAAAAGGTGCCTCAGTTAAATTCTTTGCAATAAGGGAAAAATTGGCAGAAAGCAAAACGATAATTAGGAAGAGTGTAGAAAGAATATTTACAATTACATTACTTCGCGAAAACGCAATTAATTTGTACAACTGGCGTACTACGGACAAGATATATTCATCTGTTTCCTTTGATGTAACTCAAAGCATCCCCATAAAAGTTTATAATTCACGCCTCAACAGCTCAGTGGTCGAGCAATGGTCCGGCAAGCCAGAGGTCGTGGGTTCGATTCCTACTTGAGGGCGAATTTTTTCTATGAAAAATTCGAATAAAATAGCGTCGTAAAGTGCAGAAAGAATATTTGCAATTACATTACTGCGTGAAAACGCAATTAATTTGTACAACTGCCGTACTACGGGCAAGATATATTCATCTGTTTCCTTTGATGTAACTCAAAGCATCCCCATAAAATTTATAATTCACGCCGCAACAGCTCAATGGTCGAGCAATTGTCCGGCAAGCCAGAGGTCGTGGGTTCGATTCCTACTTGAGGGCGAATTTTTTCTATGAAAAATTCGATTAAAATAGCGTCGTAAAGTGTAGAAAGAATATTTACAATTACATTACTTCGCGAAAACGCAATTAATTTGTACAACTGGCGTACTACGGGCAAGATATATTCATGTGTTTCCTTTGATGTAACTCAAAGCATTCCCATAAAAGTTTCTAATTCACGCCTCAACAGCTCAGTGGTCGAGCAATGGTCCGGCAAGCCAGAGGTCGTGGGTTCGATTTCTACTTGAGGGCGAATTTTTTCTATGAAGAATTCGAATAAAATAGCGTCGTAAAGTGTAGAAAGAATATTTAGAATTACATTACTTCGCGAAAACGCAATTAATTTGTACAACTGCCGTACTACTGGCAAGATATATTCATCTGTTTCTTTTGATGCAACTCAAAGCATCCCCGTAAAAGTTTCTAATTCACGCCTCAACAGCTCAGTGGTCGAGCAATGATCCGGCAAGCCAGAGGTCGTGGGTTCGATAGAGCGATTCTTTTCTATGAAAAATTCGAATAAAATAGTGTCGTAAAGAGTAGAAAGAATATTTACAATTACATTACTTCGCGAAAACGCAATTAATTTGGATAATTAGGACGTTAAATCAAGAGAAAAAAATGTGCTCACTAGACAAGTATATGAATACGGATAGAAATAAATATGGCTTAGTCAAAATTATATTTAAATCATATACAAGTTTATATTCACGTGTTTCCGTGTAAGCGGTCGAATCAAACCAATAAAGTCTTTGTGAATATGATAAAAATATTGCTACGTAACGGTGAATTTCACTATCATTTGGTACGGAAATTCCCACGTGGTAGATGCAAATCGACCAATAGCTGCTTATGTCCAAGGTCTAATTAGCTGATTCGGAAATAGCGCCATACAAGTTCTAATTAGCTAATTCGGAAGTAGCCCCATGGAAGCTCTCTAATGAATTTAAGGAAGAAAACAAACACTACAAGTAACAGAAACGAAATTAATGAGAGAAACAATTCTTAGTTATGGACTCACCTCGTTCAATGAATTTTTAATTCCTACCAAGTTAAAGACTTCCCACGTGGTCGAAGAATGTACCCATTTAAATCCGTGTCGGCACGGTACAAACCAACAGTAGAACAACTTCAACTTTGCTTTGCAATGCCCAGCAGTGGCGGTTTCTGCTATGGTTTGCAAGTTTGCGCAACCACCAAAACTAATAGATTTAATTTAATGAAAAAAAACGTAATTCTACATTTTTTAAATTAAAAATTTGTACTACCTCACAGAATAAATGAACTATTATAAATTACTTATAATAGGTATATCTAATTGGATATGAATACGTTAAATAAATGAGAGAATAACACACTTGGTTTGCAGACTCATTGCAATCCACGAACGTATATATCCCTATACGGCTGACGAACTTTGTCGAACGTCTTTCGGGTATATCTCCATAAACGACAATAGTGTTGCAGCAGCAGTGCAACCAAAACATTAGACATATTTCTTGCTTACGGTGCAACGGTATAAAAGCGAATAAAAAAGTTGTATTTGTGTGTTTAAAAGTGTTTATGCTCTTTATTTTTAAATAATAATGAATTCAGTGCAGAGTTTAATAGTGGATCCGTTCTATAAAAGAACGTACGCCGAAAAAATTGAAATAAAGCGGTTGGGCAGACCTGTTCCGAATTTAAATCTGAAACAAACGATTTCCAGTAAGACGCGAACTTTTAATAGACTATTTAATAAGGATATTTATAATAAACATTTGTGGATTTGCGGTTGTAGTATAAAAAATGCATTATTCTGCTTTCCTTGCTTACTATTTGAAGGTGAAAAATTATGGACGAAAATGGGTTTAACTGATTTAAATCATTCAAGCGATCGAATTAAAAAACACAGTATATCACAAAGGCATATGAAAAATGTAGTCCAATTATCGCTTTTTGGGAATGTGGATATTGCTGCTCAGATGGATAGTGCATATCGAAGAAATATAGCATTGCACAACGAGAAAGTTAAGTACAATCGATATGTAGTGAACATTATAATTAATTGTGTAAGTATTTGTGGAGCTTTTGAACTTGCTTTCTCAAGAAAGATAAATTTGCGACTGCGAAAGATCGTCGCATGGATTTTTTGCTTCAATAAAATCAGGATCAGAATCAGTGAGTTTTAAAAGCCTTTTTTCTTCTTTATATGTACCTTAGCAAAATTACTTTTAATAAAACATACTTAGTGACCTACCTTGTTTACCTACTGTAAAAAGTATTAGTATTCACTAAATTTGCAACCCCCACATTTTTGATGCACGAGCCGCCGCTGATGCCCAGTATAATTTAACACGCGCTATAAGCGAAGACATACCATGTTTTAATTATGTGTTTAAAATTCTACCAGTTGGATACTTCACAACCCTGGCAATGAAGGATTAGCTACAAATACTTGAACGAAAGATTAATGACAGCGAGAATGTCTAGTACGCGCCTTATATTGACGACAATACAACGTCATATGGCAAAAAAATATATATTTGGAAGAATATTCCAATTATCCCACATTCAATTATTTTCAAAAAGGAAATCGACCGCAAAGAAGACATACTACTAATTTACAATATATTTCCTTTTAAATTTCGCTAAACAAAGGCAAAATTGACTAATTAACAACTTGTACTATATCACAAATAACTACCTATAGATTGTCACTGTATGCCTACTTCAAGCAGCTTCCCAAATCGAAATACCAAATAACTGATATACTAATTAAATTGTATCTTCAAAATTTGCGATAAAATACCAAGTTCCTATTCTCAAAATATTTTACATTAAACAGCATTGTTTAATTACAATAAAAAATACCACTTCGATGGCTGGCATAATTCCTATATCGGAACGCCCATATATGCATTTCGCTTGTCCGCGTGAATCTAAATCGCAAGCGTAAATGACTTGACAGTATTAACAATACTTAACCTGGTATTCGGTAAACAAATAATTAGAAAAAATAATTTCAATAAACTAAAGATCACGCAAAAGAAAGCCGAGGTGACTAAGGTATTTATAAATGACATCTAATTAACCCTCTAATATAATATGACTTGTAGAATATCCATATACAGATTCGCTGTTAAGTGCAAATCGAAAATCGCATGTACTTGGCAAAGGAATTCAAGTAGTACGATAAAGTAGTAATTCAATCTAGCAATACTAAAATATACAACCTCACTATAACCTACATTATATAGCGTTTGGAAGACTCGTCCAAATTACGAGCTTCCTTTTTGTTCACAAATATCGCACGATATTGCACATTATTCTCTCACGAAGGTAAAAACTAAAGTTTCAAGTGTACGGTATACCTAACATTGCGCTTTAGTTAATATGGCATTTACCCTGTTCATGATCTGGATGAAATGTTGAATTTTGTTACAGTCTGTGAATAATGCTTAAGAATTTCCCCCCAAATTTAAACTACGCTCAAATATTTAGTCCGCTGAGCATCGTATATTCTACCTGCCATGCAAACTATTACGGTAATGTTAACAATTAATTACAAATTTGAATGAAACAACATAATCGATAAGGTGGGGAAAGCAGGCGCAAAGCCCTGTTATAGAAATGTAAGTTAAACACAACTTTACATGGGAAGTTCCTCAGACGGAACCGTAGTCTAACTTATCTGTTGGGAGAAGCCTACGGCACGCTAAGTTTATCGCGCCTGCAAAATTTCACCTCAGGAGATATCTAAATGTCCGTCGTTGTTAGGGGAACTACAGTGGCACTATTATGAAAACAATAGAAGCGTAATTTGTGTAATGTGTTTCGGTAACGCTGGTTGAGTGGACTATTATTCCAGAAACGGGAGTACAGTATATTATATGCTTTGGAGACCATTTTTAATGATAGCAACATTCTACTATGCTTTATTACAAGAAACTTTCCAAGCTCTGAAATACTTACTCCGATCGATAACTTCCTTGAGCTCCTTGAGCTATATTTATTTCGAATAGAGCTTGTAATGAATCGCTGAAAGTGGGCTCAAAAATTATATCATTAACTTAAAAAGTGTTGAAGATTAGAATGATATACAACGACGGGGAAATATGTGGAATCATGTAACTATCTGCTAAATTAAAAAAAGATATTGTAATAAAATGTTGAGACATTTTATGAATTTTTTTAAATATACAGAGTATGCAACAAATGTAATGCACTAAAGTAATACTTTTTTTTAAATTGAGCGCCCCGTATTTTTTTACATTTCAGGATTCTATTCAATAACACGACTATAGGAATTGGGTTTTAAAGTATTTTTTATTTATTAGTTAGTAAGGAAGGGATAGAAAATAAATCGCTCATACAAAGTTATGACATTTTCAAAATGGGCACCACATAATTCCTGACAGTAAGCCAATCTGTCTCAAATTATCTAGTAACCTTCGCTATTAGGCCTTGTGAAATGCTTCTTATCTCGTCGTTAATTCTTTCAGTAAAATCTTGCAAATTTCTAGGTTGGGTAAGATACAATTTCTCTTTTACACAAAAGTAGTAATCTAGTGGATTAAGATCGGGAGAATGTGCGGTCTATTCAATTTCGCCTCTCCTTCCAATCCACCCGTGTGCAAAATTTCAATTCAATGAACCGCGAACGATAGCTGTAGTAAGGAGGTATCCCATCTTGCTCAAACCATATGTTTTGTGGAAGGACCTCCAATGCAGGTATTACCTGGTTATTTAATAGTTCTAAATATCTTGGATCATTTAGAGTTTCTTCTGTAGAAAAAGCCCTAATATTCTGTGAGTGAGTAAATGAAAACATAAAGCCTGGGCGAGTTCATATATAAGGTCTCCAAATCTATAGCTTTATGAAATAAGATTAAGAGTGCCAAGAATAGTTAACCCTTAACCACCGTAGTGAAATGCGAAATCGTATTTTCTTGGAGATTGTCCCCACTTTAATATAGCGCAATGTTCGTCTCGGTACCTTCAAATCACCCGATCGTCGGTTTACATATAAACGTTGAACTTGATTGGTGAACTTATTTCTTACAAGAGTGAGATTAAAATTTCGACGGGGTCACAGTGACTGGACTACGGCATTAGAGTAACTATTTTAATTTTGTCTACGTTTTTTTTGTGTGACTTTTGACTATGAATAACTTTCCTACTTCATCAAAAAGGGTTCGTTACGGTAATCCAGACTTTGAAAATATTTTGCTAAATTGGTTTAATGCAGCAGATGGCGAAAATAGTGATGACGAAAGAGTCGATGAAGATTATTACGAAGTAAGTGATCGTGACTCAGCTTCGGAAGCAGAGGCAGATAGTGAAGATGAAGCTGAACGTATCGAGGAGATGCAAAGTGAAAGTGAAGAAAGTAGCACAGAGTCAGCTAACAACTCAAGAAATTTCTGTGGTAAATATCGCTACAAATGGTCATCAGAAAGTGTTATATCTCGAGCAAGAACACAAAAACATAATATAGTAATGCAACTTCCTGTTATACGTTCATCGCCAAATTTGCGTAACAAAGCTGATCCAGTTACTTCTTGGAACAGGTTATTTTCGGAAGATATACTGCAAGGTGTGCTGTGGTGGACCAATATAAAGTTACAGTGTATGAGAGTCAAGTATAAAAATTTGTAAAAGTGTGAACCGAGCTACCCACTTTTTAGGCTTATTATTTTATACTGCCATTTTTATTTCGAATCATGAAAAAATTGAACGGATCTTTGCTACCGACGGAACTGAACGCGAATTATTTCCTTGTGTAATGAGCAAAAATAGATTTTCGACATCGTTTATTGCTTTGCGTTTTGATAATCCTGAGGATAGACCCGTGAGACATCAGGGAGATGCATTGGCACCGATTTCAGAAATTTTTAATAAATTTATCACAAACTCACAAAATTTATATTCTCCTAGCGTAACTACGCGTATCGACGAAATGCTGGATTCGTTTAGAGGCAAATGCAAGTACAAAATATATATATTCCAAATAAGCCTTGTAAATATTGCTTCTATAATAGTTACGTTTATTGCGTATTTCTGCGTAGATTTTGATGGAATTGGTCTCACAGATGAAGAGTAAAAATACTCAAAGCCTACGCAGTCTGATCTCAGAGTAACTAAACCAGTTCAGAGAACCAATCGCATACGTAACTGCTAACAACTGGTTTAAGTCAGTAGAATTAGCGGAAAAACTGAGAGAAAGTGGCCTGACATATGAGGAAACGGTAAAGAAAAATAAAAGAGAAATACACCAACCGTTTTTGCCAAATATAAATCGAACTGTTGGATCAACTTTATATGGTTTTACTCAAAACACGACAATAATTTATAATGTTCCAAAAGAAATGAGGCCGTTATACTTATTTCTACATTTCACAATTCAAAGGCCACTGATAAGGAGACCGGCAAACCAGAAATAATGTCGTTTTACAATGTAACCAAGGGCGGTGTCGACGAGCATGATGAAAATTGCGTAAGCATTCTACAAGTCGCCGTACACAAAGATAGCGGATGGTTCTTTTTTTCGTCTGCTTAATGTGAATGAAGAATTTAGTACCTGTTTACAAGATGTCTTATGTATTTAATGATGTCGGTGTACATGCTAACAGTTAATTACTGAGGGGTGAAATATCATTATTTAGAAGGTAATTTTTGTGTTTTTTCATGTATATGGCTTTCCACATGTCTAAATTTCTATTACTGCTTTTTTTAACTAAACTAACATTTTCTAAATTGAAGTTGCGACCTGTATCTGTATGATGTAGAGCTAATGTTGACTTTTCTATGTTGATTAATTTAACAGGAGCCATGTGTTCTTTGTATCGTGTTTGAACATTTGTTCTGGTTTGTCCGATGTATAATTTTGGACAAGAATTACAATTTATTTTGTAAATGCCCGACTCTTTCAACGGATCTGTGTTAACAATTTTTGTTTTTAGATACTGTTGTAGCTTATTAATGTTGGAGAAAGCTGCAATTAAATTGTATTTTTGAAACAGTTTTATTACGCTGTTATGCCAATTTTTATGAAATGATACTTTACAGTATTAATTAATTAATTAATTAATTAAAAATTACAAATGTAACCTATTATTTCTTTGCGCGAATTAAGTACTGAGACAACTGAATTACAAACTCGATATTACTACAAAACTTTTACACCGTTTAAAATTTTTAAATATTGTATTTTTTTCGGGGGATTACAAATGTCAGGCCATTGGTATACTTATAAATAACAGAACAGCTGATGCAAAATAAGATTTATATCGCGGAAATGAATTAATACATGTTTATAAAAATTCGAAGGGCATTTCTTTGTGAACTTGAAGAAATAAATGCCTTTTTGTTTGCTGAATCCACAGCATATAAACATGTAATTTATATTTATTTAGAATCAATCTAAAAACAGGAAGGAAACTTTGTGTTCCTAAAGATCCACAAAAATTAAAGTTTCGATAGAATAATTAGTTAATTAGTTAATAAGTTAATTATTTTAAGTATTTCGAAACTTCTAGTTTGTTTTCTGTCAAGCATACTATTACAAATAGAAGGGGGGCTGCTATTTATAATAATAAGGAAATTATTCTAAGATAAATAATAAAATTATATTTTAGTTATTTTGTAATAATTAAGATAATTCGGTGTGTTGGTGAAGTTCCTTCAAAGGTCCAGGACGTGCGTGGTGGTGGTTAAAATAAATATACAACAACTTAATACATAAAATAAAACACAGCGGCGTCCTTAAATTTTGTATTTATATTTACATAATAAAAAAATTGAAACTTGTATATTTAAATGCAATTAAAACAAAGTAATATGTACACGAGGAGCGGCAATTACGTAACTAAAATTAACACATAAAAATACCCTGAAACGAACGTTCAACGGGGTAGTAAATTAAGGGTTAATTAATATGTATATAAAATAACCTCTGCATCGAAGAATACAGAGCTTACCTTTTGATTTGCGGCGATAGTAGCCACGTGGTCTCGAAGATATACTCGAACAAGTATAAGTAGGGCGATGTTTTTCCGGAGGAATAAGAAATGAGTTAAATTAATATAAATTCACTTAAAAGAATAATATGCATAGAACAATGCAGTTTACCTTAGAAGCGAAAGAGGCTGGACAGCGTGGTGAGTTCCCTTGTGTGCTTGAACAGCACTAGGAGATGTGTTTCTTACGAAGGTTCGAAAGCGAAGAAGGAACTGTTAGTTTTCGTCAATAGAAAATGTCTAGAAACGCTTGGTTTTATGATGTATCGAAGAGGGGGTCGATATCTCGAATAATAGTTAATTAAACGCGCGGCCTGAAGACTTGGTCTGTCGACGTCAGAAATATTCTTAAAATAACCCTTGTGACATAAGTTTCCTAACGATATCAAACACGACACATAAAAGAAGATGTAAATAATATTAAATTAAAACAATTTAAGAAATAGAATGTTCTAGAGAAATTCGATATTCTAAATTCAACATTTCGGTTATCGGTTGACGGTTCAGGTAGAAAAGGGTCGTCGGTCAAGATAAGAAGGTGACAAAAGAAATAGAAATACTTTCTCTTTGTAAACGAATATACAGAAGAAATGTCTTAAGTTAAAATATAATTAATATGAGATATTTAAAAACGAATATATTTTTAATTAAGTGAATTAAACTTCTATACGCTATGTGTAACAATTCGCCCACCCTTTGAAAGACATTTTTTTGTCTATGAGTGTCTTGCGTAAGAATTTATTAATTAGTCGTTACGTTATTTTAAGGACAATAAAATAAAAAAGCGCACCAGGAGCGGCTTGTGCTATACTGTACCCACACCATGTTACGTATGGCGTACGGGGAAACCTGGAAACCCGTACTAGGCAAGTCTGCGCTCTTAAAAATCAGAGGTACAGTTTGAATTAATTGACTTGAGTAATTAATCAGTGTTCGATTAATTAAATGCAAAAGAAAAAAAACTGAACTGATTAGTAAGTCGCTAGGTGTTAGTCGCGACACAATGTAGTATAAATATGTAATATCGAACGAAAACAAAAAAAGAGAATGGGCCCTAATCTATCATTACATATCTAACTAATTTGATTAAATTATTATTGCTAATATTTAATTGAAATACTCGTTCGCGTACTATTCACCCTGTAGCGGCGATCTTGCTGTTGGTATTTGGTGTCGATTCTTGGATTTTCGATGGCGTGTTTTGTTCGTTGTTGGCCGGTTGCTGTTGACTGTCCCCGGTCTTGCAAATCGACGGCGGCGAAGAGAGGTATGCAGCGGCGTCGCTCGAAGGGGGTCGTTTCTACCTGCTCTTGATGCGTTGTGCTTCGATGTCGATTCGGAGAATTCTTTCGCTGTAGCTGCGTTGACCTAGTTAACTTAGGCGATTTTGCTTTCTGTGAAAAATAAGCAGACTCGATTGTGCGTGGAGGTGGGATAGGGTTAATTGTAGGATTACATTTGGTTTCATGGTAAGATTCGGGAGCTGTAAAGAATTTAATTGTTTTACGATTTTTCTTACCAAAATGTAAACAACGTTGTCCTATATTTAATACCGCTTCTTGCGTTTCGAAGAATGGCATTCCTAATATTAAGTTTTCTCGCAAATCCGGTGCAATTAGTACAGGGACTTCTATTACTTGATTCTGGATGCGTGCACTTACGATCCCAGTTCCGGTAATAGTCATGTGTGCAAATTTGTGTCCTAATGATGCTGTACTGACCTTGTTTGAAGTTATGTGTCTAACAATTGCAGGAGCGGCAAAGTTATTTGTCGCTGCGGTGTCTAAGATGGCGTCGACAGCGTGTCCTGTGACTTCAACACATATACGAGGTGTTTTCGGTGATGAATTATGCTGTATATAATTCAACGATGGTTCTTGTTTCTTTCGCAGAACTGGGCAGTTGCGATGCCAGTGATTATCAGAACAGTAATCACATGGCGGTAATCCTTTCGTCGTTAATTGCTTCACTTTGTTGCCTGAAATTGATTTAGAGGATAAAGACGATATCTTACTTGCGTAAATGTCTGCTGGATCGCCATGAATGTAGTTGTCTATCTCCATGCATGCTTCTCTTAGCGCTTTCGATGTTTCTAGAGATTTCGGTCCTAACATCACTTTGTATTCGGATCGTAATTGCCTCTTGATTAACGCTGCGATCTTCGTATCATCCCAATTTGGATATAAACGATTGCACAATCGTTTTTTCTTTAAGAGAAAGGGAACTGCGCGTTCATTCTCTTGCTGAAAATGTCCGTATAAAATTTCATGAAGTTTGTCCTTACGTTCGTTCGACTTGTAACGTTCAAGAAATAATTCGCTAAAACATTCAAAAGAATCAATTTGATTATCGAATTGCTCAAACCATAATGCTGCTTCTCCGTGAAGATATGTTGCGATTTCGTCTATCGTTCGTGCAGGGCTTAGCGTTTCTGCTTTCAGATGTGCTTCTAGTTGTTGGAGGAATACTTCAGGGTCCTGGAAAATATCTCCACTAAAACCATCTGGCTTTGGAGGTGATACACGTGGTGTTGCAACTGATCTACAAAATTCCTGTAAAACATTGATTAAACATTGTATATCTGATGAGTTTTCGTTAGGCGCCACCAAATCATTCGATTTGGAATTAGAAGAGTTTTCCTGTTGTTCCTTTGGCTTCACCATTTTGCCGTGGATTCGTTGATTTACACTAAATCAAATTTTGCCCCACGTTGGGCGCCACTTATTACAAATAGAAGGGGGGCTGCTATTTATAATAATAAGGAAATTATTCTAAGATAAATAATAAAATTATATTTTAGTTATTTTGTAATAATTAAGATAATTCGGTGTGTTGGTGAAGTTCCTTCAAAGGTCCAGGACGTGCGTGGTGGTGGTTAAAATAAATATACAACAACTTAATACATAAAATAAAACACAGCGGCGTCCTTAAATTTTGTATTTATATTTACATAATAAAAAAATTGAAACTTGTATATTTAAATGCAATTAAAACAAAGTAATATGTACACGAGGAGCGGCAATTACGTAACTAAAATTAACACATAAAAATACCCTGAAACGAACGTTCAACGGGGTAGTAAATTAAGGGTTAATTAATATGTATATAAAATAACCTCTGCATCGAAGAATACAGAGCTTACCTTTTGATTTGCGGCGATAGTAGCCACGTGGTCTCGAAGATATACTCGAACAAGTATAAGTAGGGCGATGTTTTTCCGGAGGAATAAGAAATGAGTTAAATTAATATAAATTCACTTAAAAGAATAATATGCATAGAACAATGCAGTTTACCTTAGAAGCGAAAGAGGCTGGACAGCGTGGTGAGTTCCCTTGTGTGCTTGAACAGCACTAGGAGATGTGTTTCTTACGAAGGTTCGAAAGCGAAGAAGGAACTGTTAGTTTTCGTCAATAGAAAATGTCTAGAAACGCTTGGTTTTATGATGTATCGAAGAGGGGGTCGATATCTCGAATAATAGTTAATTAAACGCGCGGCCTGAAGACTTGGTCTGTCGACGTCAGAAATATTCTTAAAATAACCCTTGTGACATAAGTTTCCTAACGATATCAAACACGACACATAAAAGAAGATGTAAATAATATTAAATTAAAACAATTTAAGAAATAGAATGTTCTAGAGAAATTCGATATTCTAAATTCAACATTTCGGTTATCGGTTGACGGTTCAGGTAGAAAAGGGTCGTCGGTCAAGATAAGAAGGTGACAAAAGAAATAGAAATACTTTCTCTTTGTAAACGAATATACAGAAGAAATGTCTTAAGTTAAAATATAATTAATATGAGATATTTAAAAACGAATATATTTTTAATTAAGTGAATTAAACTTCTATACGCTATGTGTAACAATACATGGTATGAAATAATGAAATATTCCGACTGAAGCTAATATATAATACATACATAAGACAGCAAATCAAAGCTACCAAAAATTTTATTCTATCGAAACTTTAATTTGTTAAATTCCACCACAAAACCCCATTCACTTTTCGGGTAATAATAGTCTTTGTGTGAAAGCTTTATAACATGTATTCATTCATAAATTTTCTTATGCATTGGCTGTTGTCTTGTTATTTATAAGCAGGTCAATGGCATGACCTTTGTAAAATCCCGAAAAAAATGCAATATCCAGTTTATTTTAAAATTTTAAACGGTATAAAATTATTGTAGTGATATGGAATTTTTAATTTAGTTGCCTTAATATTAAATTTACGAGAAATAATAAATTACGTTTGTAATTTCAATTAAATGTTTATTTTTTTCTATTTTCTATTTTCCTCTTTTTTCAATGACAATTTTTTTACACTAAATAGGACAAATTTGTGTTAAACAGGCGGAATGCTTAAAGGAGATATTCAATGTGGCTGTCATTTGTGTAAATAGAAGTATGTCCAGGCCCTGGCATAGCTCGATCTTCACGGATATGAGTCACAGCTTGAAAAATACGTTGCCCAAGATCGTCTTTCACGGCCATGGCCTTCATAACTTTAATGCAATATATCGCGATCTCTCAATCTGTACACGGTTTGTAAAATTAAATCATTTGATGGACATCTTCGGTTCGAAAATCGCTCCTGATAAATACGTCTAGTATCTCTAAAATTTCCTTCTATTTCACCGTATAGTAAGACGATATTTATTTGTTAGTTCGTGAGTTGAATAAGCCACACTTCACGAAAGTTGATAACAGACTGGCTTCTGACTTACAGTTTACATAATCGCATCTACTACTCCCACCATTACGCTTCAGTAAGGGTAGCGCTGCAGCCACGCGCGTTTATTAAATATTTTTTATCTTTGATCACGTTCGAGATAAAGTTTTCGTGCATTAGCATTTTAAGCTTAATATTATTACAGCTTTTACAGCTGTTACATATTAAAGTATGCAGCATATTTCGTTTCTACCCTGTAGAATGTACCTACATTAGGGTGGAACGAAAAATTTTTTTCTTAATTTACTTTTTCCTGTATTAAACATCGATGCTCTAAGTACTTAAAAGTGCAGAGAAAAAATCTTATCTTCCTAGGTCAACGTCTTGAGGTGGCGCACAAGACTTTAATTTGTGGAACTTTATCATTTATAAAAAAGTAAACAGTGTGGTTTAAATTTGTTTTTATTCAATAAATTCAAACAGTTACAGTCTCTTATTTACTCATATAAAGCATATTTAATACAAAAACAAAAATCATTCGTTAGCAAATTGTAAAGGATCTCGTTGTTGAGATTGAAATTGAGATTTCGACTCAAACAGTGGTATGTCTTGCCTTGCTTTAATTCTAGAGCGAATGAAACCGTCTCTTGCTTCTGATCCACAAACAGATATTGAAGCTTCAGTGACGAGCTTGACACACCTCTCTACTGCTTGGGTATGACAAGGAAACATCCCAAATTGACTGAAATTATTTCCCGAACGAATCAGGTTTGAAATTTCTGTATTAGAATATTTCATAGTCATTGGTGGTTCAGTTATTCTCACATTCGACTAATTTATTAACTTATAGTAATTCGTCGAATTTACTTGAAGTTGTGGAAGGCGGAACTCGCGAACTTTCTTGCTTTTAATACACACATTTTCTTTTCTTGCTTCTAATACTCTTCAGAGAGCCAATTCTCTAATTTTTGAAGTATCATCTTGAAGCATGGCCAACAGCATATTTTCTGGGTGTGCGAAGAATGAATTTCTGTTTATAGTTTTTAAAACAATACTCTTAAGGTCATCTCTTAAATATAAACTTCTCTTGACCATGTTGAAAACATGAACTGGACCATGGTTACAAGATGGCTTTGACTTTATGTCAAACCATATTGGCGCGTATACTTTCATAATGAAAAGTGCTAGTTGCTTAAGGTTTTCTGGTGGTGTAGCCATTCCAATGTATAAGCGAAGAATCCTATTGGCGCAAGTGAGCCAGCGAGAGTGTGCTAATTTCTCAGGGTCTCTTTCAGCTAAACTTGGTGAAACTAAACCAGACGAAATGGAAGAAAAAATCTCGTAAAGATATTTTTGATCAGTGCTTAGCAACTTTATATCAATATACGGCAATTCTGCAGGAATTGCTTCAAAAGCTTGTAACTTGAAATCAAGGCACTTGAGGAGGTTTTTACCTATAGCTCCAGAAAAGCTATTAGGACCTGCTGTGTTTCCATCAAGACTTAAAAACAAATGGCGCAGTGGCAATTCATTTGCGTGTAATAAGCACACAAACCATTGCAATGGTCTTTTTTAATGTGTTTCCAATAAGGCAATGACTCCATTTTTATACCCTGTGTTGACATCCGTTCCATCACATCCGATTGCCACCAACGATCAATTACATTTATACTTTTTATCTAATAAGGCGACAATATTCCTCATAATATTAGCTGCTTTTCCTGAATATATTGTGAAATGTCCTATATATTCAGAATTTGGCTCAGATACCATTGAAATATGTTTTTCGGTAATAGTCTTACGCTGTGACTTATTTTCTTTTGAAGTTATAATTAAAGTTTTGTCTTTACGACCATCAAAATAAATAGAAGTCAGAGGTTTTTCATTGCTAATAGCTTTCACTGCTTTCGAACTTTTTTCCTTTCTCGACGTATTTTACTACGATCTATTACGCTTGATGAGTTTTCCGCATCTATAATGTTTAAATCAATAATTACTGCGTTTACAACAAATGCTGCAGATTGATCTCAAACTCCAGTCCTGTCACAAGCTGTAGCAAGGGTTTGCAACTTTTGTCTCATCTGCTTATTTCCCTTTAGATTTTCTCTTTTGTGAACTTTTCTTTTTCCTTCATTAAAGCAAAAATCATCTTGCTCTGATTCTGATGTTTCACTTGAAGTGCTACTGCATGACCGATGTAATTCTGACATAGACGAAGAAGTACTTGAAGTCATGTTTTTTTGAACGAATTGATCATATTTTCTCTTTCGAACTTCATTGTGTTGTATAGATTTTGTTGTCAACCTATCCACATAGCCAATATACATTCTACGCTCATTTCGTTGGTCCTTTAAAAACTTTTCCTCTGCTGGAGGTATTTTTGTCACACATTTATATGTTTCTGGACGCGCACTTACAGGTTGCGATGTCAAATAATTGTTTTTGAGATTCCTTTAAGAAATTTTGTTTTTTTACTTCACTGCGCAGTTTCTTCATATTTTTGTATTTGTTGTAATAGGAAATCAATCTTGCTAAGATTTGTTGATGACTTATTATAGGAATCGATGCCTTTTTCCATATTTGTTCAATATCAGTAGCAATTATTTCACATATGCACTTAATTGAAGGATCTTTTCGGTTATTCAATTCAAGCATATCATTTTTTAGCCACAGGTAATATTTATTAATATCACAATGCGTAGGCAACACATTAGCACTTAATGTAATTGGTTTTCCAAATACAGAGCAACACAAATCTTTCCTAGTTTTAGGCATTTTAAATCTTTCCTCAGCAATCACGTTTTAACTTTTGGTAACGAAAATTTTACGTTTGATTAAGTTTTATAAACTTTTTTAACAAGTTGCACTTCTAAATACTATGAAGAAACTGAAAGAAACTGTTTAAATTGATACTTTATTTTATACATGGGAATCCCCTAACTTTGTTTTTGAGCAATAAACTTAAGTGTTGCCAACAGTTTTATTTAATGGTAGATAAAAAAGATTTTTAAATTGTACTTTTGTGCCTTTATGTAAATTAGGTTATTTTTCAAACTTCACCCTTCATGCGCCACCTTGAAATAAAGTCGCAGAGTCTTGTTATTTTGCATAATTAGTGCTTTCTAATAGGGTCATCAATTAACAATACAGGAGTTTTCAAAATTTTAAAAAAAAATTTTTTGTTCATTTTTACTCCACCCTAATGTACATATAACTTCTACAGTATTTTATAAAAATGCAACACTTTACGTAAATAAAAACAACCTCGTGATAATAGTGTCGCGACAGTATTTTCGTATTATATGTCTAATCTATACATAGAACTATTTCTTGGATAATTCTTGGAATGAACAAGCGAGCACGTAATCTATAACAAAGTATATAACTGCACGTTCATAAAAATTGTAATTGATTACTTATTTTGTATATAATAAAGTTGTTTTGATATCTAACAATGTATAGAACATTTTAATATACACCATTTATTGCAAAGAATTCTGCTGTACTAAAACTAAGTAGGACATTTTTCCAGTAAAATATCTCATTAAAAAGATTAAATAGTTCACTAAACTTTATCTTATTTCACATTCAGGCAAGAATATTTATAAAATATTTCGAAGTTATTCATTATAATTGATTTTGCATTTTACATACTGAGAAATAAAGGCTCCTAACAAACAAACACATTGTATTTAAGCTTGAACAGACATGGTGGAACGTCGCCTAGAAAACTATGGCTCAGAGAACAAATTCAATAGAATTGATAGAGAGTTGAACTTGGATATAATCAGATAGTTCACTTGCCTTGGTAGAGACGAAATAAAATTGAAAATGTACACTTTTTTCTACAACCTATATTTACATTATTCTACAAATGGTATCTCGGGGAGCTTCCCCTTAAAAGCTTTAAAAGCAATATGTTTCAAATATTATTTTGTTATTAATTGTTATCATTAGAGAATGGACACGCTTACCACCCAGTGCAGTACTGGTGAAAGGCTGTATTTCTAAAATATTTAATTTTATTTATATAATTGGAAAATAAATGGGTGGTGATCTATAAAATTACGAAATACATATGTATTTATATAATGAAACAGATATGTAAAAAACATATCCGTAACTTTAAACATGGACAAACACCGCGTATTTTTAGCATTTACTTCTGTTCAATACATATGTTTCAGCCATCTAGGCCTCATCGGTTGAACTAGTGAAGCAATGTGTATACAAATTAATACAGATCTGTTAAACAACGGATCTGTGTATCTTCCGTTGTTTAACAGATCTGTATTAATTTGTATACACATTGCTTCACTAGTTCAACCGATGAGGCCTAGATGGCTGAAACATATGTATTGAACAGAAGTAAATGCTAAAAATACGCGGTGTTTGTCCATGTTTAAAGTTACGGATATGTTTTTTACATATCTGTTTCATTATATAACAACTGCGTAATACGGCAAAAACGTATTGATAAATATCCCTTTTTTGTACATATTGCCATGGATTTTTCCATGGAGAAGAAAGAAAAAAATAACAGAACTATATTGAACTTTTTGTGAAGAACATTTATTAAACTTATGTATTTTATTTTGGTGTCTATTTTATTTCAGACGGGGATCGATATAAATATATTTAATTTTAAGTGATGAATTTTATTATGTTTGAATTTTTAATCCATCCCCGTATATTTAGGTTAGTCAGATGTTTAAAGCCGCCGCCATCCCGGATATCATATTGTACTAAGATGTATATATTTTTCTCTATCTTGATTTTATATAGTAGGTGGGGATGCCCTTGCGGTTCCTGGAACTTCATTTTAGAGATTATTTGAATGCCCTTTAAGATAGGTCGGTATAAGTGTATATTAGACACGACTTAATTTTGTCTAATATAATTAAAATTTTGGATAATTCGTTTATAGTTTTTGGTGCGTCGTATGTGATTTAAAAGTAATTTATCGTGAATTTACAAATCTTTTATATTTGTAATTTAATTTAAATGATACACCTATCTAAAGAAAGCTAATCTCTCGTGTTTAATTGTGTTATACATTAATTAATGTAGGTATCTTTATAATTATTAATATATATATATATTGAAGAAAGCGCTATAATTAACTAAATTTTAAATTTTTGTGAAATTTTTTATGTATTCAGAATAATATCTAGAAAATTTGTTAGATGGTTTTTTGTGGAGTTTGGGTGTTTTGATTCACTTTGAATATTTCAATACGTAGGAAGGTGGGGACGAGTTTGTGTGATGTCATGTGATTGCATTCATGACAATTCAGATTCTGATTTCGCGCGCAGAGTAAACAATTCTTTACTTTGACGCTTAAATTGTTGGGTTAATATTATTGTTGACATCTGATGAATTTTTGGATATTAGTAATTTTGTTATCTTTCCTCGTGAGTTGTCAATGTGAGATTTTTTAATGATTTGTATCTTCATATGATATCCAAATCTTTTTTATCCTCGATTTGCCGTGTCTTTAACAGTTCAACGTTACACTTTGTAAAGTTGAAATTTTTTTTATTTTTTTTTTAAATATAAATGTAAGGGGAAAATTTGTGTATAATTTATCTGACACCTCGTGTTTTATTTTATGATATAACCTGCATCCGTAAGGATCGACCCGAGAGAAGTGAGCTCAAGGAAATCTACGAGACTGAACAGCCGGAAGATTAAGTTGTAGTGTGAACAATTAAATTTAATAAGCAATCAAAAGCACATTCCACTGCAATATGTATTTGTTGAAAAGTTGTATTTTTAAATTTTTTAATTTTATTTCTATAATTGGAACATTTTTATTTGTTCATTTTGTCGTTCAAGTTGAGTAAAGGAGTATTAATATTGACTAGCAATAGTTTCTCAAGGCTTTCTTCTGTCAATTTTGTTCTCTTTGAATTAAGTACATCCTTATAAATAGAAAACGTCGTTTCTACATCGCAACTGGTTATAGGTGCATACTGGAAATATTCTTTTATTTCTTCATATTTAGCCGTTAGATTTTGTGGAATTGTCTCCATACATAATTGCTGCAATGTAATTAAATCTGGATTTCTATTAAGAATTGCTTCAAACTTTTGCAGAAGGCCACATCCGAAGTCACTTGGAATACTTTTCAAATTATTAACAGCCACATCTAATGTGGTTAATCCGTCATTTAATTTGAGATTTCGATTTTCAAAATAAGTGATTAGTTTTGGCAATTTTCCAAAGTGTTCGTGAAGAAAGTACAATTGATTTTTTAAATTTGGGATTTGTGTGAGCTCCTTGCACTCACCAATACTTCTAGCATCCTCCTTTAGCAGTGTTACGAAATGTTTTTGACTATCGAAATTCTCAGCATAATAACTAGTAGCTTCCAGCCATGTTCCCCATCTAGTTATTACTGCAGTGACAGAGATGGAAATTTTTCCCTGAAAAGAGCCACTCTCAATGGTGCTTTTCTGAAAACTTTTTTAAAAGCTGATACAAGCCTATCAACTTCCGGAAAAGTGTCTCTAATATATTCACAGATTCTGTGGAGAGCATGTGCTACACAAGTAATATGCAGCATATTAGGATATGTTTTCTTCAATAGTCTGCCTGTTTTTAACATATACGCAGCACTATCACTGACAAATAAAAGTATTTTTTCTTTGTACGTGGCGTCCGAATGAAGCATTTTTTGCATATTCTCCTTAATGGTTTCAGCAACTGTTTCCGCATCAACTCTATTTATAACACTTGTTGCTATTACATATGAGTTATAGGGAATAGCTGGATGTAGTACACCAGCTACAACATTTACCACACAGCGTCCTAACATATCCACCGTTTCGTCGGCGCTTATCCATATGTATTAATTTAAAAGATGGCTTCTAATGCGTTCTACTGTTCTCGTATAGCACCTAGAAACATAATATTTGCGTAAGTTGATTCATCAGGAACATTTCGACCAGTATATTTTTGAAGAAATATTTTTAAAGTGGGGTTGCTAAGTTTATTTAATGGAATATTAGCCGCCATAAAAGTTTTACAGAGTTCAGATGTGTTTGCGATCCTAGGTGACGAATTTTTGACGATATTTTACGGATTTTGTAATAAATTTCGGAATCACTGACAATGGACATACAATCAGTATGACCGTCAATCCAACTCGCCATTGTTTTATAATGCCGTTCTCGACATTCTTCCATATCATGTCTGAAAAAGTAACTTAAACAATGCTCTAGATCTAAATAAATGAAAACTAAAAATGTGCGCGTAAGTTATTGAAACTGAACGAAATTCAATGCACACTCTTACGTCGAAATAATTGGTAGAAATAGATTCAATCAAACGATATTAAACAGGATCTATCACAAAAATTACGATGTAATTAACAGTGAAAACTATGAAAACAAGAAACTTACTCACAGCACTTTATTTATCTTACGAAATATAAACTAATAAATAAAATACATACATTATAAAAACCCCACTTCTATCTACGCTCATGAAAATACTTTAAAAAGCACTATATTCTCGGAATACAATAGCTGGCTTGTCCATTGTTATCGCGGCGAGACCAGGTGTCCGAGTAAGTCAAACAAATACTTCATTGAATTACGCCGGGATGTACTGAGCGACGTTATACACAATTCCAATTGCCGATTGCCTTTTATGGAAATTGCGTCCGTTCTCTAGTTATCATATACCAATTTTAGCGCAGGTCCCATATATTAAAATATAATATTCCAGATTAGTTGTTTTATTATTTCTTAGGAGTTTACCGTTTCTATTCGCCGTTGGTGGGCTTTCTGACCCGAAAGGTCACATGACTCGGCTATTGTCGAATAATATTTTAAGCTGTTGACAACACATAGAAATACATTTTCATATCCATACGTCTTTGACAATTTCTATACTTTTATACAGAGAATAGCTCTTTGTCTAGAAACACGTAACACAGAAGTTGCCCGCCCCTAACAGTACACGACCGGGGAAGGTTTTAAGAAAAAAAATGATTTCATTGTTGCATTTAAAATCAAATAGCATTAACTACTGTATACTAAATAAGTGTTCGACTGCCAACACAATTATTATACAGGCTGTCCTTGAAATAAAAGGATAACGTATGAAAAATGTAAAGATATAATTATATCGAATATGAATTCAAAGTATTGTGAGTCAACTAAGGCGCGAACCCTAAAATTAAAAACCTCATGAAATTGTATTATGTGCCGTCTATGATTTGTAAATTCAGAATACGCATAAAAAATAAACACCTCTATTGAAGTTACACAGTATGTTTACATACGTAGCAGCTGTCGACATTATAATTACCTGCAAACACACGCTGCTTATGTTAATAAAAACTCCAAAGGATACCATTGTGTAAACAGCTTTGTATGCTAAGAGTTTGATACTCTGGTTCGAAAAGTCAGCTGTTACAAATTTATACTTGCATGTTAATTTTTTAAAGAAAATGTGAGATGAGGCATTTCACATCCAATTTGGCAACAATCTACCTGTAACGATTGACAATTGAATCGGGGACGATACTTAAGGCTGGGTGAATGATAATCCAAACATTCGATCTGGAGTGGGTGTTTCACTGTTATCTGTTAATTTTAAAAGTAATAGGAGAGAGAAAGATAAATAACAACGGTCGTCTCACAATATACGCACAGATTGACATAAATAGAGGTTGTGAATCAAAGTTACTTCCAAATAAAAAAAGGAAACTTTAACGACCCTATTGACAAATTTATGTTTAGGTTCTGTGTATTAGTAAGAAGACAGAAGTATTAGGACTTTCTGAAAAGAAGATTCAACTATCTAACGGAATATATATACGTACTATTACTAACACGTGTGCTCACAATAAAATGAATTACTTAAAATAAATAATTGGTGGTGCTGCTTATGCATGAAAGGTCCAGGACGTCGGTGATAACGCTCGGACAGGTAAATTTTCTATTTAAAACGCCATCTTTTGACATACAATTTTTTTCTATGACGTCATTGGTTTTCGAGTGATGACATTATCAACACTTTCTTTAAATGTCAACCATATTATTTTTTTTATCCTTTTTGGTAGATCCTTATATCCACCAAATAGTGATATAAAACAATTGGTATGTTGCATCACAATTTTTTTTTTAAATGATATAAATTTAGAAAAAAATACGAAAATTTTATTTTTGTACAAAATTAAAATTAAATTAAAAAAATACTTCTGAACTTAAATTTATTGTAACAGTTAACGTAAATTTTCAAAATGGACCCCACCAATCAACTGACACTGTCCCAGCCGAGTGTAAATGCTTTGCGATCAATAGTAATCTGCGGTTTACGCTCCAGGTCAAAAGAAATTCGTCTTCCCTATCGGCCAATTACTTATTAAAAAATCTTATTTAACATTAAATAGTTTCACAAAAAAGGGCCAAAGAAGTTTAATTTATTTAAAAAATTGACATGATGTGACAGACCATTTCTTAATTAAAATTATCGCCCAAAAATTGAAGATTTCAAAACAACATTAACCCATGTACTAGGGGCGTTTTTAGAATTACTTAATATTACACGATCCAAAACAATGGATTCAGTAAATTCTCCCTCTAAAATATTAGCTACTTGGCTAAGAAACCGAAATCCACAAATTGTTTCCATCACATTTTTGAATTTTTGAAAAATTTTGCCCCCTATTTTGCCTGCGACATTTTGAAAAGCTGACTGATTGTTTTACTAGTTTACATTTTGAGTTAACGGCAAATTAGATTCCTCCGTTTGTGTTATTGTTTTAGAAACAAAGCTAAAATTCATCCACATTTCTATCGCTCTTGTTTCTCGTTTATTTACTTTGCTTCTGCCCTGAGTTCGTTTGCATATATTCAAACATTACAAGTAGACGGCAGCTTAAGAAGTACGACATGGAGGGAAAGATTAGAATCTATAAGGCAATGTTAAGAATTCTTATTTGATTGAAACAACTAATTTCTACATAATTGGGCTATTACAATACTTTAAAAAGCAAACATGAAACTATTAAATTTAAAATTTTATTATGTTACGTTTTCTATAGTAAGTTGACTGTAAAACTACCGTACACTTTTCTTCCTTCCAGTGTTTGCCATACTGTAAATGGAGGTAATAATATTTAAATGGCACACAACATATACAACTTTACAATCAACCAAATATACACACACCACAAAAGCCTCATAGGCAAGAGACTTTGAAAAAAGTTTTTAAATTTTATTGCTGCATAGCGAGTTCTTGACACGCGAGTTAATGAACAACTCAGTTCATTGTTTATCTTGAATAATATCCGCGCTTAACTTTAAAATCACGACGAGGCACGTTATTGTAATGCTTAGTGAATATATCGCATGTTCTGGCTGCAGTTTATAACTAAATTTTTGTTACAGGTGTGTATACAAATAAATCATAATATGTTAATCGTTTTTCAGCTTAAATTTATTGGTGTAGGCATGAAGGTGTAATATGTATGAGTATATGTATTTTCGTATGGAGTTTAAATTACTGCTCCGTTAAATTTGCATTGCACTACGTTATACGAGCGATATATGTCACATATGGCACAATTGGGTGATAGAAATCTCTTCTTGACATAAAAATATTTAAATTAAAGATTCATAAAGATAGGGTATAGATAGTAATATTTTGCAATATCTGTATTCGTACGTCCGACTTAGAACACTGTATAATTTAACCCTCTGCAACTCGCGCTAACATCAATAGTAACATGGGATGCATTTGTATCCCATATCAATTACTACTAGAAATTGAAAAAAAAACAGAGCTATTTTAAAACTTAATTTTATATTTAACCGTAATAGAGAGGCAATAATAAAACAGGAAACATATTAATTCACAAAATGTGCCTCTAATACGGATTCATTCAATGTCTTCTACATTTTCCTGTCATAGGTATAGAGAATACAATCCCTGGATCTCGGGACCCTGGCCGGGTTTTGATCCCGTAAATCCCGCGACTGTACTTGGCTAATCTCGGGATTTTTGGGATTGCCAGTTTACATTCCCTAATCCGTTGGGCCTTGACAATGACCTTACCTAGATTATATTAAGGGCACTTATTACATAAAGACTAAAAATCAACCTTAGGTACGCCGTAAGATAAAAGACCTACACAGGTACAGCCCAAATAATATGTAACTTAGAAGGAACTTCCCCGGCCGGTATACTTCAATACAATACTGCTAAAGTAATTCCCCAACGGGCCAATAGGGGAATCACCCGATCACCTCATATGATACTTAATAATACTGTTGAGAGTGACTCCCCGTCGGGGAGTCCCTGTACGAAAGTATAAATACGCTTATTAGGATTTACTTTTTTCATTTATTATTCTATCAGCGACATAATTTAAATTTAAAAGTCAATTATATGAAATTGTTATTTTACATGACGGGAGACTTTGTTCAACATAAAAGAAAACAGTGTTACGTCGTCAGCGTGGAGTTATTTTTTAGTTGCGGAATAGTGGTATAAATGTAAGCGATGCTCTGCCATTCTCAAGACTGGGTGGATCGACTAAGGGATTAGATACACATTTGTCATGAAAACATAACATTAAGATTTTAGCAGACGTTAATCATGTAACAGCTTCAACAAGCCATGATTCTGAAAATCTGAACACAGCACCGCCGCCAGCTAAACAAAAGTTAGAAGATTATTTTACTAAATGTGCCGACGATAGCCTGGATTATGTTTTGGCAAGATTGATTGCATTAGATGGATTTCCATTCAGTGTATTCATAACTTCAGACGATTTGAAAACATTGCTCTTAGCGAAATACACGGATTTACCAAAATCAACCGTCACAATTCGAAAATGTGTTATGATTTACAGTGACAAAATCAAAAAGCAAGTAACTGCAGAATTGAAACATTTGAAAAGTGCAGGTGAAAGATTCAGTATATCTTTCGACGAGTGGACATCAACGTCCAATAAGCGATACATGGCTGTCCACGTTCATTCATATAAAAAAAATTGGAGCTTAGGACTCGCTCCTATTCATGGAAGTATGACGGCTGAAAATTGTCTTCGTATATTGAAAGAGCGTCTAAGTAAATTTGATATTTCCCTGGAAACTGATATCGTGGCTACTGCTACCGATGGACCGAACGTTATGATAAAGGTGGGACAGCATGTTTGCACTGAACAACAACTGTGTCTCGCACATGGTATCAATTTGGCCATCTGTGATGTGCTTTATAAAATGAAGAATTATTTTCAAGACAGGCAAGACAGCCCTACCTCAGTCTCAGGTGATACTATAAATGAACCATCTGTGACTGCTGATTATATGAACGATGGCGATGATGATGACAATATAGAAGACGTAGACTCTTCAGAATAAGGTTTAGCCTTAATGTCACAAAATGAACTTGCGCGAGAACGCATACCAGATTTAACGAAAAATGAAAACATTAATGAGCTGATAAAGAAAGCCCGCAAAGTTGTAGTGTATTTCAAAAGATCATTATTGAAAAATGAAACAGTACTTCAAAAATATGTAATGATTGAATATGAAAAAGGGCTGGCACTTCTTTTGGACTGTAAAACCAGGTGGAATAGTCTTTTAACCATGCTGGAACGATTTTCTCTTTTACAAACCTGAATTCAAAAAGCTCTTATAGATCTCAATCATCCAATCCGTTTTTGTCTTGGTAAATGAAATTGTTGATATGCTGGCCCCAATTAAATTGACAGTAGAAGCACGGCTGATGCCGATTTGAAATTTCTTATAAAACAATTGTCTAGCAAAAACTCAGCACTCGCCAATAGAATATAAAATCCACGAAAAGATAATGAAAATCAGTTATTATCGGATTTGGAATGACTCGACTTATTTCCAATTCCTACACAGGCTTTAGTGAGGGCGCAAATAAAGAGTATTGTTAAAAGACTAAATGGCCGATATGACATGGAAGAGGAATAAAGGTCAGGATCACAAACATATAATGAGTCAAGGTAACAAACCTCCCAATCCCAATTGACGCTAAAGGGAGAGTTACAGCTGGAAATTAATAAGAGCATGGAATACCTAGATCCTGAAGTACAAAATGGATCGAGGTTGGTAAATAGTAGTATTAGACGCGAAATGAGCCTGTTCGAAAATGTAGGAGTTCGTGGATATCACTTAGAATTAGCATATAAATACCTATTGTCTATTCCTCCAACCAGTGTAGAACCTGAGCGAGCGTTTTCAGCTGCTGCTTATATTGGCAATAAACTACGAGTCAGGCTTGGAAGTCAAACATTGGATGCTTTTGGTGTTGTGCAACAATATTAATAGAGCGATAAATTCATAAACTAATTAAAAAAACAAAGGGAAGGGTAAGAATCAAAAACACTTTGGGCTATAAAAATTGTGCAATGGACTTTCAGAATTCAGAAATCTCTTCAACAGTATCTTAGTAAAAATAAAACTAGGGCTAGCGTAAACTTTTAATTCTGATTCAAGTATCTGTTTTAATAGTTTCTCTACCAAAATCAGTTCACATCTTTTTGCAGTAATAACAAAAGTTGAAATTTGTTATTGTCAATGTTATTACTAGGGAACGGACATTCTTACCACATGACTCGGCGTAATTCAATGAAGTATTTGTTAGACTTACCCGGCCAGCTGGTCCGCAGCGTTAACAATGCACAATCCCGCTATTGTATTCGGAGAATATATTCCATTAGACACAATCGGCAATTGGAAATGTTTATAAACTTTTTGGAAATGTTTATAAACTTTTTGGAAATGTTTATAAACTTTTTGGAAATGTTTATAAACTTTTTGGAAATGTTTATAAACTTTTTGGAAATGTTTATAAACTTCGCTCAGAACATCCCGGCGTAATACAATGAAGATTTTGTGTTTGACTTACTCGGACACCTGCTCTCGCAGCGATAACAATAACAATATAGTCACGTGGTAAGAATGTCCGTTCTCTAGTTATTACATGAGTTATCTTGCTTATAAAGATTATTCGAATTATTAAAAGAGATGAATAATTAATATTATAAAAAGACAATGAATGTACTTTAAAATTAAAGCACATAAAATATATTTTATTCAACTTTTTTTCATTTAGACGAAGATTTGAATTTTCCCAATTACCTGCTTCGCGGAAAAGACAGTTGTCGTAAAGTAAAATGTTAAATCTGTACCAGTATCATGTTTACACCTCGAGTTACAAATTTCAGAAAACTAGTTTCAGTCTTCAGTCTTTATGTCTTTGGTATATCCAAACATCGCTTACACAGATACATAGAAGAAAACGCGCAAATTCCAAACAGCAATCCAATTCCAGCTTAGAATCCATCTTGTGGTAAATATGATGAGGGAAATCCAGAGTCGGTCTGCTTATTTCAACATAAGGATGGCCAGATTTGCATTGTAGAACAAACAATCTTCCCGAAAACCGATTACACGTTGTACTGATGCTGTTGCTATGTAATACAAAGTTTCGCGTATAAACAAATACGTGTGCATGTGTAGATACCAACGATGCATAAATACGAGATGTACATTCATTGAGAACTTGAAGCAACTACTCGATACATATGTGTGTGATACCTGATAGTTCTGTTTCCTATTACTGCGATTTGTGTATTGTAAACGAAGGAATATTTACTACCGCTGTGTCTTTCCGCAACATAAAATATGTTACGTTTTATTATCTCCTGCGAGATGAATTGGATCATCTCTTCCTATACAATATGGGAATTACTTTAATCGATTTTACTCAAATTTGTTGAAGGTCTTTAGATTAAACTAGATTACTAGAGGTAGCAACCGATCCTATTCCACTGCAACCTTTCCAGATCTATTGCGATTCTTGTCTCGTTAGAGTACTCTTTCTCCAGACCTACTCTTTTATTTAAGCTTAGCAGCTTCAAGAGCTGTGCTTTTAATTTTTGTTATTGTTTCCTTATCCTTGTAAAATCTTCGCGTCGGCATAGTACATGAATGGTGGTTTCTTCTTCCTCTTGGCAAAATTTCCATATTACTTCTTCTGTCATCATAATATTAATTTCTTTGTTGAAAAGTCTTTCTTTGGAGACTGTGGTTAAGTAAAAACAAAAAAAAAGTTTATAGCCCCTTACCACAATTATTAATCGTATCCTAAATACGTATTTCGACAACTAAGTTGTCACCATCAGTAGGTAAAACCACTAATCAAGGTGTCGCACATGAAGCACAGTAAAGCTAGCACAACTGCTTACGCAACAACTTTACACAGCGTCCACGTATACACTAACTTAAACATGCAAATATATCGAACGAAAAGATCGACAAAAAATTACCTCTCTTAAGGAAACGGCACCCACATGTGTTTATACTCTATTTGAAACGTCTACGACCTTTTTATTTACGTTTCTAAGAATGAAAAGAGACAGGTGTAGGGGATCGGTCCTTTATCTCCGTTCATAGAATTCTGTTTGTTTTTAGCGATATGAATAACTTCGTAGGCGTCAAGATTGCGGGGGTTATTAATGGCATTGAGAAGTTTTAACCCTTTAATCTACATATTGTGTAGTGTATTTAAAGCATGGTTGGCAACGTTAGATTTATCCGGTCTATTGTATTTAATATGTGATATGTGTTCTTTAAACCGGGTTATTATTGGTCGTTTTGTTTGGCCTATATATTTCAAATTACAATCATCGCAATTAATTTCGTATATACCTGATTTCGAATTAAAATTAACTTTATCTTTGGTATTCTCTAGGAGACTCTTGATAGTATTTTCGGACCGAAAGGCAACTTGGAGACCTCGTTCTTTCACAACTTTATTAATGTTTTTCGTGATGGGGTGGTATGGTAAACACATGTACTTTTTCTCCTGGTTACTTTGAGATATCAAACTTGTGGATTCGCGTATTGTACTTTCTAGTTTTGTTTTTCTAATTAATTTATTGATTATTTCTATGTTAAAGCCATTATAGACTATATGCGACATTATAGATTATATGCGAATTAGACATGTTCGTTAATCAGTTAAATTTGAAATTTCCGACGATTAAATTTACGGTGGAAAACGAAAACAATGGCAGGATACCATTTTTAGATACTTTACTGATTAGGAATAAACATAAAATAGAAATCGATATTTTTCGGAAAGGAACCAATGTTAATAGATTCATCATCGCGGATTCAAATCATAGTTTTCAACATAAGACAGCTTCTTTTAATTTCTTAGTCAATCGATTACTAAATTTTCCGTTATCAAAAGAGAGATATGAAATAGAGCTGGATTTCATTAAAAATATCGCGAAATATAATGGTTTTGACATAGAAATAATCAATAAATTAATTAGAAAAACAAAACTAAAAAATACAATCCGCGAATCCACAAGTTTGATATCTCAAAGCAACCAGGAGAAAAAGTACATGTGTATACCATACCACCCCCTCACGAAAAACATTAATAAAGTTGTGAAAGAACGAGGTTTCCAAGTTGCCTTTCGGTCCGAAAATACTATCACTAGGGAATACCAAAGATAAAGCTAATTTTAATTCGAAATCAGGTATATACGAAATTAATTGCGATGATTGTAATTTGAAATATATAGGCCAAACAAAACGACCAATAATATCTCGGTTTAAAGAACACATATCACATATTAAATACAATAGACCGGATAAATCTAACGTTGCCAACCATGCTTTAAATACACTATACAATATGTCGATTAAAGGGTTAAAACTTGTCATGGCCATTAATAACCGTCGCGATCTTGACGCCTACGAAAGTATTCATATCGCTAAAAACAAACAGAATTCTATGAACAGAGATAAAGGACCGATCCCCTACACCTGTCTCTTTTCATTCTTAGAAACGTAAATAAAAAGTTCGTAGACGTTTCAAATAGAGTATAAACACATGTGGGTGCCGTTTTCTTAAGAGAGGTAACTTTTAGTCGATCTTTTCGTTCGATATATTTGAATGTTTAAGTTAGTGTATACGTGTACGGTGTGTAAAGTTGTTGCGTAAGCACTTGTGCTAGCTTTACTGTGCCCCATGTGCGACACCTTGATTAGTTCTTTGTTGAACTTACAATGAAAGTCTTTACAGATCTTCCGTCTCTACTCAGCTAATCCATGGTAAAGTCGGACGAATTTTCCATAAGGAACTATTTTGTCTGTCTTTGGCTTGGAGAATTTTCTCTACATTTATTTTCAGCCCCCTTATTCATGTGTACTTGAACATTTATTTTTGCCATATCCAAAAAAGGCTCCGGTCTTATGAAGGCTATAGACGAACGTTGTCAAGCGTTCTCATTAAAGCTATAGCCTTCATGCCTTGCAACCCAAATTAATGTCACTTCCATGTGATAACAGATCTCTTTAGGGCACACACATAATTCCATACAAATTTAGATTTAGTTTGCACTCCTCTTCTCCATAACTTGCACGACTATTTTATATATTTTTTCAAAGTTGAATTTTCGAATCGTGGCCCTATAATGGTACGTGCTTCGAGATTTTCTTACATTATATGATAGTCAGTGCTGTAGATATGACTTGTAGGTGTTTGGTCTTACATTAGCATGTAAGCTACTGACCTTGTTACTGAATGGATATCTAGATGTGGTATATTCAATTTCACCTCCAGCGCTGTTATCGGAGTTGTTTCCATAACCTCTGTGACACTTAAGCATGTTAATCTTTATGTCACTTAGCTCCTTAGCTGTCTATTAAGTTTTTTGTTTAGTTTTTGGCCAACATACGACAGCTTTATAGCTTGTGATGGATCCAATTACCCTTGCATATAGCCATGGAATCATCTTGGGTCGAAGTCGTCATCTCTTGCCCCATATTCGTCTACATCAGGCAGTTACTTTATAGGTAGTTTTATACAAAGTGAGAATTTCATGTAAATTTAATCAAATAGTACTTCTCAGCACTTGACTTTCTTGACAAACGGAGTTTCTGTATTTCCAAGCTTTAGTAGCTGTAGTAGCAAACATTCGATTAATTTCGAAACAATTAAGTGTATTTGCGTTTCAGTACTACGCAGAAAATTAAAATACGCTTCGATAATATGGCATCCACCTTACGTCTCTCACTATATTCCATTAGAGAGGGTTCAGAGGCGATTTTTGAACTATCTATCATTATAAGATAAAATACCGTTCGTATCCAGAGATAAATACAAGTCATACTAATGTATTGGATGAGCACAAGTTGGATTCTCTGGAAGAAAACTTTTGCAATATTTATATTTAAACTTCCTCATAACCAGGTCGACTGTATGCAACTTTTGTCGAATATTGGTTTCTGCATTTCGAGAATAGCCGCGAGACATGTCGACACATTTTACACGATTCTTCATCGTACAGAAATTGTGCTGAAGAGCTACATATGCCAAATGTGTAAATATGGTAATATTTATTACGAAGACATTTTTTCTTTTTTATTTTTCAATTGTCAATTTTTAGTTCGCGTTAAAAACTGAACTCAATGTGAAACTCTAGATTTAAAACTTGTAATGCGCATACAGAATTTTATTGTTGTAACCGATTTTGGTTTCTTCTGTTGGATGTAATTAAATAAATATTATTATTATTACTATTATTAAGAAATGTTGCCGAAAATACAAAGGGTACTAAAAAGTGTTGTAAGTGACGCAACAATGAGTCACAGAAGGTAGCTTGTCGTGGCATTTTGAGGTATGTTCATACTTATTATACCACAGTACTGGCTACTCCACGTCTGTGGGCTCAAATATTCATTAGTAGTAATACCGTAAAGTGTTTGCTATGGCATCGTGGTCAAGAAGTGAGATACCGGTAGTTTTGCGGTATAATTTCGTGCGTGGTTTAAACGTAATCCAGTGCTTAAATGACTCTCCCAGTGGGTGATGTTGGTCCACATGGTAAATCCATATTTAGGTGATCAGAAGGAGGGAAGGTCACGACCGTCAGATACAGAGGAAAATGTTATTGCTGTGAGCAAAAAAAAGCTACAAGCAGATAAAGAATACCTTGGACTTAAATACATCAGCAATTGTTCGTTTATGCACATTTGCATCATTTGGACATGAAGAAACTTATTGTCTCTGGGTGCCGCATAGACTGACTGAAGAGTAGATGATGTCACGTGTTACTTGATGCCGGAAGGTGCTAAAAAATGTTTGTTGAACGGTATGTGAACATCGTGACAGATGACGAGACTTTACTGTACTATTATAATATGACGATCAATACCCAAAACAACGTTTGGTCCTTTGATGCTGAGGACACACCCGCAGTTGTAGAAAAATCCTAATCTGTTGAAAAGACAATAATGGCTGTATTTTAAAAACCGAGTGGAATTATGAGACACAGACACAGAAGACTAACAGCGAAGTGGCATACTGAGTAGTAGCCTAGGGTAATCGAATCTCCGAAGAGCCCGCGGTCAAAGTAAAGAGTGGACACCTGGTTCCTTCATTATGACAATGCTCCAGTTCAATATACCAAAACCTATACCGAATATTTGATCACTACAGGACTCGAAATTCATGAGCACTCTCCTTACAGCCCGGATCTTGCTCCCTGCGACTTCAAACTGTTCCCGCGTGTGAAAATTAAGCTGAAATGGAGGCGGTTTTCCAGTGTACAGGAGCTTCTGAGGGTTTTGGACAACGAGTCTACCTTACTCCCTAATGAAACTTGGCAGAATTGGTTTAAAGATTCCTTTCAGAGCATGGAGAAGTGAACTAAATATGCCGGAAACCACTTTTAAAAAATTTCATAAATGAAGCTGTATTGCAAAACTGTTCTAGTATCCTTTGTATAACAGCACCTTATTATATAAAAATTATAGCGACAATTGCATGTAAAATGAGATTTAATTGTAATAAATAAAAAGTTATTTTAGTTAGCGACCTTTATGAAATAAAACAAATTATTTGTGAAAAAACGACGTTTCGACCTTTATTAATTTCAGGTCTTTGTCAAGACTGTAGAGGAACAAAAGATTGTGTTTTAATACCATTTTAGATGAAAGATTTGTAAACTAAAAACTCACCAATTGTTCTATTTGTTAATAACTGTTTTCAAGTGGATACACAATCTTAAATTATAAACTTGAAAAATTTGTTTCTTTTTCTTTTCGTGGTTATTGTTTAATAGGATGTGTGTTATAAACTGAGAATTTTTGTATGCTCTTTTCTGTAAGTGAAACTAACGGTCTTGTTTTATTGTGTTTATGTGTCAAATGTTTTTCTTATTTTTATGATCTTGACATATTTTGAATTTCTTTTTGTTTTTTTTAACATCTGTTCGGATATTGTAAACGGGGGTGTATTATTTGATAAGTGGATAATAAACTTTTAAAAGTCCATCTATTTCGTTTCGTTCATTAACTGTGTTATTATTTTTTAATATATGTATCATTTCTAAAATTTCCCTGGTTTTCGTGTTATTGATTTTTGTTAGTATTTTTGTATTATAAAAACCAAATTGTGTTTAAATGTTGCTTGATGTTTTTATAAGGCTGTTTGATTTTTCGCATATTTGCATCCTTTTAATCTTTCTTGAAGTAGCTGTTTTGTTTGGCCTATGTAAATTTTGCCACAGTCTTTTCCGGGTGTATTATATACTGCATGTAATTGTTTAAGTGTTGGTGTTGGGTCTTTTAATTTTGTTTGTAGAAATTTTAAGTTTTATTCGTTTTGGTGTGCTAATTTAAAATTAAATGGTTTGATTATATTGTTTTGTCTTTCGGATAATCCAGTTACATAGGGTGTAGGGATATATTTTGGTTTAATTGACGTATTTATATTTCGATATTTAGTTTTATTATATATCTTGTTAAGTCTGTGCTTTATAATGTCTTTTTACAAAATGTGGTGGATAATTGTTTTTCGTTAAAATAATTTTGATTTTATTTAATATTGTTGGTCTGAAAATTGAATTTGTTAGGTCTATAGCCCTATTTATCAACGCTGTTTCCACATTTCTTTAAACATAACTTTAACAATATATACAGGGTGTTACAAAAATTTAGGGCTGGCTATACATAGACGGTTTCTACAACTAAAAATAAGCAAAAAAGTTTATATAAATTTACGTCCTAAAATGGTTCGTTACTGAGTTCCGGCCAATTGAAGTTTTTTAATTTTAGTTTAGAAATGTTTACAGAAAACGGGAGTTTCTTATAGTAAATGTTCAAAATGACCTCCACGGGAAGCAACACAAGTTTTTCGAGAAAAATTACTGATACGAAAAATTTTGAGTTAAAAAGAAAATTAATCGGTGAAAGAAATGCTCGAGTGTTTTTTGGCAAGATAAATTAACAATTTAAATAAATAATAAATAATTATTTTTATTTGAAAGCAGGAGAACAGTTATTAAATGTAGAATTATTATAAATTGTTTGGTTTGGTGTACTAATTTTAATATTATTTTCTTTGTTGCTTTCTACACATGCTGAATAATTGTTTTGTCTTATTTTATTGGATTCGCATAAATGACAAGTTTTTTAGATATCATATTTGTTCCTATTGGAACATTTTTATACCAATTATTAGAATTTGTCTTGTTCCAAAAGGGATTTGGAATTAAAAAAAAAGTCGTTCAGATGTTACAAAAATTTGGAAGATCTTCAACGTAGAGTGGAAGATGGATGCCACCAAATTCGAAATACACCAGAAATTTTTCAGCTCGTCAGGCAGTCCATGATACGACGAGCTGAAGCTTGTGTTGCTTCTCGTGGAGGTCATTTTGAACATTTACTATAAGAAACATAAGAAACTCCCGTTTTCTGTAACCTTTTCTTAAATAAAAAGAAAAAAAATCAAGTGGCCGTAACTCAGTAACGAACCATTTTAGGACATAAATTTATTTAAACATTTTTGCTTATTTTTATTTGTAGAAACCGTCTATGTATAGCCAGCCCTACATTTTTGTAACACCCTGTATATATATATATATATATATATATATATATATATATATATATATATAATAACTTCGTGACCTTGGTATGATATGGTAAACCTAATCAGTAGGCGATTAAAGGTCTGTATATTACTTCAAAATATATGTATTTAAAAAACTCTACATGTTTCGGCAGTGCGCCTTTATCAAGAGAATACAAAATATAAATATATTTATATTATTTATATTTTGTATTCTCTTGATAAAGGCGCACTGCCGAAACATGTAGAGTTTTTTAAATACATATATTTTGAAGTAATATACAGACCTTTAATCGCCTACTGATTAGGTTTACCATATCATACCAAGGTCACGAAGTTATTATATATATATATATATAAATATAAAAAATATAAATATATTTATATTATTTATATTTTGTATTCTCTTGATAAAGGCGCACTGCCGAAACATGTAGAGTTTTCTAAATACATATATTTTGAAGTAATATACAGACCTTTAATCGCCTACTGATTAGGTTTACCATATATATATATATATATATATATATATATATATATATATGTATATGTTTAAAAAATAATTAAAACAAACAAGAAAATACTATTAAGATCAAAACGCCTGAAGAGACTCAGAATAATAATAACTGTTGAACAGGGTGTAATTGAAATGAGGGGACAAATTGTGGAAGCGAACTCTCTACATGAAAACATGAAAAAAAGTTAATTACAACATATGTCCGCAAACACACTGTTCGTGACATAGAAAGAAATACATTCTTTTATTACAAGACATATAATTTTCTTTTATATGAAACAATTGTAAAAAGTATTATCTACAGTAAATGTTCGAAGTGTCCTTCTTTTGACTCAACGCATGCATTGAAACGCCGCATCATTAACTGGCGCACCCTTTCATAGATCCCGGGACGGTTACGAACATATTGACAAGCAGCAAAATTACGTTCACCGCATACGCTAAAGCTTTCAAGTGTCCCCATAGATAAAAATCCAATGGATTGAGATCGGGAGATCTCGGAGGCTATGCAACTGGTTTTGATTTGCCTATCTATCTATTTGGATAGGTGCTATTAAGTACAGTATAAACAGGTCAAGCGATATGTGCATGAGCTCCATCGTGCATCTATCAGTTATTAATTCTTACTTCTAAAGGAACATTTTCTAATAAGTTTGGAAGAATATCTTCCAAAAAGTGTCTGTACACACCCCCGTAAGACGTTATGGTAATACATACGGACCAATCAAAGCATCACTAACAATATCAGCCCATACATTGAATTGGAATCGTTGCTGATGAACATGTGGGTTTTCATCCGCCCACATATGCTGATTATATATTTGTGATGCCATCTCTACCAAAAGTTGTCTGATCGGTAAATAACACAGGTTATGACCAGTGAATTAGCAGTTTGCTGAAGAAACGATGTACAGAAAGTTTCTCGCTGCGGATAATCAGAAGGAGAGAGACTTTGTACTCGTAATAAATGATAAGGATGAAAATATTGGTTATGAATTGTCCTCCAAGCAGTTATGTGATCTACATTTAACATTCCCGCTAACTCACCTAGACTTTGAGCAACACGATTTAAGACATCCTCTTCAAAATCAGCTGTACGGCGATTGCGCGGTCTTCCTTTGCCGCAAATGGATTATTACGCCATACTGTCCAGGTTTTAGGAAGTTGCTCGAACAATACAGTAAACATTTTATGATTTGGTTGGGCAAATTTGGGAAAGATTCCTGGTAGAGACTTGCAGCTTCTTGACCATTGTTGCTTGCACGACTATACACGAAAATCATGCATGCTCTTTCACGAAAAGTATAATTCGCCATTACGCTACCCGAAAGGAAAACATGTATTAATAAGCATTTATTTTACCTATATCTCATGAACAGTGCGTTTCCGGATATATGTTGATATGAACTTGTTTTCATGCTTTTATGTGGAGAGTTCGCTCCTGCAGTTTGTCCCCTTATTTCAGTTACACCCTGTACACATCATATAGCTTTATAATTAGCTTATTAGTTTAAACGATTTCTTGTAGTATAATTTTGTTGTCCTTTATTTGATTCGAGGCTGTTATGATTTTTGAAAGTTTGCGCCTTATAAATTTTAATTGGAATAAAACGAGATTATTATTATCATACACAAAAGGAATCGCTTTTATTGGTAACTGAACACTCAAACTTCTCCATTCCATTTTCGTTCTAGATCAAAGTTAATGTCAAACCCAATATTTACGACATGCCAACATTGGCACCGGTAAAACTACAACGACTGGCATTCCATAGTCGCCCAACGCCCGCCTGTAAAACTTCCTTCTCAACACAACACGCGTCTCATACATCATTACGGCCTTTCAGGATTCTTTTCGGGGCACCCGTCAAAAAACTGAATATGAAATGCGAATATAATGAATATATATTTTACCAACGGTTCGAATGAAACATCAATTTTGCTAAAAAGTTTCCGAAGAGAGAAGAAACAGGCGATATTTCAATATTTTTTTTCTTTTCGACGGGCTGTCGCGTTGTCGTGAACCAGACTTCTCCGCAGCAGACGCGGCAAGTGTACTTGTTCGGAGAAAAATCAGAAGAAAGAAATAAGCACAACGATGAAGAAATGAAATGTCGCTAATGTGTGTTACAATAACGCCTAATGTTTCAGATGTCTTTAAAAAAAATTGTGATAACGACTCACAGGAATATGTTATAGAGAACAGATATAAGCGATCAAAGTAAGATATATATGGTTACTGTAATTGCTACTTAAGTTAATTAAAATCAATTTTTTTGTTGGAAGGCAATAAGCGTGTGTTATCTTATCGAAGTTATGTAATACAGCAGTTTGATCTTAATACAAAACAGTACAGCATGGTTAATGTTAACATTACGTTGTATACTCAAATTGGCATAACAGCAGATGATATCGTTTTCGTTATTAAAGCTGGGAATTATATGCACATGAAAATTGTATTAGGTATATGCGCATCTATGTTTCAAAGATTCGATGAAAATATGCAGAACTTTTATTAAAATATGGAAAAATATGTAAAGTTTAAGTGATTGTAAAATTATTTCAAAATGCCAATATAAATTTAGAGATACCTACCACAAATATGTACTATATCAATATTTTATTCGAAATTTTACAAAATTTATGTATAATAATTAGAGATCGGACACGAGAGGTTGATGACTCATCGTCCACGAACGTACTATTGAACATTCGTATTTTTAAAGCATTTAATTTTATTTATATAATTATACTTATAATAATAAAACGGGTATATATAGGATTACAAAATATGAAATACATTTTTATTTGTTCATTTTGCAGTTCAAGTTGAGTAAAGGAGTATTAATATTTACTAGCAATATTTTCTCAAGGTTCTCTTCTGTAAAATTAGTTCTCTTTGAATGAAATACATCCTTGTATATAGAAACCGTCCTTTCTACATCGCAACTTGTTATAGGTGCGTACTGGAAATATTCTTTTATTTCCGCATATTTTGCAGTTAGATGTTGTGGCGTTGTCTCTATACACAATTGCCGCAATGTTATTAAATCTGGATTTCTATTAAACACTGCGTTTAACTATTGCCGAAGGCCACATCCGAAGTCACTTCGAATACTTTTCAAATTATTAGTAGCCACTTCTAATGTCGGTAAACCATCACTTAATCTGAGATTTAGATTTTCAAAATAAGTGCTCATAGCTTGTGGTGCATTTTTAAATCTTGTGATATTTATTTTATGCAAATCAGTTCTTATATACAGCGTTAATTGAAATTTTGTATCACATAGGTTCTAGAATAAATACCTGCAGGTATTAAAGTATAAATTAAACATAAACAAATGTAAACTTACAATTTTACAGCGATACTTACAAAACATTCTGCCATTATCTACACAAGATTCAGGATAGTCTTTTATGTAGATCGATACATGTGAATATGATTTCGACATATCAAGAATAACTAGATAAAATTACGTGTACATATACTTTTGAGAACTAACTAAACACAACTGGCAATATGACTAACCTATAAGTCAACCTCATTGCTCGTAGATTCACTGGAACTTCCCTGACTTGATAAACACAAATCTGGGAATTCCCGCTATACGGAAATGCTCTTGCGAGTTATTAGTGTATTTTTTTATATTATCGATAAATAGTTTTATATATGATCTGTGTAGATCTGCAAGAATTTTAAAAATTAAAAATTTACGTTTTATTATAATTCCAGCTGTAAAGATGACGGGTACTTATAGCGTGATTTTTTTATATTCCATAAAAGAATGGAGAAATGTTAGCCTTCTTCCCAACAAGTGAAAGAATAAAATTGTTCAGTTACTCTATTAATTTATTGTAATAGAAAACCTTCTAGCAACAACATAGGTGTGTTTAATTTTTTTCTCTAAAGTTATAGTGCATAAGATAGTGTTTACAATATACTCAAAGATAATATGTAAAACGATTTATTTGAAACAATATCCAAACTATTCTATTATTTAGTAAAGGGACCAACTTCTTTTAAAAATAATAATAATAATTTATTTACTCAAAACACAATCCTAATTTCATTGGTTAGATAAATAAATACATGCGGGCTCAATGTATTACGTAAAAGACGCCTTATTCGTGGGTAACAAAATTCAAATAGTCCAGATATTTGTAGTATGACACCGTACAGTATATAAAGTTATATGTATTATATTTACTTATTATTTATGAATTTATAAATTGTTTATTACCACAGAACGCGAGCGATATGTGTTTGAAAATATAGAAACTTCAAAAGATCGAAAAGTATTTATTCCTACCAATTACAAAGGGCTACAAAAAAAACTTTCTTGGTGCCTAGGATTTTAGAACTAATTTTAGCTATATTTGAGGCGCTGAATCTAAATGTGATATAACTTTTTTTCTCTACCAGCTCTATTTTTTAAAATTTTTTTTGTTAACACGCAGTTCTACACGAACTGTGCAATTCTAATTCCATTTTGTGCAGTTCTATATCATATACAAGAATATCATCAATTCCTCACCGTTTCAACTAGGTTGAGCTAAATGACTTCGTCAGAGGTCTCAACCTCTCAAAAAAAGCTTTTGAAGCTTTCAGGTTGAACGACAAAAATTTACTGGAACCAGGAATCAAAATTACATTTTACCGTACAAGAGAAAAGGGTGTTACCCTTCTTCTCTCAAGAAGACAATTTTGTGTTTTGTCACGATATTAGAGGATTCCTGGAAAAAATGAGTCTTCCTCAATATTTTCCAGATGATTGGGGCCTATTTATTGACAGCTCAAAGCAAAGTTTGAAATGTATCCTTCTATACAATGGGAACAAATTTGCTCCCATTGTATTATATAAAATAATATTACTAATTAAGTATGTGTTGTAAATCTACGTGTATAATTCGGAATAAATTCCATTGTTTAGTAATGGAATTTAATGAAACCTATTTAGCAAACGTGAAATTAAGAATAGGTGACCAAATTGAACACTGTCTATTGAATTCGTTCACTAATGAAGCTAGGTAAAAATACGAGCTAATGCTTAAAGTAATAAACTTGCAGATATCAAAGATGGCGGGCTTCAGAATATAGAGAAAGTTTCACAATTTAATTATTCTGATCATAGACTGGTTTCAATTTGAAAACGAACGTTGAACATTGATAAATTGTAAATGTTATATTTAAATTCTATATCTTGTATTTTACCTTTACTATTTATTGTGAAATACTTCTCTTTTTGGGTTCTTTTAAATAAAACTAACGGCAATTTAAGACACACTATATTAATAATAATACACCCTAAAAAGCATTTAATAATTAATAATAACAGTATTCATTTCAATATTTATTTCACACTTCTATAACAGCATCAACACGACGGCGATCTATCGTTTAATTCCTCGTCTCCCTCCATTTCGAGTTCCTATATAGGTTTATACACAATTAAAACTTATCTGGTATACTAATTGTTTGTCGTAACCAATCGATTCTGCATCTTTAACTATGTAGTGTAATTCTTTCTTAAAATTCACATGAGATAAAGGGATTAACAGTAATATGTTGATTAAAATATAAATTTTTTTAATATTGAAAATTAGAAACAAACTAGAAAAGAAATAGCTCAAAACTTCAAAAATCACTCTAACATCAGACACTTTTAACAACAATAAAAAATACTGTAAGATATCATTTAATAAAAATTGCCATAACAGCGTAATAAAAGTGTTTAAAGAATACAATTTAGTTGCAGCTTTCTCCAACAATAATAACACAGGCCTGCATAAAATTTGTGATGACGTGATTTTTGTTTGTTAAGCTCAGTTTTTATATAGCAATAACTAATTAAAATACAGTTGGTCACTACCACCCACAGATTTTTTTGCACAAAAGAAAAAGAAGAAAATATAAAAAAACTTATAATAAGCGTTTTAATATATTTTAAAATGAATGTACTACTTCAAATTCTAGGTATTAACCCAAAAATGATTTTCTGTTGTGGTTTTAAAGAAATTTGTTAAATAGGCTCTCATTGCCTGATGTAAATCTTTTATTACATGGATTAATTTTGGACAAGATTTCCGGGAATTTTTACCTGCTAAATCCTATTTATTATGCTTTCACTTTATTAGTACTGCGAAGAAGGATTTCAAGTTTATCACTCCAAACAAAATGTATATTTTAATGTCATTTACTTCATTATAGCTCTGAGTGTCGATCAGTAAACAAGTAAAATTAATTTGTCTTTAGTGTTGTGCGTGGTATTTGATAAATAAACATTGCTTAAATATATGTCTAGCCGGTGTTGCAAAAACAAACCAGATGATTTCTGTTATATTTGTGGATATTTCGTCTTGAAATAGTTTAAGAGACCAATTGGTGAATTTGTGAAAAATGCATATTATGCTTATTTCAAAATCAAATTAGGAAATCAAGATAAAGATTGGGCACCGCACGTTGTTTGTAAGGTATGTGAAGAAGGTTTAAGACATTGGACCAAAGGGAATAGAAAAAGCCTTCTTTTTGGAATACCGATGGTTTGGAGAGAGCCGCAATATCATCATGAAGATTGCTACTTTTGTCTTTGTGATATTAAGGGGCATAATAGAAAAACTTTGAAACATATTTTGTACCCAAACTATATTAAATCAGCTATCAGACTAGTTCCTCACAGTGATCATGTACCTATACCTATACCCCCCAAAATACTACAAGAAGATATTGAAACCTCTTCAACTTCCGGCTCCGTACAGATGGATAGTGATTTTGAACCATCAACCTCAGGTCAAAACCAACCTCAGCTATTTTCACAAGACGAACTGAATGATTTAGTGGGGACGTGAGTGAAGAGCAAGGTGAAAGATTTCACCAGGATATTAAAGAGATGTAAAAAAGATACCAAGGGTGCTGGGACACAAAAATGATGGCCGATTACTATTGGACATTGTGAAGAGATCTTCCTTTAGCTGAATATGACAGAAAAACAACCAAACGAAGCTTTTCTGAAAAACAAAAACGATTTTTTTTAAGAAGCATAAAGAATAAATAACTATTTCTAAAGTTTCTATGTGTATATTTTTGTATTTTTTTTTAATATAATATAAAACTAGCTTATAAATGAAATAAATCGTGTTTTTTCTATATTTTTTGATTCTACTTGTTTGAAAAATAACCTTAGGTGATACAAACAAAATAAAAGCAGATTTGCAATCAGCGCTTCCCAATTACTAGAAATGAAAACAGTTAAAATTTTTAAATCAACTTTCAAAGTGTTGAAAAATGCAGGCCTGTGTAATTTACAACAGTGTCTAAAAACAAAAAATTGTTAACACAGATCCGATGAAAGGGTTCGGATATTTACAAAATAAGTTGTAATTGTTGTCCAAAATTATCCATCGGGCAAACCAGAAGAAATGTCCAAGAACACATGGCTCATGTTAAATTATACAACATAAAAAAGTCAGCATTAGCTCTACATCATGCAGATACAGGTCACAAACTTCAATTTAGAAAATGTTAGCTTAGTTAAAAAAAGCAGTAATAGAAATTTAGACATGTGGGAAGCCATATAAAAATTATCTTCTAAATAATAATATTTCACCCCTCAATAATAAACTGTTAGCGTGTATACCGACATCATTACATATTTAAGACATCTTGTAAACAGGTAATAAATTCTTCATTCACACTAATATTTTATATTGTAATCCTTAATCCTTTTGCCGTTAGTCCAACCCGATGCCCCCTTTGTTTCACAGATATTTGGTATTTTCCCATGATTTCATTCTCAGAAATTGTATTAGTTTTAAAATTCGTTGTAATTTTTCATTAATTTGTTTTCACCCTACATCTAATTTTTCTGTGTATGATGTCTTTTCATATTATATATTGTCTGGTAGATATTACGTTTAAACAGTACTACTGATGATGCATGCAGAGCACACGAAATGTACATTTAGTTTATTATAACTATTTTTGTGAAAAAAGTGTTTTGTTTTATTTCGTTACGTCTCTTTCTTTAGAAATTTTCTTCAGGTTTTTTTTCGGACAAACTTCATGAAAACAAGTCCAGAAGAGTTAAAAATAACATTGAAAAGTTAGAGCAGCCTTATTTTAGAAGTTAAGTAATTTATAATGGTGGCGTTTTTATTGATTTAAACTTTCGATGTGACTTACTAGTAGCGCAGACAATCCATTAGAAAATATTTGTATAAGGGTATGCAAACACATTTTCCGCTTTATATTTCAATAAAGAAAAGTGTGTTATTATTGCCGTTCTTGTTTGTATTACAATCAATTCACCGATATGTTCTTGTGTAAGTGACTATTCCACAATAATATGAAATAGAATATAAGTTATTAAGGCAGGCGTGTAATGAGAAATGTATTTTGAATTAGTTAGAACGAGATTCGTTAAAAGAACTTAGTTTTCGACTCGTCGACGGAGAAAAGGACTTTCTAAGAGGACTCAAAGGAAGGTGCAGGGAAAAGATATAATAGGAAATTTATCTTTAATATTGCGACCGGCGCGACGAGACACGGAGTTAGAGATACTTCGTGCGAGCCAGTTTCCTTACCCGTCTGTAATCATTTTGTGTCCCAATGTTATTCTTAAATGTCATAAAACTGATTTGCTTTATGAATAAAAAATAAAGCTGAAGAGAGTCCCTTGAAAAATACATAAACGCGCATTTTCCTATGTTTCATCTTTCGCGAACTGGACTTGTAGTTTAAAAATATACCTGTAGGAATTTTTTTTGCTATCCTCTTGGGTGTACATATAAAATTCATCCTTTTTATATATTCACGCTCGCGCAGTAATATAACAAAAATATATGGCTACTGGTGTCAGTGTAATATGGTTTGAAATGAATTTGATAAAGAAGTAATAAGTAAAAAATTCAGAAATGTAGTGAGCAAGGCGGTGGACAATTTGAGCATACTTTGTAAAGTGCATTTACTAATTCTTAAAATTGCATATCTAATCTTGTGGTTTATAAATAAATATCTATTGTGTTATTATTATTGTGTATTGTGTTACAATATGAACGTTTATTTCGTTAGATGGCATTTGACTTTTTGAACAAAATTTATAATCTAGACAATTATATGTATGTTGATATTACAAATGCTTAAGTTAGAAAATATATTTTTCCGTGCGACTCCGGATTTATTTGATTGCTCGTTATACCGTATGTGTTAAATATCATTAGGCATAGAGAATCAACGTATGAGTACATACAATGTATACGTACATGAGAAAGCCAGTTAAAGGCCAGCGAAGACCGTGACGACTGACGATTGTCTCCGATACCGATTGACTGGAAATTTTGCATTCAGTCTAGATGCGGCCGTTACAGTTTGAAAGCGTACAATAAAATTAATGTATAATGGCTCTTTATACACGCACTGAAAAGTTTCAGTTAGTAAAATGGATTTCTGCTGGCAAGCCTGCAATGGAGTGCATAAATTTGTTTGCGCTGAATTTTGCAGACCGTTCTATATCTTGCAGACAAACAATTTATAATATTATAAATAAATTTGAAACTTGTTTTTGTCTCAATAACTGTACGAAATGCAAACCAAGAGAGGTATCACCAGAAAAAACTGAGGAAAGAGAACGGCGAGATGTATTAATTTGTAGTATTGTGGAAATTGATAACACTAGATCTACTAGAAGTGCTGCCGAGGAATTGGGTACAAGTAACACAACTATTTCAAGTATTTGGAAACGTAATGGTTTAAAATGTTTCAAATATTCGAAAACTCAAGAAATATTTCCCGAGGACAATTTCTGGAGAATGGAGTTTTTTCAAGACATTATGGAAAAGATACATCGAGATGAAAATTTCGCTAAAAATATTCTCTTCACCGATGAATCAACTTTTCCATTACACGGAAAGCACAATCCTTCTGCTCTTCGATATTGGGCTTCGGAAAATCAATACCGGCATTTTGCAAATCGCACTCAGTATCCTCAAAAACTAAACGTTTGGGCAGGTATTTTAAGTGACCATTCTATAGGCCCCTATTTTATTGATGGTATATTAAATGCCGGCAAGTATCTCGAATTACTGAAAAATCAAATACCCGCCATTCAAAACATTGGAATAAATCAGGAAATCGTGTGGTTTCAACATGATGGCTGTCCAGCACATAATGCAGTGAGGGTAAAGGAATTTCAAGGAAATACTTTTCCTGACCGTCTTATTACTGGAACAGGAAACATTAAATGGCCCCCGCGATCTCCTGATCTATCTCCAAATGATTTCGTTTTGTGGGGATATCTAAAAAATATTGTTTATACCCATGAAGCTGGTAAAGCAGAAAATCTAGTTGACCTGTGAGAAAAAATAACTGAGTCTGCGAATTTATTAACTGCCGTCATGTTAGCAAATGTAAGAGCTAATTTCTACGACCGCCTAGGACAATGTCTTGCTGTTCAAGGAGGAATTTTTGAACCTCTTGTATAATTTATTATAATTTTTAGAATCCTTTTTTATTTATTTTATTAGGATTATTCTTTAATTTTCTTAGAATTACGCTTTTGTTTATGCGACGCACCGCAACTTAAAAATTTCCTGCATCTACTGAAAGAAAATTTAAATGTACTCATCGAATCCCCGATTTGCATTTAATTAATTGAGGAAAGTTTAATTAAAATTTTAGTAGCCACATCACAGACATTCGAATTGATCCATACATTTGCCTAACCCTGTATATAATATTTATTAAATTGCATTAACTTGTGTTACAACCCACGTAGGGTATCCGATATGTTTAAAGTACAATCATAAACGTGCTTAATAAAATTTATGTTTAATGGGAACTATCCTAAGAAACTAATTTCATTAACCTTAGATTGTAGCTACGTAATTAAGGTATATAGACAATTTCTACTCGTTCCAAGATGATCACCATGTCAGATGTTAGAAACCTAGTAAATCTATTTATAGCAAACACTGTCAGCGTTGAAATAATTAACGATGTGACTGCAAATTAGCTAAAATTAAATATGAATTAAGTTCATAGTTATCGGAACGTCAAGTCTAAAAATAAATCATCTAATTAAACTTAATTACGTATATTAGTTTAATTAAAGAGACTGTACATGATAATGCACGTACCCTATTAAAATATTTACTAAAATGCCATTCGCTGCATTCATCCATCAAAAGAAGTTCCCCCAGTGTCTATTTATAAATTATACCATTTCGGATTATCGATTTATTTATTAGATATGAGACAAAAGTGATGTAAGTCATTCGTTGTTATGCTGAGTTATGTTACCCGTATTGATTTTGTGCCTGTTACTTTGAAAATATGTCATTCCACATCGAAACATGTACGTTCAATTATCGAAATATTTCCCGATTTATCCAGTTGTTACGTACGAAATTGTGACATTGCTGAATAAACCTAATTTTTCTTTCGTGTTTTTTTTGTCAAGTTCTATTTTAGAACTTACGTGAACTTACATAATGTATTGTAGCATTGTGCGGAAGGTCAATCAAGATAGAATCGAAATGAAAGATATCTTGAATTCCAATGTAATTGTGTAGGATTATCTAATCGTGCTGCTTGTAATAACAAGCTACTTAATTATTACACTGGAGGATTTCTTTATAAAAGCTAAATGGTGATCTAACACTTTTAAGTGGATTAAATTCAAATTTAAGATACTTTCATCGCGACTTTTACGAAAGATTTGAAGGATACGCGAATGCATTTTATCATTAATATTAACTATTTATAATACGCCCTAAATAGTAACTTTATAAACAGAAAGGAGATACCAAGAAAACGAAGATAAATATATACATATGACCGATGGGAATCTGACGTTTTTGAAATGAACAGTACCCAGTTAGTTTTTACGGAAAATTGTATTTATTTTGACACAGAAATTTCATTTGAAATTGAATATCACCTATGCAAGTTTAAGAAAAGGTATAAAACCCGTTACTACAATTAATAATCGTATCTTAAATACATATTTCGACAACTAAGTTCTCATCATCAGTAGGTAAAACTACTAATTAAAGTGTTTAACGTGGGACACATTAAACATATATAATCGCGCACAACTTTACACGGCGTTTACGTGTACACTGAATTTAAAACGAATACACCAACTAAAATTACATCAACTTACCCCTCTTAAAGAAACGGCAGCACCATGTGTTTATTCTCACGCCATCAACCTTCTCTACCTCTTTTCTTAGAATGAAAGTAGACAACTGTATAGGATAGGACCGTTGTCCGAGTTAAATGTATTAATTTTGGTTTTAAAGATATGAATGTTTTCGTATGCGTCGAGATCTCTGGCGTTGTAGATATCTTTGACAAGTTTTAACCCTTTTACGGTCAAGTTATGATCCATGTCTAATGCATGGTTTGGAACGCTCGATTTTTCTGGTCTATTAGGTAAGTTTTATATGCTATATGTGTTCCTTAACGTGTGTTCTTTAATGTTCTTTAATGTGTTCTAAACGGGTTATTATTGGGCATTTCGTTTGGCCTATATATTTCAAATTACAGTCGCCGCAATTAAATTAGTATATATCTGATTTCTTTAGTATAGCTAAGCTTTTTGTATTAGAAAGTAAACTAGTTTCAGCCATCATGCCGAAAATAGTTTATCTGCTAATATAGAAAGTTTAATTTTACTTAGAAATGCAAAATAAATACGTCGCAATACATTAACACCAAAAATAATAAATTTTTCTGAAAAAAATACTATATATAATATTGAAACGTTAAATTAAATATTGTTTTAATTACCCGTATTATAATTACAGCCAAGAAAATAAGAAATTCCTTCTTATATATATGGTAAATTCAATTTGTTGGCGATTTAAGTTCTGGTTTTACTTTAATATATATATATATATATATATATATATATATATATATATATATATATGGTAAACCTAATCAGTAGGCGATTAAAGGTCTGTATATTACTTCAAAATATATGTATTTAAAAAACTCTACATGTTTCGGCTGTATACGCCTTTTTCAAGAGAATACAAAATATTTTGTATTCTCTTGTATTAAAAAGGCGTATACAGCCGAAACATGTAGAGTTTTTTAAATACATATATTTTGAAGTAATATACAGACCTTTAATCGCCTACTGATTAGGTTTACCATATCATACCAAGGTCACGAAGTTATTATATATATATATATATATATATATATATATATATATATATATATATATTTAAAACAACCCTACATGTTTTGGCAAATGATGCCTTTATCAAGGAATATAAAATATAAATGACAGTATATTAATGTCATACATTTGAGTTGCGATGGATGAAATTATTCAAAGATACATTCCAATTGAATAATAATAAATCATGCCTTAGTATTCTAAAATAGATAGACAACAAAAACAGGTAAACGCAAGACATGAGTTATTATTATGTATGCACCCGTGGAGCGTCTTAAGATGTAAAGCTGTCGGCATTCGCCTTTACTTTACTGTAATACACTAGCACACATATATTTACATGTAGGTACATGTGACTCTAATGCCCGCAGGCGTAGTTTAGTTACAATAGTGGGGATACATTCGTCAGTATTTAATATGTACTTAGTACGGCAGAATGAAAGTGTGGATGTACAGATTTACTCTACGGAATTGCATCTGCTCTTATAATAATTGATGCATGTATGCGCTAAAATTGAACTTAAACAAAACTATTTAAAAATTGTAACTAAAATAAATTATTAAGGAAAACTAAATAAAATTCTAATAAAAAAAAACGAAACAAATTTCTAAATGAAAAATATACAAAATTTATTTTAGCTTCTCGGGAGCATTTGCTCAGACGCACGCATCGAGATGCGAACAACGAATGTCATCCTCGCTCTCTTTCATGAGTCCTTGAATTTTGAATCGTGGTCGAAGATTGCCTCCATTTCCACTCCGTTGTTATGTATCTCCCAGGGTTGTGATGTGTTTGTGTCTGATTAATATCGTGCGTTGTTGTGTTTGTTTTTGTGCGGTCATGTGTTTTGTGTGTGCAGTCTGTGCGTCAGTCGCGTTTTTGCGTTTAAGTCGTGTGTGTTTGTTTGTTGGTCATCATCACATTTTTTTTGCGTTTCAGTTGTGTGTGTTGAATGTGTCTTGTTGTATAGTGTATTATTGTCTGTGTCTGTGTAACGAAGTGTTGTATTTGTTCGTTTGTTGAGTTAGTCGAGTGTAGTGTTATTAGCATATTGCCTAAGGCAAGTGCTAATTCGTCAACTGTGTTAAGTTTTGTCTTGTTTTGTCTTTGTGTCCATGGATTACTTGTTGGGGGTGGTGCTGGTACGTATTTAGGTTGAGGTGTGGTTTTATTTGTAGGATTGTTTGGGTTATTGGGACAGTTTATGAAAGTGGATAGATGAGGACCACTGCAGTTTGCACACTTTGGTGGGGTTGTTTTTGTCTTAGTACATAGATGTGTCGAATGTCCGTCTCCGCATTTCATACATTTGTAGTTTATGTTGCAATTCCGTTGGTGATGTCCGAAAGTCTGGCACTTGTGGCATTGTATAATGTCAGTCCGTTTGTTTAGTTGTTCTATTTTGATTGCAAGTCCGCAGCTGTCGCGTAAGTTGTAGATTGACTTGTATTGTCTCGTCAGTTCGATTAATACAAGAGGTGCTGGTATTCCGTGTTTGCCGTTCATGCGTTTAATTTTTAAAGTCGGTTATCCTTGGTCTGTCAAGTCGTCTGTAATGTCAGTGTCTGTTATAAAGGTGGGAATGCCACGCATCACCACCTTTAGTGTCTTTTCACTTCTTAATTGGAAAGTGTAATATTGTATCTGTTCGTTGTCTAGTGTGTGTTTGAGTTTTCGGTAGTCTTCTTCTGTTGTCGGTTCGATGTGTATTCCTGGTTTCACCATTTTGTTTTCTACTGTGTTAATGCTGTTTGATTTAAGTAATTGTTGTATGTATGTCCATTTGTCTTTTTCGATTATGATAATTGGTGCGATTTTGTGTTTTTTTTTGTTTCAGTTTTTGTGTTAAGTGTAGTGTGTGTCTTATCACTTACCCTGGGTGTGCTGTTCGATGTTGACGGTTGTGGAGTGTGTTCGGAGGTTTCTTCTTCCATCTTTTCCTCGGTTTTGTTTTCGAGGACGTCGTACGAATTTTTTATTTCGATTGTTGAAGTTGTTTCGTCTGTTTTCGGTTTCTTTGTGAATTTCGGGTAGATGAAGTCTTCGATTTTCTTTTCCGGATGATTCATTTTCTGTTTTCTGGAGTATTTTTCTTTTTTGGTCGGTTCGGGATCTGGTATTTCTACTTGTATCGTCGGTTGTTCTGGGTTTATAATAAATAAACTCGGTGAAGTCCGTAGTAGCTCTTGCACGCCGCTTTCGCTGTGCGTTTCGTCGATTATCGCCTGTGTTTGTTGTAGTAGTTCAGGTGGCCAGAGTTCAACAAAGTTGGGATTTAGCTTAAGGTTTGTTATATTAATAATTCGCCCGGCCATTTCTTCCGGCTTCGCTCTTGACGATATTTCGTCGTATGTTGTCTCAACTGCGATGTTGCGAGAACAGATATCGCAGTGAGAATGTTTTGGCCTCGCTCTCGACATGCCCCACTATATGAGTTAAAGCCATCCCTATCAGTATTCTTGAAAATTGTTGTACATATTGCTATGAATGGTGGTTTGTAGAGTTATTTTGCCACCATCCACAACTAATCTACACAACTAGGATACTCAGCCAGTTGATTTCCAACAATAATACTTCTTTCTTCTCAGGGTTCCAATCGGAAAAACATGGAACTGCAATATTATTTGGACGCCAGTCAATTGTTCTTGACAAGTATATATTTTTTTTTTATACAGTAGTAAAGTTATAGCAAGAATAAAACAGGATAAAATTTAAATCAATATTTAATACAAAAAAGAAAAAAAAAAAAAAACCTATCTTTATAGTATAAAGTATAGTATATAGTATAATATAGAGTATAAAGATTGTGTATTTTACAATATACAACGAGGTAAAACAATTCACTGAATATGACAGCTAAGTCAATTAAAACTTCCTCTTAATTACTTCCGATCAACTTATCTAAAAATAATAAAGTGTATTCTTAATTTCTCCCCAGAAAACCACACTGTATAATAAAATATAATGAAACACGATCAAAAATCTACCACATGCGCGATCCCATGTAACAAAAAATACCCTTGACTCCTCGTCGAATAAATTTTCACATTTATAATTTTTTATATTACATAGAAATTTTAAAAATATTCTTTATTATTTATTTCTACCAATTTAAACCCTTAACTAACAATATTGAATACAAGATAAATATTCTTATAAAATTAATCAAAATTTTATGAATTCATAAATACAAAAACTTACAGTTTTTAGGAGGCTTAGAAGACACGTTGTTTAATCTTATATAACAAATTACGAGAACTACAACTCTCTACAATATACGGGAATTTAATATAAAATACAATCAACTAATTAACACAATCAAACCATCCCGATTTAATTAAATATATATATACATATATATATTTTTCAAAGAAATACAACGTTCTTGTCTAAGGGAAAAACTTCGTCTCCCCCTCAATATAGCTCGCTATCGCTATCACATACAGACGACCTTGAAAAATCAAGTTTTTTTATATCACACATGAGACTTAAAACATATCGGATATACACATAAGTTCAAAAAATCTGTACATTCATTTTAAATAAATTTTAAATATTAAGGGAGAAATCCATAACAATATGTATATGTGTGTGAATTTGAAGTTAAATATCTACTTTTAACTACGCTATTCTATATATATATATATATATATATATATATATATATATATATATATATATATATATAATAACTTCGTGACCTTGGTATGATATGGTAAACCTAATCAGTAGGCGATTAAAGGTCTGTATATTACTTCAAAATATATGTATTTAAAAAACTCTACATGTTTCGGCTGTATACGCCTTTTTCAAGAGAATACAAAATATGAATGACAGGATATAAATGTCAAGTAATTAAGTTGCTATGGTTTAAATTATTCAAAGATACATTCTAGTAATAATAATAAATCATGCCTTAGTATTCCAAAAAATAGATAACAAGGTGTGAAAATATGTGTTGTTCGCTGCTAGCAATTTGTGTCTCCTTCTGGGTATGAACTTGTGTGTTGGTTGCTGCTGGCAGCTTGCGTCTCTCTATGGGTGCGTGGTTTTGTGTGAGAGCGTAAGTGTAGGGTTTTGTATGTCGGTGCGTTCGTGCGTGTGTTTAGTGATCGGTCGCATGAATTTAGAGAGGTCGGATAACCAGCCGTTGCGTAGGGCCGCCAACCCTTTCCCGACAACTTCTTTACAATTCCGTGCAGTACTTCGACGGTCTGACCCCCGCCTCAACGAGGCAAGGCGCAGACAGGCGAAGCGCACCCTGTACGGGGTTGCTCATCGCAACTAAGGGAACACTCTTAGTGGCTACCTCGGTCGACGATGGTCACACTTATGCCATCTTAACGTTTTCCGCCGAAGCGGGGGCATAGCACACACGTCGAACGTGTGTGTGCTGTTAACGGCAACCTAGCCAGGTTGTCGCCCAGGACCGGTCCTAGTGGTGTGTGCATTGCGCGGCGACGAGATAGCGCCGCGTAGCATGGTTCCTCACTCTTGCTGGAAAGGCGGAATGGCACCTGACTGCCCAACGGGCGCATACGTAATAATAACTCATGTCTTGCTTTTCCCTGCCTATCCCTGTTTTCTGTTTTTTGCTGATGTGGTCCTCTACTGGGTTGCAGCCTAGCATATGCGCTACAAAACTCTAGGGGGGTCTGCCCGTTGGGCAGTCAGGTGCCATTCCGCCTTTCCAGCAAGAGTGAGGAACCATGCTACGCGGCGCTATCTCGTCGCCGCGCAATGCACACACCACTAGGACCGGTCCTGGGCGACAACCTGGCTAGGTTGCCGTTAACAGCACACACACGTTCGACGTGTGTGCTATGCCCCCGCTTCGGCGGAAAACGTTAAGATGGCATAAGTGTGACCATCGTCGACCGAGGTAGCCACTAAGAGTGTTCCCTTAGTTGCGATGAGCAACCCCGTACAGGGTGCGCTTCGCCTGTCTGCGCCTTGCCTCGTTGAGGCGGGGGTCAGACCGTCGAAGTACTGCACGGAATTGTAAAGAAGTTGTCGGGAAAGGGTTGGCGGCCCTACGCAACGGCTGGTTATCCGACCTCTCTAAATTCATGCGACCGATCACTAAACACACGCACGAACGCACCGGCATACAAAACCCTACACTTACGCTCTCACACAAAACCACGCACCCATAGAGAGACGCAAGCTGCCAGCAGCAACCAACACACAAGTTCATACCCAGAAGGAGACACAAATTGCTAGCAGCGAACAACACATATTTTCACACCTTGTTATCTATTTTTTGGAATACTAAGGCATGATTTATTATTATTACTAGAATGTATCTTTGAATAATTTAAACCATAGCAACTTAATTACTTGACATTTATATCCTGTCATTCATATTTTGTATTCTCTTGAAAAAGGCGTATACAGCTGAAACATGTAGAGTTTTTTAAATACATATATTTTGAAGTAATATACAGACCTTTAATCGCCTACTGATTAGGTTTACCATATATATATATATATATATAAATATAATATTTTCGTTACCTTGGTATGATATGGTAAACTTAATAAGTCGGCGATTAAAGGTCTGGTTTATTAATAAAGTATATATATTTAAAACACTTATTAAGTTTACCATATATATATATATATATATATTGTTGTGAGTAAATTTTCTTAATTAATTAATTCTTTTCTAATAAGATATCGGTTTCAAGAATGTTATATCTTGAATGTTCAGATTTGTGAAGTATTACTTTATAGTAAGAATTTTGTAATTTTGATATGGGTTCATAATTGGTTTAGAAATCATGATACCATTATAATATTGTATGTTATATTTAATTTATGGTTATGTTTTCTTATTAGTAAATTTACTTCAACTTATTTTCGCGAGGATTTTGGATTTTTAAAAAACCAACTATGTTCTATCTTTCTTTTGAGCAAATATCTGTAAATTTTGTTATTTGTTTGACTTATGTGAACTTCATTTACAAGATTTGTAATTGAGATTACGTGGGTGGATTTTCTTATAATATTATATTTTATATTATTTTAGAAAACTTTGTATAAATTTCTTAGAATATCTGATTTATACTTTTACAAAATTTCTGATGGGAGTCTTGACGACGAAAAACATTATTATTGATATAATTTTCTGACGGATATAAAAAGATTTTTATCTGCATTTTATAAATTTAGTTTTATCATTATTCCGATTATGTACCGTATATAATATGTTTATGGACATTTATTGTACATAAAGAAGTGATATAATAAGTACTCTGGATGTATTATCCATATAAGGAGAACATAGATATGCATGTGATTACTGAAGAATAGATTTATATGAAAGGAACGCTCTTAAAGAAGAAATCATATTTCCTTTGAATTATTTTGGCATAAGAACATCTTTTCAGGAACTTAGACTGAACATAACCTGGTGGGAGATTCTGCAAAATTGTATCATAAGCATCGAAGCGACTAGGATAGTATCCAGTAGTTTGAATTAAGCAATTGACAGCCAATCTTGATGTTATAATTGGAAACTTTCCTGAGAACTTCATCCAAAAAACATAATGAAATTGCGAATTACAAAATTTAACGTATTTATCAGGTATTTAAGTGAAATTGTAATATATAAATTTGTTAAAGATATAACATTACTCGAAGTCACTTATCTATATAACATTTACTCACGTCATCTCAAACGTCATTTTACTTTGCTTTTAAATGTCAGATTTGGTAATTATATTTTGAAATTTTTAAACTTAGTCAATTTAGAACTTGACATACGGACAAGTTTTCTAGAATTTGTATAGGCAATCCATTTCATATTATTAAACGAATGTTAGCACAATATCATATTATATTACGTACATAACTTTGTTTTTTTTTAAATGTCTCATTGAATTCTTTTAATTTATATCTTGTTATAATCAATATAACATTATTTAAATATATTTCTTTACATAAATTTGACTTTTCTGTTTTATTTTATGTATTAGTAGATGTCTGTCTGCGTATCGAGAACTTGCTTCGAGACCCTTGAGATTGAGTAGTTTTCAGGCTTAATAAATATATTTATTTTTTGTATTTAATATTATTGCATTATTGTCATCAGAACGTGAGGCTTTTCTCTGCTCAGCCCCGTCGCTTTATATCAATATATATATATATATATATACCGCCTAATTCTGAGCAAACGCAACGATGCGAATGTATGAATATTTCTCCCGCTTCGAATACAAATCCCCTGAACGCGTTTAGTCAATCACAAAACAGTCTGTCGCGCAACGATTTGACAATTAATGTCACAAATTAGTGTCACCACTGTCACCCTATACGGAGTCTCTTAAGCGTTTGAATAGTGATAATGCCGCGTTATACACTAGAAGAGAAAGCCGAAATGATGAAATGGTACCACGCTGATAATTCTTATCAAAGAATACGTGACTTATTTGCCGGAGTTCCTAATGATACGTTTATTTTAGTATGCGCTGCAATAGAACTAAATTCAAATTTGACACATAGCGATATTTCCAACGATTTAGGCATATGCTGCTCTTCCGTTAACCGCATACTAAAATTAAATGGTTTTCGTAATTATAAATATTCCAAACATAATCAATTATTTTACGGTGATGAGTTTAAACGGATGAATTTCCGTTATTATATAATTAATTTCTCATTATGAACAATTTATTTTATTATCTGTAAGAGTAAATTTTTCTTTACATTACTAGAATTTAATTTAGTTTTTATTTATTTCTGAAGTTTATTTAGTTTACTATGAATAGTTTTTGTTACCTTTATTATTAAAATTTAATTTATTAAATCTCTTGATGCCTTATTTGCAATTTTCTTAACCGCTTATTAATAATTTTATTACGCTTTGTGTGACCATCGTCAGTATAACGTATTGAAATTTATTTATTATAAAATCATTACAATAACACAGGACTAAACAATTTATAGTCCTTTAATAGTAATTTGGTAATCAGATAATTTTTCTTACGCGGCTCCATAATATGTAAGTATGTATGACATATGACATCGATGTTGACACGCCTACAGCATTCAGGGGAATTCTATTTGGAGCGGGAGAAATATTTATACATTTGCATCGTTGCGTTTGCTCAGAATTAGGCGGTATATATTGATATAAAGCGACGGGGCTGAGCAGAGAAAAGCCTCACGTTCTGATATATATATATATATATATATATATATATATACATATACTATGTGGAAGCAAAATATACATATTAGTGAATATATTAACGCTTTACTATTATCATACAATGTTGCTTGATGGTTGTCGTCTGGTGAAAAGATGGTGGCCCCCCGCAGCTAGCGAATACGAAGGGCTAGGGTAACTTTCCGGGCGCGTCTGCTGAACGGTGGATGAGCCTCCGAGGTTTACTAGCTCTAAGTTGTTGGGAAGCTAGTCTCGTGAGCCCGCAGGATTCTCAGCCACACCAAGATAACGAACTTCTGCATGTCTCTCACAATGTTTTTCGCCTTCATCTCCGGAACTACAATTTTTCCAGGTTTTCGAAAAGTTCGCGTCTCATCCACCTATTATACCTATGATCAGCAGCATGAAGGTCATCACAAAATCCGGCTAACTAAGTCACATTTGCAGAAGCAGATCCCGATAAATATCGGGATCTGCTTCGATCCCGATATTTATCTCTTTTTTCGCGTTCTTTATCTAAGATGTTCATTTCAGCCGGACATGACATCTACATCACGTAAATGTATTTTGTCTCCAATGCCATAACCATCATATCTAGTGATTTTTGTGGGAAAATAAAGGGAAAATTCCAAAAGATTTTAAGTTTATCATTGGAGACAACAGGCGGTATATCTCGCTCAACTTACGACAAAATCACTCAGGTATCGATACCATATTTATGCCACAAGTGGAAGTAGAGTACTTTCAGCTCCGTGTTGTACCTGCTTATATATATAAAGGAATATAGTATTAAAATAATAATAATGATAATAATAATAATTATTATTATTATTATTATAGCATCTTAGGCGTGAAGAAGTTGCTCTCCTTCGAATTAGAAATATTCTGATCACAACATAAATCTATAGTCCTATTCACACCTTATTGAAGCTAAAAGCTACTCTATCTGCGTCTAAATAATTTACTTAAATGGTATATCATTTGTGAATTCAATATACTTTTCGTTTAGGGTTAGAAAAGATCGCTTCGAAGATATTTTAACAGCGAAAGCGATTCGAAAAGCAAAATTGGATAATGGCGACAACAAAGGGTGCGAATCCATTGTTGATCGACGTCAATTTCTTTCTTATTCGTAAACGGAATTAAGATATCAGATTAGCAAGGTAATATATATTTGAGTATTATTTATAAGGAAAAAAAGAGAAAAAAAAGGTTTCACTCAAATCGAGCAACGTAATAAATTTTTATTGAAAATTCGGAACAAATAGAATTGAAGAGGACGTAAATCTTCGAACAAAATAACTATCTCCCTCTTTCTTATCAATTAAACGAACCACCTCTTACTTTTAAAACTTTTAATTAAAAAAGATAAGATTGTGTTAATTAACGTTAAGAGAATATCTTATTTTCAGTGTATATAAAAAAAGTTTTTGTCCGCTCCGTTGTAATTAGAGTAATTGGATAATCAGTTCTTCTCGCGCGATCGAATAAGGAAATTGAAAATTAGATAACATTTATCTATTCAAAGTTTTAAGAAGTAAATATTTTTGGAAACTTACTTTTCAATAGATGTATTCTAGGGTGTAATAATCAAATATGTACATATCGAATGGCTTCTCAGGAGCGCATTCTAATACTTTCAGGAGATATGAAAAGCGTACGTTATAAATAATCAAGATACAGTCAAATTTTTATCAATAACTTGGTAGTATTATATTACCTAACCTAATTATAAGTAGAGACTGGAAAATATGCACTAAAAAGTTTGCCAAATATGCATGCAATATGCACTTAAAATATCCCTAAATATGCACTTACAATATGCAATATGCACTTATGATGTGCATTTATTTATTATGTTTTAGGAAATTAAAATTCATTTGTCGTATTTACAAATTGTATAAAATTATTTATTACAATAAATTGTCGTATTTATAAATTATATATTTATTTATTACAATAAATAACCATATATTTCTTTAAATTTTCCATAGTTAAATTATGTCTACGATCTGTAAGTATATGTTTATATTGGGAAAATGTTCTTTCAACATCGCAAGATGTGATCGGTGCATTCTTAAAACTAGGTATTAATGAGGGGCTTATATTAATGCCTTCATTAAAATTGCCATTAATTACATTATTTATAGATTTTAATGTAACAAAACCTCCATTTTTGCTTAGAATTGCGGCTAATTTTTCTTTAATTCTTTTTTCAGTCAATCCGTTGACTTTTCCAATTTTCTCTTCAATATCATTTACAATGCCAACACCATCATTTAAAGATAAATTTCTATCTTCTAATCTAGTAATTGCCTGCTCAATTATCGCAAAATTAGATTTAATATATTATAGCTGATTTTGTATTGTCGAATTATTGAAAATTACGTTACACTTTTCTATGGCAAGACTGGTTGCTGAATCAAATTGAGTTACAACATTTTTGATGCCTTCGTAATTATCGGCAAGAAACACAGCACATTTAAGCCATGTTCCCCATCTTATTAAGATAGGTTCTGGTGGCAATGGAATGCCGGCAAGCATTTCGTTATATAATTGCACTCGTAAGGGCGCTTTTAAAAATACTTTTTTGATATTACTAATTAAATTATTTACATCTGGAAACTCTATTCTAACTTTTTCAGCAACCCTATTTAAACCATGAGCCAAACAAGTACAATGGATTAAATTGGGAAAAAAAATTTTCAGACTTTGAGTTGATTTTAACATATACGAAGCGGCGTCAGTTACCATTAACAGAAATTTTTCAAAAGGTACTTTGTCGGGTAAAAAGAAATTCGCTAACGACTCATTAATAAACCTGGCTATGGTAACATGATTTGTTTTGTCTAAATTACCTACATTAATTAAATATGTCTTTTAGATTGAGTTGAACCATTTAAGGTTCCAATAATCAAATTAGCAACCTGACGGCCCTTCGTGTCGGTAGTTTCATCAACAGAGACCCAAAGAATTTGGTTTTTCAACTCCTTTCTAATACCATCGGTAACATCTTCATAAATTTAGTTGATGTATTTCTTGCTTAGAGTTGAGGAACTGGGTACATAAATGGGTTTATCATCGACTTTGCAATAAGTTTTCAGGAATTCTTGAAATATCGGATTGTCCAATTTATGTAAAGGAATATTACAACCCACAAAAAGATTACACAAATCTTTGGAAAATGCTTCTTGTGGATTCTTCGAATTATTGAGAAAACTTTCCTCCAAAAGTTGCTGCCGCGGTTTATTCAAATTTTCAGAAACCCTGTTCTGATGAAATGTTGTGTTCAAATGTTGCACTACTTGAAATTTCTTCTGGCAGATAATCTGTGTAACAAATATATATTTTTAACATTCAGTTATAATTATTATTATTAATTACTATATTACTACAAAAACTAGAAAAATAAATTGTCTGGTTTTGTAAAGTTCTCCAGTTGTTTAAATTTGATTGATTTTGGTTATTTTGATGTTTATGACCATAAAATTAAACATATCTAATAATAATTTATTATGAAATTCTTTCATTATATTTATGAACACAAAAAAAAATTCTCATAATTGTAGAACTTGTTATTGACAAAATATTTCAAAATTCAACTTACCCTTTTGTCGCAGAGTGTGCACAAAACACTTTCTTCGTCAATAATTTTTAGTGCACTGCAATCATTTATCCAATTTTTTATTAGAGATGGCATTTTCAAAAATTTTTAATTCGCTTTTCGTTCACCAAATAGCACAGACCTTAACACGTTTACGAATGAACAAACTATGAAGGAAATTAGTTCTTTTTCTTATATTGATATTAGTCGTACGGTATAATATACCTGCATTAATACCTACATTTCTGAAAAGGATTTCTTACGTAAGTTCTAATTGCTCTGTAAACCGATTATCAGTACAGTTAAATCCTATTTTTGGGAAAGTCCATCTCATTATTAATGAGATGGGTTTTTAATGAGTCATTAATGCAAAGTTGAAGGAATGCTAATCCCTTCACGTTTACACAAACAAATTAAATATCTTTAAATATCAGATTTTATTATGGTTCTTATGAAAATGGCGAATATATGCATAAATATGCAAAATAATTATGAAATATGTACGTGCATAAACAGTTATGGTAAAGTGTCCAAATATGCATTATATGCACTAAAAAAAAATGGTAAAAAATGTATTCTGAGGGTGGAAAATGGATAAGTATGGAAGGAATATATCAAAAAACAACAAATATGCATTTTGCATAAAATCCAGTCTCTAATTATAAGTTATACACCGCGTGCCGTGCCTCCAAAAAGTTTTAAAACTGATTTTTTCTATGAACAGGAAGAAATAGATGAAAACTTTATATTTATCTCCTAATAAGCTCCTTCATTATATATATGGGTGTTTGCATTTTCGTCATCAAGGTAAGAAAAGTGATAATCGGACATGCATTTTCGACACCGTCCTGAAAAGCAGACGTTACTTACACATGCATTTTCGTCACCGACCATTTTCTTATCTTATTAAGTAGGTACTTAGCAATTGAAAATGAAACGAAACAATTTATATAAAACAAGGTTGTTTATTCAAATATATATACATAGGTACAGAGCTATATAAAAAATATGTAAAACATCATTTTATGTAAAATAACAATGATATGAGAGACATTTAACTAGATGTAACCTGCTTATTTCATTGTTTTGGTATTGTGTAAGCATAGACTCAATAAATTGCTGCCTTTTTTTAACTTTACGATTGTGAATTTTTGTAGGTATATGCAAACTTTGTATTTTAATATAGGTATCTATTTGAAATTCCTTCAACTTTTCTATAAAAACAAATAAATTTGGATGATCCTTGTATAACGACTCGTTAAAATGTTTATGGAAGGATTCACACGCATTTGTTGTTCGAGTTAAGGTAGCTGAATGCTCTGCCCAGATTGAAGGCGGAAAAAGTGATTCGTCAGAGATATACGTATCAACCAAATAATCAGCATATTAACTAGTCGGTCGTCTTGTGGCATATTTGGTATTAAATCAAAGGCAAAGCATTCACCTACCTCTAATAGCCCGTTGCTTAAAGGAGTAGTCGTAATTAAGCACTTTGGTGACGAAAATGCATGTGTCATAAATGCCCCAACTATTGCGCACGGTTTATCTACCTGGTCGGTGACGAAAATGCATGTACCCATATATATATATATATATTCTAAAATGCATATATAATAGCTATTTATAAGAAAAAACGCGTTAAGTCAAATTGTATGTCATGGATGGCGTTTACATGTTGTCATAACTGTATTAGAGGAACTAAAACAGTTAGTTGGTTAAACTATATTTCATTAATTTAAATAGAAAATGTTATAAAATGATAATAGTATAGATATTCATGGCTGATAAACACCTAATTTCTGTTTCAATACTAAATGTTCCTTGTATATATTTCTAACAGGGTAATAGTTACTTGCGGTGTTATAAGATAACATATCTGTCAGATAAGCCTAGTTTTGTGTATATATTTGCCGTTTATTTTGGTTGTTTAAAAATAGTTCCTTTTAGAACTAAATTGTGTTTATTATATCAACAGTCGAAGCAATTAATTGCTTCATTATTGACTTTTTATAATTGACATCTTATAATCTTATAATTGACATCTTGCCGGCAACATATATCGGACGTGTCCTCATGGATCTGGTATGACGTACAATTGGATGTAACGCGTTTTCTTTATATGTAACCAGTTATGAAATAGGTTATTTTATGTAACGAAATGGTATATCTGAAACATGACATAGCTACACAAAATAACATTTTATAACGTATTGCATATACGATTTTATCTAATTTTGACCAAAACATAGTTTTATAATTTTCCAGTTGATCTGACGTTAACCGGCATAACTAATTTCCTTAGAAACGCCGTACGAAATAAGTCACATTAAATTAGTAATGACAGTTTTCATGCTACTGATAATAATTCATTTGACTTGACGGGTGTTTGTTAATTTAAGTATAAATATTTATTAATTTTCACTTAATTATTATTTGTTAATTTCACCTTGGATACGGCTACCATAAACACGGTCATATCGTCCGTGGGCGTTATAATCGGGCGATATGGCTCATAACGCCCGGTAATTTATTCACCGTTTTTAATGTTGTGTGAGTATAAATAAGGCCCGAGAAGAAAGGATATACATTTTACAGAACTAATAATTTGAATTTTTAAGAAAGTCTAAAGAAAGAAGCAGAATTTTAGCATTCTTTATTAAAAAAAAATTAAGAGTGTCTAAACATTGACAACTTGAAAACTTCAAAGTGTCAACAACTGCCATTTAAAATAAAATTAAGGTTAAATCGTTGATTCAAGGAGACAATGTTAGATGCGTAATGATATGTAACGACTGTCAACGACATGACAGTTGACAGAAATCTCGGAACTTTTCCAATGTAATTTGAATTTTCCGCTTAAGAAATTAATTTTTCGTGAAAAATAAAATCTTGTATAAGCCACTGGCGTTATGGGAATTATATTGCTTTTGGTCGACAGTCGTCCCTCGGGCCAGAGGCCCTCAGGCTGAATTAACGGCGACTTCGGAGCAATATAATACCAATAACGTCCTCGTTGCATAAATAACTATTTTTATTATTCTCGGCTGTTGTTGCAGATACTTCTTGGTGAAACATTTTAACTTCATACAGTAAATAATAAAAATAAATTAAAACACTTGGCTTGTTTCACTATGAGATTTATTTAAATACTCTAACAATTGTTTCGGCTGTTATGCCATTCTCAAAGAGATCTATAAATCTAACTTAAAGACTATCGCACTTGTTCTTATATGTTGTCTGTTCTTGTGTGTAGTGGGGGTGGTATTATATTGTGTATTACGGTGTCTATAAAGGGTGTATTGGCATATTCTATCTGTGTGTTGGTGATTAATAGATTTTGTTTTTTCGCTATTTTTATTTCTAATATTTCTAGGAGGTCCAATCTCTTGCTTTTTGTGATATTGTGTATTAATTCGCAGTTATCTATATCGGGGAAGTGGTTGAGTTCTATACAGTGTTCGGCAAAGCCTGTATTTTTCTCACTATATAAAATTGACTTTTTGTGTTCTTTAACTCTGTTTTTAATGGCTCGTCCACTTTGGCCGATATAGATAGCTTCACAGTCTTTACATTTTAATTTATAAACACCTGATTGGTCCATTTTATCTCTTTTATCTTTGTTGTTGCTAATCATTGTTCCTAAATTTGTTTTATTTACCCAGCTTATTTTGATATCTAATCCTTTTACTATTCTGTTTATTTTATTAGTGAGTTGTGGTATGTATGTAATTTTGTGCCATCTTTGTATATTTTCTGTTATTTTCGGGTATAGGTATTTGTTCTTATTATTTTGTATTTCTTTACGTTTTAACAGTTTATCTACGATTTTAGGGTCATATCCATTATTTCTTGCGATTAATTTAATTGTGTTTATTTCTGTATTAAAATCTGTCTTGCTTAATGGTGTGTTTGTGGCTCTATGTATATAACTATTGAATGTTGACATTTTTATTTTCATCGATTGTTTCGCATTTGCATGTAATATGTTGTCTGTAAAAGTGGGTTTTCTGTAGATTTCGAATGTAAGCTTATTATTATGTCTGTTTATTGTAATGTCTAGAAAGTTTATTTTCTTGTCTTTTTCTGTTTCTTTTGTAAATTGTATCTTGTGGTTTATAGAATTTATTACTTTTAGGAACTCCGTTAATTGCCTATCTGTACCCTTCCATATGCAAATTACGTCGTCTACATATCTGGCCCAGAAATGGACTTGTTGAATTAATACCGTGTTTTTCTTGAATAGTTCTTCTTCGAATTTATTCATGTATATTTCTGCTAATAGCGGGCTTAACGGATTTCCCATCGGTAATCCTTCTATTTGTGTGTATGTTTCATTGTTGAATTTGAAGTAATTCTGATTTAGACATAAATTTAAAGTTTCTTTAATTTCTCGTTTATCTGTACCAATAAATGAAATAAAAAAGATAATTGACATACACATTAATAACAATAAACTTAATGACACAGATAAACGAGAAATTAAAGAAACTTTAAATTTATGTCTAAATCAGAATTACTTCAAATTCAACAATGAAACATACACACAAATAGAAGGATTACCGATGGGAAATCCGTTAAGCCCGCTATTAGCAGAAATATACATGAATAAATTCGAAGAAGAACTATTCAAGAAAAACACGGTATTAATTCAACAAGTCCATTTCTGGGCCAGATATGTAGACGACGTAATTTGCATATGGAAGGGTACAGATAGGCAATTAACGGAGTTCCTAAAAGTAATAAATTCTATAAACCACAAGATACAATTTACAAAAGAAACAGAAAAAGACAAGAAAATAAACTTTCTAGACATTACAATAAACAGACATAATAATAAGCTTACATTCGAAATCTACAGAAAACCCACTTTTACAGACAACATATTACATGCAAATGCGAAACAATCGATGAAAATAAAAATGTCAACATTCAATAGTTATATACATAGAGCCACAAACACACCATTAAGCAAGACAGATTTTAATACAGAAATAAACACAATTAAATTAATCGCAAGAAATAATGGATATGACCCTAAAATCGTAGATAAACTGTTAAAACGTAAAGAAATACAAAATAATAAGAACAAATACCTATACCCGAAAATAACAGAAAATATACAAAGATGGCACAAAATTACATACATACCACAACTCACTAATAAAATAAACAGAATAGTAAAAGGATTAGATATCAAAATAAGCTGGGTAAATAAAACAAATTTAGGAACAATGATTAGCAACAACAAAGATAAAAGAGATAAAATGGACCAATCAGGTGTTTATAAATTAAAATGTAAAGACTGTGAAGCTATCTATATCGGCCAAAGTGGACGAGCCATTAAAAACAGAGTTAAAGAACACAAAAAGTCAATTTTATATAGTGAGAAAAATACAGGCTTTGCCGAACACTGTATAGAACTCAACCACTTCCCCGATATAGATAACTGCGAATTAATACACAATATCACAAAAAGCAAGAGATTGGACCTCCTAGAAATATTAGAAATAAAAATAGCGAAAAAACAAAATCTATTAATCACCAACACACAGATAGAATATGCCAATACACCCTTTATAGACACCGTAATACACAATATAATACCACCCCCACTACACACAAGAACAGACAACATATAAGAACAAGTGCGATAGTCTTTAAGTTAGATTTATAGATCTCTTTGAGAATGGCATAACAGCCGAAACAATTGTTAGAGTATTTAAATAAATCTCATAGTGAAACAAGCCAAGTGTTTTAATTTATTTTTATTATTTACTGTATTTTTATTAGCTAAATATTTCGTTGTATCGTACGAATAAAAATGTTGGATTCAGATTCAAACGGACTACCAAGCGATATAGAAGAGGCCGCACGAAGTGCATTATCGACCGTGATTCTATAAAAGTCGAAAGTCGGTACCATTTGGCTTACGAAGAATTTCGGTAGTGGCTTGAAGACAAAAAAAACTAAATGAGTTAATGAGATGGTTTTATTAGCCTATTTCAATGGAAGAAAGAATCAAAAAGCTTCGACATTCTGGACTCTTTATTCCCTGTTGCAAAGTGAATTGTCTTTGAAGAAGAATATTGATATTGCAAAATATACCAGTTTACATGCATTTCTAAAACGACAAGCAGAGATACCATGCAAAAAAGTCTGATATCTTGTCAAAGAAAAACGTCTCCCGGTTTATGACAGAAGCTAAGGATAAAACATATTTAATGATAAAGGTCGCATTGATCGTTGGAATAGTTGGTGCTTGTCGAAAAAGTGAGTTAACCTTTCTACGCGTGGGAGATATTTTAGATGAGTTTTCATAATTTGTAATAAAAATTCCTAACACAAAGTACCGCGGGAATTTGTGATCACTGAAGGAAATATTGAAGGGAAAAATTTTCTTTGATCTTATTGGAAAGTATGTTTCTTTGCGTCCACGAAACGTTAAACATGATAGGTTTTTCGCAAAATGTAGCATTAATATAATCGGTAATCTACCGAAGAGTTTTGCTAAGTTTTTGAAACTACCAAATCCTTTCTTATTTACCGGATTTAGAAGGTCGTCGGCTACCTTTTTTAAGGGCCGCAGACAAACCGAGAGCAATTTGGAAGATTATCATTAGAGAATGTGGAAATAAGTCAAAAGGCACAGTGAAACAGACGCTATTACTTTAACAAGCAAGCAGTTTAATGAATATTTTACTGATTTTGGCATGCATGAAGAAGATGAATTAAACGTGGATGAGCATAATGCGAGTGCAACAGAGACATGCTTGTTTAGACCTGTTATGTCCTCGGAGATAGGGCCTCATTGTAACCAATCTTAATAATAAAAAAAGCGAATGATATATTTTTAACATCACCACCAGCATAATAAAAGAGCATTAACAGAAATAATAGAAGTTCTGACTGACATTATCAATATGTGTTTGCAGGAGGGAATATTTCTTAGAGAACTAAAAGTTGCTAAATGTATTCTATTCCAATACACAAAAAAGGTTGCAAGAATGCCATGTGAAACTATCGGCGTAAATCAATATTACCTATCATATCTAAAGTTTTCGAGGTAGTAATCAAAGGGAGTTCTACCCTTTTTGAAAAACGCGACCACTTAGAGGAACAGCAGTACGGTTACAGGTCAAATAGATCAACACAGCAAGGGCAATAGTGTTGTGAGTTGGTTATGTGCGATCTCAGCAGAGCCTTTGAAAGCATTCCTCATCGCAGACTGCTAGACAAGTTATACAGCTATGGAGTTAGAGGTGTCGCCCATGAATTACTACGATTTGTACCTTCAAAATAAATGACAAGCGGTATGGTGGCAAAGCTACACTTTTGAATTCCGAGAAGTAAATTGTGGTGTTCCACAGGACGCGATACTGGGACCTCTTTTATTTATCATTTACATTAATGATTTTCCTCCTACCTTGAGCTGTGATACTTACTTGTATGCTGACGGTGATAAAAGGAAATACCAACAGCTTAAGTAACAAAAGAGAAGCTGAAATGGATAAAGTTAAAACATGGTTCTCGAATAATAAATTAAAATTGAACAACGACAAGACGAAAGTACTTACCTCCCAACGCGCCTGTATCAAACTGGAGACAATGCGATCTTTTTGAGACAACATATGAATGAAAGGCTAAACCGGAACGATCACGAAAAGGCATTGTGTAGTAGATTGACTACAGCAATTTACACAATAAGACAGATGAATAATGTTGTTTCCTCCCAAACGGCGAGGTTGGTCTATTTCTTAAATTTTCACAGTCTCGCATCGCACGGCATAATCATATAGGGAAGCTGCTCTGATGTACAGAGTATTTTAGTACTGTAGAAGAGGGCTATTAGGGTGTTGTGTGGTCTACAGCGTGGGGACTGTTGCAGGAACTGGAGCGCATACTTACCATCATAAGTGTGTACATTTGGGAATGTGTGAGGTTTGTGTATGCGAACCAACACCGTTTTGAAGCAAGTTCAGCTCATCGCGAATATGGCACACGATACAAGGACGCGCTAGCGATCTCATAACATCGCCTTAAAGTGATAGAGCAAGGTATCGATTACTGGGGATCCGAAGCTGTACAATCGACTTCCTAGTGATATAAAAACTTTAAATACAATTAAATTTTCAAGAAGGGTTAAGCAACTCCTGTTATAACGTTTTTTTATACAGTTGTGGAGTATCTTGGTTGTGTTTTTTAGCTTGTTGCTTCCGGTTTCTTCGTGTCGGCTTTTCTAGGTTTTTTCTGTTTTATGGTGTATATACATATTGCTGTGGATTTTTCATCAGAAAAATACTGAAAATTACGCGATATATTTGAATGTTTTAAAAATGTACATTTATATGTGACATGACTGTATATTGAAAATGTTTATAAATTTTGCGTTGAATATTTGTCATGTTTCGAAGGTTAACAAGAAAAGAAAGAAGAAAAACTTGTTATCAGAAGATTTCATGTAGAGGTCGAAGTTGAAAGAGGAGATGACTTTAGGCCATTGAACGAAGAGGTGCGAGTTTCGTGATATATTTTTAAATATTTAATTATTTCGGTTTTTTGAATTGATTGCAAGTGATTTATAGTTGTTATTTAGATATTAAATTCCCGATATTTTGATGATTAAATTGCTTTAGCGCCTTTTCGTGAAAGTCTCCATTAGTTTTGTAAGTATTTAAAATTTTATGACGTCATAATTATATTTCCATTGTATCAAAGCAAATAGTTAAGAGACTTAATTATTAGGCATACAGATAATACAGCTTGTATTAAAATTCTTCGTTATACTTTTATAGATGAAAATTTGTTCGATTGGATTCAGGTTTTTTTTTTGTGTTTGTCAAGGCATATGCGTAGTTTTTGTTCGCGTATCAGTATCTGATTATATTTAGTGGTTTTCTTTGAAGAATTTACTATAAAGCTTCATTATTTTTAGATAAGTTTGTTCGGAGTCATTAAGGAGGACGTTTTCCATTAATTTAGCGGTCAATTGTCAATGAATGTTTTTACCTCCTGTATCTTTGTTATATGATACATATGATCTTTATACTTTGTAAAGATATATTTTTTTATTTTTGTATTAATATATAAAATTTTTATTTAAATTTTTAACTTGCGTTCGCTTTATTTACTCATTCCAATATTGCTAATTAATTTATACCTATATAAAAGAATATATTTAAAAGAAACTTAAAGAGAGATTAGTTCAAACTTAACTTATATAAAATAGATAAATAAATTTTTGTGTACAAGTGTACTGGCGCTCAACTCATATTTTAGACACGTCTTTCCTAAGTGGAACCCGAGAAGTTAGAGGTCTCAGATTTGAAAATTCACCGGCTGAGAAAACTTAGTTGTGGATGATGGCGTGCTAAATTATCAACCCACTATTCATAGCAATATGTATTTGTTTGTATTGTTAATCTTTTGTATTGTTACTTTAATGACGTGTTATACCATATAGAACTGGGGTAAGAGAAAGGCGGGGAGATAAACGATACCCCACCAGTACACTAGATAAGAGAAAAGGGACGGTTATAGCACCAGGCGCGAGGCGTGTCTGTGCTCAGTGTGATCAGATACGTTGACGATAGATGTGCAGAGTAATTATACGTAAACATCGAATGTATGGTAAAATATACATATCTAAAAAGAAACTATATAACTCATATGTTTATTCTTTATCGTACCATAGAATTTCTTTTATGGAATTAAGCGTCTGTTTTCTGGGAATATTTTTAATTTTTCTCTTCAAGTGCAGCATTTTTTTTAGTTACGTTAGCATAGTTTAAAATTTTTTTAATGTGTTTATCTCTTCCTTGATGTGGCGTTTGTACATAACCGAAATTTAATTATGTATGCAATCACAGGTTTGTGCTATTTATAAATCCACAGTTTTCTTTTTCGTTTTGGTGGAATTATGCGTTTCTCTGAATATTTTTTTTTATTGCAAATAGGATAGACATTTATTCGTTTACTACAGGGAGCGTTAATTTCTTGAAACCTTATTTACCTGTGTAACTTTTCCTTGGTTTCTCATGCGTATTGTCAATTTCAATTGAAGATTATATCGAAACAGCTATAACGTTATATATTATAACAAAGTGATAAAAAGTATTTTTTATATTTTAAATCATAAGACCAACTTCGCTGAAACAGGGCTCGTTTGTTATTAAAATACCTAATCACTTTTTAAATAACTATTACATTCCTAACTTACTACTACCAATGATATATTTCAATAACAACTGTAACTGATCTAGAGCTAGTAAATTCCTACTTTCTGCGCTAAATATTTTAACAGTTCCGTGTTGGGTAGATACGGAAATTATTTATTTACGGTGTCGCCATCAGTAATAAATTATATTGAAAACGATAAATAAAGTAAATAATTCATTCGCAAAGAATGTTTTAAGCATGCGAATAGTTGAAAGAAAATAATAAATGAAAGGAAAGATAGGCTTTTAGATGCTATTTGGTTAACTTAAAAAATACTAAGGATTAAAATAAACTAAAGTTAATTCAAAGAAAAATAAATTAACCGGAGAGGATAATTAAAAATAGAGAATAAAGAAAACTAATGAAGACAAAACAATGTGAGGTACGGTTAAAACAAAACAAATCGACCGATAGGTCGATACTCGCGTGTTCAAATGTACAGTTGATAAAGTATTTATTTGCAGTTCGCACTGCTCAAACTTCGAGCGGCGAATTGTACTTTATCTCTTTCTAACATACCTAAATACGCGCTGTAATACTACACACGTTAGTCATTTTATAGTATTCCTCTGCCTTAAATTTGGCCTTGAACTGATAAGAAATATTTTATGAACTATAGATAAATCATTCTTAATCATCATTCTGTTGGAGAAGAGACACATTCAACAAAACATGACTACCTTGCTATCTCGCAGTAATTATTAAGACAGAGCGTGAAGGAATATTCAGCGCTGTCTATATAATAACCGCGGAACTAACAACGTGTTTTTATAGTCGGTAACCACCGTATCTATAAAATATTATATAGACAGCGCTATAGACATACGTACCTACGTCTTTGGAGAAGATACATTCAAAAATACATATATGAACTTGTATTGTGTTCTTCACACCCCATTTTTAATAATATTTTATATTATTAAAAATACTTTTGTATTATACAAAATTGATGAGGTTTTACCCACTCCAGTATGTTTCAAATTAAGTTGTTATATACGCATTCGGTTCACGCCGACAAGTAGTGAAGACACGATAATACAGTTTTTATAGATACGGTGGTTATCGACTATAAAAACACGTTGCTAGTTCTGCGGTTATTATATAGACAGCGCTGAATATTCCTTCACGCTCTGTCTTAATAATTGCTGCGAGATAGCAAGGTAGCTATGTTTTGTTGAATGTGTCTCTTCTCCAACAGGGGCGTACCGACGATCATGTAGAAATGTGAAATACGTATCAACGTCTTTGGAGAAGATACATTCCAAAATACATATATGAACTTGTATTGTGTTCTTCACATCCCAGTTTTAATAATATTTTATATTATTAAAAATACTTTTGTATTAAAATCATTCTATCATGTATACCTTATGAATAGAGCTGAGGATGTTTGCGGTACGGCAGGACCGTATGTAGTGCATCCCCACATTTAACTATTTATCTAAATATTCTCTGAAATGATTTGCCGGATCTCATAAATTAATAGAGTGATATTTTAGTATGCACTGAATATTGTTATTATACAAAATCATAATAGCCATTTGTATTTATGGATCATAAATAATAATACGCATGTATTTGTATTTGGTTGTGAATTCAATTTAAACTTAAAACGAATCGTAATATTTTAACGACAAGCCGTCCTTACAATACATGCATTCGAGACAAAGTGTGCAACTCTACGAATAACTTCCATAATTGATCGAAAATGGACATTTTGGAGCTGAAGTAAAGCCCCTATTCTTAGAAAATTTTATTACTGTCGTTAAGAACTATTATTATAAACAACAAAGGCCTTTTATTAGTGTTGAAGTTTTAGTTATTTATTTAGTTTATTACTATTTATTATATTATTTTTATAACCAAATTCAATAAAAGCTACGAAAACAAAAGAAAGTTATAACTTCTAACTTCATTCACCTAGTTCAAGTAGGTAGTATATATAAAATATATGCAAAATATGTGCTGCCAGGCTTTGAAAGGCTGTGTGACAAGATTTTAATAAATCGAGGTTTCTTTTGTTTTCGTAGCTTTTATTGCATTTGGTTATAAAAATAATATAATAAATAGTAATAAACACAGCTTCTAATCTAGTAATATATTATCAGAATGTGTTTTTCTGGATTTTAGTTAAATTTACACCTTGTTTTAGAATATTGTGAATGAACACTTTACAATTGACTACTTACAACATGGAAATTCAATGAAACTAAAACTTCAACACTAATAAAAGGCCTTTGTTGTTTATAATAATAGTTCTTAACGACAGTAATAAAATTTTCTAAGAATAGGGGCTTTACCTCAGCTCCAAAATGTCCATTTTCGATCAATTATGGAAGTTATTCGTAGAGTTGCACACTTTGTCTCGAATGCATGTATTGTAAGGACGGCTTGTCGTTAAAATATTACGATTCGTTTTAAGTTTAAATTGAATTCACAACCAAATACAAATACATGCGTATTATTATTTATGATCCATAAATACAAATGGCTATTATGATTTTGTATAATAACAATATCCAGTGCATACTAAAATATCACTCTATTAATTTATGAGATCCGGCAAATCATTTCAGAGAATATTTAGATAAATAGTTAAATGTGGGGATGCACTACATACGGTCCTGCCGTACCGCAAAGATCCTCAGCTCTACTTATGAATATTAGACAAACGTAAATACGGAACAGTTTTAGAAACGCGCATAGAAGTCTACGCGTATCTAAGATAAACAGCAAATATTGTAATAAGAACGTATAATCTTCGTTCGCCTTCAAATCAAATTGATTCTCCTGAACTGTCCTGCGTGTAATTATACGCCTATAATTATTATTGTAATATTTTATTAATGTTTTCATCTACTTTGAATCATACCCTTATTCCCAGGCAAATACAATTTAAAAACCTTAACATTTTGTTTAAGCAACACTTTTCGAGCATATCTATTACATCTGCATCCTCATTTCTTTTGGTTCTGCTGTAATACTTAACTAACAGATCTAATTATGTATGTTTATTACAATGACTATAAATCTTTTGAATATTTTCCTTCATCGGGTGTCCCACAAGCATATCATTTGGGACCATTGTTGTTTGTTCTCTTTATCAATGACTTATTGACGTCTTCGTCGCGTCTGAAAATCTAAGTCTCGATTAGGACACAGGATTATTTACGTCACTTGCAATATAATATGTATTGATACTCAATGGTGGTCTAACTACAAATTGGGGTAAAATAGTAACGAGTGCTGTTTTGTTTCTTATACGAAAAATGGTACATTCTATTGCATCAGTATATTACATTAATGACTACAATCTCGAGAGAAATCATAATGTAAATTATCTAGGGGTTTTATTCGATTCCAGCCTAAGCTTTGCTTCACATATAAACAACAACTGTGTTTGTGCATCCAAAGCTTTGGATTTTGTATTACGGATTCTTTAAAAGCTTGTCTTTGATAAAAATGTTAGACTTTAGTTTTGTTGTCAGAAAACTGGAATATGCTTAACCGTACGGTTACCACATTATATTTATTTGTAATTGTTAATGGAAAATTAATATTATCGGATTATAACGGTCACATCTAGAGTAGATGGCGGTTGCAGTCAATATCATAAATTAGACGGTGTGTAACAGAATAGATACGTTGCTCTTATAATTCAAGTAAATTGTTATGTATATTTCAGCAGCCAATTATTCACTATTTATCAGATATAATATGTTTAGTGTTAAATATTTGCTATATTTTATATATTTTTCAATTATATGTAGGTATAGTTCTTCAATTTGTCGTGTTACAGTTAACCGTTGGAAAATAAAGACTACTATTATTATCATCTGCAATTCCGCTCACACATATTTAGTTTAGTTACGAGTATAAGATCCTTTCGTAAGTTTTCGGATATGGAGATACTGGAGACACATTTTCAAATAGTGGTCGTTACAAACTCGAATATGCATCGGTAATTTTGGTATTTCTGCTACATTTATCAACCTTGCTAATAAAGAAAATTCAAAGGAGATTCTTAAAATATCCATCACTTACAGAATCTGTAATTTACTCTCCAAGGGGTGTTGACTAGTAAGATTTACTGTCAAACTCTGATTTTTTCGAATTTTATGGTGAAGCTAGTGAACAATAAAACAACATAATTTGAAACATACTTGAGTAAGTAAAACCTACCAATTTTGTATAATACAAAAGTATTTTTAATAATATATAATATTATTAAAGATGGGGTGTGAAGAACACAATACAAGTTCATATGTATTATTGAATGTATACAAAATTGGTAGGTTTTACTTACTCAAGTATAATGTATAGAATTCACGGTTGGCTCTTGGTGAAACATAATGAATAATTTACTAAATAAAACACTTGGTATATTTGTTTCATATTTGTTCAATTACTCAAGTATGTTTCAAATTATGTTGTTATATACGTATTCGGTTTACGCCGACAAGTAGTGAAGACACGATAATACAGTTTTTTTATAGATACGGTGGTTACCGACTATAAGAAACACCACGGTTAGTTCTGCGATTATTATATAGACAGCGTTGAATATTCCTTCACACTCTGTCTTAATAATATCAGCGAGATAGCAAGGTAGTTATGTTTGTTGAATGTGTCTCTTCTCCAACAGGGGCGTATTGACAATCATGTAGAAATGTGAAATACGTATCTACGTCTTTGGAGAAGATACATTCAATAATACATATGAACTTGTATTGTGTTCTTCACACCCCATTTTTAATAATATTATATATTATTAAAAATACTTTTGTATGAACAATAAAATGTAAATACTACAACCTCTAAATACGGTACTCGGAACAATGTTGTTTTCTTTACAACCAGAGTTAGACCAAACGTCCTCGCCAGGGCATCCCTCAATCATATCGGAGGACACGCCAATAAATTGGTGTATGGGTGTCGCGTTTAGTGATAACGGAACAAAGACGTGTTTGCTGCCAAATATTGATGAATAATTTAGATATTTCTAAATGCAATAGATTTCTTGAGCGATTTGTTATTTGTGACGAAACATTGGTTCATCATTATACACCAGAATCTAAACAGTCGAAGATGTGGACCAAACGAGAAGAACCAACTCCAAGGAAGGCCAAGATAGTTTTATCGGCGGGAAAGTTGATGGCATCGGTATGTTGGGATGCAAAAGGAATATTGTTGATGGACTACCTTCAAAAGGGTAATATCGTAAGCGGCAAATATTACGCACATTTTCTACATCGTTTGAAGACAGCTATCACTGAAAAGCGTCCAGGAATTACTAAGAAAAAAGTGCTACTTCCCCATGATAATGCATCTATATTTCCCAGTACGGTTTATGTAAAAAAAAAATTGAAGGATTAAGATTTGAATTAGTACCCTACCTCCCATATTTGCCAGGCCAAGCACCATCTGACTTACATTTATTCCCTAAATTACACTTTAACTACCGTAGTGCGGTCACACAGACCGCTGCGAAATTGTATTTTCTTGGAAATTGTCTCCACTTTAATATAGCGCAATGTGCGTCTCATTACCTTCAAATCACTCGATCGTCAGTTTACATGTAAACGTTGAACTTGATTGGTGAACTTATATCTTACAAGAGTGAGATTAAAATTTCGACGCGGTCACCGTGACCGAACTACGGCATTAGTGTAACTATTTTAATTTTGTCTACGTTTTTATCGTGTGACTTTTGACTATGAGCAACTGTTCTAGTTCATCATACGGTGATCCAGACATTGAAAATACTTTCCTAAATTGGATTAATGAAGCAGATGGCGAAAATAGTGATGACGAAAGAGTCGATGAAGATTATTAGGAAGTAAGTGATCATGGGTCAGCTTCAGAAGCAAAGGCAGATAGTGAAGATGAAGCGGAACGAATGAGGAGATGCAGAGTGAAAGTGAAGAACAGCATCAGCTAACAACTCAACAAATTTCTATGGGAAAAATCGTTACAAATGGTCATCAGAAAGTTTTATATCTCGAACATAATATTGTAATGCAACTTCCTGTTATACGTCCATCGGCAAATTAGGGTAACAAAGCCGATCCAGTTACTTGTTGAAACATGTTATTTTCGGAAGATATACTGCAAGTTGTGCTGCGGTGGACCAATATAATGTTACAGTGTATAAGAGTTAAGTATGAAAATGGACAAAGGTCTGAACTTCAGGATTTAGACATGACCGAGCTACCCACTTTTTTGGGCTGATTATTTTATACTGCCATATTTATTTCGAATCATGAAAAAATTGAACGGATCTTTGCTACCGATGGAACTGGGCGCGAAATATTTCCTTGTGTAATGAGCAAAAATAGATTTTCAACCTTGCTTATTGCTTTGCGTTTTGATAGTCCTGAGGATAGAGCCGTGAGATATCAGGGAGACGCATTGCCACCGATTTCAGAAATTTTTAATAAATTTTTCACAAACTCACAAAATTTATATTCTCCTGGCGGAACTATGTGTATAGAAGAAATGCTGGTTTCGTTTAGAGGCAAATGCAAGTAGAAAATATATATACCAAATAAGCCTTGTAAATATGGCCTGAAGATAATGTGCCTAACTGATGCACGAAATCATTACTTCTATAATGGTTACGTTTATTGGGAAAAAGATTCTGATGGAATTAGTTTTACAGATGAAGAGAAAAGACACTCAAAGCCTTCGCAGTCTGTTCTCAGACCAACTAAACTAACTAAATTAACTAAATTTAGAGAACCAATCGCAACGTAAATGCTGACAACTGGTTTACGTCAGTAGAATTAGCCGAAAAACCGAGAGAAAGAGGCCGGACATATGTGGGAACGATAAAGAAATATAAAAAAGAAATACCCCCAACCCTTTTTACCAAATAGAAATCGAACTGTTGGATCAACTTTATATGGTTTTACTCAAAACACGACACTAATTTGTAATGTGCCAAAAAATATAAGGCCGTTGTACTTATTTCTATAATTGACCATTAAAAGGCCACTGATAAGGAGACGGACAAACCAGAAATAATACCGTTTTACAATCTAACCAAGGGAGGTGTTGAGAGCTTGATAAAAAGTGTGCAAGTCGCCGCACACAAAGATGGCCGATGGTTCTTTTTTTCGTCTGCTTGATATAAGTGGTGTAAATGCTCACGTTCTACATCAGTCATTTAAGGATTGTTCTAAGATAAATAAGACAGATTTCTTAAAACAGCTTGCAAATGGTTTAGTACGCCCTCACCTTGAAAGAAGATCAAGAAATGTTCATCTAAAACGTGAATTGCCTGCCACCATACGAAGAATTATAGGTATTTCTGAGGAAACTCCCGAAGCTACAGGGGAGGAAAAATTAGAAAAGCGTAACATGTTATACCTGTCCCTCGAAGATTAAAATAAAGACTTTTTACTTGTGTATATCATGCCATAAACCGACTTGTCTGCAATGTACTTCAAAACTGTGCAAAAATTGTAAACATAATTAAATGTTTAGCTCCAGTAATCTTTTGCCAGTTTATTTTTTATTTAAATAAGTATATTATTGAATAAAAAATTTCAAACCCTTACTACAATAGAATTTAACAATTCTATATACGTATTTCGACAACCACGTTGTCATCTTCAGTAGAAAAAGCAGTCTAGCACTTGAAAGCACAAAAAACACACAACACTTACTGAGCGCTGTATTGTACGGCTTCTCGTTTAACACTAAATTTTAAAATTTAAAAAACCTGAATACTACAGAACTTACCTCATTGGAAAAACCCTACTTAAATACGTACATGGATTAAGAGACCATTAACCGATTAATGATTTATTCTATAAAGGCCCTTTAGAAAATTACAATAGGGGATACCTTAATTTAATATCCATAAAGAAACCATATAAACTCATCTTAAATTATATATGTCAATTTGAACTTAATATTAAATCATAATATCTGTTAAAGGCTAATGTTGTAACGAATCGAAATTTAAAAAATTACATAGAATTAGATTAATTTGATAATGGTTTTCTTATCTTTTTTAGTTTAATAACATCTAACTGTCTATTAACTCGAATAAACATGAACCTGGTATAGGACCCAAATCTGCATTAATTACGTTATTCCTATTTTTAAAGATAAAAATGCTCTCAAAACTATCTAATTCGCGGAGATGTTACGTTGTGACCTGATTCAAGAATATGTCGGGCAACACTTGATTTTTCCGGCCTGTTGAATCTCATATGCGAAACATGTTCTTTATAACGAGTTAGAATCGAACGGTTTGTTTGGCCGACATATTTCTTATCACAATCCTTACAATTTATTTCATAGATTCCAGATTTATTGTTTACTTCAACTTTGTCTTTCGCGTTGCTTAAAAGAGATTTCAAGGAGTTATTCGACCGAAATGCTACTTGAAGATTATACTGTCTATAGGTTTTTTTTTTAAATTTTTCGTAGTTTCGTGAAACGGTAAGCTAATAAATTTTTTGCTCGAATCAATTTGAGGTAGCAAACATGTGGAATCCTGAATTGTTTTTCTTACTTTATGTTTTCTAACTAGCTTGTTTATTATTTCTGAATCGAAACCGTTGTAACTCGCGATGTTCTTAATTAAAGTTAATTCCTTTTCAAATCTATCCTTTGTCACTGGCATGCTTAACAAACGATTGATAAGAAAATTGAAGGAGGCACTCTTGTGCTGAAAAGTATGGTTTGAATCTGCGGCTATAAATCTGTTGACGTTGGTTTTTTTTCGGTAAATATAAAACTCTAAGTTTTTGTCAATCCTAATTACTAAGTTATCTAAAAATTGTAAACATCCGTTGTTTTCCTTTTCAACCTTGAATTTAATACTAGGAAATTTTGAATTTAATTCTGTTACAAAATGATCTAAGTCACACTTGTTGATATCAAAAATTGCAAACACATCGTCTACATACCTGACCCATATGTTTGGAAAATATCTGGCCGTCTTTTTAAACTCAATTTCAAAGTGACTCATAAATAAATTCGCGATAAATGGAGATAAGCAATTACCCATGGCTGTACCCTGTTGCTGTTCAAAGAACTTGCCTTCGAATCGGAAGCAATTTTGGGCCATACAGAGGCCTGTTAACTGCAAATACTGTGAAGTAAGTCAGACAAATATTTTAACGTTTCTGGGATAGGTACTGACGGAAACAAAGACGTTACATCGAATGAAACCAGAATGTCACCATCTTCCAGACGACAATCTTTCACTTTCTGAATAAATTCTAAAGAATTATTGACCGATAAACTAACTGGTTTTTCTGGTAACTTTCTGAATTCATTCACTATCCATTTTGAAATCAAATAAGTCGGTGAGTCAATACCAGCAACATTTTTTTTTTGGCGCTTTCAAGTGTTACACTGCTTTTTCTACTGAGAATGACAACGTGGTTGTCGAAATACGTATATAGAATTGTTAAATTCTATTGTGGTAAGGGTTTTTAATTTTTATTCACTTACAAGCCACAGTCTCCGATTTTTCAGTTAAGTATATTATTCTTCTTTCAGAATTTAAATAAGATTTTTTGCTAAAGTTATTTGCTTCATGAGATAAGCATTTTTGTTATATTAGTACAAATACTCCAATAATAAGTATAGGCATTCATATTTAGCTGAATAATAAAATGAGAATATCTTTTAACTGTGCCTTTATATTTTTTCCTTCTTCCTGGCGTCTTATTCTATTGAAAATTAAAAAAAGTAGAAGAAATTATATTAGGAATTTTCTCGGAATGGAAAAGTTCGCGGTCACCATGACCGCACTATGGCTAATACGCGACAACAATTTTACTACGGTGGTTAAAGGTTACAAGATTTTCTCGGAGGCAAAAAATTCTGCACAACTGATGAGCTAACTTCAATAGTGAACTATTATTTTGCAGGGTTGGAAGAAAATCACTTTCGAGACGGAATGAAGAATTTTGAACACAGATGGATCAAATGTATCGAATTAAAAAGAGATTATGTAGAAAGATAAAGTTTATCTATTTAAACTATTTCTTTGTTTCTGAACGATTGCGAGAATTAATCAACTCGTCCTCGTACATTTTGCCGAGTAAGATTTGCGAAGTTTGTAAAATGTTGTTACACAGTTTCACTCAGTGTCGAAGCCCGAAAATCTATAAATACTTTGAACTTCCTCCTATCTCGTATAGAGAATTTATTACAATTGAAACAGACATGTAATATGGTGGTTCAAATTTAAACCGGAATTTTGCTATAAAAATTTTTATTAGTAACTTACAGAGCTGAAATTTTTTACAGTTTTTCTAGATAGTAGCCGTCACACTCTACACACTTTTGCCACCTCTCCGGAAGCTTTCGGATGCCTTTTTCGTAAAAATCTTTCGACCTGTCACGTAACCATTCGCGCACGAAAGATTCTACCTCCGCATTGCTTTCGAATCGACGTCCGCCAAGTGCCTCTTTCAATGAACCAAATAAATAATAGTCGCATGGTGACAAATCGGGACTATAAGGAGGGTGTTCCAGTGGTTCCCAACCCAATTCGTCCAATGTATCCATCGTAAGCCGAGCTGTATGCGGTCTGGCGTTGTCTTGCAGCAATATCGCACTACGAATTGGAATATCGCGTCGTTTTGATCTGTAGGCAGGTTTCACCGTGTTTTTTAAGAGGGTACTGTAATACTGCGCGTTCACAGTTCGTTGTTCAGTGAGAAAATCAACCGCAATTATTCCTCTAATGTCCCAAAACACGGTACACAACACCTTCCCAGCTGACACTGTAACCTTCGCTTTAATTGGCGCGCCTTCGTCTTTCTTCCTCCACTCCATAGACGCGCGTTTACTCTCCGGCGTATAGTACTGAACCCAAGTCTCGTCTGTGGTGAATATTCTGTACAATAAATTGTCTCCTTCCTCTTCATACCGCTGCAGGAGACGCGTGCAAACTTCCCGGCGTGTGAATTTCTGCTCAAAATTCAGAAGTCTTGGCACCCATCTAGCTGAAATTTTGCGGTAACCAAGCCGTTCATGAATTATTTGTTCAATACTACCTACGCTGATGCCCACTTCTTGAGCCATCTTGCGTACAGTGCTGCGTCGGTCTTCCAAAATGAGTGTTTCGACAGCGCGGACGTTCTCATCGGTAACACTTGTTCTGGGACGCCGTGCATGTGGCAAGTTTGTCACCACTTCTCGACCTTTTCGGAAAGCGGAACACCATTCATACACTTGAGTCTTGGAGAGGCACTCATCCCCGAACTGCCCGAGTAATTTTTGATAAATTTCCGCCAATTTTACATTATCTTTAACCAAAAAACGAATAATGATGCGTTGCGCAACAGACACTGGTACACCCTTCTCGCTCATGGCTCTAACTACACTAACAAGCGAGGTTACGCGGTCCCGGCTGTTCTCGACGCCTCGTAACAGACCGGTCTAACATCCAGTGCAGCCACTTTTACGACACTAAATTTTGCGCGCTTTTATTCAAAAATTCCGGTTTAAATTTGAACCACTCGTATCTGTAACTGTACACATGGACAATACAGCTCGTATTTTCAGCATTTACTTCTGCTTAAGAAACGTGTTTCTGACATTATTATTAGGCGTCATCAGTTAAGCTAGTGAAGCAATGTAATACAAATGATACAAATCTTTATGAATAGATTTGTATCTGTATATAACACTAAGCCGAAATCGCCTACAAGATAAAGCAAATTTCATCCTTTAAGGTGGCACTTATTTAATAAGTGACATCTGACGGACGAAAGAGACTTTGCCGAAAAAGGCGACCTCTTCGTTCGACCAGCTATGCTGGTACGAAGAACGAAAAAAATACGGGTAGTCCATTAACAACGTGCCAGATGGCAGTAAATATACTAAAAGGTTTTAGTATATCTATACGTTTATGCACGTATAACGCTTTTGTTACAATTGAAACAGACATGTAAAACATGTTAAAACCTTTTTGTATAATTACTGCCATCTGGCTCGTTGTTAATGGACTACCCGTATTTTTTTCGTTCTTCGAACCAGCATAGCCGGTCGAACGAAAAGGTCGCCTTTTTCGGCAAAGTCTCTTTCGTCCGTCAGATGTCACTTATTAAATAAGTGCCACCTTACAGGATGAAATTTGCTTTATCTTGTAGGCGATTTCGGCTTCATGCTATATACAGATACAAATCTATTCATAAAGATTTGTATCATTTGTATTGCATTGCTTCACTAGCTTAACTGATGACGCCTAATAGTAATAGCAGAAACACGTGTCTTAAGCAGAAGTAAATGCTGAAAATACGAGGTGTATTGTCCATGTGTACAGTTACAGATATGTATATTACATGTCTGTTTCAATTGTAACAAAAGCGTTATACGTGCATAAACGTATAGATATACTTAAAACCTTTTTGTAGAGAATTTATTATAAAATATCGCACCGTAACAAGTAACAATTCAGGCTACATTAAAAAAAATAAATTCGCTCGTGCAGTACAAATGACCAATAATGTCTCTTCAGGGAATCATAATTGTCCACTCGGTTCCCATGTCCGAGCGTGAGATACCTGCCCAGAGAAACTCAGGATTTACCCGACGCCGGGGCCGACACACTGGATGCAATTTACGAGCTGCAAGGCTTAGGGTTGGAATTTATCCTTTCGCAAGGATCGAGGTATCAGCCGCTACTATCCGACGATCCGCCTTTTATCTTGATTATTACTACTGGTTACCGGTAATATTTTTTGCTCGATGCCCGCCAGATAAGCCATAAATGTTTTCATGTCGAATAGCTTGTTAGAAGTGTGTAAAGTGGAAATATATTTTGATTAAGGCGTGTGTGGATGGGGAGAACTACTAGAACTTCGGTAATTGAAATTTACAATTTTCCGTCCACAGTATTGATTTAATGTGAGAGTAAGATTCCAGAAGTAGATAATGTGACGTTTACAGCTTTCCAAAACTTTTGCGCTGAATGTTTCAAATAGAAAAAATGGAACAACTTTGATATAGTAGTTGTGTTTGTTTATGTACATTTCTCTACAAATTTAAGTTTTTAAAGAGTAATATGCAGGTATATAACGTGTGTTCATTTGAAAAGTCAATCTAGATTACTTTGAAATTTTGATAGAATATGACGCAAATATATTAGTATGTTACAAAATAATACAAATCTGTATAAAAACAAATTTGTATCTGTATATGCATGGACACACAGTACGTATTTACCAGCTTTTGCTTCAACAACCAGACACATGCGTTTCTGTGTATCCACTTTGTCAATGATAGATTTACGAAGACAAAAGACTGATCTCGTGCGACAAAATGGTGCCTTATGAAACTTGTTTTTTAATGTACTATTCTGAAACTGGTAGTCTCTTAAGAAAATCAGGCAGCGGAGCAGTTAAGAAACGTACACCTCAAGTTGTCAATCGTGTTGAAGAAATAATGAAAAATGAACCACAAACATATGTTCGACATTTGAGTCAACAAATAAACCCTTCTGTTAGTACAACTCACAAGTTATTAAAAAAAGATATGCAACTTTATCCATACCGTGTTACAGCAGTACAAGAATTGTTAGAAATTGATTACCCACGTACACTACAGTTTTGTAATTGGTTTGTAAATATGAACAATAATGGAGAACATTCGCAAAGAGTCATCTTTACCGATGAAGCATGGTTTTATAAAAACGGGATACCTAAATTCACAAAATACAAGAATTTGGAGTAGTGAAAATTCACATGTAATTAATGAAGAATCGCTACATCCAGAGAAAATTGGTGTTTGGGCAGCGATAAGCCAAAGGCGAATCATTGGACCAATATTTTTTCAGGGAACGTTAACTGCTCAAAGGTACCGTACGGAAATTTTACAACCATTTGTCAATCAGTTGCATGATGATGAACTACAAAATGCATATTTCCGACAAGACGGAGCAGCTTGTCACTGTACTGCAGAATCTTAGGATTATTTAAGAGAATTTTTTGACGAGCGTATAATTAGTCGAAATACTGAAATTGCCTGCCTACACGTTCATGCGATTTAACACCTTGCGACTCCTTTTTGTGTCCTTATCTAAAATATACCATATTTCGAACACCTATATTGAATTTGAATAATATGCCACAGATAATCGAACAGAAATGCATGGAAATTAATAACAATCCAGTAATGTTGCAGAATATCATCAGAAATTTTGAACGGAGGATTTTAAAGTGCATTGATCTCGAAGGACAACATTTTCAACATTTGTTATAGTTTTCAATAAATACCTATTATTTGTTATTTATTTGTATGTATGAAACTGTCAAAATATACGACTTCGTAGGTTAAGTAGTAAATTTTCTCAGTAAATCACATGCTACTAGATTGACTTTTCAAATGAACACTTGTTATAAGGTAAAAGTTATTTCTCAAAAATTGTATAAAACCCCTTACCACGATTAATATTCGTATCCTAAACACGTATATCAACAACTAATTTGTCATAATCAGTGGGTAAAACCACTAATGTAAGTTAAATATGGTTATAAGCGTCATTTCTTATAATATTCTTCTAAAGTCTGCAGTTCTTCAGCAAGTTGTAATTTTTCACCCTCTAACTTCTTGCTTCTTCTTGGTTTCATAAAGCCAGGTCATATGTATATAGAAATTTTCGAAATTTCGTAGATGGGTGATCTTATATATTAGAGGAGCTACAACCGAGCCTTGGAGAAGACCATTTTTCAAAGCTAGTTCGATTATTTAGGCATATTATGATTCGGCAATTGCTCAGTATATTCTGAGTTTAATTTAGCAAACGATATGTTGTTTGGAATTTCAAAATTATTAAATTCTTCTACATTGTCACAGGCACTAGAGATATCGATAAAAGCAGCGGATGTCTTCACGCCCTTTAGGAAACCTGTTGCAATGAGCGTTGTTAAAGTCAAGATTTAGTTGCGGCAGTTCATTCCCGTTCTCGAATGAAGTGAAGTATCTAGGTATAACATTTGATGCGAAACTGAATTGGGGCAGACGCCTAGTCAAAGCGACAGACAGGGCGACGCAGCTCGTCTGGAGATGTAAAAGAGCTGTTGGAAAGACCTGGGGATTAAAATCAAGAGTGGTATACTGGTTGTACACAGTGGTAGTAAGAAATACCAACGACTGCCTATGGGGCAGTTATTTGATGGGGGAGAACGGAGCTGATATCGGCGATGAGGCTCTTTACGACTCTCGAACGGCAGGTTCTATTGGGGATTACGGGAGCCTTGAGTAGCACAGGAAGGGTCTCCATGGAGGCTAATGCTGGTCCACCTCCGTTGAGTCCGAAAAAATACGGTACGCCTTTCCAGACACAACTGTTTGCAGTCACAGCCTGCGCCGACGAAATTCGGAAAGCCGAATGCGCAAATAAAAATGTTAACAGTTAACAGTAAGGTGGCTATTAAATCTATTGTGAACTCATTTACCAGGTCTAAACTGGTGAAACAGTGTAAGCAAGTCTTAAACAAACTGGCACTAAGACAATACTGTGTCACCGATGTAAGCGCAAGGACATAGGGAGGGCGATTAAAGGCAGCAAAATGGTCGATAAACTGACCAAGGTGGGTCCAAGTGGAATTTAATTGGGCCAGAACCTGTGTGTGGAATCGCTAATAATTCTGCTAGAAGATAGATTTGGTTATAGCTAGAAAGAGAACCTAAGATGCAATGGAGGTCAACTCGATACTAAGGCACCATTAGTTGAGCTGGATACTAAGTTTTCAGCTAATTTAATTAAAAATAATAATAAGAAATCACAACTATCACCAGCCTAATATCCGGATACGGTCTTTTAGGGAAGTAACTGTACAGCATGGGCTCAGCTAATGAGCCCTGGTGCAGATGCGAAGAACAAGAGGAGACCAGTCTTTATGTTATATGCACTTGTAAGGAATTGAAAGGACTCAGGCGGAAACATTTCAGAAGATATCTATTTGAGACACTTTATTTACTTAACTTAAGATAATTCATTGTACATCGTACATGATATTATCCTAAATTCCGATGTTCCGCCTAGTGGCACTACACCAGATCCCAAGCCCCGTCCTTTACTAGTCTAACTAATCTTACAACTAAGCTAATACGGACCTAATCCGCGCCCTGCTTAACTATTTACAAATTCGCTCCTAACCTACAGAAATAGTCTGCTCTTTAAGTACTTCATTCGCTCTATACATTTCTAATCCCTTCTGGTCCGGCATCCCGATCCGTTGGTCCTCGAGCCGGTCCCGTACTAATGGCGGTAGCTGTAACAAGGAGAAGAAACCGGTAGTCACTAATATCAAGACTACTAAAATGCTCTGCATGGTTGATCAGCTCTGTCTTTACCACTTGCTTTGTGTGTGTGTTTATGTATGTATGTGTGTGTGTGTGTGTGTAGGAACTGCGTTCATTGTTTCATGCTAATTTGAAAAAATACTTCTAATTGTCCCGCTACTGGTGGCTTACGTCTCTTTCTGAGTGTGAAATTGCGTGTTGTCTGCTACTGGCAGCTTGTATCGTTCTCTAGGTGTGGACTTGTCTGTTGTTCGCTGCTGGCAGGTGTGTGGTTTTATGTTGCCCTTTCCCGGCAACTTCTTTCTTTTTCCGTGCAGTACTTCGATGGTCCGACCTCCGCCCCATCGAGGCAGGGCCCAAACCCGCGACGCAGAGTCTGCACGGGGTTGCTCCTCGTCAACCGTAGCAACGCTCTTAGTGGCTGCTCCGGTCGACGACGACCACACTTTGTGCCGTCTTAACGTTTTCCGCTATCGCGGAGGCACTGCACACACCGCGAGCGTGTGTGCAGCCTGGCCAGGTTGCCGTCCAAGACCGGTCCTAGTGGTGTATGCATTGCGCCGTGTTTTGCGCCGCGTAGTATGGTTCCTCTCTTCCCTCCTGGAAAGGCGGAATGACACCTGTCTGCCCATCGGTCAGACGCCCCTAGAGTTTGACAACACATGTGCGAGACTACCACCCAGTAGAGGACCAGGTCAGCACCCCACCCGTTTGGGCGGTTCGCCTCCCGGCAGCGTTGCCAGCGTTCGCGCGCTCCTATTCTAATCCTACTTTATTCTTAACCTAGTCGTGTTTTAAGCGGCGGAGTCTTTCAGCTACGGTACTGAAAAATTTCCACCACTAGCTCGTCTCGTCGTCGCTGATATCCTCTACGCGTAGCGGCCACCTATGCCCGACTATTGTCACTGCTTTAGCAGTTGTTTCCCGCCAACGTTACGTGTCGGAGTATTTTTGGTGAGTTTATTAAAGTAATAGGTATGTTATAAAACAATGTCTGCAATAATTTGCTTATAAAATACCCGCTCGCCTAATTGTAAGTTAGAAGAAATTGAATAATTATGTTTGGGTTTCGCATTATAGAAGTTAAAAGAAGTTATTTAATTGGGAAGAAATCCGTATAATGAGTACAAAAGAAATACGTCTTGCTATTCTTTTTATAACTTGTATTGGATGGTATGCTTAAACAAAAAAGTGAAAATATTTGCTTTTTTCGGAACTTATAATGAGTTTAATAATAAACGATATATCCGCTTCCGGTTAGAAAACAAATTATCTACCCTACTTGAAAGCAATTATTATTCAGAAAAGCAATTATAGAAATATACGTCAGTCACGTTTCATTAACCGAAACTGATTGAACAAGCATTCTATTTTTGACAAGATATGTCTCAAAAAAACACGTCGATGTTTCCTAAACATTATGACTTTGAATACAATTTCCTCATCCTTGTTTTAAGAGCTCTTCTGTTACATTCTGTTACCAATTTAATGAACCTAATACTTTACGTAGCGATCAGATTATGTTAGCTCTGATATAATGATGTTTATTAAATTTGATATCCAAACAAACGTATAGACATTTGTTTTGGGGAAATTAAATACCAAAAAATAAAAGATCGACTTTAAATAAGCAAGTAAATTTAATTTATATATGCGTTTGGAAGACATAGTTCTGTTCTAAAGTAGTGGACAACATTTAAAGAATAACTTTTTAGAATAACGCTCGAATCCGGCAAGTTGTTAATTGTAAATTATGTAGGTACAGCTATTCTTGTTAAGCTATTCTTATATCTTTGGGTAAAATTTTAATCCTGGTTCTAAGTAAAGATAAATATGCGAATATATTTTATCACCTTCTAAATGACGTTGAATTTGGAATTAGGTATGATGATAAAGAATACCTAGCAGCGCTGCATTAAAATTAGGACATGGTCTGTGTAATGGGTCTGTGCATAGGTCTGTGTAATAGAATTTTAGCGCTACATCTCATTTCTAATTTAGTTCATAGTGAAAACGGATATCCTATCACAAAGGTTGAAAGGGTGATTTTAATTGCTTATTGACTTTCAATTCACACTGCAACTTTCCCTGCTAGCCTCAATCGGGTCGCCTTCCTTGAGCTTCTTAATCTTCAGGGTTTATTCTCACGAATATGTGGTATGGAGAAAAATAATGGGTGTTAATTCAAGAAATAAAACTAACATTAACGCCACATACATATAATATCAAAAAAAAAAAAGAAAAATTCTACTTTATCAAGTATAAAGCAGGATTGTGACTTTATTCGCCGCAAACTTAGAGGAAAACTTGTGTAAATTATGACTTGTACAACAGATAAAAAAACCTCTTAAATGAATCCCGAACAAAGATTTAAATATAAATATAAACAAAATTTATCAGCTGTCATCAATTACTTTACCCCCTCAAATCAAACGTCAGAATAGAACTTATCTATTTTCGCACGCATCAAAAACTACATTCATGCATACTAATAACATGAAGCAAAAAACTAATCCCCACCTTCTATCGTTCTAGAACATTTTATTTAACCAAAACCAAAAAAAAACATCTGATAAAGTTTTCTAGATATTTTCTGATTACAAAATATTACAAACTAAAATTGTGAATTTAAGAAGCTTCTGATTTCAATAGAATTATCGCTACAAATATAGCTATAATATTAAAATATACATACATTCATTTTTGTATACGTCACGTCACAAAAACTATTATAAGAGAGACTTCAGATAGGTCATTTAATTCAAATTACCAGTTTAAAATACTCGTAATAACACGTAAATGAATTTTAATTACATCAAAACACTATCAAAAACACACACCGTAATTATTCAAAGTTTAGATTGGATAAAATTAAGTTTGATTCAATTTCAAATAACACAACCTATCTGCATAAAAGCTACCCAGTCTCTAAGGCATGATGAAGCAGGAAACAGCAATCTACCCCTACCTAATACAAAATAAATCAAAATAGCGACAAGATATATATATATATATATATATATATATATATATATATCTATATATTATTACAATTACCAGCTTGGCGCGAACTACGAACATCTCACTGGCCCCTGCATCTATAGTCATGGACAAAAATACACATTATAATAAATTGTTATATAAAATTTTAAATTTTTATAGTTATTTCTCTAGAATAAAAATATACATAAATACAATAATTTTCATATCTTCTATAGTTTCTCTCTTTAGGAAAATTCACGACAATATGTTTCTGAACTCTTTAAAATATAACTAATTAGTTCAAAAGCGCCCCTTTGGCAATTCCCACCACTCGCTAAAAGTGGTGGTATTAATTTTATAACTAAAATATTCTTTTAACGTTCAGACTCAAACACAAGGGAGTTCTAAATGAACCTTCGTAGAAAGGTTCTACTTTCTATTTGAATAGAGCATTTATGTCTTTAACAAAACAGTTTTTTGAGAAAGTATTAAAATTATAATATCAAGTAACACATGAAAAGATAGGTAGGAAAGTTCGATCGACACACACTGCAGTGTTTCTCTATTGATGCTCCTCGCAGCAGCAGTAATGCGTTTTCGTAGTTCACCCAGTGTTGCAGGCATTGGTGTCACGAAAACCACATCTACGATATACCCCCAAACATAGAAAAGATCGCGTGACCTGGGAGGCTATCCGAGCAATACCGAGTCCTCTATGCCACAGTGCCCAATCCAACGGTGAGGAAGCGTAACATTGATATAACGACGCACTTCGCCGTGGCAACGAGGCGGTGCCCCATCTTGTTGCCAGATGAAGTTGTTGGAATTCTCTGTTGATTGTGGAAATAACCACAACTGCAACATATCTAAGTATGTTACACCCATCATACTGTTTTCGTTAAACGAAAATGTACGGGCTCATTTTCGTTTAGGAAACCGCACAGAACACTTTTAGTTCCAGAAGCATATGTGGATTTTCCGTGCCCCACATCCGCGTATTGTGTCGATTCACTTTCCGTTAATATGGAATTTGGCCCTCTCACTAAACACCAGACGATTATCAAAGTCGTTGATCTCCGTCAATTTAGCATTTCAATATAAAAATCCGTTAATTTTACAAGGTCGTCTGGACATAAACTTTGCACAATCTGTATACGGCACCGTTTAAAACGCAATCACTGTCAGAAAATCTTGCATACAGTTTGATGCGGAATACCAAGTTCACGACTTGCTTTGCGAGAAGACTGTTGTCAGGTACTCAAAGAACTTTACCTAACAGCTCCCACTGTGTCGATAGAAATGCGTGGTCTTCCAGTCCGTTTTCGTTTATTAATAGAACCTGTGTTCTTGAATTGTTCGTATCATCGCAGGATGCTCTGATGACCTATCGGTTCAGTTTCGTACTTTCTTCTAAATGAACATTGCACACTAACCACCGATGAACTCCTCGCATACTCAAGAGCACAAAACGCTTTCTGTTGCATAGTTGCCATTTTGCAAACACTGTTCGCGCTGCCATCTAGCGATTTAAATCGAAGTTTGCAAGCGCGTATTTTAAACTTAAAAACTTTTGCTTTCTTGAGACATATCACCTACTACTGTATCTGTAACATTTCCTAAAATATAGTGCTTTCAAACCTGATGATTCTTTTATAGGCACCCGGTACTTGTTACAAGGACGACGATGTTTGGTTGGCTTAACGTTCGTGATGTTGACATTAGTCAATAGGAGGCGCTGAATGTTCTTCTATTCTGCCTTTAGTGACATAATTGTAAATAGTAAGCGAGTTATTCTTGTGAATTCCGTCTATTCCAGCACTATTTACTGCTAAGTCTATAGTAAGATGAAATGCGTTTTGCATGACTGAACAGAAATTTTCACATAATTATTAATTTATATACTCCACACCCGATACTTTATAATAATATTAATAATATTTAAATATTATTAAATATTATTAAAAAATAATTAAATTTTACCCACTCGGGTACGTTGGTTCTACCTTCTATTGGAATAGCGCGTTTCTGACCTTAACAAAATAGCTCTCATAACTACAAGTCCTATCTAAACTTACAATTGGATTTTAAATATTCAAATACTCTTCTTCTTCTGTTTTGGGTTTTGTACTATCCAAAATAGATCTCTCAGTTCCACTCTGTTAGTCTTGTGTCCTCGATAAAAGCCACTGTCCTCCTCAGGGAAAGTTTGAGTACACTCGAAGGATCCAATAGATCTCTCCCGAAATATTTCTGTTTGAGTTCCTTCAGTTCACACGTGCATATTACATCCTCCTGTTTTTCACATCTCTACACCAGGGCTCGCTAACCAAGCCCATGCTGTACAGATGCTTCCTTAAAGGACAATGTCCGGTTATTAACCCGGTAATTATTTTAATTTCTTTTTTGTTACTACGAATTTGGTTGGCTGAAAACTTTCCGTCTAGCTCTCGTAGTAGTGTTTTGGTATGGAGTTGACCTTCAGTTAACCTCCATTTATTTTTATGTTCTTTTTCTAGCCATAACCAGATCTCCCTTTTTGCGGAATCCTTAGCGATTCCACATATAGATTCTGGTCCTATGAAGTTGCTATTAGTACCTACTTTGGCAAGTTCGTCGGCTATCTCATTCCCGTTAATTCCCTCATGTCCTGGCATCAATATAAGCGACACAGTATTGTCTTGTGCCAGTTTATTGAGGACCTGTTTGCAATATTTTACCAGCTTAGACCTGGTAGATGGGTTAATAATGGTTTTAATAGCCGCCTAACTAGCAGTCATTATGTTGATTTTAATAAGGTCTTTTGTCGCACTCGTTCTTTAGAAAACTCGCCGCTGTTGCGGCTCGTTTTCTATACTGAACTCATGCGGCAAAATAGTGCCTTGAAACTTGTGTTTTAATATACTAATATATTTATATTTTATATAAGTAATTGCAATAAATCATTTTCATATTTCGTTTTATTGTAACCAGGTTACTTCTTCGTATGTGTCGATCGCTTGTCGCCTAAATGTTTTCTGGTAGACCGCAATCCCTGAATGTCTTTGCACCCCTGTGTACGGTCTTACACCCGTGCACCCGCTGTGTGCGTTCTGTCAAATACATTATTGTATTCAATGAATATATAGGAATGAAATGTGTTTTACTCTTAAGGACTACACAGGACAAGAAGTTTTTGAATGCTCGTTATGCGATAATATAATTTAGAATGTTCTTTTTTTTCCTAAATTTTAAGTAGTTTTTGTTGCAGAGTAGCGTCCCTGTTGGAATTTTCTATGCAATTTTATTCAAAAATAAATTAATATGTGAAGAATATTATATTATTTGTTTAATATAGCTCTTAATGGTATTGTAATTTTCAGTAATTAGTCCTTAATTCTTAACATAAACTTACTCAAGCATATTCCACAACTAATAAACAAGTATGGGGTGGGTAGAAAGTAACGGGTAATTTGTCTTCAGCATTGCCTCAGAACATCCACAAATAGCTAATTTGATTCATGATTTAACAAGGGGAGTGAAACTGCAGCCTGGGGCTATCTGCGCGGCAGTCATAAGCTAGATGAAAAGATCAACGGCGGCGCGAATTCACGCCCGAATGGTAAATGTGCCGCAAAGAGGCGCATCTCTGACGTAGAGCACACCCTGCGGCAGTATCCATCGAAATTCCCCAACTCCTTACAGACTTCGCCTTATCTATTTATGAGGTGATACCTGACTTTAACATACATTCATAAATTGAGAATCTCGCCGTAAACATTGTACGGTCTACGATATTACATTAGTTAATAATAGGCTTTCATTATTGAAATGTAGCGACAATGGGTTCTACTGTTTAGTCATTTATAATAAATCTTACAAGAAATGTATCTATCATCAAAAATGTAACGCATTCGGGATTGTAAGTTCACAACAGTAATGTAAATTAAATGAGATTGCTGAGGCCCAATGTATATATTGATATGTTCCAAGTACGTTTCTAAACTGTTATATGAATAAAAATGTAAAGAGCCGATGACCCACCGCCCGCTGGCATACTATTGAAAATTTGTCTTTCTACAGAGTTTTTAATTTTCTTTATAAAAGTGTCCCGTATCGTTATGTTCAAATTTTAGGAGTGTGAAGTAGACTTCATTTCAAGTAACAAAAACGCAAAACTTGTAGACCCATTTTTATTTGTTCCAAAGTTACAGATCTATGAATGTGATTGTCAGATCATAGAAAAAATGTATCTCCAAAATCAATACAAACTGATTTTATTTAAAAAAAGTTATACGATACAATAACAGGCCTGTGATTATAATAAAGTGTTATCCTAAAATAAATAAACACGTGTCGTAGTGCATACAGTAATTTCTTGGAGATCTACAAATAAGAGTACTGGAAATTGATTTATGATAAAGAAGATTCTTACTGATTTCGTAAGTGAAGAACCATGGATATCATACAATAAACAAATATTCAGATGACTGTTAACTTTGCATTTTTTAATAAAGGATTACATTACGTTTCAGATCATACAACAGCTTATTAGTGGGTGGACACATTTTCTTTATTCAAAATACCTTGCCGATTTTCTTCTCAAGAGTGCCCACATACTGCATTTTGTGAATGGCTACTGTAACGGCAGTACACGTCAAGCAGTTATTGAATACCGACATCGGTTTCCTGATAGGCGCATTCCTTATTACAGAACGTTTCTGGAAGTACACAGATAATTTCGGGAATGCGGACTGCGTAATTATATTTTCGACAGAGGAGTAAATTTTCCAGCAACATTGTTACAAGAGACCCAACTCTCAGTGTACGTCGAATCGCTAGACAACTAGGAGTGCCACGAACGACAGTTTAGCGAATTTTAAAACGTGAGTGCTTATATCCTTATATCACTATTGCAGGGGACACGGTTTGCTTGAGGCAGACCACTATGCTCGTCTAGTTTATTCTACCTGGATATTAAGACAGTCACGGCTTCATTTTAATTTATGCAGAGCAGTCCTCTGGACAGATGAATTACGTTCACGAGAAGTGGTATTACAAATCTGAGAAACCTGCACAGGTGGTAATCAGAAAATCCCAAAGCTATACGCCCATCTAAATTTCAACATGAATTTTCTATTAACGTTTGGGCGGCCCTATTCGATGACTTGTTCATTGGTCCTGTCGTTCTTCCTGGGAAGTTAAGTGCTGACAATTACCTTAAATTTCTTATTGACGAACTGCCAGGTCTTTTAGAGAATGTCCAACTGAATGTTCGACGAGATATGTGGCTTCACTTGGATGGGGAGCCACCATATTTCGGAATTGCAGTCCGAAATTGGGTAAACGTCAATTATCCAAGATGGATTGGTCGAAGTGATCATGTTGCATGGCCACGCAGATCACCCGTTCTTAATCCCCCTGACTTTTATTTATGGGGGTACATGAAAAATTTAATCTATGCGTAAGTTTCGAACACAAGAAAAGAGTTGTTGGATCGTATTCACCTGGCTGCCGAGTAAATCCGACAAATCAAGTATGAAATTCGGATAAGTACTTCTTCTGTTGGCTTCCGGTCACAAGTCTGCATTCAACAAGGAGGTGGACATTTCGAAAATATTATTAATTGAACCTTTTTAAATAAAATCAGTTTTTATTGACTTTAGGATTACATTTTTTTTCATGATCTGACAATCACATTCATAGATCTGTAGCTTTGAAACAAATAAAAATGAATATACAAGTTTTGCGTTTTTGTTACTTGAAATGAAGTCTACTTTATACTCCTAAAATTTGAACATAACGATAATGACACTTGTATATCTTAGGAAATATAAACTAATAAATAAAATAAATTGTAATGTTTTATTATAATTTTATAAGTCAATTTTGACAATGACATAAGGTAACATAACCTTCATATCATGAATCATGAATAAATTTTATAACATTGCGCAAACGTTATCAGGAGGGTGCAGGCACTGTTATCGTGAAAATCTTCTAAGTACTTATTTTATTTCTCATTCTAGCTTTGTAGATAATAATTTTTCATATTTTGTTAAAAAAAAAGAACATAATAATTTTTTTTTTATACTAACAGACATTTACATCGGCGTCAGGATTTTTTGTCCACAAGTGTACACTGAACGTATAAACAAAATTTGTAATAAAAATACATGACTGGCTTTAGATAAAGATAGCTGAATTCCATCTTAAATAATAACTATTTTTGAAAGAATTATTATCTTTAAATTTATTGTGAACTTGGTACATTATCTAAAATATTGTCTCGTACTGGGTGATAGGTGGAATAATAATTAAATTCCGTTCAAATATACGTAAGCATATGAGAATTGTTTTACAACTAAAAGCTTGCTAGTACTTAAAATAGTGGAAATTATTAATTTTTTTTACTGCGATGTAACTCCAAAAAGATGCCTTGTAAAAACTTGACGTATTTGACTAGGTTACCAAAGAAATATGGGATAATATGAACTCCTATTAATGAAAAAGTTTATATATACTTAATCATAAAAACAAACTTTATTGACTCTAGTTTTTTATTGAGTACTTTTGCTTGAAATTAAGTCATGACATGCCGATCAGGCCTAATTCTGCTGAACAATCTAGGAACGGCCAATTTAGGGTGCTACCCACACAAAACTGCAAATCCGACGGTGTTGGAATTTGTTTCCCTCTGGGGCCCGACGGGGAGGAAAGATGGGTGGATTGTATATAACATGTAATGAGATTTTTATCGATCGTTGCAAACTACCCTTGCTTCGACAAATAGCGTAATAGACTTCGAATAACACGTACCTGTAATAAGGTTAATTTATAACTTCAGTGCCTCTCGTTATAGATTTATATATTTGTTATCCTTATTTGACTAAACTATTTATAACTTATATCAAGTGCTTTTAAAATTTATGTAAATTACTAATTAGACATGTTTGTGATAACATTGTTAATTATCTATGATCTAATTATAGAAATTTATAATTAGTTTTAATAAAGCGTGTTCTCTATAATTTTAACAGACATAAATTTAAAAAAATATGTTATAATTAGAGTGGACCAATTCGGAGCGAAAGCAGAGGCGTGACTAACGAATTGGTTCCCGCATGCGAAACAGTATTAATATCTAGAGATATACTATCACGAACGGTGCTGTTATTATGTTAGATACAAAAAAAATGTAAGACGGTTTTTCTGGATTATGAAACGTTCTCGATGATACGTGTCAAAAATAAAATCTAAAATGTATGTAATTAGATTATTAAAAAAGAACTTATGATGTATTTTTATTTTCTCATGTTCTTTTTTTGCATTTACTGTATTTGAAATTAATAAAATTTTGTGTTTTGTATTGATACTTTACTTCGATGTATTAAAACTGTGTATAAAATAGTATATTAAAAAACAAATTTCATAAGGCACCATTTTGCCGCACGAGATCAGTTTAGAGAACGAGCCGCGATAGCGGCGAGTTTTCTAAAGAGCAAGTGCGGCAAAAGGCCTTATGAAACGAGTTTTTTATACTATTTTTTCTATTTTGCGTTTTTTACATTAATAAATTGCTTAAATTGGAATTATTTAATTTGAAAGTTCAGAGTTTAATTTTTATATAAAGCATGCAGTTGGTCACATTGATACTTGACATTTTCAAATTTAAATCTTGCTATCCGCGAAGTATATTATATTACATATTATTTATTAATTTTCGTTAACATTACTTGATATTTCATTTAAAAATATAAACATGAGTGACATAGAAACATATATAGGTTGTTGTCAATTTTATATAACATACGTTGTTTGTGTAAAATACGGACATATATCATATCTGTCAAATGTACATAAATTCTTAAAATCAAATGACAGCAATGATATTTATTTCTGTATTCGAACAACGCCAACATTGAAAAATGAAAAAAAGTGTATCGAAATGAAGCTCATTTCGATACTGTTTTCGGTTTCATAATGAGTTCATTTCGAACGCAAAATAGAAAATAGTATATTAAAAAACAAGTTTCATAAGGCACCATTTTGCCGCACGAGATCAGTTTAGAAAACGAGCCGCGATAGCGGCGAGTTTTCTAAAGAGCGAGTGCGGCAAAAGGCCTTATGAAACGAGTTTTTTATACTATTTTTTCTATTTTGCATTTTTTACATTAATAAATTGGAATTATTTAATTTGGAAGTTCAGAGTTTAATTTTTATATAAAGCATGAAGTTGGTCACATTGATACTTGACATTGTCAAATTTAAATCTTGCTATCCGCGAAGTATATTATATTACATATTATTTATTAATTTTCGTTAACATTACTTGATATTTTATTTAAAAATATAAACATGAGTGACTTAGAAACTAATATATCTTGTTGTCAATTGTATACAATATACGTTGTTTGTGTAGAGTACGAACATATATGAACAAAATGAAGCTCATTTCGATACTGTTTTGGGTTTTATAATGAGTTCATTTCGAACGCAAAATAGAAAAACACATTTATATGAAATTAATAAATTATGTCTGTTTCGAATTAATATTTTACTTCGGTGTATTAAAACAGTGTATAAGAAAGACATTACGTGCTTTCTTTTATTCAAATAATAAATAATAATTACATTACATTACCGCAAATTACAGTAATAAGTTATTAGTACTGTAATTTGCGGGGTTGTATCTAGCAGCCATACATAGTTTCTGTGGCATTCGAGAAATTAAGTTGGCAGTGCTGAATTGGATATGCGAATCTCAACTTAATGTCTAATTTTTGACAAGTACAATTATGTTTTAAAATTTGATAAGCCATCGATAGGTAGTATAAGTCGGTATTTTAATTGTCAATTACTAGCTTTGCGATATTAATCCTTAATAGTGCGGTTTGAATTCTGAACTGTTTAGTTATGTTTAACTTAAATTATAAAATAAATACTGAGATCCAGTGTCTTTCAGTGTCAGTGAAGATAAAAAAGTAAGTACTCTTGGTTTATTATTTATTATTTGAATAAAAGAAAGCACGTAATGTCTTTCTTATACACTGTTTTAATACACCGAAGTAAAATATTAATTCCAAACAAAATTTTATTAATTTCATATAAATGTGTATATGTGAGTCAACGTCGTTTTTATTTAAGCAAAAAAAAACACATAATAACTTTTTTATACACAGTTTTAATTGTCATCGAAGTAAAGTGTCAATTCAAAACACAAAATTTTATTAATTTCAAATACAGTAAATGCAAGAAAAGAACATGAGAAAATAAAAATACATCCTAAGTTTTTTTTTAATAATCTAATTACATACATTTTAGATTTTATTATTTATACGTATCATCGAGAATGTTTCATAATCTAGAAAAAACGTCTTACATTTTTTTTGTTTCTAACATAATAACAGCACCGTTCGTGATAGTATATCTCTAGATATTAATAATGTTTCGCATGCGGGAACCAATTCGTTAGTCACGCCTCTGCTTTCGCTCCGAATTGGTCCACTCTAGTTATAATACAGAATATAAAACGTACACGAAACTGTAATCAAAATGATAAGGAGTTCCGGCTTCCAGAGCTACAATAATTATAGTAACAATAATAATAATAGGAAGGCTGCAATAATACGCCGCGTGCTAAATTCATGTTTATGTATATATTATATACAGAGGGTCCTTGGAATAAAGAGAAAACGTATGCAAATGGAAAGATGCAATTACGTAGAATACAAATCCATAATATTTTCCCAAAATTCCCTCTCATAAGCGAAAAAGAAAATGACAAAATTATTTAAAAAAAAATTGTCACGCTAATGTGCGATCGAATACATTATACAAGACGATATCTTAAAGTTGACTAACAATAACAAAAAGTTTTCGGTTTTTAAGGTTATTCTACTGAAGATGACAACTTAGTTGCCGAAATAAGTATATAGTATTTATTGTTATATATTGTGGTTAGGGTGTTTTTCTTATTTCTGTTTCAATAACAAGAGGAATGGTTTGGTTATTATCTATCTCATCCAGCTGTTACGTGTGTAAACGTACCCTGTGGCGTATGTGTTGTGAGATATTTATTATTTCTACACATTCTGAAGATTTCGAATTCATAGGCGTCAAGTAATACAATTTTCAGGTTGCTTTTAATTTCAGGGTTCCCGTCCTAATTGACTCACACTATTTTGGATTCATATTCTATATAATTACATCTTTCCATTTTTCATGCGCTATCTCTTTATTTCATGGTCAGCCGTTACTATATATATGTATTGTTATAGTTCTTCTTGTTACCAGAAACTAGAAGAAAAAGAACATACATGTTAGAAATAAGCGTTAGATTAAGTATTATGAAAGAAAACCATACACTTACAGTGTAAGATATTAAACAAGTTAATACCGTGGCCCCGGTATTAACTTGTAAATCCCCGCGGGGATTTATTTAGAAAATTTATGTGGTATAATTTTTATTATTTATATAGATCAGTTTTCATTATCAAAATTCATTAATTTATTTGTAATTCAGAAAACAATTAACTTGATTGATAATATTAATATCAAATGGAAATCTATTTTATCGGCCGTAATATTTTTTTGATTTGATTTGAACTAATTCACCGGATTCATCGATTTTAACTTGGATACATATGACATTAATAGACATTTAAAATAATGTAATTACTATTTTATAATTTTTATTTTTTATGATAACGGTAATGTCAGTTAATATGATATATAGTCGATTAGAATAAATACAAAATTAAATACTTGTATTAAGCAAAAATAAATCATATGCAGGCCAAGGAAAAAACAATAGATAAGAGGGTCGCTTGGGTCGTGATAAGAAAAAACTACTTTAAAAAGTATTGTAAAACTTAAAATATCAATTAAAATATTACACACATTGTCCGAACAATAACATGGAACAGCATTTCTGAAAAATACGGACCAATCCTCCAAAAAACTGTTGGCGTCATTCCAGTACCTGGTTGCCTCAAACATACCTGCATCAAATTTCCGGCCGTCCCCAATTGAATCCTATATCACCAAGAAAATCCCTATAATTGACGTCGAACTACATGTAATTACAAATAAAAATCTTTATTGTATATCCATATTAGCATATCATAACATAACCTTATTATTTGTACTATAATAATAGAATTTAAACATATAAACATTAATTAGACTAAACTTACCTGAAAATGAATGGTCTCTTTCGAAGTATATTTTCATAAAATTTTAAATCAGCTAAAATCACTATTTTAAGTAATATTATTCACATTTATTACACCATATGTCTTTTAGAAATACTTTTACTATTTATAACCCTATTATGTCACGTGATTTACGCACATTAATCAGTTGATTCAGTTTTTTTTTACATTCGTTTAGACATGTTCTATTTGTTAATAAAGTATTAGTATTATGCTTACTTGTTTATCTTAACAACACACCTAACAGCACCAAACAATCGAAATAAAAGCAGTAGCTTCAAGTTTATTGGTAAGAGGTTATAAGTACTTGTCGAAATCAAGTTTTAATTTAATAAAGTGTACGAAAAGCTTATATAAACCAGGCTCTCTCTGTTGATGGAGCAAAAAATTCATGAAACCGACGAGCTAGAAAAATAAATAGAAACCAGAACAAATAAAAGGAACCTACAATTCAGAATAAAATCTGCAATTTAGGTCATATAAGGCAAGCGATATTTATTTATTTTTATTATAAAAATTATTATCTGCTATAATTACTGGAGCAGGTAAACACTGTACTAATATATATATATATATATATATATATATATATATATATATATATATATATAGACTATTAAGTATTATCGACCGTACTGTATAAGTAAAAATTAATTATCGGGTGAGCGGTCTGTCAAGTAAAAATAAAACTCCTTTATTCCACTCTATATTTCATAACGGATTTGTTACTTCATCAGGAGTGTAATTGAGAGTTAAAATTTAGCAAACAACGGCACTAAACATGTTAAAATTCATCAAATTGAAACATCGTCAACCTTTTAAAAACAAATATACATGAAGTTGAAGTTTCTTCACATAGCGCCACAGATTCGATGATTTGAGGCAAGCGTTTATTTCCTCGGCAGCAGTCGATCTTGGAATGACTTGCAGTGTTTGGCGAAAATCGCTAGACAGTAAGATCATTGCGCCTCCAAAATATCTCGAGTCATTGCGCAGAACTTTCAATGCTCGGTCAAGTACTTCCAATGCGCCTTTGTGCGCCATTGTGTATTCGTAGCAGATGATGATTTTAGATGCTACTAAAACTTTGGCCACTGCGAAGTATTTTGCGATGTTATAGGTCGGTTTTTCAGTAGTTTGAAGGTTTAACGTCAATTTGTACGCTGAATGAGGCATACGGCATCCTTCTTAACAATGTGGCCGCTATTTCAGAAGAAGCAACTGCTACCGCAATGTCGGATCTCGCACGAACAGTTGCCAAAATCAATGACATGAGGAATCTCTTGCCAGTCCCACCGGGGGCATCCACGAAAAATAATCCGCCATTTTCATCATGAATTGCCTAATGTACCATACACTTTCCTCTGTTGTGAATACTGGCACAATTAGATTTATTAATAACACTCGCACAAAACAAACAAATCGACCGGTAACTTTTATATGCTTTTTTCAAAACAACTTACAGGCAACATGAAACAAAAAAAATTACACTTTTATATCACTGATTTGCAATGGACATTAATTATTACAAATAAGCTATAAGCATGCGCGACGCAAGCTGTCAATTGCGGAAGATGGCGGAGTTCCTAACCTAATTTATTTAAAAATTAATTTTCTGTATAATTTTTTTTTCCGTGAATTTTTCCGAAATTGTTATAGTTATTCAGCTATTCGGGGCGGAGACGAATCCAACAAATCAGAGATCATTAAAATCGGTTCAGCCATTCTTGAGTTATAAATGGTGTAATTAACCCGACTTTGTTTTATATATTAAGATATGGAACCAT